>JALGQZ010000003.1:28026085-28707134 GCA_023105745.1 Austropuccinia psidii
ACCAAATGAGGTACAATTGTTTAGAGCTTATTCAGGGCTACTCAATTAATCAAATTTGAGCTCAACATCTTGAAAACTGACAAAGAGATAGCAGTTACAAGGTCAAAATCCCACAGTTTGGCCAATACACCTTTACTGTGGGTTAATTTCCCATAACTATGATTATGAGGTGTCAAACAGACAAAGAAGCATGTTTATACTTAAATACCTCATAGCTCATTAAATACTGGGGTCCCATACAGGTTTTGTACAGCATTCTACATGTCATACACATCAGAAGAGGGCTATATGGTCCCCAGATGAAATTTTTCACCCTGTATTGGTGAAAACTGCCCAGATGTGGTTTCAAAGCCAAATCTGAGACCAATAAAGTGTGTAAAGGCTTTGTGGAAGCCACAATCCAGTACATCAAAGTTAAAAACTCATCACTTCCTCTACATGGATGGTCTAGAGGGCCATTCCACCCCATTTGAGGATAAAAGAAGGCCTTTTCTCCACCAGAATAGGTTTCCTAATCCTTCTCTGTGATTTCCTACAAAGTACAACTTTCAAAACCATTTATACTATTGGAAATAATCAGTTATAATTATAGTCTTAATTATTTTAGTATTTTATTATAATAATCCAATTGATAAATCTTCACCCTGGGCTTTCAACAGCACTTTCAACCACTAAAAATCTTTTCAGTAAAGCCCTTATATTTTAATTAAAAAAATTCTTTTTATCATTATTATCCATGTCACAGTAATAGTTTATGTTTTAAATACTATTATTATCACCTCTTCATAGACTTAGCCTAACATTTTGGGGTCCTGGCCATGTTTTTTTGCCTTTTTTTGGACCTTTTTCATGCAAAAAGTAAGTTTTCTTTCTGTTATATTCTTAATTTTTGATATTATTGTTTATATTTTTAGGAATAAAAATATCATTAAAATAAATAATAATATAATATGATAAATATCTTATTATAATTTTTTTTTGAGTAGTATATAATTATATACCACTGTGTTTTTTTTATTGCTTTTTATGTGGTTGATTAAAATTTAATCACCACAGTATTTATTTTTTTTGGTGTGTTTTGAATATTTAAACACTTAAAAGTAATAAATACAGTCCTTTTTTCAATTAAAAAGAACACATCCTTTACTTTAAATGATAGTATCAGAGGCATGGTTGGGAATATTGATAATTTCAATTGCCCATTAAATAGCCAGTTCCAAGATTAAACTCGTTAATTACAAGCTAATGTGTGAGATACTGGTATACAAACAGTATATCATAAATCCACAAACTGTATTTTTGAAATTGAATTGATAATGTTGATTACACAATCATAATACAAGGGTATTATATAGAAATATATTTCCCAGAGGCCATTCTTAAATGTGAAAAAAAACATTTTAAGAAGTCTTAACTGACATATGCCCTCTTTTCTCTTTGATTCAGTGGAGGAGAACTTAATAACACTTGAAACCAAATCACAAGGAAGTACACCTGTGATACCTGCAGAACCAAAAATCAGCAAGGGCAAAGGAAAGAGGCATAGTGAAGCCCTTATGACAACCAATAAGTGGACACCAATTACCACCCAGAGGAGTAGAAAACCACAAAATTCTGCATAAATAAAAGGTAAACAAATCTTGATTTCTTGTACAGGGAAGATTACAATAATTAACCCAGTTGTAACCTCTAAAGGCAAATTTTCAAAGTCAGTAGACAATAAATTTGTACAAGGCACAGTAAAAGGTAAATACCCTAGGAACATTAAGTTGTTCAATGCTTGCGAACACTGATATGTCACCTGTACATCTCAGAAACCTTGGCTTACAAAGGAACCAGCCAGAGGACAGAGAAGGCTTGTCCAGAACCAGAAGACCTGGAAGAGGACACCTTGGAAACAGTGGTGGATGGCAAGACATTGAGGAAAATCATACCCAATCTGCCATTCACCTTCCAATTAAACAGAAACCTCAAAAAAGATGCCTGGGAGGATATGGGTCAAGTTCTTCAGCTCCACCAACTCCTCAAAGAGCTTCTTAATGGAGAATGGACAACAAGAGGTTCAACCTAGCATCACACTGGGAAGAACTTGGAGAAAGTTTTCAGAAGATCTGTCTCAAAGAAATAGACTTAAAAGACCTTATGGTAATCACCAAAGGTTGTAATCCCACCAGGAAGTTCAGACTCCTGGAGGTGAGGGCAAACAGGATAAGGGAGAATGAAGCCACTATCCATGTGAGCCTTGAGGTATATTTTACATACCCAAATAGGCCACAATTATCTTGAAAATAAATTGTGAATTATGCATAACTCATAAGTCATGCATATATCCAAAATTCATCATTTTTGATTTCAGAAAAGATGAATAACTTTTTATTGAGTAAGTAAGTCCATGGATTTGAGGCCATATTTGGATTCTACACAAACATTCACCTAGGGTAGCTCCATAGGGTGAATAAGCTCAAATTAACTCTTTGATGTTGTAATATGGAAACTATTTCAATACCACGTAAAAGATCCATGAAAATTTTTGTTTTTCTTAATTTCACACCAAAATAATGGGAATGTGAGAAATCCCATGTTACATATACACTAAGAGTAGTGTTATTCATGTTTTGGGCACTTAATATCATGGTATTCTTACATGCACTTTTGGTACACCCATAGTGGATATCTCACTTGAAGCTTAAATTTCTATTTTGACATGAAAAATAAGCAAGGGGGACAAAAGACATCAAAGAGAGCCAGGGTACCCAACTTCTGAGGCCTTTGAGACGTGGACAGCTCCAAAGCTTGGATCCATGGCTGATCTTGGCCTAATCAGTAAACTAAAACCTTGTGGGAACTTGGTTACCATGTTACAACTACAGTAAATCTTAAGAAAATAGCAAATAACCTGCTATTTTGACATGCCAAGGAGGTAAAGAGCTACTTAGACTCCTGTAACCATGTTAATTCTTAATGAATTTCCATGGATAGAACCTAAAAGAGTAATTAAAACCCTTTTTGGACCTTTATCCATTGATTTACCTCATAGCAACCAGCTAAACACTGATATTTGCAATTCTACGTGGAAATGGGGTAAAAACTTCTAAAATTCATTAAAAATACAATTCTTAATTAATCTCTCTGAAACTTTCAGGAAAAATGGAAAACTGTATTATCTATGGTAAAACCAAAAAAATATGGTTTTACTAGTAAAATTACAAGTTTTGCTTACAGTCCATTTTTGATATCCTACGTGAAACACTGAATCTACAAAAATTCACAGTAATTACAACCTGTGATGAAATTTCCAATAACATTGATAACTTTGATAAATCAATGATTATTTTGGAATAAAAGAAGATTTACAAGTTTTACTTCTTTTATTCTTAACCATATTGGGGTTGGTAGTCATGTAAAAGCATCAATTAAGTAATTATGATAATCTTACATGACCACAGATGATGTAATCAATAATCCAAAAGTGTTTATTGTTTTATCACTCACTGGTTTTTCAGTTTTCTCCATGACATGCCTCTGTGAGCTGTTGTTGACTTAAAAGAGGCCTCCTCTTGCTGTTTTTTCCAAGAATCATCTTATTATCCATTTATATCATTGTTACCAACAAGTAAGTATTAGTTAAACTATTCTTAAGAGTTTGAGTTCTTTCAGAATCAATCAGAAAGACATGAAATCATAGAATACAACTATATATTGTTGTAAACCTGTTATAAATCATTTTTATCCCTTAAATCCACAATTCTATGTCAAATTTCTTGACTTATATCTTTCAATAAGTTCTTTGGAGTATAAGTGAGTCAATTATCTTTAATTATTTAATTTTTCTTAAAGAATTATCTTTATAATTATTCTTGGAAAAGATAGTTATATATTAAAATAGTTTTATTATTTTAATAAAAGAAGTTTTTATTATTAAAGTCTTCTTGTAATTGATTCTTGTAGACAGTTACTGCTCACTGTTAAAATCACTAGTAGTGTTTAACACGTGAAAGAAATAATTCTTTAATTATTTAATTGTGGTTATAATAATCTTTCATTATTATATTTCATAAGAACAGACATGGTACTTTTGATTAATAGTAATATTATCATCAGTTTCATAGTCAAATCTTACAATCAAAGCTATAGAAGAACAGCTGAAACAGACAGGGCCTACTCTTATTACTTCAGGCCCACAAGGAGTAGACCAAACCATCTCTCCAGTGGCTTCAAACCATTAAGGAAAAAGAAGGTCAGTGGCCAAGAGTAACTATTCTTCACAATCCCAGGTAGTTTCCAGGAGAAGACAAGGGTAAAAAGGGAAAAACAAGACATCTTTCAGCCAAAGGAAGAAAGATTCAGACCCAATTATTCAGAAGCTCTTGGACTTGGTGAAAGAAGTGCAAAAGAGCCAGAAATATTTGCTAATACCTTTAGAATCAGTAGCCCCAATAATAGAAATATTACCCCCACTCAGAATGAACATAATGTTGTTACACCTTAGAGTAACTTAAACAGTGATGTACTATGGTTACAAATGTCCCAATTTAAAGAGAAAACTCAAAAACAGTTTTAAGAACTCCAAGAAAGCCATGAGAGGATGAAAACATTAACAGCCTCCATGAACAAAATTGTTAAAAATCTTCAAGAAGGACATTCTCAACTGAGAAAAGCCTCTGAAGAAACCAATAAAAGATTGAATCAAGTCTTTTAAGAACAGAAAAACTGCAGAAGGGAAATGGATTTTCTGGATCAGGAATTAAACAAATTGTTTAATGTCTAACAAAACATGAAGCCCCAACCACAAGGCCATGTTTTGGATAATCCATACCACCAAGAAGACATAAAACCAGATGCCTTGTTGGAGCATAAGACCATGTCTCCATCTCAATACCAAGATGGAGAGAACATGTCTTATTCTGAGAAGGAAGCATTAAAACAGCTTCCAGAGGCCTCAAGCTGGCACAAATTCTCTGGAACGGGAGAGTATGATCATATGGAACTTATTGATTATGATGATGGACTCTTCATTGATGTACCAAGCATACTATATTACTGGATCACTGCTAGATTAAATACAGAATTCAAAGGTCATGCTAGTATATGGTACACAGAGTTGAAGGAAATTCATGGTGGAAGAGTCAGATTATCTAAAAGTACAGAAATGGTACTTTGATATGGAAAAAGACAATGTCATTTGAAAATGAAAAATACTATGTGGACAAAGATCCATATGAATGGTGTCTTAGAAAGTCTAAAAGACTTAAAGCCATTGATCCTCAAATGAATATTCAGATGAGGAATCAAAAAATCCTGATGCCAATGCCAGGAGAACTAGATAATGCAGTAACATGCAGATGAAACAAAAGTTTCACTCTAGATGACATTGAAAAAACCTTACAAGATGTAAGGAAAAGAACAAATATAGGGAGATATTCACAATTGAAAAGCAGTAGTTTCAAAGAGAAACAATCTTTCAGGGTGGAATTGAATGACAAACACAAAGAAAGAGTGGCAGAAGTGACCAAGAAGAAAAACTCTTTTCAAAATTGTGGGTCAACAGACCACTATGCCAATAACTTTCCAAAGGAAAAGAAAAAAGTCTATGAAATTGAGCAAGTCCCAGAGGAGGAATACCCAACTGAGGATTCTGAATCAGACTCTATGGGCAATGCTATCAGAGAACAATCTGATGATGACCAAGATCCAAGAGAAGAATTTCTAGTGGAGTATCAAGAGGAAACACAACTAGGAATTCAGGACATACAGTTAGAAGCAGGAATTCCACAGGACACTGCAAACAAAAACTCATGTAAACACACACAAGATGCACAAACATTCCTGGTTACATTAACTAAAGGAATGGCATACATACATGGGACAGCCACAAAGATGACTGTCTGTGTTGAAAATGCTCAACACCCATTAATAATTGACAGTGGTGCACACTGCTAAATAGTGGCCAGACAGCATCTGGATAACCATTTACCAAGCTTGGGGAAACAGATCTTGCCAACCAATTCAAAGAACTTTAAAAGTGAATCAGGGAAGATGACATCCATTGGCATAATTATACCCCATAGGAAAGGTAATATCAGACTCAAACCAGAGTTTGTTGTGCTTGAAGATTCCCACATACAAGGAGTCTTACTGGGAACAGATTACAAGAGGATGTATGGCATTAATATTTAAAACATTAAGAACAGGCATATTACCATAGGTACAAACAAGGAAAGGAAATTTCACTTGATATATACCAGATTTCCACCAATGACCCACTACAGGAATTACTAAATGAATTCAGAGAGGGACAATTAAGTACCAGCCTCACCAGTAAACAAAAACTTAGTTTACTAAAAATTCTGAGAAAGAATAGACCAGCATTTTCCATTGGTCAAGAACCTTTGGGCAAAATCAAAGGCCATGATATAGAACTATATCTAGATGTGGAAAGACTTTATCCACCCATGCTGAGAAGACTTCCATATCCAGCAAGCCTGCAAACTAGGAAAGAAATTGAGAAACACATCAATGAACTTCTAGACATGTATGTAATGAGGAAGATAGCACATAATGAAATAGTGTCAATCATAACTGCTGTCCTTTTCACTTGGCATGATGGAAAATCTAGATTGTGTGGGGATTTAAGAGCCCTGAGTAACTACACAAAAGCTGACAGGTACCCTATACCAAGGATACCCCATGCCCTAGATAAACTGGAAAAATCTAAATGCATAACCAAAATGGACTGTATGGAAGGTTTCCACCAGAATGGAGTTGAACCAAGCTCCATTAATTTACTCAGAATTATATGCCATATGGGTATATATGAGTACACCAGGATGCCATTTTGCATCAAAAATGCACCAGCCCACTTCCAAAGGATGATGGAAACTATATTTCAAGAAGAAATATTAGAAGGCTGGATGGTAGTATATATTTATGAGATAAGTATATACTCAGAGACATGGGAAGACCATGTGCAGTACATAGAAAGAGTACTAAGTAAATGCACACCCATCAATCTGAAAATTTCACTTAAGAAGTGCAATTTTGGCCAACAAGAATTCCTGGCACTAGGACATAAAGTCTTAGGCCTTAGTCTGTTTATGGCAAATTATGTCAAAAATAAAGAAAAAATTCTTTTAGTAAAGATTCTTAATTCTTGATTTTTTTATTTGATTTTATATTTTCTTTACATAAATAATAATTATGCAATTAATAAGTTATTAATCAAAATTGTATTATTATTCACTTTATACTAGAATAACTCAAAGAATAAATTTCAAGTATGTGATGTGAAAAAGCAACTAGTTAGAAAAAAGATATTTATTCCAAGTAACTCAATAGTAAATTGTTTCAAACAATATTCTTAAGAAAAAATAACTTTATTAATATTATAAAGATTATTCATAAGGGATAAGTCTCAGAAAAGCCAATATTAAAGTAAATATGGCAATTTTACGTCAAAAAACAGTAAAATAAGGTCTAGAATATTATTTATGTCCCAAAAATTGGTTAAAATCACGGCCAGCCCCCCAAATTTAAGGTTATTATATGAAAATCTTGATAATAGTGACAATATCAAGAGTACTATGACTGTCCTCAGTAGAAAAATATAATATAATAAAATATTATAACCACAAATTTGAATATAAGTATTAAAAATAAATTGAATTATTATTATATAAAATAATAACAAAAATATATATAATAATCATAATGAATTATAATTATTCTATTATTGTTATAGTAACTGACAATTATAACAATAAGAAGTGTAAAGCTCTTAATGAGACAATTACAAGTGGAAAATATAAATATTTAACCACTTATAAATAATATATGAGTATTATTTATAAAAGGATTATAACACACACTGTTCAGAAATAATCATTATAGAAAAATTCTATATAAAAAAACTGATAATAGATAAAAAAGATATATAACTTTAAAGAAAACTTACTTACAATATTTATTTAATACAACAAGTCAAACAACAACAGTTATTATATTAAATAATAATGATAAGTTAAAAACACACCAAAAATCAATATTTTTCAATATAAAACAACTTTTTATAACAAAAATTATGATTAAAGAGTTTTTGAGAGGATTTTGTGGATTTTAAAAGATATTTTAAAGACAATAATTTTATGAAATAAAGTATATTATAGGTTATTACAACAATAATCTGATTTCTATGATTTCAATTCTTTAATTTAAGATCTATAAAGAATAAAATACTTAAGAAACATTTCAATGAGAAGATTTTATATATAATAAAACTTTACCTGTTTAAATTTCTAATATGATTGGATTGATAATTGACAATGGACAAAAAAAGTGATGAAAAGACTCTTTCTATTTCTGAAGGGAAGCTCTCATGATTCATAATGGATATAGAGGGCGTTTCCAGGTAAAAACTGAAGAACCATGCTTAAAAATGAGGTTCTTAACTTAAGGTAACTTATTTTTAATTCCAATTTAAAGTTACCACTGTTATTATTAACTCCAAGTAACTTTAATCCTCATTTAAGTTAATTATCTTAGGTTTTAATATAAAATGGATTTATTTATATTAAAGCTCATCACATGAACAGCTTAAAAATAGAGTTTCAAGTAGAAATCTCTTAAACTCAATTTTTATTTAAATTTTAAAGAAATCTTAATTTTATTCAAGTATAATTAAAAGAGTAAAATGTCAGGCTAATTAACAAAGAAATCCGTTTGTAAAGAATACTTAGAATTTAATTTATATATAGATAATATTCACTTGTAAGCTGTCTGAAATTTTCAAGTAAATTAATTAAGAATTGAATTTTTAATGAATTTTTGAAGTTATTACTATTTTCCCACATAAAATATCAATATACACTAAACCTTAACTTTTGATAAGGTTTCAATGCTTGTAACCTTGAAGTTTGAAGCTTATTT
Source organism: Austropuccinia psidii (assembly GCA_023105745.1). Lineage (NCBI taxonomy): Eukaryota > Fungi > Basidiomycota > Pucciniomycetes > Pucciniales > Sphaerophragmiaceae > Austropuccinia > Austropuccinia psidii. The sequence goes on from JALGQZ010000003.1 coordinate 28,035,008, forward strand.
AAGCTTTGAAAGTTCTCAAAACTTTAATTTCACGCCTGCATATTGGGATTTACCCTTTGGCAGCTTGGAATTCCTGTCCAAATTGGGATAAAACCAGGTCAAACTTTAAGGTTGGATCAAAGTCTAATCTTAAAGTTTGAATAAGGTTGAAAATCCTCCAATACAGGTGGACAACTTCAATTGAATCCTTGCATATCCAAAAAGTTGGGTACCCCAGCTCTGTTTGGTCTTTTTCCTTTGTCCCACCTTTTTTCATGGATTTTGCCCTTTTATTTATTTAAAGCCATACTATGGCCTTAAAACTTTTAAATTGAGCTCATGCACGATTTACATTCTGTATGGCAAATCCTTAGCCAATTCAGTAAATATACACAACACCTCAATTTTAACTAAAATTTTGGTAAGTTTGCATAAAACTTATGCCACTTTAAATTTAAGCTTATTTAAGCTTGAATTCAACAATGTTGAAATTTTTTTAAAAAATTTAAATTAGTTCTGTGAGATTCTTAAATCTTCCAATAACTTAAGAAATAGGCTTTTTTGGGTATACCACCCTATAGGTGTACCACAGGTCATTTTTGGTGTAGAATCCAAGAATGACATAATATTTATAGCTTTGTTTATCCAAAAAAAAGTTATACTTATTTTTTGTTATTTTTTATTTTAAATTCAATTGAAAAGTCTTTTGAAGATTAAATCAGCTGTATATAAAATCATTTGTGGCCTTATGGGTATGTTATACATACCTCACAGGCTCACAGACTGAATGGTAAAGACCAAAGACAGTATTTGGTCAGATTTAAAAACCAGACAGCAGACACAGACAAATTGCAAGCCTTGAGGTATATTTTACTTACCCAAATAGGCCACAATTATCTTAAAAAGAAATTTTGAATTATACATAACTCATAAATCATGCATATATTCAAAATTCATCATTTTTGATTTCAGAAAAGATGAATAACTTTTTATTGAGTAAGTAAATCCATGGATTTAAGACCAGATTTGGATTCTACACAAAAATTCACCTAGGGTAGCTCCATAGAGTGAATAAGCTCAAATTAACTCCTTGAGGTGGTAATATGGAAAATACTTCAACACCACATCATTAATACCACATAAAAGATCCGTGAAAATTTTTGTTTTTCTTGATTTTACACCAAAATAATGGGAAAGTGAGAAATCCCATGTGACATATACACTAAGAATAGTGTTTTACATGTTTTGAGCACTTAATATTATGGTATTCTTACATGCACTTTTGGTACACCCATAGTGGATATCTCACTTGAAGCTTAAATTTCTATTTTTATGTGAAAAATAAGCAAGGGGGACAAAAGACATCAAAGAGAGCCAGGGTACCCAACTTCTGAGGCCCCAGAGGCCTGGATAGCTCCAAAGCTTGGTTCCATGGCTGATCTTGACCCAATTGGTAAACTAAACCTCTTTGGGAACTTGGTCACCAAGTTACAACTACTGTAAAACACCAGAAAATAGCAAATAACCTGCTATTTTGACATGCCAAGGAGGTAAAAAGCTACTTACATTCCTGTAACCATGTCAATTACAAATGAATTTCCATGGATAAACCCCAAAAGAGTAATTAAAGCCCTTTTTGGACTAGTATCCATTGATTTACCTCATAACAACCAGTCAAACACTGATATTTGTAATTCTACGTAGAAATGAGGTAAAAACTTCGAAAATTCATTAAAAATACAAATCTTAATGAATCTTTCTGAAAGTTTCAGGACCAATTGAGAACTGTATTACCTATGGTACAACCAAAATGAATTACAGTTTTACTAGTAAAATTAAAAGTTTTACTTACAGTCCATTTTTGGTTATTCTAGGTGAAACACTGAATCTTCAAAAATTCACAGTAAATACAACCTGTGATGAAATTGTCAATAACATTGATAACTTTGGGAAATCAATGATTACTTTGGAATAAAAGAAGATTTACAAATTTTACTCCTTTTATTCTTAACCATATTGGGGTTGGTAGTCACATAAAAGCATCAATTAAGCAATTATGACAATTTCATGTGACAACAGGTGATGTAAGTACTAATCAAAAAGGGTTTGATGCTTTCTCACTCATTGGTTTTTCAGTTTGCTCCATGGCACGCCTCTGTGAGCTGTTGTTGACTTAAAAGAGGCCTTCTCTTGCTGTTTTTTCTGCATCATCATCTTATTATCATTTTATATCATTGTTACCAACAAGTAAGTATTAGTTGAAACTATTCTTAAGTGTTTTAAATCTTTCATAATCAATCAGAAAGACTTGAAATCATAGAATCCAACTATATATATTGTTGTAATCCTGCTATAAATCATTTTGATCTCTCAAATCCACAATTCTACATCAAATTTCTCTACTTTTATCTATCAATGAGTTCTTTGGAGTATTAGTGAGTCATTTATATTTAATTCTTAAAGTTTTTCTCTAGTTATAGTTTTATTCAAGAATTATCTTTATAATTATATATTAAAATAATTTTATTATTAAATTCTTCTTGTAATTGATTCTTGTAGACAATTACTTGCTCACTGTTAAAATCACTAGTAGTGCTTAACACGTGAAAGAAATAATTATTTAATTATTTAATTGTGGTTATAATAATATTTTATTATTATATTTCATAAGAACAGACATAGTACTGTTGATTAATAGTAATATTATCATCAGTTTCATAGTCACATCTTACACAAATGGTTGGCAGAGGATTCCATACCAGATGGGAAACTTCATCTAAGGAGATTAAGGGCCTCTAGGAGGACTTAAAATTATCATTAATAATGAGCCTTTTTTGAAGGGAGGGTATGTCAGCCTGTGACTTAAAACCAGAGAACAAGCATGACAGCCAAATACCATAAACCAATGGTAAAGCCATGATACCACCAAAACACGGGACTGAGCCAAAACAGCTCAAAAATTATCAAAAGAAAAAGGAAAATAACCTCTTCCCAAATATAAAAGCCCCATCATCATAGGAAAAAGAATAACAAAGTTATTCCTGCTCAAAGTTGTTGCTGAGCATAAACCTTAATTTTCACCTCTCATCTGAAATCCAGAGGCAGAGGTTAAACCCCATCAAATGGGTATTCAAGATGAATTTCTAAGTAAGGGCTATCTAATGGTACTAGCCAAATTGAGCTAACACCAGAGCTACAGAGGTTTTTGCCAAAATAAGGCCAAATAAGGGTGAATAAAGTATTCACCTCTCATCTAACTTCTACAGTTTTGGTGTGATATACTTAAAGTGGGGCCCTTTTGGAAAAATTGAAATTAGGGCTATCTGATGGTGCATTTCATTACCCCATAAGATATTTAGAGCAAAAAGCTATGAAGCAAACAAGCTCCATACAGATATTGAGAAAATCATATATCTAAATAACTAAATTTGTACATGGAATAACTTTGCCATATTTAATGTTACCCATACCAAATAAGGTATTATTGCTTAGAAATTATTCAGGGCTACTCAATTAACCAACTTTGAGCTCAATAGCTCCATAGTTGGCAAAGCTATAGCAGTTTTGAGATTCAAATCCCACAAATGGGCCAATACACCTTTTCTGTGGGATAATATCCCACAACCATGATTATGAGGTGTCAAACAGACAAAGAAGCATGTTTATAATTAAATACCTCATAGCTCATTAAATACTGGGGTCCCATACAGGTTCTGTACAGCATTCTACATGTCATACACGTCAGAAGAGGGCTATATGGTGCCCGAATGAAATTTTTCACCCTGTATTGGTGAAAACTGCCCAGATGTGGTTTCAAAACCAAATCTGGGGCCAATAAAGTGTGTACAGGCTTTGTGGAAACCATAAGCCAGTACTCCAAAGTTAAAAACTCTTCACTTCCTCTACATGGATGGTCTAGAGGGCCATTCCACCCCATTTGAGGATAAAAGAAGGCCTTTTCTCCACCAGAAAAGGTTTCCTAATCCTTCTCTGTGATTTCCTACATAGTAAGACTTTCAAAGACATTTATACTATTGGAAATAATCCGTTATAATTATGATCTTAATTATTTTAGTATTTTATTATAATAATACAATTGATAAATCTGCACCCTGGGATTTCAACAGCACTTTCAACCACTAAAAATCTTTTCAGTAAAGCACTTATATTTTAATTAAAACATTTTTTTTATCATTATTATCCATGTAAAAGTAATAGTTTAGGCTTCAAATACTATTATTATCACCTCTTCATAGACTCAGCCTGACAGATTTGCACTAAAATTTTCAATTGAAATGAAACTGAATTTGCTTTTAATTTTTGAAAAAATCATTAAAATTAAAAATTATATCATTTCATTATTAATTGAAGCAGATTGAAGCATAATCTTATTTTTAAAATACTTAAAGCAATTTATAAAATTTGAAATTATTGCCTGAATCAAAAGAGACTATTGATCACTCTTAAAGGTAGGTCTCAGTAATCAGCAATATAGAGTAATTGATAGATATATAAGCTGAATTAACCGATAAGAATCAATTTAAAATATTTCAAATTTGATTAGAATTAGATATTTAAGACTTTTAATAATTTTAATCTTATACTTGATCTATAATAATAATAAATAATGGCTCATCATTTTAATATTTAAGAGAAAAGTACTTTTTGAATATAACTTCTTTTAATTAATTTAGAATTTTATTGTATTCTGAAAGGCTTTCCCAATCTTAATAAAAAAACATATTACACTAATAATATAATTCTTAATTTCTCAGGCACATGAAGCACAATTTAGATTATATATATGTTTAGCTCTTATTAATAAAGGATTTCTAGTTATTGAAAATACTTTCTTATATCATCCAATTATTATTAATTAGACCAAAGATTTTTCACTTGATATTAATAACACAAATATCATTTTTTATTTTGAATAACTCCCTCATATCCATTTTCCATCAGCTCTATCACAGATGATCCAAGTTATGGATAAGCTACATCAATTAATAATATTCTTATCTCTTCAAATATTCCTATTTGAAATCTACTATTAATTATAATACCTGTTTATATTAATTCTTTCTATAGTAATTTATTTTGTGATATCAATCCCAAATTTATAATTGAAAGCTCCATATTTCTTTAATGACATATAAGAATTAAAAGCAAAAAATCATGTAGTAAAATTATAGTTAAAAGTCTTTTGGAAGACCATTGAATCATTTTTTTTCTATGATATTCACTAACCAAACACTTTGTATGATGTTTTTGTGTGGGAAAATACTCATTTTTATTCCTCAATTACTTGAATAAGTTTGAGATTGTTTTTTTGGGTGATTTACCATACAGTTGGGTTGGGCTCATAAGCCAGAGAACCTTTTTAAGGGTAGTAATCTTAATAAATACTTGTTAAAACGGCTAATACACCTATTCATTTTCAAGTAGATATAAGAGCCAATGATGGCAATACAAAAATTTGATGAAGAAATGAAAAAAAAGTTTTTTTTAATAGTTCTTTTTTAATTTATTGATAGAATACTTGGAATACTTATTGAGAATTATTATAATACTTATATTACTTATTAAATTTGAGTCTTTTAAATTAACAAAAACTAAATAAATTGGTTCAAAATAATTTTCAAAATATTTTATTTCAGGTATTAAAATTTAACTATTCTTAAAAAAAAACAAAATAAATCTTAATCAAATTAATTTATTTTAAATCTAATTCAATATTTATATATATAATTTATTCAATATTCAGAAATCTTAAAATTTATAATAAATTTAATAAATTATTTCTTTTCTTAATAATTAAAATAAAATTGTTATTTTATTTTATAATTTTTTTCTTTTTTTTTACTTTTTGAAAAAAAAAATCAATTATTTTCAAAAAAATAATAAAAAAATAAATTAAATAAAATATTTAATTATAAAAAAAAACAAAAAACAACATAAAATTTATTTTTTCAAAAAAAAAAAAAAATGGTGATCCAAAATTTAATTAAATTAAAATTCAACTTAAAAACTATTAGTTATTCATGATTAGAATTTTATAAAATTTTCTAAAATTATTTTTGTTTAATTCATATTTTATAAGTGGAGTGCGGTTCATATCACAAAAATATTTTAAAAAGATATTTGGAAACTTGTAAGGAAAATTTCATAGTGAGGTTAACTATTAATGTAAGGCTGGCTCACTATTAATCTAGTATAAATTCTTTGACATTCTCAGTTTCTTTGAGGGGATAAGTAGTGTACAGAAAATTTTGCCTCAATCTATCAAATTAATCATACAATAAAGACTCTTGAATTTATTCTTTACAAATAACACGGTCTGACATGTACAGTACAACAGTTAGGCAGTGGCGCCTAGTAGAACTTCTCATGGGGCCTTCCATTGTATTACAGTAGACTTGAGTGGAGGGGCAAGATGAAATCCAACGGCGAGGGAGGGGAAAGACCTTTCAGAGATGTTTGAGTGAGGGCTGCAGTGGATAAGCAGAAATGCTCAATTGACAAAGGTCTTGGTTTTAAATTGGCTTCCCATCTCTTGTTTAAAATCACATTAAATGATAATTGCAACCTATGAAAAGCCATCGTGCAAGCTGTTACAGTAGTTCCTTCAGCAACAGAAAACTCCAAGTTATTGGTTTGCTCTCTGCTGTCCCGTGCTCTAAACAGGCTGTTTAAATCTTGTGCAAATTATTAAGCCCTTAGAACGCTGACTATCACATCCGGCGCTTCATCCAATGACTGACTGGGCCTTTGAAATATTTCCTTATCAATTTTATACTGTACATACAGCATATTGCAGCTGGGTAAGCCTATACTGGACTGTAGGAACATAGCGCCATCCTTGAAAATTTATTTAGGCCAAAGGGCACTTTTGCCCTTGGAAGTTTAAACTATTTCTGTCAATTTGTCACCGTTTTACCCCGACCCAAGCTCGTTGTTATACAAAATGCCCTAAATCCCCCTTCAAACCCGTCTCAGCCTGATTCGCTCATTACATTTACGTCAAAATTGAGGCCGTTGGCGTCTACATTGTGACGTTGAGGACTACGACTATAGAGCGCAAGTAATGGTCATTCCGGACTGAATTCGAGGTGAATTTGGTGCAACGTCTGCTCCTTGCAATTCCTACAGTCACCTCATCTCGCATAAAATGAGATTAGCTGCTAAATCCTGTGTTGATGATTCGATAGTTGAGAATAGCGCCCCATGATGGCTGGCTAATGTGCGCGATGGTCTAAATCTTTCGGCTTGGGCTGAGGTGAGCTGAACGATATTTATCTACAGTATTTGGTTGGTTTGTGAGACTAACTCGAAAAAAGTTCAAGAGATCTCACAAAGCCTGGCAGAAGCTGTATCTCCTCCACAGCTACACGATACAGTGTACTGTTGTACCTCGAGGATCTACCCTAAAATCTGGATATACCGTATAATTTACAGCCACTGGGGAAAAATCATGGTGGATAAGGCCATCGCGTAGTGGGGGCCAGTGGCCACTGGCCTCCTTTAAGAAGCTAACTCACTTCAACTACAGATTTAGAACACCAATCATGCTGCACTTCAGTACAGCCCAGCAGTATTGGCAAGTTTCAGGGTATCCGCCCGGTTGATCAGAAAGATATGAATAAGAACATTCTAATTTCTAACGATAGCACAGTCTAGTACGCTTTGAGTAAGCTTCCTGCCTTCGACTTGGTTGACATCACGTCCTCCAACAGTTAAGCTGATTATGAAAGCTTAGCTCGACCATTTCTGGTACAGTAGTCTTGTTTTAAGCCGATGTCCAAATAGCTTTTTCCAACCATGAGCCGCATTATCATACATTACTGTAATGTATTGTATACTACTGTTTATAATACAATATACAGTGCAGCTACTACAGCAGCCAAAGGAAATCGGGGCCTTGGGCATGATGGTTGCTTTGGGAGTTGGAATCGTCAAACTTGATGATAGCTCAGGATGAGATTGAGAAATGATAGCCAATTTCCCTCCTTTGAATTTTAAGTTCACTAGGCTGGCCTCACTCAGTCTTTGTTTATGTGTGCCACTTGGGAGAACCTAAACGATCTGTAGGCTGGTTTCGATGGAGTGTTGTTTTAGATAAACAATCATCAGTCTCTCTTTTCGCTCACTTCCGTCTCCGTTTCCGCCCTCAGTCTCTAAGCTGTAGTTGGAAGTTGCAACTTGGTAGGCAAGCAGCACGCAGCTCTACCTCAAGTATTGATGTGGTGTCGCATTAAGTACAGCTTCGTGTACAGTTCAAGTCTTTGTTTCGTACGATTTCCTCCTCGATGCCGTCCAGTTCTCCTTGCCCTTGCTCCTCTCTCATACCCTTCACTTTCGCTTTATCTGAGTGACTTGCCCTCCTGTTCCTTCCTTATCCAGTCCTTGTTGATATACCAATGAGCTGCGTGGTTTCCCTCCTCTTCTTTGGATTTGTCAAAGCGAATTACCCAAGCCCCAATCATCCTCCTGTTATATTTTAACACTCAGGGCAAAGTTTTTCAACTCCTATATATATTCAAATATATACATATATGTTTATCGTTGTGGCTTTGCAAATGGCCATCGCTTGCTTCTAATCAGCTATATCTTCTTACGCTTTGGACTACAGCTTATTAACTTCCTAAACCTCCGTCTTCACTATCATTGCATCTGTCACGAGCTTTACCATCAATTTACTTTTATATTAGTATCATTCTCATTGTATGCCGCCATAATTGATCTTCTGGTACCCCACATTGCTCCAACCTCTTCTCATTCTTAATAAGGCTTTCTTATATCTATCAAATCATCAGCCGAAGCCTTTTCTAATGGTTTTCTAACTGTTATTTTTTAATTCTTAAAAGTTCTTGTGCCCCTGTTCGTCTAGAAGATTAACTTGCTCAAGAAGTTCGAAACGCGCTGCATTTTTATCAGGAATCCCTATTAATTTTTCTCATCTAATCAGTCATATTATTTCTCAGTCTTTGAAGATCATCGTAGCATGTTTCGTTTCATCAAAAAAATAGGAAATGGTGCCTTTGGTAAACATATTTTTGGACTTGAAGATTTTGAATTGTTTATAATTCTTTTTAGTACTAAAGTTATATTTCTGCTGATCAGCTTAAAATCATTTTTTCTCATTCTCATTGAAAAGGTGAAATTTATTTAGGTCTAGATTTAAATACAAATCAGGAAGTTGCAATTAAAGTTGAGCCATTAGAAACACTAGATCCTCAGTTGAGAAATGAAGCAAAAGTTTATTGCCTTTTGAATGGTAAAACTGGTTTTCCGTAAGCAATCTCTTCCTGGATTTTGATATTATTTGAATGACTCGTTTTCTTCTTTTCATTCATGCAAGGGTCCAAACCTTTCTTGGCTCTACTTTACATAAAATAACTATTTATTTGAATTAAACTCCTTAAAAGCGACTTTTTTTAAAAAAACCTAGCAAGCAACCTTATCCTGATTTGATCTGATTTTCATTTCATTTTCTTTTTGGTCTCCAGTCTATTCAAATGGATTGGAAGTGGAAGTCATTACAATGCTTTGGTTATTGAGCTGTTGGGAGTTAGTTTAGACCAGCAGTTCGCTCGCCGAGGTAAATTTAGCTTAAAAACTGTTTTGATGTTAGCAGATCAAATGGTAAGAAAAAGATCATTCACAGTTTTATTTATCCTTCGTTTTCTATTTGAATTGTTATGAATTCTTTTTAAAGAATAATTTCCTGAAATTTCTAAAGGAAAATATAAGAAAACAAAAATTTACAAGAAACCCTTGCAATAAAGAACTAAGATGAAATAATGAAGATTCATATGCTTTTGGTTGAACGTTTTTTGTCTCAAGATCACTCGACTAGAACACCTTCATGACATCGGTTTCATTCATAGAGACATCAAGCCTGGAAACTTCTTAATGGGAAGAGGTTCCAAATCAAAAACGGTGCATCTCATTGATTTCGGGCTTTCGTATCGATACCGACGCAGAATTGACGATCGGAAAGAGGAACATGTAGGATATGAAGAAGGGCAAGGATTAGTAGGTACGGCATGTTATTCATCAATCTGCACTCATCTTGGAATTCGACAAACTCGAAGAGACGATTTGGAATCATTAGGATATATGTTAATTTCATTCTTGAAAGGAACTCTACCTTGGATTGGAATCAAGTCCGAGTCAAGGGACTCTAAGCATTCAATAATGTCAGAGATCAAGATAAAAACAAGCCTGCACGACCTATGTTTAGGACTTCCTATTGAATTTTTAACTTATCTGCGATACATCAGGTCACTGAGATTTCAAGATAGACCTGATTACAGCTATTTAAGAAGGTTGTTTAGGGATGTTTTTATTAAGAAAGGATTCAAAGAGGATTACATATTTGATTGGTCTTGAATGAAATGCTCGCTTTTCAGTCTGAATCCAAAAAAATAAAACAAAACTCTTCCTCAAATATAAGGGATATATTATAAGTGACGAGCTGGGTTGTAAATGATAATTTCGTTTTTTGATAAAAAATTGTACTTTGCTTTAAGCTGTGTTTTGAAATGAAACTTTGGAATTTGAAAATAATTAAATAACACCTTACTGGATCTTAAATTGTGGCAAAATAACATATATCAAAGCTAAAATTCTTCACAAATTCAAGTTTCAGCTTCGGGAAGCACTCGAGTTGGGTGATTTTCTCAATCTCAACCAACGAGCCAGCTGAACATCCAAATTATGACCTCTCTATGAACCAGAGCTAACTATGACCTGTAATAATGTGATGATGTTGAGCATCTTTGCAGGCTGAAATAGAAACAACCAGTAGCGGTACACTCACTAGCTTAAGAAATATGCGTAATTTTAGTATGCTGAACAATAATAAAACGTAAACTCATTTGATATAAGAGAAAAGCTAGAAGCTTTTTCCCTCAGATTTATATCATTAGGATAGGGTAAAATAAAAAATGAATTTAAAAAACAAATTATTAAAACATAAATAGTTTTAACTCAAAATTAAAAATTCTTACCTTAATTTGTTTTAGATGGAGATTTTAACAAGATTATTTAACTTTTTAAGATTAAAAGAATAAATGGAATTTTTAAGATTTTTATAATACTCCATCCATTTATATTATAAAAATCATTGAAGATTTTTTTTTTAAAAAAATTAAATCTCCCTCCCCCCCCCCCCAAAAAAAAAACAGTTTTTTATTTTTATTCTTTTGAAATACTTTGATTTCATTTGTAAGATTTGTTTATGAAACTTTAGATAATATTGCTATTTATCAAGAGTAATATGAATTTTATTATGAAATATAATAAATGGATTTATTATAATCACAAAGAAGTAATTAATTTCTTAATTATTTGTTTGATTTGTTATACACTATTTGTGATTATAAAATTAAGGAGTAATTATCTATTAGAGTCAATTAAAAAAATTATTAATAATCAAAATTCTTATTAAAATAATCTATAATTATCTTTTTAAAGAATAATTATAATGATAATTCTTTAATAAAACTAAAAACTAAAGAAAAAAATTTTAAGAATTAAAGAAAAAAAACTTATTAATATTTCAAAAATACCTTGAAAAGAATTAGAAAAGTGATTTGACAGATTATTTTTTGGATTTAAAGGTTTAAAATAAATTTATAAAAAGTTAAACACTATTAAAAATAATATATTTCTTTCATTTTATATTTTAATGATTTATTATGAGAGAATTAAAACAATTAAGAAAAGATATTAACTAATAATTACTTGTTGGAACTAATGATAAGATTAAATAATAAGATGATTATTAAAAAAAATCAGAAATAGGATACCTCAATTAAGTAAACAGAAGCTCACAAAGGAATTCCATGGTGAAAACTGAAAATACAATGAGTGAGTAACTATTTATACTATTTTAATTATTGATTAAATTGCTTGTTTTCATGTAAGATTATCATAATTACTTAATTAAGTCATTTCATGTGACTACAAACCCATTTATGGTTAAGAAATAAAGAAGTAAAAACTGTAAATCTTATTTTATTTCAAAAAAAAAATGTTTTCTAAAATCTATAAATGTTATTGAAATTTTCATCACAGGTTGTATTTTCTTTGAATTTTGGAAGATTCAGTGTTTCACATGGAATCTTTTAAAATGGACTATAAGTAAACTTTTTGATTTAATTATGAAGTCATAATTATTTTTAATTTTAATATGGATTATTCCTTTATCCATTGGTCCTTAGAGTTTCAGAAGGACTAATCAAGAATTTTATTTTGAATGAATGTTTGAACTAGTTAGCTTATTTCTACATAGAAAAGAAAATAACATAGTAATAGCTGGTTGGCATGAGGTAAACTCATGGATACTAGTACCAAAAGGGTTTCAATTACTATTTTTGGGCTTATCCAAAGAAAATAATTAATAATAGACATGGCTAAAGGAGTTATAGTTACTAATTATCTCCTTGTCACATCAAAATAGCATCTTATTTACTATTTTCTCATGTTTTAATGGGATATTGACTTAGTAAATAGATTCAAAAAAGGTTTTAATGGAAAAATTGAACCAGGATCAGCCAGGGATCAAAGATTTGAAGCTAAACATGTCTCAAAAGCCTCAAAACTGGGGTACCCTGGCTCTCTTTGATGTTTTTTCTACCCCTTAGCTATTTTCATGTCAAAAATATCAATTCAGACTCTAAGACTGATATTCACTATGGATTTATCAAAGATTTGTGTAATAATAAAGTAATATTAAGTACCAAAAACATTCAAAAAATATTCTTAGTGTATATGAAACATGGGATTTCTCACATTCCCATAACTTTGGCATGAAATTGAGAATTTTTTTTTTTCGAATTATTTTATGCGGTGTTTGAGTATTTTTAATACTACCAACTCATAGAGTGAATGTGAGCTTATTCACAATATGAGGCTACCCTAGGTGAATTTTTGTGTAGAATTCAAATATGGTCTTAACTCCGTGGATTTATTTACTCACAAAAAATATGGATTTTAAATATATGCATGACTTATGGGTTATGAAGAGTTCAGAATTGCTTTTAATATTGATTTTAGCCAATTTGGGTATTTAAAATATACCTCAAGGCTCACATTCTATTCCACTAAGAAAATAAAATTGCACCAAAATTTTATTAGTTAGTTCAAAATTACAAAAAGTCATCAAGGGGGCTAATTTCCACTGGTCAACCTCTTTATATTACTCAAATAAATTACTAAACACACATTTTGAGGAAGATGCATGTTTGTGGCCTTCTTTCAGGCCTAAAACTTCTTACAGGTTTATCTGAGTCAGGTATGTCTGATTCCACCAGCAATTAATCTTCATGTACTAGATTTCTATACCTGACAAGATATTCTATTTCTTTTTTAACCCTAAGTCTCCTTTATTTTACTGTCTCAATTTTCTTTTCCACTGGTGTTGAAGTCAATGAAGTGTGGCTCTTTAAAGGAAAAAAATTCCTTTTAAGCTTTTTGATAAGATTTGATAAAGCTGACTGGGAAGTTGGTTTTTTTCCCAATTAAACACTCAATTCCACTTGAACTTAATTGGTTTTGTGAGCCTTTTAGATATTACTAAATATTCTAACAAGTCACAAAACAACTCTATAATATTTATTCTAATAATGAGAATTAGAATTATTATCTTAAAATAAATAAAAATACCATAAAAAGGAATAAAATCTTGATTAACTCTGAGCCTAAAGAATAAAAATGTGAAATAAATTTCAAAATTAGATTCACCATGGTAAAATAAACATATAACACTTTTATTTCATATCTGTAAAGACGATACTTAATGAGTAATAAGTATAAAATTCCATAAAAAGGAATAAGTCCTTGATTATATCAGAAACCAATGGATGAAAATGTGAAATAACTTTCACTATTGGATTCCTCATGGAGAATTACACATCTAAAATTTTAATGTCATATCTGTAAAGTCAATATTTAAGGAAATAACCTTAATATATGCACTTTTATGATCAGTGCATATATTAATGGCTTTTAGCTCATATCTCTTGAACTACACATGATAGAGAGTTGAAAAAATAAATAAATTTACCATGTAGTAACTTAAAAATACATATAAAAGATTTATTTGACAACTTATAAGAAAGGTTATATCTTGTAAGGGTTTATTGAACAAAATTGTTATAGCTGTTGACCACTTTGTTGTGAAAGTGGTCCAAGCTTAAAAGAATTTGGATATTTGGGCTCTACTAAATCATATATTAATAATGATGTAATTTCAAATCATTATATTTGAGGTAAAACCCCTTGGAATCATGGTTTGAAGTTCAAAATAATAAATTTTGACAGAAAAGATGAGTTACACAAAAAATCTTCAAATATAGAGTTTTGATAATGTAATAGAATTCTCTTGGAAGTTTAAAAGTGATATGTCAAATTGTCATAATTCACTATCTTAATAGCTGTAGTGTGTATTAATCAAAAGTTATTAATGATTGAAGTTTAAGCTTAAAATTAATCATTTATGATCACTCACTGTAATATTAATTTAAGTTTAACAGTCATATAGAGGATAAAAGTGGTGAGTACTAGTTTATTATCATTTAAAGTAATGAAATCCACAAAGTTTAGTCATTTTTAAAGCCTCTGATGTCAGAAAACTCAGAATTACACTGATAACTCTAAATAATAGTGCAATAATGAGATAAGATGGTTTAATTATAATGTAATCATCATTCAAACTTAAATTATTGATCAATTCCAGTGGATAACATCAGTAAATGTCCACTAGAAGCCTTCTGGACTCTAGGAGGGAGGAGTTTACTATATATAGAGCTCTTTTTACCTCTTTTTCCCCCTCAGATACAGCAAAAACATTAAATTATTAAAACCAAAGGTAAAAGCTTTATTCTTTTTATAGAAAACTATTATATATTCAAAGACTCAAGTTAATATTTACTTTAATCATCAATATTGAGGTTATTAAACTAATTATTAATTGTTTTTTGTTAAAATTCTCTTTAAAATATTTAATTCCATGTAAAAAGTAGAATATTTATAGTTTCTTTTATTTTTTTCTTGGAAATACAATTTGAAAAAGTTGTATTTACATTTTTAGGAATAAATTCATTCAGAATTATCATATTAAGTGTAAAAAGTAGGTTATTCTCATCTTTTATAATAATTTTCCCTTTATTATTACCCCATAAATCCTCTAATTAATATGAATAGTATTTATATTAATATATAACTTTGATATTGGTAATATTTTTATTACACATTGTTTTTCATTATTAAACAACAATTTCTCATGCCTTTATTATTTTTTTGTAACAATGATAAAGTTCCATAAATATATTGATATATTTACTTTTTATCATATTAAATTTTTTTAATATAATTTTTATTATTATATATATTTGATGATAAAAATATTTTACACCTCAATTATAAGAATTATTATTTATCTTATTACTTAATTTAATAAGGACACTCATAGTAAAATAAGTGCAATATTGGTAGTATTTAATTATTGTTTTATAGTCAAACCTTACATTTGGGGGCCTGGCTGTGATATTTACTTAAAAGAAATTTTAAAAAGATTTAAATTGGGTTTATCAAAGAAAATTATATTTATAATCATAAACTTTTATAATAATTTTATATTTATTGATTTTAAAAGCTATTGAGGCATTTGGAAAGCAATTGTACTGTCTTACTTGTGGTTTTTCACATCCTTAGACTTGAAAGAACTTTCTTTGAATGACTCTGGTGATTAAAAAAAATATTTATAAATTGAAAATAAATTTGTATTATAATTTAATTTCAAAAAATAATCATTTCAATTTTTATTTTATTCTTTAAAAATAAAAATATAAAAAATAATAAAAAAAATTCAATAAAAAAGATTTTTTTTCTTCTTTTTATTCATTTCATTTATTCAAAAACATATCAAAGAAGTTTTGAAATGGAAATTGCCATATATTCTCAAAAATAACAGTTCTTATAAAAATACTTATATTCATTTGTCTTTTTTGATGTTTGAAGACAACCCAACAGAAAGCAATTGGACCACCATTGAGAGTTTGGTGGAAGAAACTTGTAAAAGTTCTCCACCACCTGTTTAAAATAAGAAAAGAAAGCCCAAGCTATTAATTTTTCCAGGACCTGCTCTTCAGGACTCTGAAGGTGACTGACTACCTCTCTTAAAATCTTCATAAATTTTTTTTTTAGTGTTCTGAAATCTTTTTTATATCTTTTTCCTTAATTATGACAACTAGGAGAGCATCCCAATACTCCATCAAATCAGATGGAGCTGGACTCAGAAGTAGAATTTATCCCTCAAAAGGGAAAAATTCCCAGACAAACAGAATCCACACAAGAAAGTTCCATATCACAAAGGCAAATCTCAGAAATTCCCATAATATCTGAGCCAGATTTGGAACTAAGCTTTAGTAACTCCAACAGATACAAATCACATTAAGAGGGCTCAGATAGACATATACATGAGCCAGTAGAAGCAGTACGACACAGTGTACAAGGACAAGGATTAGGAAGTGTTTCCAGAAATACACCAAGGAGTGATGAACTCCTGGCAGATCCTGAAAAAGTTTTTCAAAGAGGAGGAAACAGTGAGATACTCCAATGAATGGAATCCACTATCATCCAAACCTCAAATCAAGAAGATTAAAGGAGTACCATGCCAAAAAGAAAGAGGCAAGCAAGGAAAAAGCCCCAGTAACTTCTACCAGAAAGCCTCAAGCCAGCCAACCTTCCCAAGAAGGGAAGAAGAGAAAAAAAAAGAATTGGAGGAAACCATATTCCCCAAGCTACAGGATCCCAAAAATTCAAAAAAGGATGCCATAGAAAATGTATTCAATATGGCTTGAACCTTGATGGAATTCATGGAAAAAGAGGAATAACAAATGAGACAATCCAATTTCTCAAAGAAATAAATTTGTCTCCTGATGTTGTAAATAATTTACCAGGAATCAAAATCAGTATTTACCTCTAAAAGAAATTGAAAAGAGTTTATTATATTTCCAAGAAATAAATAGTATTCTATTATCCTTAACACAAACTGTTGTACAAAACAAAAAAGGTATTGACAACATTAAATATATGGCTAAAAATAATAACCCAAAAGTCTTAATTGTCAATACTCAGAAATTGATACAAGGAAAACAGGAATTGTATAGGTACATAAGAGATATCAAAGAAAAAACTTTGACAATAAATTGTGATGTGAGTATTGATAATCTGACAGAAACGTTAAACAAATTAAGTATTTCTGTTGAAAGATTTGAAGAAAAGAATTAATCACATCAAAAATTACTTCTAGACCATGTATAAAAGAGTGATGAAGCAAGAAGGAATCTTAAAGATGAAATTAAAAGTAAAATAAGACTTATTACTGAAAAAATGGATAAAATAAATGAGGCTAACTCAAATATGTCAAAGTTATCAACCCCATTTTCTCATAAAAGAAGTTGTATTAAACCAAAAGAGGAGATAACAAATCCATTCATAACAGACTTGAGCCATCAAGACAATAATCAAGTCTTAATGAAGGGAGCAGCTCAATTAAAAGAATAGCTAACACTCACAGGGGAAGGTGAATATGACCATATGTCACTTATTAAAACAATTGAAATGTTACAAGAGGATTATTCCATACTAGATGAATTAATCACTGCAAGATTAAATTTGTTATTTGAAAAATCTGTGAAGAGATGGTATTATGGCATAAGACAAACAAATGGAAAGATTACCTGGTCTTGGTGGAAAAATAAAATAACCTTCAAGTGGGCAAAAAATTCCTGGAGGTAAAAAT
This sequence comes from Austropuccinia psidii, assembly GCA_023105745.1. NCBI lineage: Eukaryota > Fungi > Basidiomycota > Pucciniomycetes > Pucciniales > Sphaerophragmiaceae > Austropuccinia > Austropuccinia psidii. The sequence continues at coordinate 28,052,799 of JALGQZ010000003.1, forward strand.
AGAAAATGCATTTGAAAATTCTTCTTTGACCCAAAAAAGGATAAAAATTTGACTTGGTTCTCAAAACAAGTTTAAATATTGAATGCACTGTACCCTGAAATGTCACAGAAAATGGTACATATGAAGATACTCAAGAAATGTGGAGGAGAACTGGAAAATGACCTGAGAAGTAGGTGAATAGAACCATGTTCCACAGAGGAGTACATTAATGCACTAGAGGATATAGTGACCAGAACAAAAATTGGCAGGAAATGCAGAGAATTGTACATCAGAAGTCCAAATAAACCATTTATTAAGAAAGATAAACCAAAAGAACTGTTAAAAACCAATAAGCTCAACACTCATGATCAAAGATATTTCCATAAATGTGGTGGTATTGGACACTTAGCCAATAATTGTCTAAAAAAGGCAAAAATTAATGAAATTGTGGAAACAGAAGGTCAAAAGGATAAAAAAGATGAATCTGACTCTGAAAAATACACTGAAGAGTCAGAAATGTATGAAAGTGATGAAATTGAAATAATTAATGCACAAATAAATAATATTGATTTGACTTATGAAGTACTAGATGTAAACTAAAACTTACCAAAAGTTGGAACAGCCAATAAAAGCCTCACAAACATACAAGATGCCAAAATTCATAGAATCAAACCTGCAAAAGGAATGGGATATACAGCTGGAAAATCAAGTATAAGTATTGTCATGGTTGAAAAGCAAGTGTAAAAAGTAAACCTGGACACAGGAGTATACTGCACCTGTGTTGGTAAGAGTTATTTGAAAAGAATTATACCATATTGGGAAGAAAAGATTATACCAATACAAGGGGTTAAACTTAGTAGTGCAAGTGAAAGCATGAAGCCCCTTGGAATAATTGATTTAATTCAAATTTTTCCCCACCCTTCCCAATTTATAAGAGTGAAAGTAGAGTTTGTAATAATGGAAAACTGTACTAGTAACCATTTTATACTAGGAAATGATTACTTGTCAATTTATGACATAGATCTCTCTAACCAGAAAGATAGATATTTTACCATAGGAGACAATAAAATACAGAAATTTGTATTTTTAAACAAAAAAACAAATTACTGTTATAAAAAATGGAAAGACAAGCCCAGAGATACATTCATTCATAAATGAACAACTTACAGAGGCAGAATTAAATCAAGAATTAAAATAAAAAATGAATGAAAGATTGATTGATATCTTATTTAAATACAAAAGTGCATTTGCAGCTGACAAAGAGCCACTAAGTGCTATAATTGGGAATGAGGTAGACATTATTCTTGAGGTAGAAAAACCTTATCCACCCCTGTCAAGAAGACCAGCTTACCCAGCTAGCCCAAGAGCTAGAGATACCTTAGAGGTACACATTGAGGAATTAATGGACCTAGGGTTATTAAGGAAAGTAGGGCATAATGGACAGGTAGGAGTTACTACACCTGTAATTATAGCTTGGAAAAATGGGAAATGAAGGATGGTAGGGGAATTTAGAGCTTTAAACAACTATACTATCCCTGACAGATATCCAATACCCAGAATCCATGAGACATTAAAAAATTGTCACAGGCTAAGCTCATTACAGCCATGGATGCTCTATAGAGGTTTCACCAAAATGTCTTGACAGCCAATGCCAAGAGACTACTGATGATAATAGTCCACTTTGGAATATATGAATATTTAAGGATGTCATTTTGTATAAAAAATGCACCTTCCCACTATTAAAGAATGACAAATACCATACTTCCTGGAGAATTTTCAGAAGGATAGTTAATCATCTTAATTGATGCTATCATAGTTTCCTCAGAAAAATGCTAAAATCACTTGAAAAGACTAGAAATAGTCTTGCCAAAGATAGTGCAAGTAAATATGAAAATTTCCTTGAAAAAACGTAATTTTTAATATGGTGAGCTAAACACAGTGGGACACGATGTATCTGGACTAAGCTTGGGCATAGATAAGAGAAAAGTAGCAGAAGTACTACTGAAGCCAATTCCGCAAAGAAAAAAAGAAATGCAATCATTTCTAGGATTTTCTGGTTATTACAGACAGCATATAAAAGACTTTTCAAGAACTGCTAAATCCTTTTATAAGCTCTGTGACCAACAGACAGTCTATGAAGTGATTGAACAGAGGGTTAAAGTATATGAGGAATTGAAAAATTACCTCACAAATGCCTCATTTCCTCTAATGATAAATTAGAAACTACCTTTCAAACTGTACATTAATGCTTGTGGAGAAGGACTAGGTGCTGCACTAGACCATACACATATCATCAATGATAAACCTGTTGAAGGACCAATTTGCTTGAGCTCAAGAAAAATCAAGCCAACATAAGCAAGATATAAAACAAGCCAAATTGAATCTCTATTCTTAGTATGGGCTTTAGAAAAAGGGTGTTGGTAAACACACGTAAGCCCTTACATGTTTTTACCAAAAACGTATGTGTTTTTACCAATTTATGGCCAAAACATGTAAGTGACCTTATTTTTCAAAAAGAATTCCTCATAATCAGTTTTGATGTTTTTTTAATATATTTTTGCCATATTTTTTCTGACATGGGATGTCAATATCCTCAAATTGTTTCATATTTTTTTTTGGCCAAATTTCTCAAATTTGGCCAATTTGGCAAAAATGGCCTATTTTTTCAAAAAAATTCATCATATATGTTCCCACTTATGGATTTCCATAATTTTATTTTTGAAATAAAGGGAAAATTCTTGAAAATAAAAAACCAGAAGCCCAAAGTTTGGGTTTTTTTGCCAGGACAATTGTAGGCCCAAAAAGTCCCTTTTTTACACTTTTTTGTTCATGTTTGTAATTAAATTGAAAATGCCATTTATGACATCAATTGAATTTAAAATTTAATTTATGAGGAGTAGAAGTTTAAATTCCATTTATGGCATTAAAAGTGCCATTTATAGTATTAAAGGTACCATAAATGGCATCACAAATGTCATAATAATGCCATAAATGGCATCAAGAATGACATATAGATGCCATTCATGGCCATAGTATTGGCATAATTGAAATTAAAAAAAGCCATGAATGTAATTGTATGGCCTTAAAAATTCCATTTATGCAGTTAACAATGTCATAAATGGCCTCAACAATGGCATTGTTAAGGCCATTCATGCCATTTTTAAGGCCATTAACAATGGAATTAATGGCCTTAAAAATGCCATTAATGGCTTTGACAATGGCATGAATGGCCTTAACAATACCATAAATGGCATTAACAATGCCATTTGTGGCATTTTTAAGGCCAAAAATGACATTAACAATTCAATTTATGGCATTTTTGAGGCCATTCATTTCATTGTTAATGGCCTTAAAAATGGCATGGATGGTGTGAGCCTTAGAGGTATTTTCATATTCCCAAAAAGACCACAAAAGATAAATTAAGATATAAATATAAATAAAATAAATTTATTTATATTATAAAAATAAAAATTTCAATATAAATACAAATTTATATTTAAAAATCAAAATTTAATTATAATTCAAAAACAAAATTACAATAAAATTTAAAATTATGAAATTATATTTTTACTTGTAAAAATTAAGTAAATGAGAATTTTTAATAAAAATTGTGAAATTGAAATATTTTTGGTAAAAAGCTATATAAAATATATTATAACATTTGATTCAATAAATAAACATAAAGAAATTATCATACCATTGGATTCCTCATGAAAAATAAAGTGGGGTCACCTCCGGATGAAATTTCTGTAACTCAACTCTAAATAAGCTTAAATTAAGTTTTTAGTATTTTTCAATACAAAGGTTGAAAATCCTCAAAACTTTAATTTAATTCACACCACATGTGGTGTTAACCATCAATTTTTGTGTTAAAATTGAGGTGTTTTGTTTAGCTTAGAAGCTATGAGGATGTGAGCCTTAGAGGTAATTTCATATACCCAAAAGACCACAAATACAAAAATAACATATTGATATAAATAAAATATATTTATTTGTATTATAAAAGATCAAAATCAAAATATAAATATAAAATTATATTAAAAATAAAAAATTAATTGCAATTTAAGAATAAAAATACATTAAATTTTGTAAGTATAAAATTACATTTATACGTGAAAAATTTAAGTAAAAATAAAATTTTAACAAAATTGTGAAAAAATGAATAAATTTGGAAAAAAGTTAAATAAAAATTATTATAACTTTTTATTCAATAAATAAACACATAAAAATTATTTCACCATTGGATTCCTCATAAAAAATCAGGTGGGGTCACCTCTGAGTGAAATTCTTGTAACTCAACTCTAAATAAGCTTAAATTAAGTTTTTAGTATTTTCAATACAAAAGTTGAAAATCCTCAAAACCTTAATTCAATTCACACCACATGTGGTGTTAACCATCAATTTTTGTGTTAAAATTGAGGTGTTGTGTTTAGTTTAGAAGTTATGAGGAATTGAAGTATTTTCAATTGAATTCAATTGAAATGTCAAAATGTGCGTGTGTATTACATAAGTGAACTTTGATTTACATATGAGGTGTCAATTATTACTGTATTGTAATGTACAATTGAATTGAATCACATATGTAAATTATAAGTATAATACATGATGAGGAATTAAAGGAAAAATAAATTGGAAAGATTAAATTTGGGGGGGAAAAGGAACTCCAGCTCTAAGGGGGAGCTAGACCCCCAAAATCCTTGCTGACAGGCGTGGCATGTCAAAATTCATGCAAAAGTTCATCACTTTTGGCCTGGAATTGAGTTACAGGGTCTGTGGACTCAATTGATGATGAGGTTTTGATACCAACTGGGGTAGTTTTAGCTGTTGCCAAGAGGGTAAAACTACCCTTAAGATAAAACAATCATAGTAAAAACAGTTTTAACTGGTTTCTACGCCTCTGACACACATTATGACGTGTTTTGAAGGCTCTAGGCCTGGTATTGCTATAGTAATAGCTGATTTAAGGGTCTAAAATGGCTAAAAATGGCTTAAACCAGCCCTTTTTGGTCTAAACCAGGGTTCAATGATTCCATAATTGGCTTTTCTGTTGTCAGACTGTTTTTCACGACTGACAAGAGTAAATTTTACTTTTGGAGTAAGAGAATTGATGGCTATAAAAGAATGTCTTCTTTGCTCCACTTTTCTCTTCATGTTAGAATCTTTTCCTTTTATCAATTAGTTTAAACACTGTTAAACCAATCAATCAAAGATTCCAACCACCATTTTTAAATTATTTTAATCCTTTTAACCACGTGAAAAAATCATTATAATCATTTTCACCCCTGAACCACCTCAAAAGTGAATTAAAGCATCTTTCATCACTGTAAACTTTGTCACTTTGTTTCCAAATTCACTCTGGTCACTTTTGGGCGTGTTTTCTCTTTAATATTCTTTTAAAAGACTTTGTTCTTTAATTAATTGCTTGCAGCTCTTTGCTCAATTAATTCCAATTCAAATTGCTCTTGAAGAAATTTCTTTTGTAGCCTTAAAATATCTCTTGTAGAGTATTTTTTGGATAAATTTTTATTGTTGGTAAAACAATAAATTTTTATAATATTATTGTTTTATACTAATAAAGTTATAAACATTAAAATGGGCGTGTTTTCTCTTAAAAATAATATTTCATACTATTTTTAATTGATTTTTACCTTATACAAATTTTGAGTACAGAAAAAGTACTTGATTTTTAATCAAAGTTTCATATCCACACCTTACAGAGGAATTGAAGTATTTTCAATTGTATTAAATTGAAATGTCAAAATGTGCGCGTGTATTACATAAGTGAGCTTTGATTTACATATGAGGTATCAATTATTACTGTATTGTACTGTACAGTGGCCCAAAGCATATATTGGGACACTTTTTTTACAAAAAGAAAATACAGAGTCACACGGACCCCTGTATTTTTTTGAGCACAAGGTTCAAAGCGCTCTTGGCAGGCTTATTTACAAAAAGCCATTTTGGCATGTTTTCTCAATGTTTTGTTTCACATATTATGATGTGCGTTTATAGATTACACTGCAAAAAAACATGGCTATTGATAGTAGTTCTTCTATGAATAATCAATATATTTGTAACTACGAAAAGAATATGAAAAGCAAACAATATTTGTACGAAAAAATAAGAAAGTGCCATGTAGATTTGGCTGAAAAGCAGAGGATAAAGAGCCTACCATCTGGTAGGACCTCCATTGTGATTGATTACGAATTGCATGCGATCATGCATTTTGAAGAGGAGGTCCGCCAGGAATTGTGCAGGAAGGTCATTCCACGCGCCGTAAATAGCCGCTCGCAATTCGGCAATGGTGTGGGGGTTGTAGTGCTTGATTACACGTGATTTCATCTTGCGCCAAACATTCTCAATGGGGTTGAGGTCCGGAGAGTGTGCTGGCCAAGGTATCTTTGCGATCGCATGTGCCTGACGCCACTCATTTGATAATCGAGTGGTATGAATGGGGGCCCCGTCTTCCATCATCGCGATATTCTGACGGCCTTGAATATACGGGGCATTGGCCATCTGGTTTAAGAACGGGAGGAGAGAGGGGTCGTATACTTGCTCGATGAATGCTGCTGCATTCAGTGGTCCCTTGGTGGACCCAACGAAACAGGCCCAAATCATTATCAAACGGCGGCCGGATCGATGGTTGACTTGCAGATTGGCGAGATTGTACTTTTCGTTTGGAGTTCGCCATACTCGCACCTGGTCGCTCTTCTTCCCTAGCTCAAATGAGCACTCATCGGTCCATATGATGCGCCCCCATTGATGGGGATTCCACACATGAAGCCGCTGAGCAAATTCCAAGCGACGAGCGAAATCAATTGGTCGTAGGTAGGGTTTTTTGGGTGCCACACACAATCGTTTGCCAAGGTTGTGGATTTCTTTGCTGACAGTGCGACTTGAAATCGCCTTAGGAATTGTATTCACCAATTCCGCAAGTGTGGCTCGTCGATGGTCCACCAAATAAGCATCAAGGTCGGCACGGTTATTGTCATCCAAAATCGTATGCCGACCAGGTTTGTCATTATTCTTGCAATGGCCTCGTTGATTGTAACGATTGATGATACCCCAAACAGTCGACTTGGCCACATGCGTGGCATTGGAGATCCCTCTAATGGATACTCCTGCTTGCCTCATACCGACGATCTGTGCCCTAAGCTCGACTTCAACATAAGGGGCCATTAATCTAGGTGCCCGAATAAAGGTAAAGAGAATCAGCAATCTGTGCAACCAAAAAATCACAAGTGCTTACAATTATAAAATAATGTCCAAGTCGATGAGTCAAGGTTGAGATTTATGGATGTTTTGACGAATAAGTCGATGAGAGTCGACGTTGAGAATTATCGATGTTTTGACTAATAAGTCGATGAGTCAAGGTTGAGAATTATCGATGAATTGAGTAATAAATATAAAAAAAATAAAAAATAAATAAATTGAGTAATAAATATAAAACAATTCACAAATAAAAATAAAGAAAACGAGGAAGAGTGAAAAAAGAGGAGATCAAAAAATAAAAATACTTATAAAGAAAAGGAGGATGAGTGAAAAACGAGGACTCTAAAAAATTTCGAGCAAAAGCGATCGAAAATGATCGCGTGCGAACCGCGCGCATGCTATCCGTGCAGGTAGTGTCCGAATATATGCTTCGGGCCACTGTACAATTCAATTGAATTACATATGTAAGCTACAAGTATAATACATGATGAGGAATTAAAGGAAAAAATAAATAGGAAAGATTACAATTGGGGGGGGGAAAGGAACTCTAGCTCTAAGGGGGAGCCAGACCCCCGAAATCCTTGCTGACTGGTGTGGGATGTCAAAATCCACGCAAAAGATCATTACTTTTGGCCTGGAATTGAGTCGCAGGGTCTGTGACTCAATTGATGATGAGGTTTTGATACCAACCAGGGTGGTTTCAACTGCTGCCAAGAGGGTAAAACTACCCTTAAGTTAAAACAATGTTAGTAAAAACAGCTTTAACTGGATTCTACACCTCTTAAACACATTCTGATGTGTTTTGAAGGCTCTAGCCCAGGCATTGCTATAGTAATGGCTGATTTAAGGGTCTAAAATGGCTAAAAATGGCTTAAACCAGCCCTTTTTTGGTCTAAACCAGGGTTCAATGATGCCATAATTGGCTTTTCTGTTGTCAGAATGTTTCTCAAGACTGCCAAGAGTAAAATTTTACTTTTGGAGTAAGAAAATTGATGGCTATAAAAGAATGTCTTCTTTGCCCCACTTTTCTCTTCATGTTAGAATCTTTTCCTTTTATATTAGTTTAAACACTGTTAAACCAATCAATAAGAGATTCCAACCACCATTTTTAAATCATTTTAATCCTTTTAACCACGTGAAAAAATCATTATAATCATTGTTTGTAACTCTTATAATCATTTTTACCCCTGAACCACCCCAAAAGTGAATTAAAGCATCTTTCATCACTGTAAACTTTGTCACTTTGTTTCCAAATTCACTCTGGTCACTTTTGGGCGTGTTTTTTCTTTAAAATTCTTTCTAAAGACTCTGTTCTTCAATTAATTGCTTTCAGTCCTTTTCTCAATTAATTCCAATTGAAATTGCTCTTGAAGAAATTTCTTTTGTAGCCTTAAATATCTCTTGTAGAGTATTTTTGGATAAATTTGTATTGTTGGTAAAACAATGAATCTTTATAATATTATTGTTTTATACTAATAAAGTGATAAACAATAAAATTGGCGTATTTTCTCTTAAAAATACTATTTATTACTATTTTTAATTGATTTTTACCTTATACAAATTTTGAGGACAGGAAAAGTAGTTGATTTTTAATCAAAGTTTCATATCCACACCTTACAAATGGCCTTAAATTATTGATTCCATAAATTGCATTTTTAATGCCATTCATGGCATTAAAAATCCCATTTGTGGCATTAAAAATACAATTGATGGAATTAATAATGCCATTTGTGGCATTAACAATGAAATTTATGGAATCAATAATTCCCTTTATTGCATTGATAATGCCATTAATGGCATTAATAAAACTCTTTATGTCATTGATAATGCCATTAATGGAATTAATGGAATCAAAAATGCCATAAATAGCCATATTTCATTCCAAAACCACCCCTTAAGTGTTTTTACCAATCAATTGTAAAAACACATAAGCTCTTAGGTGCTATTACCAATTTGCTCATGTGTTTTTTACCAATACCCTAGAAAAATTACACTACTATTTTGATGGAACAGTTTTTGATGTAATCACAGACTGAAATGCTGTAAAATCTTTATTAAAAATGAAGACACCAAATAGATACATTCTGAGATGAAATATTGCTATCCAGGAATATAGAGGAGATATTAAGAAAAATGCAGATGGTCTTAGCAGATGGGCTTTAGCAAATACACCTGAAAATGCAGCATGGGTACCACAGGAGGAACATCATATAGAAGGCATATGTGTTACAGATATTGGGACAGAGTTCTTCAAACAAGCTAAAGAAATCTATAAGATGTATATAAATTGTCATATCTTATACCAACTTTTAATGAAAGATGGCAAAGATCCATAATTATTCTCTAAACTACATGAAGTATGGAAAAAGCATATGATGAAGGAAGATTACACCTCCATGATGGAATTATTTATCATAGGACCAAGCATACATGCATTATGACCTTGAAAGACAGAACTATGATAAAAACTATATCACATGAATGCCATGATAGTGTTGTATCTGGACATCTCTCAGAAGATAGGACATGAGAGAGAGTGAAAACATGCCCTTGGTGGCCAAATTGGAGAGAAGATGTTGCAGAGTATTGACAAACGTGTGACAGACTTCAAAAAGCAAACAGAGCCACAGGCAAGAAATTTGGCATGATGATCCAAATACAAAAAGCAAAATACCCATGGGAAATAGCTCACATGGATTGGGTAACAGCTTTACCTCCAGGAGGAGACAGGAGTTTGAATGCATGTTTGGTACTAGCTGGAAGGTACAGAAAAACCCCAATGTTCCTACCATTCAATAAAGATGACACAGCTATGGACACAGCCATAATAATATGGAATAGAGTCATCAGTCATACAGGCTTATTCCAGAATATCATAAGTGATAGAGATTCAAAATTCACTTGAGCATTATGGAAAAATCTCAATAACTTGTTTGAGACAAAGATATCATTCTCAACAGCTTACCACCCCCAAAGTGATGGCTTAGCAGAGAGAATGATACAAGCTTTGGAATAAATAATCAGAAGATTCTGTGCTTATGGACTAGAAGTCAAAGACTATGATGGTTTTACCCATGATTTGTGTACCTTAATACCAGCTCTTGAACTGGAATATAAGACATCAATCCATTCTTCAACTGGAAAAACACCAGAAATTCTAGAAAAAGGTTGGAATCCAATAATTCCTTATGATACTCTCAAAAAGGACTTAGTGGATATACATACAACAGAAAGAAGTTTCAAAATTATACTTGACAAAGCAAGACATCATGCCAACAGGTGTATGCAAGATTATTTCAAATATGCAAACGAAAAATGGGACAAAAATCATAAGCCACCTGATTTTAAAGTAGGAGACTTGGTCTTAGTATAAAAAATAAACTGTAATAAAATTAAAGGGCCAAAGAAAGTGAAATATTCCTTTGCAGGACCCATTATGATAAGAGCACTACATGGACCCAATGATGTGCAACTAGACCTCACAGGTGAATTAATGAATAAATACCCAAATTTTGATGTAAGTCTGATGAAAACTTACATCTCAAGTGATAAATAGTTATTTCACCTAATAAATAAACCACCACTTGAAATCCCCCCTCTAGAAGAAGGAGAAGAAAAGAAAATTGTAGAAGTCCTTAAAGAAAGGAGGACAAGAAGCCAAAAAGAAAGGGAATACCTTGTGAGGTCTAAAAACCAAACTGAAGAAGACTAATGGCTACTTGAGAAAGACATTAATAATTCTGATAAGCTATCAAGAAGTTTCAGACATGAATGAATACCTAAAGAATAGAGAAGTTAAGCATTATTGAGCTTCAAGACTAATAAAGTTTAATGAAGTGGTAGGACAGTGGATGATACTTCAATTAGCTATATCAGATTTTGGTACAGTCTTGTTTGGTGGTAGCAAATGTGAGTGTTTTAGATATGAATTCATATCAAAAAAGGTCACAACACAACTCTATAATATTTATTATAATAATAAGGATTATAATTGTTATTTCAAAATAAATAAAAATTCCATAAAAAGGCATAAGCTCTTCATTAGCTATGAAAATAATGAATAAAGATGAGAAATAAATTGCACCATTAGATTCACCATGGAAAAATACACATATAGAACTTTTATGTCATATCTGTAAAGACAATACTTAATGAGTAATAAGTATAAAATGCCATCAAGAGGCATAAATCCTTGATGAAATCAGAGGCCAATGAACTAACATATGAAATACATTTTGCTATTGGATTACCCATGAAGCATTACACATATAAAATTTTTATGTCATATCTTTAAAGTCAATATTTAAGGAAATATTCTGAATATATGCACTTCTATGATAAGTGCATATATTCATAGTTTTTAGCTCATATCTCTTGAAATACACATTATAGAGAGCTTAACCAATAATGAAGTTACCACATAATTACTTTAAGCATACAGAGATAGAATTTTTTTGACAAGCTATAAACAAGGTTGGAACTTGTAAGGGTTTATTGAACAAAATTGTTATAGCTGTTGACCACTTTGTGGTGAAAGTAATCCAAGATTAAAATAAAGTGGATATTCAGGCTCTAATAGCTCATATGTTAAGAATGATGTAGCTTCAATTATCTTATACAAGGTATAACCCCTTGTAATCATGGGTTGAAGCTTAAAATAGTAAATTTTGACAGAAAAGATGAGTTACAAGAAAAATCATCAGAAATATATTTTTGATTATTTAATGAAATGCTCTTGGAAATTTAACACAGAAATGCCAAACTATCAAAATTAGCTCTCTGAATGGCTTTATAATTTCTAATTTAAAAGGTATTAATGATTAAAGTTTAAGCTTAAAATTGATCATTCATGATCACTCACTGTAATCTTGCATTATGTTTAACAGTCATTTAAGTGATAAACATTGTTAATACTAGTTTGTTATGAGTAAAAATAATAAGAAAATTCACAAATTTTAGTCTTCTTCCAAGCCTGGGATGTCAGAAAACTTAGAGTTACAGTGGTTACTCTAAATAATGGCGTAATAATGTGCTAATATGGTTTAATTATGATGTAATCATCACTAAAACTTGATAAACTGATTAATTCCAGTGGATAACATCAGTAAAATTCTACTAGAAGCCTCCTGGACTCTAGGAGGGAGCATTTTACTACATAGAGAGGTCTTTTTACCTATATTTCCCCCTGAGACACAACAAAAACATTAAATTATTAAAAACAAAGGTAAAAGCTTTACTCTTTTTATATGAAGCTATTATATATTCAAATACTCAAGCTAATCTTCATTTTAACCATCAATCTTGATGTTATTAAACAAACTTTTCATTGTTTTTGTTAAAATTCTCTTCAAAATCTCTAATTCCACTTAAAAAATAGAATATTTGTAATTTCTTCTATTTGTTGTTGTAAATACAATTTGGAAAGTTTTCTTTAAATTTCTAGGCATTAATTCATTGCAAATTATTTTATCAAGTGTCAAAACAAGGTTATTTTTATCTTTTATTATAATCTTCTTTTTATTATTACCTTAATAATTCTCTTATCAATATAAATAGTATTTATATTAATATATGACTTTAATTTAGGCAACATTATTGTTATAAATTGTTTTTCTTATTAAATGACAATTTTTCATGCCTTTATTATTTGTTTGGAGCAATAATAACACACCATAAATATCTTAATTATTATATATTAATCTATTTGCTTTTATTATATTCAATTCTTTTAATATAATTTATATTATTATATTTATTAATTAATATAGATACTTTATGCCTCAATTGTAGTAATTCTTCAATATTATAATTATTATTTATCTTATTCTTTAATTTCATAAGGAAATTAATAGTACAATAAGTGAAATATTAGTAATATTTACTTATTGTTTCATAGTCAAGCCTTACAGGTTCCTTGTAAGTAAACAATAAGAAAAGGTCCTACATATAAAATTTTTAAGCTTTTTTGGTCCTTTGATATTATTAAAATTTAAGGTTTAAACTAAGGCTAAGTCCCCTAATTTGAAGTCTGGTAATTTATTACTCTTGTCCCATCTCTGTTTTGCATATTCAAAAGCATCATCCATGCTTTTTTTGTATAATTTTTCACTTTATCAAGAATTAAATTAAATCTGTAAGCTATAGGATGAATTTAAATCAAGTCTTTCCTCAGTTTATCTACTGGGAGTCTTGGATTCCATCCTTTCTCTAACATAGAAGGAGTCTGACCTGTGAAAGAATGAGTAGATGTCTTATATTCAAGCTCCAATGCAGGTAGAAAATTAAACCAGTGATTGGTAAAGCCATCAGTAACAACTATAGAATTTTCTGAAAGAGCACAGTACACATTGTGATTTATCGGGCTTGACACAATCAATAAATAAAGAATTAAAAGAAATAGAGTGAAAACTGAAATATAAAGAAACTAAACACAGAATATTAAATCTTACAGTTAAAGCTTTTGCAAAGGAAAATACAAGTCCACAAATACGGTACAGGTACAGCTTTATTCAAAACCCCCTAAAACAAAGCTTTATTCAAAGGAGGTCCAAGAAATACTGCATGAAATGATACACCTTAGAGATACAAAAACTTGAAAAAAATACAGGATAACACGGTTTTTCCACCATACTGCATCATAAATATAAAAATGAGACATCTCAAAGGAAATAAGCTTAATACAGATATACTAGGAGTGGGAACAGAAGGATAACTGAAGTCTTGCACCCCATTTTATTAAAAATAAATCACTCAAAGCTATTGAAGGAAATTAAAATATATACAAAAAGAAGAAATTCTTGCTTAGTAATAATAGAACACAAAAAGTGATTCCATCCTCAAATCATACTACTGAAAATGTTATCTCAAGGCTTTGTACCAAAATTTAAATTAGTAATTAAAAAAAGGGCAATTGAAACAAATATTTTCCCCACCTTTGCTAAAGTTAAACAGGAGTCCAATCAACAAAATATTATGTATTATATCCAATTTATCCACTGCTAAGAAAAACATTATCATCTAAATTTTGCAATGATATCATATGACAAGAAAGGATTGCACTTTACAGAAGCTGTATTTTACCCACTTTCTTTGAAGTGAGAACCTCTCACCAGCCGAATTATGTGAATAACATCATAAAGCTTTGACAAGACGATTGCAACTAGAAAAATCATCTCATAAAACATGTAACAAATTTACCAAAGCACAATCTAATGGGTTGGAATTAGGTAATCTCAAGTGTAAAACCAAATACCTCATAATTGAATGTGCTCTCTTAATATTGTTAGTGAGAGAATTTATCCACTGGTCATTTTGCTACACCAAGATATAGTAATAACTAGGTACATGGTCACACTACTCAAGTTTGAAGTCTTTTGTTTTTGGAAAGCTCTATGGAGGACCAAAATTTATTGATAGACGTCCTCCCTCCCTTGTTTTTCAATAATCATTGAAGAAGCTACTACCTAACAGTATTAAGACCATCCCTGAAGGAGAAGTATATCTATAGTAGGATTTCTGTGTTTTTTGTAAAAGGTTCAGTAGTATTTCTCAGTAGGCTACCATTATTGAAGAAAAGTAGTATAGCTTCAGTTCAAACTAATTAGCCTTCATCAGAATATCATTATTATTACTAGGAAGCTTTATTAAAAGAAAATAATTGAAAAAACGCTCTTACCAACAAGATAAATCAGTCTTACTGTTAGTATTATTATTAAAAAAAATAAGTCTAGTTCCAATACAAATAAGCAAGAAAAACAGCTAGTATTATTAAATACCTGGTATCTTTTTCTTAATTTCTTGTTGAATTTATTGAAATTATATTTCAAGATATTTTAACATATACTATATTTTAAAAGGATGTTCTTATGGCAGAACAATTTATAGTCTTTGTTTTATTTACACTTATAGTGTTAAATCAGATTTTTGAGTATACTGTTTTTGATACGTCTGACTTAAATATTACTGATAAGTCTTCTCTATTTGTTAAATTAACAGATCTTATATTACTTTGCGACTCTCCATTGGATTACTACTCATTATTATTTTTGGGGTAGCTGAGGATTCTGAAACCCAGGTTTATTCAAACATTTTGAAATTCAAAAACAATTTTTAAAAATTAAAGTTAAATAAGCTGATGAAACACCTTCTAAAATTCACTAGATCCTAAAATTAAATAAATTAAATCTGAAATCAAAAAAACACCAGAATTCTAAATGATAATCATTGTAAAGCCTTTTATCTGAAACACCTGTTTAATGTTATTCAAAGAGGGGAGAAACACTACCTGGAGCAAAATCACACATAGATTATAGTATAAAGGTTGGTAAATGCAGATGATAGTTACAGAATATGTGAAGATATTCCTCAAGGAGCTATTTGAAATAAAAAAGTGAGAAATAGAGAATGAAAACACAATATATCAATATGCGGTTGGAATCAACATAAAATTTACTACATAATCCAGGGGGATCCAAAGAAGAAATCATGGAAGGACAAGGAGATACTTCTTAAGTAGAAAGGCTTCATAAACCAATTCTAGAAATGAAACAAGAGGTAATTGAGATCCTTAAGAAATAAGTACAAAGAAAATAGTAAATTTTTGCCACAGAAAACAGCCCAAGGGAAGAAGCTATAGCCATTCCAAGAATTTGAAGACAACAAGAATCAGAACAACCCTTCCCAAGGCCAATGGCCTCATGAGAAACAATCAATGAAAAAAGACAAATAGATGTACCAAGGAGGGTTAACATTCATTCACAGGATTCAAGGCCAATAAAACAGGAAATTACCATGAGTAATACACCCATTATCAAGATTATTCCCAAGGATTATAATCTATGGTTTGATGGAAAGGAAGACAAAAGAGATATCAAAAGAGTGGAAGATATAGAAAACATTTAAGGATAGAGTGGACAGGATATAGCCAGAAACATATCTTTGTGAACTAAATATAAAGATATCAGCTACCATGTTGGAGTAATTCCTACATACTAAGCTAGAGATTGGTAGAAATCAAAATTTGATATGAAGAGAATATATGGAACAGTATCACCTGAAAAAATATAAACAATATCCTAAATAACTCAATTATTTATGAATATTAAAAAATACAGAGGAATTAAAGATGTGTCCCAATATAAAAATTTTATTGGAGAACATGAATCCATAATTGATAATCTGAAAGGTTAAGAATATATAAAAGGAAATATTGATTGCAATCAAGAAATTTTTTCTAGTCTTTCCTCAATTTTTTCAGCAAATCATTAAAGGGCAAAACCGTGGTACAAGCTTAGGATGGCAGTTATATCATCCCAAGATTAAAAAATTCATAATTCCATATGGAACAGAACCTAGAAGCCCAGGTTTCATTCAACAAAAGGAATTCTAAAAAAAATAACCACAAGAATGAAAAACTTAGAAGAGATTTAAAGAAAATGAAAGCTCTTACTCAGCCAAAAAAAAATCAACCACAGAACACAGGGAAGGAATCAGTTTAATAAGTCTTGATCCAGCTCAAGAAACATTCAGAGTTAGTTCACTCTTGAAAGAGAAAACCAGTAAAATAATGATCAATATCACATAATTACACAAATCTCAAAGCCATTTAGGCCAAAATAACCTTTACTACCAATATCTTCAAGTTATCAACCATATTTTCCACCTCATATGACACAAGACCATACACTAAAGCTTTATTACTGCTTAAAAGAGGGAAAATCCACAATATGAAATAGCCATATTACTGAAGACCTGTAGAAAGGAACTTTATTTAGGCATGTATGAACATATATTTTCTCAAATTCTGGAAGATTATCCACAGAAGGCCCTACATCTGCCAAAGGAATTTGTTAGAAACTTCTCTCAAGAGCAAGAGGTATTAGATAAAAGAATGATGTAAGGATCAAGTGCACCCTCAAAGAGGAAAGAACCAACAGGAATGGAGGGAAAGAAAGATGACAATGAAAAGGCATAGTGCAAATATAGGATTGTGGAAAGTAGAAACTGCCTTAAGTATCACCTGAAAATGATAACCTTCAAATACGTGTTTTACTTAGGAAGACAAGACAACAAAGTCAAATCTAAACCCAGAAACAGGATGAGAATGAAACAAAAGATTTTTTTGAAAAGAAGAAACTAGGTTTTTACAATGAGTAAAATTAGTCCGAACAGGAAATAAAAGGTTTAATTAAAACAAAATACAAGAAAAACCAAGAAGAAAATGGGAATGATAATGAAATAATTGAAATTATTGCAAATGAAAGGATAAGAAGAGACCAAAATGAGTTAAATAAAGATGGAATTTAGGAAAAAATTAAAATATACAGTCAATAATACAAGGCCAATAATTGAACATGCTATGAAACAAGTACTTCAACAAAAGATTTCTATTATGCTTGAAGAAATATTATCAATTTCACCAACAATTATTGACAAACTACAAAGTCTAACCTCTCAAGAAAAGGATATATTAACATTGTTTAATACAAAAAATCTCCAATAAAGATTTCTTTCATTACAGCTAAGGGATTATGAAACACCAAGATGAAATTATCCATTCCCACTTGGATCTATAGAGGTACACATTGGAAGTAAATAATATCCTACAATGGAATTAATACATAATGGATCAGAAAATCATATACCACACAACAAAATGGAAAGAGACGCATAAATACCAAGGAGAAAGCTCCATATTAGCTTCAGAAGAGTTTGTAGATCTCCAAAATCTATTTTTCTTCAAAGAATAACCTGGAAAAGAAGAATTACCCATCAGTAATTACACATAAGAATTAACAGATAACTCTTTAAATCCAATTAGAAAACAAAGAAAGCCTGAATTGAATTTTGATTTTGAATAATATATGTGAATTAACTTAATATTTTTTGAAAACTTCAATCATATTTGTCAGGCTGACTCTATGATATAGCTTCAAAATGATAATGACAAGCTATACCTATGAGTGTGACACAATGATAATACTGGAAAATAGATGGTAAGATGATTAAAAGGGCTTGCATAATGAATATTAGTGATTGTCATTACTTCTGATAAATCTGGACACAGTAAATATCTGTTGGTTTACAATAATAAACCCTACAATAATCCACACTTATGATTATACCTGTTAAATTCTAATGCTAAAGCCTATAAAGAAGCTATACCACATAATAATACTAGGAACAGTATTATTTTCTTTTCCTTTGGTGAGGAAAAGACTCCTTTTATCTTTTTTAGGGGTGGTGCAAGGCTGCCTACCTCTTCATACAACCACAGAGTGACAGATTTCACTACTGTGGGCTGGCTTGTGGTCCCACACACTCAATATGGACTTTCATTTGGTGGAAATGTGGATTGAGAACCCCAAGTTGTCATTTTTATCCAATAAAGGGTCAAGGCTTTCACCAATAGAGCTTACAGGTGTGCTCTAGTGGATGTGATACATCAGAAACTGTACAGGACACATCTTTAGGACATCCATTGGTCATATTATGAGTAATGAAAGAACAAAAAGAGCTAAATTAAATGCATTAGCTGTCAATTCAGTTATATGAATAGCCAACCCACAGTAAGATACTATATTGGCTGGTGTGGGATTATAATCTTACATCCTGAATAGCTTGGTCAGTTTGAAATATAGAGAGCTGAAGAGTGGTTCATCTTGTAGCCCTTTTTTTGAAATACACAATTCTTACTCATTTGGTATACCTAGAATTAGGTATGGCAAAATTATACCAATTTCAAATTCCATTCTCAGCTTATGGATTTCTTATGAATCCTGTATCGAGCATGTTTTATCCATAGATTTTGTTCTGAATGGGATGTGCAGAGGTGATTTTCACCATCAGAAATAACTGAGGGTGCTCTTTCCAATAGACCCAACTCTGGGTATCTCATACTAAAGCTGTAGATTTTAGATGGGAGGTAAATATTTTATTCAACTCTAAAATTGGCTCTGTTTGACCATAACCTCTGTAATTTGTATTCTAGCTCCATTTGGCTAGTACAATTGGATAGCCCTGACTGAGAGATTCATCTACAGAACCCATTTCATGAGGTTCTGCCTTTTTCTCTAGATTTTAGATGAGAGGTGAAAATTAATGTTTATGAGAAAATCTTATTTTGAGCTGGAATAACTTTGTCATTATTTGTCCTATGATTATGGGAGTTGTATCTTTGTGTAGAGGTAAATTTTTTTTTTCCGTTGAATGCCATTGTGAGGTATTTTGTCTGGGATCACTTCTAGTGGGCATTTTTCTCTACCATTGGTTTATGGTAGTTTGATTTCATGCTTGTGCTCTGGCTTTAAGTCACAGGCTGACAATATTCAGGCTGTAAAAAAGCCAAGAATATAATTTTAATCAGAAGAAATATTTCTGCCTGAAAACATGATAAGATCAAAAGGGAAAGATCCAGAAGAAAAAAACTGAAGGTAGAAGATAGTGAACCAATAACAAAGCTAATGAGGATCTGAAGGATATGGGAAACATTTGGAAATTGCCATGTAAGATCCAGATAAATCAATGGCACTTTAGCTAAGTGTGATTAATGAAACAGATGGAGGAGAAAGTCCAAAGAAGAAATGTAAAAGGGATCTCAAGCCACATGAAGTTAATTCTCCATTAGTTTCAGAATATGATTTTAATTTAATTCAACAAGAAGACAGCTAAATTAGTAATGATTAAAAAGATTAAATAAAAAAACAAAACAAAAGATGACCTAAAAAAGAATTTGAGAAAAATAAAGATTTCTTGATATGGAAAAGAAAAGCTCAAGAACTACAGACAATATGATGGTAGATAGAAATATGTGGAATAGGATTACACAAAGAATGGATTTTGAATCCAAGATTCAAACCGAGCCATGAGAAGGTGAATTTTTAGAATCAGAGGATTTTTTAATAATATATAGAAAAAATAATCAAAAGTGAAAAGATAAATACAAGCAAGGAAGAAGGAGATTTATCAGAAAAGGCAAAAAGGATATCTAAATTTATCATTGTAGAACCCAATACAAAAGCTGAAATTTAAAATTAACTTAACAATTACTATGAGAAAGGATCCTTTTTTGGAATTTCTTTCACACCAAAACTGCTTATTTGATCAAAATTGAAAGCTACCTCCATCTTAATAAATGAAACTCAGTATTAATATAATATATCAACAAACATACCTGAGGACAAAGAGAAGGAATATTATTTAAGACTTCCAATTAAAAAATTTCAAGAACTGTATGATTATGAGCTGTATTTATCAACATTTTGGAGAATGATATTTTTAGAATCACCTGAATGAAACTTTACAAATTCCAATTTGTTGTGATTAAAGGAAATTTACTAGATAGCTATTGGAAGAAGCCTTATGGAAATTGTCAGGCTGAGTACATGATAAATAGATAAAATAGTATATAAAGCTTGACTTCTGACTGTGAAATGGTAATTTATAATAAAAGATAGTTTTAATAATAGTAATAAGGGCTTTAGTATTGATACTAGCGGTGGTGAGTGTTGCTGAAAGCCCAGGATTCACTTGTTATCAACTGATTCACTATAGTAACCAATAGAATAGCCTGATTATTTTACAAGAGTATAACAGTTTTTCACAGTTTTACTATTTTGGAATGTAAGAGCAGGATGGGTATTTCCCTTTTGGGCAGAAAAAGGTCCCTTTTTATCCTGAAAATGGGTAAAAAGGTACTATAGACCTGTTCACGTAGGAAAAGCAAAGATTTTTCACTTCCAAAGACTGGATTATGATTTTCCCCCTGCCTGTATAGCCTGTGTTGGGCTCATATGTGGCTTTGAAATCACATCTGGGCAGTTGTCACGAATACAGGGTGAACATTTTAATTTGGGGACAACACAGCCCTTTTCTGATGTGTATGAAACATAGAATGCTATAAAGAACCTGTACAGCGACCCCATATTTACCAAACTATGAGGTATTTATGGATAAAAAAAAGCTCTTTTGTAGAATCAAAACCTCATATTAAAGGATATGGGCAATTCTCCCACAGTAAAGGCATATTGGCCCAATTGTAGGATTTTAGCCTCAAAAAATGCTATACAATTGCCAGTTTTCAAGATATTGAGCTCGAAATTGGCTCATTGGGTAGCCCTGGATGGGCTCTGCACAATGATACCCTATTCTGAATGGGTATAATTAAAGTTGGCAAAGTTATACCACTTTTAAATCCAATTATTCAGATATGTATTTTTCTCAAATCCTGTATGGAACGTGTTTGGTCCATAACTTTCTTTCTTGATGAGTTGTGGAAAAATGAATGGAACCACAAGATATCCCTGATTGTTTTTGCCCCATAATGACCCCACTTTAAGTATCTCACACTGAAGGTATAGAAGTTAAATGAGAGGTGAAAAGTTTATTTACCCTTATTTGGAGCTATTTTGGCCATAACCTCCATAGTTTTGATGCTATCTCAGTTTGGCTAGTACAATTGGATAGCCCTGATTGAGAAATTCAAGAAAAACACACATTCAATTGTGTTCATCCTCTTTCTCTGGATTTTAGATGAGAGGTAAAGATTAAGGTTTATGCTTAGCAATTACTTTGTGCCTGGATGACTTTGTTATTCTTTGTCCTGAAATTATGAGAGTTTTATATTTTGAAAGAGGTTAATTTTTTCTTTCTTTTGATACCTTTTGAGATGTGTTGGCTCAGCTCCATCTTTTGGTGTTATTTTACTCTAACATTGGTGTATGGTATTTTGGCTGTAATGTGTGTGCTCTGGTTTTGAGTAACAGGCTGACATACCCTCCCTCTCAAAAACGCTCATCATTTATGAGACTTTCCAGCCCTTCTAGAGGGCTTGAATTCTCTCAGGTGAAGGTCACCATCTGGTATGGAATCTTTTTCCAACCCTTTGTCTTTATTGGCCGTTTGGTTCTTAAATCTGATAAAATATTATCTATGGTCCTTCTCATAGAGTATGATATTCCTAGTGATCATGATCTTTTTCACTGTTCCAGGGGAGTATTCTACCCCAACTATTTCCTGTGGAGCATGGCTCTTTTTTCTGGAAGGGAACTAATAATTTCCTATTTGGTGGTAAGGTTTGAGTAAACTAAATGGGAAAATTGGGTGTTACCTAGAGAATTCTTCTGTGAATATGACCTCCACTGCATTTTTCCCTATCAATATACTGATAGTGAATGGCCCCACAAATAATTTTACCATTTTATTGGGGCCTTTCAGATTATTGAATTTCAGTGTAGAAACCAGAGATTGGTCACTCTCTCTAAGTTCAGGCTCCTTGTGGTTCTCATCATATCTCTGCTTGTTGTATTCCTTTGCCTCAGCTATGCATCTTCCAGCTGTATCAAATTTCCTCTTCCACATATCATGGGGTCCTTAGCTGTGGGGTTGATAGTGAGAAGGCTTTTCTTCAAGTTATCCACAGGAAAAAAGTGGTTCCACCCTTTGTCCACCAATGAGGGTGATTTCCCTGTGGTAAAGTTCTGGCTGGTATTTTAAGAAAGTTGTATTTCTGGTAGAAGTGTAACCCAGTCATGGGTATATCATTAATGATCTTTGTATTCCATGCCATTTCACAGGATCTTCTGATGATTTCCTTCATTTTTTTTGATCATCCTTTCAGCTAGTCCATCTGTATGTGGATGGTAAGCTGTACAAATGGCAATTTTAATACCAAAAATATCATAGAGGTTAGTGAAAAATTCTGATGTGAACTGTAGGTCCCTGTCACTAATGATTATTTTAGGGACTCCACATGAAGCTATGATCCTTATTCAGAACACAAATTCTGTGTCTATAGCTGTATCCTCTTTGTGGCATGGTAGGCATCTTACCATTTTGCTATACCAGTCTACTATTACTAGAGAAACATTGAAGCTTTCTTTGGCTCCTGGGACAAGTGCTATTACCAAGTCTATGTTAATTGTTTCCTGTAGGTGTTTATGCTCCTCTATGTGCTAGAGTAGCCCATAATTATGCCCATGTTTCCTTTCTTCCTCCTGGCATCTCTCACAAATGTTCATGTTTTCACTCAACTCTTGTTCCCACTGGGGACAGCAAGCTGTGCTTGCTACCATTTCCTTAGTCCTATTGTGGAACTTCTTTTAGTGTGGGATTGGATAAGGCAGTTCTTGAGGGGGAAGTCACAGGTAAACAGTTTTGAATTTATGAAATAATGCTGTAACCAAGGGTGCTAATTGTGTTTTAGATGCCCCTCTGAATATACTAAACAATCTCCCTACAGAGCTCACAAATCAATATTTAAGATTGTGGCTTTACAGCTAGAAAAGACTTTTGAGCAGTCTCTATCAGACCTATTCAATAATCAGATAAGTAACTTATAGGTTAAAGCAGTATAAAATATAATTTTCAAATAATAATATAAGATGAGTTTAAGGGTAAGACCTTAGTAGTATAAGAGTTTGATTTAATATAATACTACTAATATATATTTTAAGAGGTAAGTTCAATTTGATGTTATATATGTTATAATACTTGATGGCTTTAGAGGGTAATTGCTAATATAATATAGCAATGAGACTTTTAATAATTTATTGGTAAGATATTGTTCAATATAGAGAGCATGTTTGTTAAATATATAAATGATATAATATAATATAAGGGTAGGGTTTTATATATATAATAATATATAGCTGTAAGGTTGGGTGTTTTTAATATGAAGATATAATAAGACTATTTTTCCTTTATAATTTAAAGGTTATGGGGATAAACTCAATATTATGAGTATTATTGATAGTATTATAATTATAAGACTAATAATTTAAACATAGGGTTGATTAATAATATTAAGTAGACCTTCTGTTAACAACTATTAATTAGAAATAACTATCAATTCAACTTATAAGTCTATGATACTTTAATAAAATAACTAGATTATCCTACTAGTAAGGGATGAATAGTTATTCTCCTTCTTGGTATATAGCTAATTGGATTCATTCATGCATTCATTTAATGCATCAATTCATGGGGAAAAGAGGAAGAATTGAGGGAGAGAGGCCCTCTATTTATATTCTTTGGGCCCTCCACAGAGGCACTCAAAAACAAGGGACTTAGAATTTTTCACTTCTTTTGGCTGTGATAATTTCTTTATAGTGGTGAGATACCATTTGTTTGGTTTGTTGCACCAATTTAAGTATGAATATGTAATCTGAGATGTTCTTGCTGGTGAAGAATTTTGAGATGGTGCCATTTGATCAAGATATTGCACCATTTCTGGGGGGATGAAGTGATTTTGTACAGCTATTGCACCATAGGTCTGTGCACTGTTTGAACTGTAGGTTGAAAATGCTGTGTATTGTGGGGATTCTATTTGTCCTGTATGAGTTTTAATTTTTCTTTATCTACCTTAGTTTTGTTTTTCATTTATATTTACTGGCTTATCAGGTATCTGTGCTTGTATTTCCACAGATATGCTGCGTAATTTAAGATTTTTGATGGATTTTCCTTGCATAAATTAATTGATTTATTTTATTTCTGTCTTGTGACTGTTGATTAATACAGTTCTAATTTATTCCTTATTTAAGTGTCCTTAGGTTAATACCTGAATTGCTGAGTAATCCAAAGGTTGAGCAGAGCTATGGTAACTTGAGGGTTACACTACCCCTTTCACTGGTAACTTTAACATTATTGCTAGCTTGTCTTTTTCTTTTCCTTATTTTATTGTTATTCTTGTAATCAAATGGACCATTCTTCCAGGATTTGCTCATGGGATTATACATATTGATGAATTTAAATCCATTTTATTGCTGAATTCCTCTATTATAATTGATTAATTATTGATTTTTCTTTGTTATTTCTTCAATTTATGGCCTTATAAATGAAATTTCACTTGAAACTGGGCCAATAAGGTATGGAATACCACATCCCCCTCTCCATTTAATGCTGTCCCCAGCATTCCAGTTTCAAGAGGAATATTTTGGGTTCATGCATAAAACATTTCTTTTTTTAAATGTATATTCAGAAAAATTAACTTGATATTTCCTGTTTGTAGCTTTTTATATTGATTTTGAATCTCCATTGTTCCTTATTTTGTGTTGTCTTTTTTTTTTTTTTTTTTTTTTTTTTTTTTTTGTAGTATGACTATTTTGATCATCTTAATATTGAGATGTTTGATTTTTATTTATTGGTTGATTTTCATGTTCTATGTTGTTTGTTTGATTATTTGTTAAAGAGCATTTTCATAATAAAAAATTAATTTTATCTTGATGAATGATAATTCAGTTTAAGGTCATACTAAGGACCACATTTTGAGTCATTTGAGGTAATAATTTGATAAGAAATATATATAAATTCTTCAGACAGCTTAAGGTATTGTCAAGGAACTATTCTTCACTCAATTTTTTTCATAAGAGATAAAAAATATTTGGACAGTTTAACGTCTTATCTAGGACCTATTTTTGAGGTAACTTTGTTGAAAAGTTAAAAAAACATTTGGACAGTTTAAGGTCTTATCTAGCACCCATTCTTTTATTTTGTTCTTCTGATTGGGTTGTTCTTTTTTTTCTTTTTTTTCTTTTTTTTTTTTCTTTTTTTTTTTTTGCTGAAATTAACCTTAAATGGTAGGGCCATCCCCTCTCCATTTAATAATTGTACCATCATTCCTAATTTTTTTATATGATAGTATATTTTTTTTAATACAGTATGAATATGATGGGTGTAAAGAAAAATTTGTAAGAGTAATAATATAAAATAATATCAAATAATGACAAAATATAATATAAGGTTTATATGAAATGAGGTAAAAATAAAATAAAATAATATAAAATAATATTGACTAAAGTGAAATAATCTAGATTCTTTCTACAAAATAATACTAATTCATATAAATGTTAAAGCAATAATAAGAAGGGGGATTATTTTTCTCTTTTTGAGAATAAAACTAGTTTAAGGTCTTTAGTAGACCTCTTAAATTATCTTTTTTTATTTGTTTGGTATATTAATCATTATTAATGGTGAGTATATTTTTTTATTGTTATTAAGGTTAACCCCCCCACTTGATTTAATAATTGTACCGTAGTATCAATTTATTTATTCTATTTTATTTTTTATAATGATATTTTCTTTCTAATTTAATATAAATAATAATAATATTTTAATTTAATAAATAAATAAATAATAGTATTTTTTTAATTTGATATAAATAATAATAATATTTTGATTTAACAAATAATAATAATAATAATTTAATTTAATAAATAAATAATAATAATATTTTTAATTTTTTTTTGATAAGGTTGGGTGTGAATACTTCAAGCCTAACTAGCTGTACTTCTTATCTTCACTCGCCACGGTTTTCCTTTTATTCTCCACTATTTATTTTATTATATTTATATATATTTTAATTATATTTTTTTTATATTCTATGTTATTGTCAAGTAAGCCTTCTGCTCTAGTTCTATGCCTCTGTCTTCTGTTTGTTTATCTACTGTTGATAATTGCTCAAATTCCCTTCAACACTACCTGAACTACAATCCATCATCCTTTGGCTGTTATCTTTCATCTCACTTTCCTACTATTTCCCATGGCAATCCTTAATATTATGCCTTTTGGCATCCTTGCTTTGGCAAACAATTTCATCCAGTGAGTCACTGGTTTTCTTCTTGATTTTCTATCTCCCCTCACTGCATTAACTATATCTAATGTTCTTGCTCTTTGTTTTCTTTTGTTTTTTTACCTGCAGCACCAATTGAACTGCATGATTGCAGTAGGCCTCTTTGGAGTTTGATCATTGGGAGGAAGGATGTATTCAAGAGAAATGTGGTTTGTCCGTCTTTTACCGTTTTTTTTATATTATAATTATTATTAATTTTATTCTAAGCAAAGAACCTAAGGAAATATGTCTTATTTTGCGTTATCTATCTATATCGATGAGAGCAGTTGTGAGGTTATCGCAATTCTTCATGGGGGATATTGCTACACCATTCATTGTATACCCAACATTGATTTGAACTCAAGCGCGACTAGAATTTCACTGCCAACCTTGATTACACCTTTCTCTGGCTCCGCCCTTGGTTGGCCTCAATCACGTAACCCTTTACCAACAATCAATGGTCATCACTCCCCTCCAGCATTGGTTGAAAGCATTATTTGCCAACCAGCTGCCACCTCTATTGGCATTCCGGCACTTGACAGCATATCCATTTCCGCCACAACGGACTCCAATTGTTCCTCTGAGTTACGGAAACTCTTCAATGTCTTCAACCATTTATTTTGCCACTATTGCTGCAATTTCTATGCTTATGTTCAGAACCATCCTGATAATGCGGGCAATTATTACCGTCCCTATCTGGTCTTTGAGCTTCCTTACAAGCCTTAGTCAAGGTTTTAAACAAATTGGTGGAGTGAGTTTTATTTATTCATTTATCTATCGTACCGTTTTTATTTATTTATTTAAACATGTAATTTGATATCCCCATTAGTACATTTGACGACGAAGACGACGATGAGGAGTAGATAGTGTTCATCTTTCTCATTCTGCTAATCTGGTAAGCTTGCAACTCTAGCCTTTCCTTCTTTTTACATTTTAATGCTGTTCTTTTTTTTTTTTTTTTCAGGAGAGAAATAAAATAAAAGAAGAAAGAGAAAATTCCGACATAAGAATAAAAATAAAAAAAATGTATAAGGATAGCCAAACCAAATTATCATGGATTCATATTCCTCGACAACAAGCAAAATGTAGTACAGTGTTAAAATAAAATGAAAACCTATTTGAACATTCTTCTTTTTTTCTCTCTTTTTTTGTTTTAAGAAGATGGAATAAATAAATGAATTAAAGGTCAATAAGAAAAAAACCCCTATGAGAGCTAGTGAGCCTGTCCTTTAAAAGATATCTGATGGTTATCATTTCAATTTGAAATTTGTACTAGTATCAAGCCTCACAACGTGTAATTTTAATATTGATCCAAATAATAAGATTAACCTTCTCTTCTTTTTGGATGTTGATATTAAAAGCTGAAGATAAGTTAAATACTAATTGAGTATATTTAATTTATGTTAATTTAGTTGAGCTAAGATAAGAATTAATTTAACCAAATAATTAAAAGAAACAAATTAATTAAACTGCTTAGAATTAAATTAAAGTTTTGATTAATCTTCACTCAATCAATATAAAATTGATTAAATTTGTGCAAAACATTTTTAATTAATTAAATTTGAAATAGAGTTCAACTTTAATTTTACCAATAATTATAAGAAATAAATTAATTGAAATTCTTGAAATGAAATTAAAATTTTAATTAATTTATGGAAATCAATCAATATCAGATTGATTGAATTTTTGCAGTTTTTCTTTATTAAATTTGGAGTGGGGTTAAGCTTTAATTGGACCAATTAATATAAAATGAAATTAATTAAGATTCTGATTTTTTTTTGAATTAAAGCTTGATCTGTTTGGTTAATGCAATCAATATATTATTGATTTAATCTATGAACTATGTTTTTTTCAATTCAATCATAAATGGGGTTAAATGGTTGATAAGATCAATATTTAGAGTTTTGCATAGACTTTGATATATGAAAGGTTTAAGGGCTAATCTGTGGGTGGAAGAAATTTTCTCCATATTCAATATAAAAGGAGGTCTTTTTCTCCCTTATCACAGTAAAAATAATCCTGTTTTCTCTTATGATAAAGTATTCTGAATATCCAAAGTAATTTGATAAGAAAAAGAATTAATTGTATAAAGAAATATTTTCATTTGGGTTAACCTGGCCAGTTATAACTTTGATTATATATTCTCCATTTCTTCTTTATTATTTTAATTTAATAATTATTTGAGGATACTAAAACCAACAAGGTTTCTCAATATTTCTTATTGATTTTTGTGGATGACTTTGATCTTCTTAATGCTTGTTCTTATAAATTGTTATTGTTGTTTTTATTTATTCTTTCCTTATTGTCTTGATTATTTTAAAAGTTTCTCTTGTAAGCAAGGGGGGTGACTAGTAAATTGTAAAAAAAATGAACCAATGAAAAAATATAATTTGACTAGAAATAACCATAAACAAACCTGGTCACCCCTCTTGTTATGTGTGTTGTGAGGCTGTGTATTTTGTTTGGCCATATTTGTATCTTCTTCTTAATTTATTTTAAATTATAAGAATTCTTCAAAGCTTTCAGATATATACTTGAGCTGTTTTTGTGATCATTCACCTTGACTTGAATTCTTGAAAAAGCTGATATTATTGATTATTATATTGAATATTGATGAGGATAAAATTATACAGTAAAATTGAAACTCCCCAGAATTTCTCCCAAAAACTTAAATCATAAAGTATGCATTTAAGAAATAGACACCCACCCTAATTTTTTAGTTAAGTTATTTTTTTTATACTAATACATAAGATAACATGGAAGGATGATACTGATACACTTGACACTTCTTTTTATTGATATATTTTTTTATATTTTTCATTATTTCTTTTATATATTACATTTCTTTATAGATATTTGAGACTGGAATAAGACTAAAGTTTATGAAATAATAAAGGAAAATGTTTAATTATAATAAAAAAGTCATTGATAATATGAAAATTTGCTGTCAAGATCTTTCTTGAATTTGGCCTTCTTAGCTGTAAACTCATTTCTTCTTTATTCATTGAGATATTGATCTTGAACATCTTCATTCTCATTAAAGTAATCCTGGATAATATTTTCATTTCTATTTCTATTTTCTGTCCAAAATTCTTTTTGTGTTGAAATTTGATATTGCCTTGCCAAATGGGCTTGCAAACTTGGGCATATCTTTTTATTCTGAGTAATCCAAGAATATTCCTTTTCTCCCTTAGTCTTCTTCTTCTTTTTACTACTTTTATCTTTGATTCTCTCTGATTTATTATTCTTTGGTGTACTAATATCTAACAACCACCTGACATGTTGGTTTGAACCTTCACAGTTGTTCCTAGGATTATTCTTATTTTGTTCAACAATGTTGGAATTTCTAAGAGGTTGCCAATTTGTAAAACCTTCCCAAGGGAATTCTTCTTCAGTAAGTATAAATTTATGTCCATTCTCAGCTTCTTCTTGCATTTCCATCTGACAAAATAATCCTGCTTCATCCTCATATTCTGATTCAGAAAGATATTTTTCTAAGACATTTGGTGAGTGTATTGTATTTTTTATGAATTCATTTATGGAATTGTCCCTGATGGATTTATGCTTCTTGAATCTTGAATTAATTTCTTTTTCAATATTAAAGCTATTATAAGCTTCCCCAGAGGATGTGTCTTCAGGGTGTAAAGTTTTTTGTTGATCTAACTCCTTTTTAATTGTCGATTGAGACAGTGAATTGATTGAATTTTCATTTGTTGGCTCATCAATTTCAGCTTCATTGATATTATGAACTTTACTGAAACTACATTCTATATCTTTTCTTGATGAACTAAAACAAGGGAATTCCATTTTTAAAGGTTCTTCTTCTATACAAAAAGGTATATCTTTTACTTGATTTTGGTCATTTTCCCCTATGGGGTTTTCAATTATTCTTGTTAATTCTAATTCTTCTCTGATAAGTCTTGGATCAATATTTTCCATATTAGGGCATGATTTATTTTCTCCACTAATTCCTTCCATCGAAATTCTAGGATCAATATTTACAAATTTTGAGGGAAAAAATATTTGTGAATTCTCAGAGTTATTAAATTTCTTTTTGTGTGTAGTTCCTTGATGAAAATTATGTTTATCAATTGTCTTACTTTCTCCTTCATTAGATCTTGAAATTTCTTGAGGATAAGTATTTTTATTATGGTGTGAATTTTTCATAGTATCATTCAAAATTTCATTTAAACTTCCAGATTCTTCAGATTTTGGAATTATATCAATATTTTCCTCCTGAATTTTGAGGTGGTTTTGGGTAGTGATGTCCTCCTTTGTGGAAATTTTATATTTGAGGGAAACTTCTTTTAATGAGTTGAGTGCTGATTTATCAATTTGAGAACTTAAACCTTTAGATTCTGAACTGACTGTCAGCCTGTGACTCAAAACCAGAGCACAAGCATGACAGCCAAAATACCATAAACCAATGGTATAGCCAAAATACCACCAAAACATGGAGCTGAGCCAAATTAGCTCAAAAGGTATCAAAAGAAAGAGGAAACTCACCTCTTTCTGAAAATATAAGTCCCATCACCATAGGACAAGAAACAACAAAGTTATTCCTGCTCAAACTTATTGCTGAGCATAAACCTTAATTTTCACCTCCCATCTAAAATCTATAAGGAGAGGCTTAACCCCATCAAATGGGTATTCAAAATGGAGCTCTAAGCCAGGGCTATCCAATGGTACCATCCAAACTGAGCTAGCACCAGTATTACTTGAGTTATGGTCAAATTCAGACCAAATAAGGGTGAACAAAACATTCACCTCTCATCTAGCTTTTACAGTCTTAGTGTGAGATACCTAAAGTGGGGTCTTTTTGGAAAGAGCACAATCAGGGCTATCTGATGGTGCCATCCATTTCCTCATAACTCAACTACAACAGAAGTTATTGGCCAAACAAGCTTAATACAGCTTTTGACCAGACCACGCCAATGTACAAAAATACTTGTACATGGGATAACTTTGTCATATTTAATGATAACCATGTCAAGTTGGGGACCATTGTGTAGAGCTCATACAGGGCTATTCAATGAACCAACTTTGAGCTTGATATCTCAAAACCTGACAGAGGTATGACCATTTTAAGGTCAAAATCCCACCTGCTGTCAGATACAGCCTTACCATGGGATAATATCCCATAACCATGAATATGAGGTGTCAAATAGACGAAGAAGCATGTTTTTACTTCAATACCTCATATTTCAGTCAATACTGGGGTCCCATACAGTTTCTGTACAGCATTCTACGCGTCATACACGTCAGAATCAGGCTGTGAGGTCCCCAGATGAAAATTTTCACCCTGTATTGGTGAAAACTGCCCAGATGTGGTTTCAAAACCACATCTGAGCCCAATACAGGGTATACAGGCTGTTTGCAAACCACAAGCCTGTCCAGGAGAGTGAAAAATCTTCACTTTCTCTACATGGAAAGGTCTAGCAGCCTTTCCACCTCAATTTCAGGATAAAAGGAGGGCTTTTCACAGCCAAAAACCTTTCCTCATCCTGCTCTTGAATAACCTACGTAGTAAACTGTCAAAAACAGTTTTACTCTTGGTTAAATAATCAGGTATACTCTTAATTTAAAGTATTGTAGTCTTTATTATTGTAAACCAACAGGTAAAGCTGCACCCAGGGCTTTCAACAGCGCTCACCACCACTATATCTCTATAGTAAAGCCCTTTAAATGTTAAATTGAATCATTTATTATCAATCTTATCATCTTTTAAAACCATTTTTACCGTGTCACAGTCATAGTTAAAGCTTGTAAATACTCATATACACCTTTATCATAGACTCAGCCTGACATTTTGGGGGCCTGGCCGTGTTTTTTTTAACTTTTTGGACCTTACAAGTAAGTCTTTTCTCTTTTTATGACTTATTAACACATTGTTTTATATTTTTTTAGGCGTAATTTCCATTTAAATATATATATTTTATATATTTTTTATCTTTTTCATATACTCATATTATAAAAGAGTATTTTTCACGTGGCTAATACCCACTGAAAATAATTATTTTTGGCGTGTTTTATATATAAAAACACATAAGCCATCAAGAAGTCCTGTATTCTTGACTGAATAAGGACACCTCTGACTGAAAAACCATCAGTTGAGGCGTGGATTAAGTGTATTGTTGACTCAATAACACTTATACAAAATCACTTGTACAGAATACACTTGAAAACCACAAGTGTATCTGTGGGATACTGGCACACAAACAGTGTGACAGGGTACCAAAAGCTGTAATTCTGACGTGGAGTTGTTGATTCCACCACACTGTCATTATACAGGGGCATACTGTAATAATATACAAGCCCAGAGGCCATTCTCAAATGTGCAAAACCAGCCTTGTAAGAAGTCTTAACTGACATAAGCCCTCTTTTTCCTGTCTTGATTCAGTGGAAGAAAACTACATCCCACTTGAAACCCAGTCACAGGCCAACACACCAGTGACACCCTCAGAACCAGAGGGCAGCAAGGGTAAAGGAAAAAGGCTTAGTGAAGGCCTCATTACAGCCAAAAAGTGGACACCAATAGCCACTCAGAGGAGTAGAAAACCACGAAACTCTGCTTCAATACAAGGTAAACCAACCTTAACCACTTGTACAGGGAAGATTACAATTATCAACCCAGTTGTCACTTCCAAAGGCAAACTGCCCAAATCAGCAGATAACAAATTTGTACAAGGCACAGTCAAAGGTAAATACCCTAAGAACATAAAGTTTTTGACTGCTTGCAAACACTGATATGTCCCCTGCATACCACAGAGACCTTGGCTTCCAAAGGAACCAGCCAGAGGATAGAGCAGGAATGTCTAGAACCAGAAGACCTGAAAGAAGACACATTGGACACAGTGGTGGATGGCAAAACAATGAGGGAGATAATATCAACCTTGCCATTCACACTCCAATTCAACAGAAACCGCAAACCAGAGGACTGGAAGGATATGGATCAAGTTCTTCAAATCCACCAACTCCTCAAAGATTTGTTTCAATGGAGCATGGACAACAAGAGGTTCAACCTAGCAACTCACTGGGCAGAACTGGGATCAAGTTGCCAGAAGATCTGTCTCAAAGAGATAGACTTCAAGGACCTTATGGTAATCACCAAGGGTTGGAATCCTACCAGGCAGCACAGACTCCTGGAGGCAAGGGCACAGAGGATAAGGGAGAATCAAGCCACTATCCAAGCTATAGAAGAACAGTTAACCCAGACAGGGCCTACTCAGATTCCTTCAGGTTCACAAGGAGCATGCCAAATCAGCTCTCCAGTGGCTTCACACCATTCAGAAACCAGCAGATCAGTGGCCAAGAGTCACCATTCTTCACAATTCCAGGAAGTTTCCAGGAGAAGACAAGGCAACAAGGGCAAGAACAAAGCCTCCTTCAACCAGAGGAGGAAAGAGTCACACCCCATGATCCAGAAGCTGTTAGATTTGGTAAAAGAAGTGCACAAGAACCAGAAGTAGCTGTAAACCACTCTAGAATCAGTAGTCCTAGTAATAGAAACATTACCCCCAATCAGACTGAACATAACATTGTCACATCTGAGAGTAACATTAACAGTGATACACTGTGGTTACAAATGTCCCAATATGCTGAGAAATCTGCAAAGCAGTTTGCAGAACTTGAAGCCAGCCATGAGAGGATGAGGAAAACTCAAGCCTCATTGGAGCAGATAGTTAAAAACCTTCAGGAAGGATATGCTCAACTGAGCAAAGCCTCTGAAGAAACCAACAAGAGACTGAATCAAGTCTCTGAAGAGCAACACCATAGTAGCAGGGACAGGGAGTGTCTGAACCAAGACATCAACAAATTGTTTGATGCCTACCATAGCTTAAAGCCCCAACCACAAGGCCAAGCTATGGAGAATCCATATCAACCAGATGACATCAAACCAGATTCCATGTTGTTGAATAAGGCAAGATCTCCATCACAATACCAGGATGGAGATGGCATGTCTTATTCAGAGAAGGAAGCCTTGAAACAGCTTCCTGAGGTCTCAAACTGGCCCAAATTCTCTGGATCAGGAGAATATGATCATATGGAACTCATAGGTTATATTGATGGACTCTTCATTGATGTACCAAGCATACCAGATTACTGGATTACTGCTAGACTGAATACTGCATTTAAAGGTCATGCAAGTATATGGTACACTGAAATGAAAGAAATCCATGGCAGAAGAAATTGGCCATGGTGGAAGAGTCAAATAATCCAAAAGTACAGTAATGGAACTTGGATATGACAAAAGACCATGTCATTTGAAAATGACAAATACTCTGTGGACAAAGATCCATATGAGTGGTGTCTTAGACAGTCTAAAAGACTTCAAGCCATTGATCCCCAAATGAACATTCAAATGAGGAATCATAAACTTCTGACACAACTGCCAGGAGAACTAGAGCATGCAGTAAAGTGCAGATGCAACCAAAATTGCACTCTAGATGATATAGCCAATACCTTACAAGACATAAGGAAAAGGACTAATATAGGGAAATTCACCCCATATAGAAGCAGTAGTTTCAAAGAGAAACAACCTTTCAGGGTGGAGTTTAAAGACAAACCCAGAGAAAGAGTGGCAGAAGTGGCAAAGAAGAAGAATTCTTGTCACAATTGTGGTTCAACAGACCACTATGCCAACAACTGTCCAAAAGCAAAGAAGAAAGTCTATGCTATAGAAAAAGTCCCTGAAGAAGAACCTCCAACAGAGGATTCTGAATCAGACTCTATGGGTGATGCCATTAGAGAACCATCTGATGAGGATCAAGACCCAAGAGAAGAATTTCTAGTGGAATACCAAGAGGAAACCCCACTAGAAATCCATGATATACAGTTGGAAGCAGGCATGCCACAAGACACTACCAACAAAAATTTGTGTAAACACACACAAGATGCACAAACATTCCTGGTTACACCAACCAAAGGAATGGCATACATACATGGAACAGCCACAAAAATGACTGTATGTATTGACAATGCTCAGCATCCACTGATCATTGACAGTGGAGCACACTGCTCCATAGTGGCCAGAAATTATCTGGATAACCACTTCCCAAACTGGGAAAAAGAACTCTTGCCCACCAGGGCAAAGAACTTTAAGAGTGCATCTGGAAAGATGACCTCTATTGGGACAATTATCAAAGAGATAATTATACCCCACAGAAAAGGTAATATCAGACTCAACCCAGAGTTTGTAGTGCTTGAAGATGCCCACATCCAAGGGTTTTTACTGGGAACAGATTACCAGAGGATGTATGGCATAGATATTTACAATAGTAAAAATAGGCATATTACCATTGGTACTAACAAGGAAAAGAAATTTTCTCTTGATATATACCAGATATCTTCTCAGGACCCAATGGAAGAACTTCTGAAAGAATTCAGAGAGGGACAGTTTAGCACTACCCTCACCAGTAAACAAAAGTTAAGTTTACTGAAGATGCTGAGGAAGAATAGACCAGCATTTGCCATTGGTGAAGAACCATTAGGCAAGATCAAAGGCCATGATATAGAACTATATCTGGATGTGGAAAGGCCTTATCCACCCATGTTAAGGAGACCTCCTTACCCAGCAAGTCTGGAGACCAGGAAAGAGATTGAGAAACATATCAATGAACTCCTGGACATGGATGTCATTAGGAAGATTGGACATAATGAAATAGTGGAAATCACCACTCCTGTCCTAATCACCTGGCATGATGGCAAGTCTAGATTGTGTGGAGATTTCAGACCCCTGAATAACTACACAAAAGCAGACATGTACCCTATACCAAGGATACCTCATGCCTTGGATAAGCTAGCCAAAGCCAAATACATAACCAAGATGGATTGTATGAAAGGCTTCCACCAAAATGGAGTTAAACCAAATTCCATGAAGTTGCTCAGAATAATATGCCATATGGGCATATATGAGTACACCAGGATGCCATTTGGCATCAAGAATGCACCAGCCCACTTCCAAAGGATGATGGACACCATATTTCAAGAAGAAATAATGGAAGGCTGGATGGTAGTGTATATTGATGATATCATTATATACTCAGAGACATGGGAAGACCATGTACAATACATAGACAGAGTGCTAAGTAAATGTAAACCCATCAATCTGAAAATTTCACTTAAAAAGTGTAATTTTGGCCAACAAGAGCTACTAGCTCTAGGACACAAAGTCTCAGGCCTTAGTCTGGCAATTGACCAGAACAAAGTAGCAGCAGTACTGCAAAAGCCAGTACCAAAGAACATCAAAGAGATGCAATCTTTCCTTGGATTTGCTAGCTACTATAGAAACCACATCAAAACCTTTGCTCACATAACTAGTATTTTATACAAGTTATGCTCAAAGGATGTAGTTTTTGAAATAACAAGGAAAGGAGGGATGCATATGAGAGGATCAAATATGAACTCACAAATGCACCTGTGCTCATCTTGCCTGACTTTGAACTGCCATTCAAGTTATATATAGATGCAGCATGCAGCCAAGGCTTCGGAGCAGCCCTTCACCAAAGACAAATTGTGGATGGTGAACCAAGAGAAGGTGTAATATGTTACATCTCTAGGCAGCTGAAAGATTCAGAAGCCAGGTATGGGGCCACCCAGACAGAATGTCTATGTCTAGTCTGGGCTCTAGAAAAACTCCATTATTATTTTGAGGGTGCAGTCTTTGAAGTCTACACAGACTGCACAGCCTTGAAGTCTTTACTAAACATGAAGACTACTAATAGACACATGCTGAGATGGCAAATAGCCATCCAGGAGTATAGCGGGAACATGACCATCATATACAAGGAAGGTAAAAGCCATACCAATGCAGATGGCCTTAGCAGATGGCCACTGGACAATGTCAAAAGCAATCCAGCTTATGACCCTGAAGTTTCTGCAAGAATTCCTATCCATTTTATGCAAATAAATAGGAAAAAGAACTTCAGATTCTCTGAATGGGCACCAGGGAGTGGTACCCTTGACAGTGGAAACACTGATTCAGAAGGGACAGAAACCCCCATACTGGGAATAAGTTCCTCAGAATTGCACAATGAATTTTTCAATGCAGTACTGAAATCCTATGCTAAACACAAACAGTGTAGCATACTACTCCAACTCCTTCAACAAAAATACAGGAGCCCAGAACTGGAAACCCAGCTGGAGGAACCCTGGTTGAGGGCCTATAAGGACAATAAATTCTTCCTTATAGATGGCCTGATTTATCACAGACAAAAGCACACCAGTGCACTCACAGTGATAGACAGAGACTACATCTCCTTAATCCTGCAGGAATGCCATGACTGCCCCTACATGGGACACATGAGTGAGGACAGGACTAAAGAGAGGATAGCAAGCACAGCTTGGTGGCCCAAGTGGGAGCAAGAGTTGAGTGAATACATCAACACTTGTGAAAGATGCCAAAAGGCAAATAGAAAACATGGGAAAAAATATGGGTTGCTTCAACACATAGAAGAGCCCAAACACCCATGGGAAACCATCAACATGGAC
Organism: Austropuccinia psidii; assembly: GCA_023105745.1. Lineage (NCBI taxonomy): Eukaryota > Fungi > Basidiomycota > Pucciniomycetes > Pucciniales > Sphaerophragmiaceae > Austropuccinia > Austropuccinia psidii. Next base: position 28,091,083 of record JALGQZ010000003.1, read on the forward strand.
TGGGTCACAGGACTTGTCCCAGGAGGCAAAGAAAACTACAATGCCTGCCTAATCATAGTAGATAGGTTCAGCAAGAGCATGAGATGTCTACCATGCCATAAAGAGGACACAGCCATGGACACTGCTCTGTTATTTTGGAGTAACATCATATCCACCTGTGGAGTCCCTAAGATCATAATTAGTGACAGGGACCCAAAATTCACATCTGAATTTTGGACCAATTTATATGACATGCTAGGCACCAAGCTTGCTTTTTCCACAGCTTACCATCCACAAACAGATGGCCTAGCTGAGAGGATGATCCAAACAATGGAGGACATCCTCAGGAGGTTCTGTGCCTATGGCATGGAATACAAGGACCATGAGGGATATACCCATGATTGGGTCACCCTCTTACCAGCAGTCCAACTGGCTTATAATACAAGCCAGCACTCTACCACAGGAAAAACACCTGCACTGGTAGAGAAAGGGTGGAATCCCCTTTTACCTGTGGATCACTTGAAGAAAAATCTTCTGACCATCCACCCCACAGCCAAAGACTTCCATGATATGTGGAAGAAAGCCTGTGATACTTCTGCCAAATGCATAGCTGAGGCCAAAGAGTATAATAAGCAGAGGTGGGACAAATCACATATGGAACCTGACTTCAAGGAAGGGGACCAGGTGTTAGTGTCTACACTAAACTTTAACAATCTCAAAGGACCCAAGAAAATGAGAGACTCATTTGTAGGGCCCTTCACTATCATTAAGCTGATAGGGAAGAATGCAGTAGAGGTCAAGCTCACTGAGGAGTTTTCTAGGAAACACCAAGTCTTTCCAGTAAGCCTGGTCAAACCATACTTCCAAACAGAAGAGGATAAATTCCCCTCCAGGAAGAAAAACATCACTCCACCAGAAATAGTGGAAGTAGAAGACTCTCCTGGACCTGTGAGTAAAATCATCAGGGCCAGAAAAATCAGACTCAATGGGAAGGATCAGAGACAATATCTAGTCAGATTCAAGAACCAGACAGCTGACAAAGACAAATGGTTGGCAGAAGATGCCATACCAGATGGGAACCTTCATTTAAGGACATTCAGAGCCTCTAGGAGGACTGAACAGTCTCATCAATGATGAGCCTTTTTTAGAGGGAGGGTATGTCAGCCTGTGACTCAAAACCAGAGCACAAGCATGACAGCCAAAATACCATAAACCAATGGTATAGCCAAAATACCACCAAAACATGGAGCTGAGCCAAATTAGCTCAAAAGGTATCAGAAGAAAGAGGAAACTTACCTCTTTCTGAAAATATAAGTCCCATCACCATAGGACAAGAAACAACAAAGTTATTCCTGCTCAAAGTTATTGCTGAGCATAAACCTTAATTTTCACCTCTCATCTAAAATTTAGAAGGAGAGGCTTAACCCCATCAAATGGGTATTCAAAATGAAGCTCTAAGCCAGGGCTATCTAATGGTACCAGCCAAACTGAGCTAGCACCAGTATTACTTGAGTTATGGTCAAATTCAGACCAAATAAGGGTGAACAAAACATTCACCTCTCATCTAACTTTTACAGTCTTAGTGTGAGATACCTAAAGTGGGGTCTTTTTGGAAAGAGCACAATCAGGGCTATCTGATGGTGCCATTCATTTCCTCATAACTCAACTACAACAGAAGTTATTGGCCAAACAAGCTTAATACAGCTTTTGACCAGACCACGCCAATGTACAAAAATACTTGTACATGGGATAACTTTGTCATATTTAATGATAGCCATGTCAAGATGGGTACCATTGTGTAGAGCTCATACAGGGCTATTCAATGAACCAACTTTGAGCTTGATATCTCAAAAACTGCCAGAGTTATGACCATTTAAGGTCAAAATCCCACCTGCTGTCAGATACAGCCTTACCATGGGATAATATCCCATAACCATGAATATGAGGTGTCAAATAGACAAAGAAGCATGTTTTTACTTCAATACCTCATATGTCAGTCAATACTGGGGTCCCATACAGTTTCTGTACAGCATTCTACGCGTCATACACGTCAGAATCAGGCTGTGAGGTCCCCAAATGAAAATTTTCACCCTGTATTGGTGAAAACTGCCCAGATGTGGTTTCAAAACCACATCTGAACCCAATACAGGGTATACAGGCTGTTTGCAAACCACAAGCCTGTCCAGGAGAGTGAAAAATCTTCACTTCCTCTACATGGAAAGGTCTAGCAGCCTTTCCACCTCAATTTCAGGATAAAAGGAGGGCTTTTCACAGCCAAAAACCTTTCCTCATCCTGCTCTTGAATAACCTATGTAGTAAACTGTCAAAAACAGTTTTACTCTTGGTGAAATAATCAGGTATACTCTTAATTTAAAGTCTTGTAGTCTTTATTATTGTAATCCAACAGGTAAAGCTGCACCCAGGGCTTTCAACAGCGCTCACCACCACTATATCTCTATAGTAAAGCCCTTTAAATCTTAAATTAAATCATTTATTATCAATATTATCATCTTTTAAAACCATTTTTACCGTGTCACAGTCATAGTTAAAGCTTGTAAATACTCATATACACCTTTATCATAGACTCAGCCTGACACTGACACTAACTATTGTTACAACTGGCTTGATACTTGACTTCCAATTATTCTTAAATATTCCTTTTGAAAGGGAATTCAAAGTTTTAATAGGTGAGATAAGCTTTGTTAATGTTTTTCTTTTGATTTCTTCAGTATTCTTGAAGTTATAACTCTTGATGGCTTGAGAAATTTGGCTACAAGTATTTCCATTTTCTTTTCTTGAGGCTAAAGTTCCTAGAGAGTTTTCTTCTTTAAGCTTTGAATTGAAATCTTCTGTATTAATTGGAGCTAATTCCTCATTAATTTTCACTTTGTCTTTGGAATTCTTCACTTCTTTACTATCAAGTACTTGATGAGAATTTTCCTCAAAATTTTCTTGTTTTTTGGGGCTTAATTCATTCTCTTTTGGTAATTCTTGCCAATATTCTAATTCAGAAAGTGTACATGTTTCCATTCCTGCTGGTGAGTCTTTTCTCCATCCTACTTTCTGTGGTGAACAAATTGGTAAGCAAAGTATTCTTCCATCTGGCTCTATGTAACTGAATATTTCCCCTTTTTGTTGAGAAAAGTCTAGTCTTATGTTATTATCTGCAAGGACGGGCCTTCCCAATACTGTGTGAACTGCTCCTCTTGATAAAAAAAAGATTTATATTTCTTTCTTCCCCAGTGACTAAAGTGATTGGGGTAAATTCTGATAATCCAACTATTGAGGTACAATGCCCTCCAATTACCCTTGAATTCATGTTGAGACATCTTGTGGTAAGTCCTGCTTTGATTGATGAATCTTCTGGTATTATATTTAATTCTGATTCTGTAGCAACTGAAGCCATTATTTCATGTCCTTCTTCTCCCAAATATACTTGCATAAATCCCAATGGACAGGAATACTGTAATTTTGGCTATTCATAATTACCCAAATGATGATTTATTAGTTTGGTTTGAACTTCCTTTGTATCAATTGAATTGATAGATTTTTTTTCTTCCTCTGAAAGGTTCTTTAATTGATTAAAAAACTTGGGTGAAATGACTAAAATTTGTTCCAAGGTAAGATTTCTTTTCTGATCCAATACCTTTTTGATAATTTGTGCCATGATCTCTTGAATATCTAATTTCTCCTCTTTTATGATTTTCCTTTCATTGACTTTCTTCATTGGTTCTTGAGTATCTTCAGTTTGATCAATTTTAGGTTCCTGTGGAAGTATTTCTTTTTCATTTTTCATCAGTTGAGGCTTCTTATATTTAGTTGGAATAATTGTTTTCTCTTCTTCCTTTTTCTCATTTTCAATATAAGCTCCAGGTATATTTGGTCTTTTGTTTATTGGTGTTTTCACTGTTGAATGTGATCTTAAAGCATCTTGATTGGTATTTTCTGCCCTTGAGCTTCTTTCTTTAGTATTTCTTAATCCATAATTATTTAAAAGTGGCTCATTGGCTGATGAAATAGTTGGTGGTTGCCAGCTTCCCCAGTTTTTAACTTTGGCTATAGCAGTTGCACTATCATCTATCTTTAATTGTATTATGTTCATTGGATTAGGTTTGGGTAGTGCTTCTTTAGCTTCATGTTCTTTCATTTTCTTTGTAAGTTCTTCTTGCTCTTTTGCAAAATATTCAACTAACTTCTTTGGAGCTATTTTACCATCAGTTGGGACTCTTTGCGGATTGGGAAATGAAAATCCACCTCCTTGTCTGCTAACCCATTTCTTATTTTGCTCTTCAAAGAGGTAGTTGCATCTATTAAATGAATGTCCTTCTTCCAAACAATTATAGCATTTGAGATATGATTTTGGTATATTTTGTGCTGGTGCATAGGGAACATGCCTTTGTGAGAATGGAAGTAAATCATTTCTTCGCTTGAACTGTTGATTATTGAGTTGATTATTGGTAACCCCACCCGTTTGAGGTTTGGATATACTTTTCAATTCTTCCAGTTGATTCATAAATTTCTTGAAATCTTCATTTTCCCCTTGTGCCTGCTTTCTAGTTTCCATTTTTTGTTCTTTGAGGGATTCAGTAATTTCCTTCATCTTATTAAAAGCTTCATTCATTCCTGGAAAAACCTCTTCCTTGAAGTGAACTTTCTTTTTATTTTCAGCAACATTCCTTCATGTATCTCTTGATGATGAGAATATTTTGGTTACTAATATTCTGGCTTCCAATTCTTGTTCAATGTACTTCTTGAGGATCTTCATAGGTGATATAAGGTATCCTCCATCTTCAGCTCTAACCATGACATTATCTTTGATCATTTCCTTACTTATGGCTCCTTTAATATCAGCTGAAAGACAGTCAAAGAAATCTTCATGAAACATGTTATCTTGAGGAATATACCTGTATCTTAATAAGTAAGTAACAATAGTTTCATATTCTCCCATAAATTTCTTATATTGTGATGGACTACCAATTCCTCCATCTTCTTGAGTATCATTAAAAAGATTAATGAGTGAGTCATTTCTGTATCTTCTTTCAGGTTAAACTCTGGCCCATTTTTTTATAAGATCTTTCTGAAGTTGTGTCCAATTTCCTTCTTCATAACCTGGAATAGCTTCAATTGCATCACTCACCTTTTGTTTTGTTGTCCAAAATGCCATTTGCATTGCTAGGTCTTCATCTGTTGCTCCTTCAATTTGAGCTATTCTTTCCACTTTCCTGATAAATCTCTCTACTTCTTCTCCATCAAAATTTATATTGTAATATTTTGCTTTAATTTTAACTACAGGTCTTTCTTGTCTTGGAACTATCTGCTGTAATGGACTTAGATTATTAGGTGTAGTGACCAAAACTCTCCTTGGAATATTTTGAGCTTTTGCTTCTGTGACTGGAGTAGAGGTTGCTCTAGGACCAGGTGTAGGTGATATTGGTGAGTCTTCAGGCCTAACATGCCTTGGTAATGTGGGTTCACTTGGACTAGCTCCAGGTGTATAAGATGTTTGTTCCCTTCTTTTTCCTTTATTTTTGCTTTGTGTTAACAATAGATTTTGCATTTGCTTCATAAGACTTTGTATTTGTACTGTTTGATCTTCCTCTTCACTTTCTTCTGCATACTGTCCTTCTACAGTATCTTCAGGTAATGGTGGTAAGTCAGATGTTGATTGTTGATTCATTTCTACTTGATCAACTGATCCTTTAAATTCTTGTGTACTTCTCTTGTTTTTTCTTGCTTCTTGAGCTAACTTGAAGAAAAATCTCCTTAATTCTTCCTTTTCCTTCTGTTCTGTTCTTGGTTTTGCAATGAGTAAATCAATATCCTGAGGTGTTTGATTTTATGGTGTTCCTTCTTTTATTGGATAACAAAAATGGTATGATTGATTTGAGGATTGTGATGGTGATGATGTTTTGGAATGGGATTTGTTTCCAGATTCCAAATTGTATGAGAATGTTGATGGTTAATTCTTTATAAATGGTAAGATTATTTGAGGTAAGTTGATTTGATTATCTTCTTTGTTGATGATTGACTGATTATTGAATTTTGAAATTGAAATTGCCACTGTTGGGACACCAGATGTGGAACTCCTTTTAGTGGGGGATTGGATAAGGCAGTCCTTGAGGGGGAAATCACAGGTAAACAGTTTTGAATTGCTGAAAGAATCCTGTAACCAAGGGTTCTAATGGTGCTTTAGCTGCCCCTCTGAATATACTAAACAATCTCCCTACAGAGATCACAAATAAATATTTACAATTGTGGCTTTACGACTAGAGAAGAATTTTTAGCAGTCTCTATCAGACCTATTCAATAATCAGATAAGTAACTTATAGGTTAAAGCAGTATAAAATATAATTTTCAAATAATAATATAAGATGATCTTAAGGGTTAGACCTTAGTAGTATAAGAGTTTGATTTAATATAATAGTACAAATATATATTTTAAGAGGTAAGTTCAACTTGATGTTATATATGTTATAATACTTGATGGCTTTAGAGGGTAATTGTTAATATAATATAGCAATAAGACTTTTAATAATTTATTGGTAAGATATTGCTCAATATAGAGACCATGTTTGTTAAATATATAAATGATATAATATAATATAAGGGTAGGGGTTTTTTATATATAATAATATATAGTTGTAAGGTTGGGTTTTTTTTGATATGAAGATATAATAAGACTATTTTTCCTTTATAATGTAAAGGTTATGGGGACAAAATAAATATTATCAGTATTATTGATAGTATTATAATTATAAGACTAATATTCTAAACATAGGGTGGATTAATAATATTAAGTAGACCTTCTGTTAACTACTATTAATTGGAAATAACTATGAATTCAACTCATAAGTCTATAATACTTTAATAAAATAGCTAGATTATCCTACTAGTAAGGGATGAATAGTTATTCTCCTTCTTGGTATATAACTAATTGGATTCATTCATGCATTCATTTAATGCATCCATTCATGGGGAAAGAAGGAAGAAATGAGGGAGAGAGGCCCTCTATTTATATTCTTTGGGCCCTCCACAGAGGCACTCAAAAACAAGGGACTTAGAATTTTTCACTTCTTTTGGCTGGGATAATTTCTTTATAGTGGTGAGATACCATTTGTTTGGTTTGTTGCACCAATTTATGTATGAATATGTAATCTGAGATGTTTTTGATGGTGAAGAATTTTGAGATGGTGTCATTTGAACAAGATATTGCACCATGTCTGGGGGGATGAAGTGATTTTGTACAGCTATTGCACCATAGGTCTGTGCACTGTTTGAACTGTAGGTTGAAAACGCTGTGTATTGTGGGGATTCTATTTGTCTTGTATGAGTCTTAATCTTTCTTTATCTACCTTAGTTTTGTTTTTCATTTATATCTACTGGCTTATCAGGTGGCTGTGCTTGTATTTCCACAGATATGCTGCGTAATTTAAGGTTTTTGATGGATTTTCCTTGCATAAATTAATTGATTTATTTCCTTTCTGTCTTGTGAATGTTGATTAATACAATTTTAATTTATTCCTTATTGAATTGTCCTCAGGTTAATAACTGAATTGCTGAGTAATGCAAAGGTTGAGCAGAGCTATGGTAACTTGAGTGTTACACTACCCCTTTCACTGGTAACTTTAACATTCTTGCTAGCTTGTCTTTTTCTTTTCCTTATTTTATTGTTATTCTTGTAATCAAATGGACCATTATTCCAGGATTTGCTTATGGGATTATTCATATTGATGAATTTAAATCCATTTTATTGCTGAATTACTCTATTATAATTGATTAATTATTGATTTTTCTTTGTTATTTCTTCAATTTATGGACTTGTAAATGAAATTTCACTTGAAACTGGGCCAATAAGGTATGGAATACCACACTATCTTCACTAATGTTTCTGTTACAGCGACTATCCAGGGGTAAGGGTATTCAATCTTAACCCAAATAAAACTAATAAAATCAGAAACCCAGTATGTGCATCAGTAATCAGTTCTGCAAATATTCTTGCTGAAAAATTAATACAGTTTGGTTCATCATTACAGCCTGTCAACACTTGTACAGGATGGATTCACCAAATACAGTTTTGGATTCAGACACACCTCTTGTAAAGACCCTGTACAGCCATACAGGAGATTAATTATACAAATAAATTCAATACAAGATTCCTCTCAAAAGAATTCACTCTTTCAATCAGGCCTGGTGAATCCTCGCATATACCAGCCCCTCTTTCTCCCCCTGGGGACCTTTCCTCAGTTAATTAATATAGTTGATTTATTATTCAATAAATATTATTATTCTTTGTTTTGGAATACTCTAATTATTGGTTTAAAGTTGGTCTTGGGAATTCCTCACCTGTTCAGTAGAGTTTTGGTGGCCATATCCTTATTAACCCTTCTCTTTTTTTCTTCCAGGTTGAAACAGTGGAATAGGACTTGTTTGTGGTTGGCTCTTTTATTCTTCATTATTATTCTTATCACTCCTCCTTGAATTATATTTACTTTCATTAGAAATATCATTCTAATTACACTCTTAAGTGTATTCATTCTTATTCCATCTGAGCCCTCCATAAGTGAGTTCCAGTTTACTGTGTACCAGGTCCTCTTCACTTAGAAGAGCCCCTGTGACATTATCTTAACTAGCTCACAATTTCTTCTTTCTTTTCATTAATTTGTCTAATTAATCAATTATGACTTCTTATGATTTATGATTTTATGATTGTTGTCAATTTTCATGTCATTAATTTTATTCCTATGAGGATTGACCCTCTGTCTCATTTCTTCATAATTGCTTATCATTTCACTTAATTCTTAAATCAAAATCAAATCTGAATCTTTTTGTCTGAATTAAGGTGTTTCCATTTTTCAATTGATTGAAACTAATTTGGATAATTGATTCAGAAATTCAGGGTCTCATTGGATTGGAACTGATCATTTATTGATTTCAAATTCCTCAAGAATTATTGGTTAATTCGTTTGATTTTATTTATTGACTTGATTTTGATTCCTCAAGATAGCTGATTTATCCTTGACCTTTGATTTGAATTTCATTCCTAAATAAATTGAATCAATTTTTGAGGATATTGAATGAATTCCTCAAGAAATAATTGATTTGATTGATTTATTAATTGATTAAGCTCTTTGGGATGTATTGATATGGGCTTTAAATTGACTGAATTAATTGGTTTTTTGATTGAAATTTATTTGATACTCTTCAAGAAGATGGATTCATTCATACGATTTTGACTTTTTCCTTTTCACTTCTCGAGAATCGCACATTGTTTTTAGCTCAAAGCTGTTGATTGATTCCTCAAGTTCTTCAAGATCCTCATTTTATTCAATTTGGTAAAGCCTTCTCATTATTCTCAAAATATCATAAAGTTTGATTTTACTTATTCTTTAATAATTCCTGTTCAGCATAGCCCACCAGCCAAGAGTCCAAGATACCAAAGAAATCAAGCTGTTCTCACCCCTACTGCCAGGGCTCCTCTTGACCACATACCATCTGTTCATCAACTGAGTAAGGATTTGGACAGAGGACCAACAAATGAAGGAGAAGAAACCTTCAGAAAAGGAGGTATGAGGTCTAAAAGATCAAGATGATTCTCTGGCTTGTTGGGTGGCTATCCTGGAATTTCTCAAGGGACTAGGAGTAGATTGTAGGAAGCTGAAGATGAATGGGGGAAGGAGTCTGTCAAAGAGAAAGCGTCTGCAAAGAATGAAGTAGCAGCTGCCTTGGAAGGTGCCCCTGAAGCTCATGAGGCCCCAAATCTAGCACTTTCTAATCAATGTCTTGTCTCTCAAGCTGGACAAAGATTTCTCAAGATGATGGAAAAAATGACCCAATGAATGGGAAAAATCCCTCAATAAAGTTCTCCCAGGGACGATTTCAGAGCCCCAGCATTAAAGACTCCATCAAAGAAGGCACCTGATTCTTTTGATGGTGCTCAAGCCCATCAATTGAGAGGATTTATTCAATCTTGTCAATTAATATTCCATAATGACCCAGAAAAACTCTTCTCTGACAGGAAGAGGGTTCTTTACTCAACTTCTTTTTTTATGGTAGAGCTGTAAAATAGATTGAACCTTACCTTTGAAATATCTCCAATGAAGACCCATATAATCTCCTCAATAACTGGAAGTCATTTGAAACCCAGTTATTTGGTCTGGTTGGTGATCCCAATGAAATCAGGAAAGCTCAAAAAGAGTGGGGAAATCTCATTAGGAAAGAAAGTGGTTATGTCTCCTTGTGCATAGCAGATTTAAGAAGCTTAATTTCAAGAATTGGAGATTGGGGAGAAAGGGAATATAGCCATGTTTATAGAAGAGGCTTGGCATCAAGGCTATTGGACCAATTGGCTTCTCACCCTGGAAGATATGATAGCCTTTAATAACTCATGAAAATTACTCTGGTGTTAGATACTGTAAGGTGTGGATATGAAACTTTGATTAAAATCAAGTACTTTTCCTGTCCTCAAAATCTGTATAAGGTAAAAATCAATTAAAAATAGTAAAGAATATAATTTTTAAGAGAAAACACGCCAAATTTATTGTTTATAACTTTATTAGTATAAAAAAATAATATTATAAAGATTTATTGTTTTACCAACAATAAACATTTATCCAGAAATACTCTACAAGAGATATTTAAGGCTACAAAAGAAATTTCTTCAAGAGCAATTTCAATTAGAATTAATTGAGCAAAGAACTGCAAGTAATTAATTAAGAAACAAAGTCTTGAAAAAGAATATTAAAGAGAAAACACGCCCAAAAGTGACAAGAGTGAATTTGGAAACAAAGTGACAAAGTTTACAGTGATGAAAGATGCTTTAATTCACTTATGGGGTGGTTCAGGGGTAAAAATGATTATAAAAGTTACAAACAATGATTATAATGATTTTTTCACGTGGTTAAAAGGTTTGAAATGACATAAGAAAGGTGGTTGGAATCTTTTATTGATTGGTTTAACAATGTCTAAACTAATTATAAAAGGAAAAGATTCTAACATGAAGAGAAAAGTGGGGCAAAGAAGAAATTCTTTTATAGCCATCAATTTTCTTACTCCAAAAGTAAAATTTACTCTTGTCAGTCGTGAAAAACAGTCTGACAACAGAAGAGCCAATTATGGCATCATTGAACCCTGATTTAGACCAAAAAGGGCTGGTTTAAGCCATTTTTAGCCATTTTAGACCCTTAAATCAGCCACTACTATAGCAATACCTGGTCTAGAGCCTTCAAAACACGTCAGAATGTGTGTAAGAGACGTAGAAACCAGTTAAAACTGTTTTTACTATGATGGTTTTATCTCAAGGGTAGTTTTACCCTCTTGGAAACAGCTAAAACTACCCTAGTTGGTATCAAAACCTCATCATCAATTGAGTCCACAGACCCTGTAACTCAATTCCAGGCCAAAAGTGATGAACTTTTGCGTGAATTTTGACATACCACGCCTGTCAGCAAGGATTTTGGGGGTCTAGCTCCCCCTTAGAGCTGGAGTTCCTTTTCCCCCCAAATCTAATCTTTCCAATTTATTTTTCCTTTAATTCCTCATCATGTATTATACTTATAATTTACACATGTAATTCAATTCAATTTTACAGTAAAATACAGTAATAATTGACACCTCATATGTAAATCAAAGTTCACGTATGTAATACACGCACACATTTTGACATTTCAATTGAATTCAATTGAAAATACTTCAATTCCTCATAACTTCTAAACTAAACACAACACCTCAATTTTAACACAAAAATTGATGGTTAACACCACATGTGGTGTGAATTAAATTAAAGTTTTGAGGATCTTCAACTTTTGTATTGAAAATACAAAAAACTTAATTTAAGTTTATTTACAGTTGAGTTACAAGAATTCCACTCAGAGGTGACCCCACCTGATTTTTTATGAGGAATCCAATGGTGAAATAATTTTCATATGTTTATTTATTGGATAAAAAGTTATAATAATTTTTATTTAACTTTTTTCCAAATATATTTATTTTTTTTTACAATATTGCTAAAAATTCATTTTGACTTAATTTTTTCAAGTATAAATGTAATTTTGTAATTACAAAATTTTAATGTAATTTTATTTTTAAGTTATAATTAATTTTTTATTTTCAATATAATTTTATATTTTTATTTTTATTTTTATTTTAATAATATAAATAAATTCATTTTATTTATATTAATATGTTATTTTTGTATTTGTGGTCTTTTGGGTATATGAAATTACCTGTCAGGATGAAACTATGAAGAAGGTGTAAATAGGCTAAATACAACTTTATCTATGTTTGTGACACGGTAAAGTAGTTTAAAAAAAGAGTTATAAGGTTTAAAAGATATTTTAATTTAAGATAAAAAGGGCTTTACTATATTTGATATAGTGGTGGTGAGCGCTGTTGAAAGCCCTGGGTGCAGCTTTATCTGTTGGGTTACAATAATAAAAGACTAAAATAATTAAATCTACAATTATACCTGATTATTAACCAAGAGTAAAACTGTTTTTGACAGTTTACTATGTAGGTTATTCAAGAGCAGGATGAGGAGATGATTTTGGCTGTGAAAAGCCCTCCTTTTATCCTGGAATTGGGGTGGAAAGGCTGTTAGACCTTTCCACGTAGAGGAAGTGAAGATTTTTCACTCTCCAAGACAGGCTTGTGGTTTGCAAACAGCCTGTATACCCTGTATTGGGCTCAGATGTGGTTTTGAAACCACATCTGGGCGGTTTTCACCAATACAGGGTGAAAATTTTCATCTGGCGACCTCACAGCCTGATTCTGACGTGTATGACGCGTAGAATTCTGTACAGAAGCTGTATGGGACCCCAGTATTGGATGAAATATGAGCTATTGAAGTAAAAACATGCTTCTTTGTCTATTTGATACCTCATATTCATGATTATGGGATATTATCCCATGGTAAGGCTGTATATGACAGCAGGTGGGATTTTGACCTTAAACCAGCCATAACTCAGTCAGTTTTTGAGATATCATGCTCAACGTTCGTTTATTGAATAGCCCTTTATGAGCTCTACACAATGGTACCCAATTTGGTATGGTTATCATTGAATTATGGCAAAGTTATCCAATGTACAAGGTTTTTTTGTACATGGGCGTGGTTTGGGCAAAAGCTGTATTGAGCTTGTTTGCCTCATAGCTTCTGTTATAGTTGAGACATGAAGAAGTGGATAGCACCATCAGATAGCCCTGATTGTGCTCTTTCTAAAGATACCCCACTTCAGGTATCCCACACTAAAACTGTAGAAGTTAGATGAGAGGTGAATGTTTTGTTCACCCTTATTTGGCCTGAAATCAACCATAACTCGAGTAATATTGGTGCTGGCTCAGTTTGGCTGGTACCATTGGATAGCCCTGGCTTAGAGCTTTATTTTGAATACCCATTTGATGGGCTTAAGCCTCTCCTTCTAGATTTTAGATGAGAGGTGAAAATTAAGGTTTATGCTCAGCAATAACTTTGTTATTTCTTGTCCTATGGTGATGGGACTTATATTTTAGGAAAGAGGTGAGTTTCCTCTATCTTTTGATACCTTTGGAGCTCATTTGGCTCAGCTCCATGTTTTGGTGGTATCTTGGCTATACCATTGGTTTATGGTATTTTGGCTGTCATGCTTGTGCTCCGGTTTTGAGTCACAGGCTGACATACCCTCCCTCTAAAAAAAGGCTCATCATTGATGAGACTGTTCAGTCCTCCTAGAGGCTCTGAATGTCCTTAAATGAAGGTTCCCATCTGGTATGGCATCTTCTGCCAACCATTTGACTTTATCTGCTGTCTGCTTCTTGAATCTGACTAGGTATTGTCTTTGATCCTTCCCATTGAGTCTGATCTTCCTGGCCCTGATGATCTTACTCACAGGTCCAGGGGAATCTTCCACTTCCACTATCTCTTGTGGTGTGGGATTCTTTTTCCTGGAGGGGAATTTATCCTCCTCTGTCTGGAAGTATGGTTTGACCAAACTCACTGGAAAGACTGGGTGTTTCCTGGAAAACTCCTCAGTGAGCTTGACCTCCACTGCATTCTTCCCTATCAACTTAATGATAGTGAAGGGCCCTACAAATGAGTCTCTCATTTTTTTGGGTCCCTTGAGATTGTTAAAGTTCAGTGTAGACACTAACACCTGGTCCCCTTCCTTAAAGTCAGGTTCCATATGTGATTTGTCCCACCTCTGCTTGTTATACTCTTTGGCCTCAGCTATGCATTTGGCAGCAGTGTCACAGGCTTTCTTCCACATATCATGGAAGTATTTGGCTGTGGGGTGGATGGTCAGAAGATTTTTCTTCACGTGATCCACAGGTACCAGGGGATTCCACCATTTCTCCACCAGTGCAGGTGTTTTACCTGTGGTGGAGTGCTGGCTTGTATTATAAGCCAGCTGGACTGCTGGTAAGAGGGTAACCCAATCATGGGTGTATCCCTCATGGTCCTTGTATTCCATGCCATAGGCACAGAATCTTCTGAGGATGTCCTCCATTGTTTGGATAATCCTTTCAGCTAGGCCATCTGTTTGTGGATGGTAAGCTGTGGAAAAAGAAAGTTTGGTGCCAAGCATGTCATATAAGTTAGTCCAGAATTCAGATGTGAATTTTGGGTCCCTATCACCAATGATGATCTTAGGGACTCCACAGGTGGATATGATGTTATTCCAAAACAACAGAGCAGTATCCATGGCTGTGTCTTCTTTATGGCATGGTAGACACCTCATGTTCTTGCTGAACCTATCAACTATGATCAAACAGGCATTTTAGTTTTCTTTGCCTCCTGGGACAAGTCCTGTAACCCAGTCCATGTTGATGGTCTCCCATGGGTGCTTGGGTTCTTCTATGTGTTGAAGTAACCCATACTTCTTCCCATGTTTCCTATTTGCCTTTTGGCATCTTTCACAAGTGTTGATGTATTCACTAAACTCTTGTTCCCACTTGGGCCACCAAGCTGTGCTTGCTACCCTCTCTCTGGTCCTGTCTTCACTCATGTGTCCCATATAGGGGAAGTCATGGAATCCTTGTAGGATCAATGAGATATGGTCTCTGTCTACCACTGTGAGTGCACTTGTGTGCTTTTCTCTGTGGTAGAGCAGGCCATCTATAAGAAAAAACTTATTGTCCTTACAGGCCCTCAACCAGGGTTCCTCCAGCTGGGTTTCCAGTTCTGGGCTCCTGTACTTTTGTTGAAGGAGTTGGAGTAGTATGCTACACTGTTTGTGTTTGACATAAGACTTCTGTACTGCACTGAAGAATTCATTGTGCAGTTCTGAGGAGCTTTTTCCCAGTATGGGAGTTTCTGTTTCTTCTAAATCAGTGTTTCCACTGTCAAGGGTACCATTTCCTGGTGCCCATTCAGAAAATCTGAAGTTCCTCCTCTTATTTATTTCCATGAAATGGATAGGGATTTTGGCTGCAACTTCTGGGTCATAAGCTGGATTGCTCTTGACATTGTCCAGTGGCCATCTGCTGAGGCCATCTGCATTGGTATGGCTTTTACCTTCCTTGTATATGATAGTCATGTTCCCTCTATACTCCTGGATGGCTATTTGCCATCTCAGCATATGTCTATTTGTTGTCTTCATGTTTAGTAAAGACTTCAAAGCTGTGCAGTCTGTGTAGACTTCAAAGACTGCACCCTCCAAATAATAATGGAGTTTTTCTAGAGCCCAGACTAGACATAGACATTCAGTCTGGGTGGCCCCATACCTGGCTTCTGAATCTTTCAGTTGCCTAGAGATGTAACATATTACACCCTCTCTTGGTTCACCATCCACAATTTGTCTTTGGTGAAGGGCTGCTCCTAAGCCTTGGCTGCATGCTGCATCTATATATAACTTGAATGGTAGTTCAAAGTCAGGTAAGATGAGCACTGGTGCATTGGTGAGTTCATATTTGATTCCCTCATATGCATCCCTCCTCTCCTTGGTTATTTCAAAAACTACATCTTTTGAACATAACTTGTATAAACTACTAGTTATGTGTGAAAAAGTTTTGATATGGTTTCTATAGTAGCTAGCAAGCCCAAGGAAATATTGGATCTCTTTGATGTTCTTTGGTACTGGCTTTTGCAGTACTGCTGCCAATTTGTTCTGGTCAATTGCCAGACTAAGACCTGAGACTTTATGTCCTAGAGCTAGTAGCTCTTGTTGGCCAAAATTACACTTTCTGAGTGAAACTTTCAGATTAATGGGTATAAATTTACTTAGAACTCTGTCTATGTATTGTACATGGTCTTCCCATGTCTCTGAGTATATAATGATATCATCAATATATACTACCATCCAGCCTTCCATTATTTCTTCTTGAAATATGGTGTCCATCATCCTTTGGAAGTGGGCTGGTGCATTCTTAATGCCAAATGGCATCCTGGTGTACTCATATATACCCATATGGCATATTATCCTGAGTAACTTCATGGAGTTTGGTTTAACTCCATTTTGGTGGAAGCCTTTCATACAATCCATTTTGGTTATGAATTTGGCTTTAGCCAGCTTATCTAAGGCATGGGGTATCCTTGGTATAGGGTACCTGTCTGCTTTTGTGTAGTTATTCAGGGCTCTGAAATCTCCACATAATCTAGACTTGACATCATGCCAGGTGATTAGGACTGGGGTGGTGATTTCCACTATTTCATTATGTCCAATCTTCCTGATGACATCCATATCCAGGAGTTCATTGATGTGATTCTCAATTTCTTTCCTGGTTTCCAGGCTTGCTGGATAAGGAGGTCTCCTCAGCATGGGTGGATAAGGTCTTTCCACATCCAGATATAGTTCTATATCATGGCCTTTGATCTTGCCTAATGGTTCTTCACCAATGGCAAATGCTGGTCTGTTCTTTCTCAGGATTTTCAGTAAACTTAGTTTTTGTTTACTGGTGAGGGTAGTGCTAAACTGTCCTTCTCTGAATTCCTTCAGAAGTTCTTCTAGTGGATCTTGAGAAGATATCTGGTATATTTCAAGTGAAAATTTCTTTTCCTTGTTAGTACCAATGGTGATGTGCCTATTTTTACTGTTGTAAATGTCTATGCCATACATCCTCTGGTAATTTGTTCCCAGTAAACGCCCTTGGATTTAGGCATCATTAAGCACTACAAACTCTGGATTGAGTCTGATATTACCCTTCCTGTGGGGTATAATTATCTCTTTGATAATTGTCCCAATGGAAGTCATCTTCCCTGATGCACTTTTAAAGTTCTTTGCCTTGGTGGGCAAGAGCTGTTTTTCCCAGTTTGGGAAGTGGGTATGCAGATAGTTTCTGGCCACTATGGAGCAGTGTGCTCCACTATCAATGATCAGTGGATGCTGAGCATTGTCAATACAAACAGTAATTTTTGTGGCTGTTCCATGTATATATGCCATTCCTTTGGTTGGTGTAACCAGGAAGGTTTATGCATCTTGTGTGTGTTTGCACAAGTTCTTGTTAGCAGTGTCCTGTGGCATGCCTGCTTCCAGCTGTATGTCCTGGATTTCTAGTGGGGTTTCTTCTTGGTATTCCACTAGAAATCCCTCTCTTGGGTCTTGATCATCCTCAGATGGTTCTCTGATGGCATCACCCATACAGTCTGAATCAGAATCCTCTGTTGGAGGTTCTTCCTCAGGGACTTTCTCTATGGCATAGACTTTTTTCTTTGCCTTTGGACAGTTGTTGGCATAGTGGTCTGTTGAACCACAATTGTGACAAGAATTTCTCTTCTTTGCCACTTCTGCCACTCTTTCTTTGGGTTTGTCTTTAAACTCTACCCTGAAAGGTTGTTTCTCTTTGAAACCACTGCTCTTATATGGGGTGAATTTCCCTATATTTGTCCTTTTCATTATGTCTTGTAAGGTGTTGGCAATGTAATCTAGAGTGCAATTTTGGTTTCATCTGCATTTTACTGCATGTTCTAGCTCTCCTGGAAGTTGTGTCAGAAGTTTGTGATTCCTCATTTGGATGTTCATCTGAGGATCAATGGCTTTAAGTCTTTTAGACTGTCTAAGACACCACTCATATGGATCTTTTTCCACAGATTATTTGTAATTCTCAAATGACATGGTCTTTTGCCATATCCAAGTTCCATTACTGTACTTTTGGATGATTTGACTCTTCCACTATGGCCAGTTTCTTCTGCCATGGATTTCTTTCATTTCTGTGTACCATATACTTGCATGAACTTTAAATGCAGTATTTAATCTAGCAGTAATCCAGTAGTCTGGTATGCTTGGTACATCAAAGAAGAGTCCATCAATATAATCTATGAGTTCCATATGATCATATTCTCCTAATCCAGAGAATTTGGGCCAGTTTGAGGCCTCAGGAAGCTGTTTCAAGGCTTCCTTCTCTGAATAAGACATGCCATCTCCATCCTGGTATTGTGATGGAGATCTTGCCTTATTCAGCAACATATCATCTGGTTTGATGTCATCTGGCTGATATGGATTCTCCATAGCTTGGCCTTGTGGTTGGGGCTTCAAGCTATGATAGGCATTAAACAATTTGTTAATGTCTTGATCCAGACACTCCCTGTCCCTTGTGCTGTGGTGTTGTTCTTCAAAGACTATATTCAGTCTTTTGTTGGTTTCCTCAGAAGCTTTGCTCAGTTGAGCATATCCTTCTTGAAGATTTTTAACTATTTGTTCCAAGGAGGCTTGAGTTTGTCTCATCCTCTCTTGGCTAGCTTTAATTTCTGCAAACTGCTTTGCAGATTGTTCAGAATATTGGGACATTTGTAACCACAGTGTATCACTGTTGATGTTACTCTCAGATGTGACAATGTTAATTTCAGTCTGAGTGGGGGTAATGTTTCTATTACTAGGACTACTGATTCTAGAGTGGTTTACAACTACTTCTGGTTCTTGTGTACTTTTTTTACCAAATCTAACAGCTTCTGGATCATGGGGTCTGACTCTTTCCTCCTCTGGTTGAAGGAGGTTTTGCTCTTGCCCTTGTTCCCTTGTCTTCTCCTGGAAACTTCCTGGAATTGTGAAGAATGGTGACTCTTGGCCACTGATCTGCTGGTTTCTGAATGGTGTGAAGCCACAGGAGAGCTGATTTGGCCTGCTCCTTTTGAACCTGAAGGAATCTGAGTAGGCCCTGTCTGGGTTAACTGTTCTTCTATAGCTTGGATAGTGGCTTGATTCTCCCTTATCCTCTGTGCCCTTGCCTCCAGGAGTCCGTGCTGCCTGGTAGGATTCCAACCTTTGGTGATTTTTATAAGGTCTTTGAAGTCTATCTCTTTGAGACAGATCTTCTGGCAACTTGATCCAAGTTCTGCCCAGTGAGTTGCTAGGTTGAACCTCTTGTTGTCCATGCTCCATTGAAATAAGTCTTTGAGGAGTTGGTGGATCTGAAGAACTTGATCCATATCCTTCCAGTCCTCTGGTTTGAGGTTTCTTTTGAATTGGAGTGTGAATGGCAAGGTTGATATTATCTCCCTCATTGTCTTGCCATCCACCACTGTGTCCAAGGTGTCCTCTTCCTGGTCGTCTGGTTCTGGACAAGCTTTCTCTGTCCTCTGGCTGGTTCCTTTTGAAGCCAAGGTCTCTGAGGTATACAGGTGAAATATCAGTGTTAGCAAGCAGTAAAAAGCTTTATGTTCTTAGGGTATTTACCTTTGACTGTGCCTCGTACAAATTTGGTGTCTTCTGACTTGGGAAGTTTGTCTTTGGAAGTTACAACTGGGTTAATAATTGTAATCTTTCCTGTACAAGTGGTTAAGGTTGGTTTACCTTGTATGGATGCAGAGTTTCGTGGTTTTCTACTCCTCTGAGTGGCTATGGGTTTCCACCTTTTGGCTGTAATGAGACCTTCACTGTGCCTCTTTCCTTTGCCCTTGCTGCCCTCTGGTTCTGAGGGTGTCACTGGTGTGTTGGCCTGTGACTGGGTCTGTCACAGGGGCTCTTCAAAGTGAAGAGGGCCTGGCCCTCAGTAAACTGGGACTCACTTATGGAGGGCTCAAAGATAAGATAAGATGAGATACACTTAGGAGTATTAAGATGGATTACTACAAGAATGAATATAAGAAAAGCAGCAACAAAGGATAAGAGTAAAAGAATAGAAGAGCCAACCACAAACAAGTCCAAGTCCACTGTTTCAACCTGTCAGGATGGAAAGAGAAGGGTTAATAAGGATATGGCCACCCAACTCATACTGTACAGGCGAAGAGAAATGCAAAGACTAACTTAAGATTAAATAATTATAATACCCAAAATAAGGATAAGAATAATTATGAAATAATAAATAAACTAAATTACTTAACTGGGGAAAAGTCCCCAGGGGGGAGAAAGAGGGGCTGGTATATGTGAGAATCACCAGCCCTGATCCAGAGGAAGAATTCTCATGAGAATATTTGATGATTGAATTGAGTCTGGCCAATACAGGTCCTGTACGGCTGTACAGAACCTGTACAAGAGGTGTGGTGTATTTGAGTGATCATACAGTTTCAAGTTGGTGTATTGAAACTGTATTGGGTGAATCCAGCCTGTACAGGTATTGACAGGCTGTATTGAGGTACCAAGCTGTATGCATGTTTCAGAATGAAGATTGCTGAAATTGGATGCTGATGCAGATACTGCATTTGCTGATTTGAGGTGTTTGAGTGGGTGTGTGAATGAATACCCTTACCCCTGATGAGTGGTTGTTACAGTATCCCCCTCTTGAAACTGGTGGGCTCCTGAACACCATAATACCCTGCCGCTTTTGAGTGGCATCTCAATATCCCCACATTTTTTTCAAAAATTTTCCTTTAAAATTCTTTTCCCCTTGACCAATATCCTGACAATCCATCTTCAATTCTTCTCTGTCAATTAAATCTGATTCCCCCCCCTTTTTTTTTTTTCTTGAAATTTGAGTAAACAGTCCACTTCGAAATATGCTTTTCTTCTGATTCAGTCATTTCCACTTGTCCTTGGGAGTGGCCTTGGGTCTTATCCCAAAATCATGGCCACTGAGCTCTTGTGCTCAAAAAATGGTGCCAGATGAGTATATGAAGTGTACTCATCTGGCCAGCCCAATCAAAGAAAATGATGGTGACAAGAATTCAGGGGTCTTGTCCCCAATGGCCTTCAAAATGCCTCAACCAGCCCTTTATAGTGATTTTGGGCTGGTGCCTTCTCTATGGAGGATCTTGAGGATCCTTGAATTTATGGCCATTTTGGCCTTTTTTGGCGTCTTGGTGTCTTTGGGTGAAACTTTGGTCCATGGCCTTTTATGGCCAAATTGTGGTTTTTTGCAATTTTCTGGCCGTTTTGGCCTTTTGAAGTCTTTGGGGTCCTATGGTCCGCGGTCCGTACGCCGCGGTCCGCGGTCCGTGGGGGTTATTGGAAGCCCCCAGGGCCAAAATGGACCCCTTGGGCCCAAATTTGCTGGGGACCCAAGGGGGTCATGGGACCTAAAATGGCCCAAATTAGCAAAATTTCACCTTTATGGCCTGGACCCATTGGTGGTGTCCAGGACCACCAAACCCTGGCCTTCCCCAAAGTTGCAGGGGAGGCCCTGGGTGATGACTCCAGCCCCAAAGGGGCCATGGATTGGAATAGAGAGGCTTTGAGGTGGGGAATAAAGGAGTTATGGCCCCATTTCCTTGAGGTCAAATCTTTGGCCTACAACTGGACTGATTCTGCCGTACTGAATCTTCTGCTTGTGTATCTTCAGCCATGAGTTAACAATGACCTCTAGTGGAATTTTGGTGAATTTGGTAAGTATGACCAGTTGCTTGTCCTTGTTTATGTTTGTTCAACTTCTATCCCCACTCTTATAAATACTAAAAAAATGAAAAAATAATGGAACCTCCCAATACATGATTTGGGAGGGGATGCTGCTGCTTTAAAGAAATAAAAGAAAGAAAATTATACAAGTAAAGAAGAAAGAAAAATAAAAGTATAAGAGAAAATGAGAGTAAAGAAAGAAATAAAGCAAAATTCCTGATGGTTGGTCCTTCTTGTGGTGAGTTGCTTGATTCTGGCCAAGAAGTGTCTGAAAAATGAAAACCAAGCATTTGATGCTCACAGAGTGGCCAAGGTAATGTTTTTACAAGAAGTAGAACCCTCAGGGATGCATACCAGGAGTTGGAACTTACTTTTACAACTTCCACTCCCCACCAAGCACCATAAAACTGAAATAAATTGCCATAAATGCCTTCTGAAATGAATTGCCATGAATGACTACTGAAATTAATTGCCGTAAATGACTTGAAGTAAAGAATGTCTTGAATTATGATGATTGGCATAAATTGAAATGGTAATAAAGAAAGAAAGAAACATTTGGCCATATCTTTATAAGGTCCAAACGGAGGATATTGATGTTGTATGCTTCCTGAACCTGTCCAAAGAATTGACAAGTGCTCACAAAGTGGCCAAGGTGATGCTTACAACAACATATGGGTAGAATACCCCCTTAAAGGTGCATGCCAGGAGAGGAACTTACTTTCATAACTTCTTCTCCCCACCAAGCACCATAGAATCAAACTCTTGAGGTATTGGGACCAGGCTTGTCTGGATATAATGAATGGAAATCCTTGACAAGGTCTGGTGAGTTGGTAAGGTTGGAAGCTGGTTCCCAAGTGGTTCTTTCTGGGTCTTCACTGAATCCTTTCCACTCTACAAGATACCATAATTTACCTCTTTTGAGTTTTGAGTACAGAACCTGAGCCACTTCCCATTCTTCTTGCTCCTCCACCAGGATTGGTGTTGGTGGCAATTGATGTTGATTTGGGATAGTTGAATGCTTGACTGGTTCTAATAAGGACACATGGAATACAGGGTGAACTGTCTTCCATTGCTGAGGCAACTTGAGGTAATATGCATGACTTCCAATCTTCTTCAGAACTTCAAAAGGTCCCAACCATCTTTCTGATAACTTCTTGGTTGGTCTTGTGGTCTTGATGCTCTTGGAGGATAGCCATACTTTGTCCCCAGGTTGGAAATCAGGTGGAATTGCACTATTTCTATCTGCATACTTCTTGAATCTTCTTATTTCTGACTCTAATTCTTCTTTGACAACTTGCTGTACTGATTAGAGTTTTGTTGATAACTTTCCAGCAGGTGAGTCTTGAGAAATATGGATTGAGTCAAAGCTGGGATTTCTTCCATAAATGGTGAAAAAAGGTGATTGCTTGGTTGATGAATGTTCTGCATTATTATAGGCAAATTCAGCCAGAGGGAGCCAGGTGTACCAGTCATCTTGATGATAGCTGACATACATCCAAAGGTACTGTTCTAGTATCTGATTTACCCTCTCTGTCTGTCCATCTGTTTCAGGGTGAAAGGCAGTTGAAAGATCTCTTTATATCTTGAGCTGCTGACACAATTGAGTCCAGAATGATGAAACAAATAAGGATCCTCTATCACTTACAATACTGACTGGAAGTCCATGCTTGGAAAATACATGACTAATGAAGATTTGAGCTAAATCCAGAGCAGTGATTGTGCCATAAGTTGGAATGAAGATTGCCATTTTTGAGAATCTGTCCACAACTACTAAAATTGAATCAAAGTTGTTTGACAGTGGCAATTGAGTGATGAAGTCCATTGATAATGAATTCCAAGGACCAGACGGAATTGAAAGAGGCTTGAGTAATCCAAACTTCTGGTGATGAATGTTCTTGTTTCTTGAACATTGCTGACATGAGGACACATAGTCCTTGATGAATTGATTCATGCCAGCCCAGTAAAAATCCCTCTTGATGAGCTTGAGGGTCTTCTCCTGGCCAGGATGGCCAGCCAATGGTGAGTCATGACGCTTTTGAAGAATATTGAGCTGAAGTTCTTCATTGCTTGAAATTACCACTCTATCTTTGAATAATAACAACTTGGCTTGAGGTTCAAGAGAATAATCTGGAATTGATTCACCTCTTGCTAGTTGCTTGAGTATTTCTTTATAGTCTTTGTCTTGCCATACTTCTTTTTGAATCTTTTCCACTAAATCTGAGAAAATCTCCACTTTGATTGAGAAGAATCTTGACTCTTGAATTCCATCTTGCTTAAGTACTTGATGAAAATTTTGAGGATTCTTGCTGATGAAGTACACCCCCCTCTCTGGGTACATGTCGTCCCGACGTGACAAGGCATCTGGTAAAGTGGCCAGCCTGCCTGGGCGGTAAGTGATAGTGAAATGAAATTCTGAGAGAAATTTGGCCCAACGGGCCTGACGACGAGTAAGAACTTTGGAAGACATAAAATACTGCAAGGAAGAGTGGTCTGTCAAGACCTCAAAAGGATTGGAAAGAGAAAGAAGAAAAGCTCTCCAGCGCTTGAGAGCCCAAACTATGCCAAGGAGTTCCTTGTCATGAATTTCATAGTTGAGTTCAGCTGGTAAGAGCTTGCGACTATCAAATGCAATGGGGTGCTTTCCTGAGTCATTCACCTGGCTCAGTACGGCGCCCAAAGCATAATCAGAAGCATAAGTCTCTACTATAGTAGGTAGAGAAGGATTAAAGTGAGATAAGATAGGAGCAGAGGTGAAAGCTGCTTTGAGTGCTTGAAACTGACTAAGAGCTTCCTCATTGAAGATGAAAGGAGAATCTTTTTTAAGGAGGGAAGTGAGAGAAGTGATTTTTTTAGAATAATTTTTAATGAAACGTCGATAAAAATTGGCAAAGCCAAGGAAAGATTGAAGGGCCTTGATGTTTTTGGGCTGAGGCCAATTGAGGATTTGCTGAACTTTTGAAGAATCCATATTGAGGCCATCACCTGAAACAACATAGCCCAAGTATTCTACACTTGAGGCATGGAATACACACTTGGAGGCTTTGGCAAACAAATTATTGTCCCTCAGTCTTTAGAGGACCAAGGCCACATGTTTGACATGTTCCTCCTCAGAGCTGGAAAAGACCATAATATCATCTAAATAGACCACAACAAACACATCCAAAAAATCTGCAAAGATATCATTTACTAGATTCTGGAAAGAAGCAGGAGCATTGGTCAAACCAAATGGCATGACCAAATACTCATAACTACCATACTTGGTTCTAAAGGCAGTTAAGTGCTCATCCCCCTCTTTGATTCTCAGAAGGTTATATGCACCACGCAAGTCTATCTTGGAGAAGATAGTGGAACCATTGAATACGGTAAGAAGCTGGTTCATAGGAGGAACAGGGTATCTGTCCTTGCTAGTGACAGCATTGAGTTTGCGGTAGTCAACACACAAACAAAGACCTCCATCCTTTTTCTTTACAAAAAGGACAGGTGCTCCTGTTGAAGAGGAGCTTGGTCTAATGAAACCTTTCTCTACATTCTCTGAAATGTAGGCCGGCAGTGTTTCTGACTCTTGATTTGATAATGAGTAGATAACACCAATTGGAGGTAGAAGACCCTTGTGAGCCTTAGAGGTAATTTCATATACCCAAAAGACCACAAATATAAAAAATAACATATTAATATAAATAAAATAAATTTATTTATATTATTAAAATAAAAATAAAAAATATAAATATAAAATTATATTAAAAATAAAAAATTAATTATAATTTAAAAATAAAATTACTTTAAATTTTGTAAATATAAAATTACATTTATACTTGAAAAATTTAAGTAAAAATGAAATTTTAACAAAATTGTGAAAAAATAAATAAATTTGGAAAAAAGTTAAATAAAATTTATTATAACTTTTTATCAAATAAATAAACATATAAATTTTATTTCACCATTGGATTCCTCATAAAAAATCAGGTGGGGTCACCCCTGAGTGAAATTTTTGTAACTCAACTCTAAATAAGCTTAAATTAAGTTTTTAGTATTTTCAATACAAAAGTTGAAAATCCTCAAAACCTTAATTTAATTCACACCACATGTGGTGTTAACCATCAATTTTTGTGTTAAAATTGAGGTGTTGTGTTTAGTTTAGAAGTTATGAGGAATTAAAGTATTTTCAATTGAATTCAATTGAAATGTCAAAATGTGCGCGTGTATTACATAAGTGAACTTTGATTTACATATGAGGTGTCAATTATTACTGTATTGTACTGTACAATTGAATTGAGTTACATGTGTAAATTATAAGTATAATACATGATGAGGAATTAAAGGAAAAATAAATTGGAAAGATTAAATTTGGGGGGGAAAAGGAACTCCAGCTCTAAGGGGGAGCTAGACCCCCAAAATCCTTGCTGACAGGCGTGGGATGTCAAAATTCACGCAAAAGTTCATCACTTTTGGCCTGGAATTGAGTTACAGGGTCTGTGGACTCAATTGATGATGATGTTTTGATACCAACTGGGGTAGTTTTAGCTGTTGCCAAGAAGGTAAAACTACCCTTAAGATAAAACAATCATAATAAAAACAGTTTTAACTGGTTTCTACGCCTCTGACACACATTCTGACGTGTTTTGAAGGCTCTAGGCCTGGTATTGCTATAGTAATGGCTGATTTAAGGGTCTAAAATGGCTAAAAATGGCTAAAAATGGCTTAAACCAGCCCTTTTTGGTCTAAACCAGGGTTCAATGATGCCATAATTGGCTTTTCTGTTGTCAGACTGTTTTTCACGACTGACAAGAGTAAATTTTACTTTTGGAGTAAGAGAATTGATGGCTATAAAAGAATGTCTTCTTTGCCCCACTTTTCTCTTCATGTTAGAATCTTTTCCTTTTATTAATTAGTTTAAAACTGTTAAACCAATCAATCAAAGATTCCAACCACCACTTTTAAATCATTTTAATCCTTTTAACCACGTGAAAAAATCATTATAATCATTGTTTGTAACTCTTATAATCATTTTTACCCCTGAACCACCCCAAAAGTGAATTAAAGCATCTTTCATCACTGTTAACTTTGTCACTTTGTTTCCAAATTCACTCTGGTCACTTTTGGGCGTGTTTTCTCTTTAATATTCTTTTTAAAGACTTTGTTCTTTAATTAATTGCTTGCAGTTCTTTGCTCAATTAATTCCAATTGAAATTGCTCTTGAAGAAATTTCTTTTGTAGCCTTAAAATATCTCTTGTAGAGTATTTTTTGGATAAATCTTTATTGTTGGTAAAACAATAAATTTTTATATTATTGTTTTATACTAATAGAGTTATAAACAATAAAATTGGCGTGTTTTCTCTTAAAAATAATATTTCATACTATTTTTAACTGAATTTTACCTTATACAAATTTTGAGGACAGGAAAAGTACTTGATTTTTAATCAAAGTTTCATATCCACACCTTACATTTGGGGGCCCAGCCGTGATATTTTACCTGTGACATATTTTTTTTACTCTTTTTAAATCTTTTTTCTTATATTGAAAAATTTAAAAACATATAAAAAATACTTATAATCCAAAAAAAATCCTTAAAAAATATTTTTTTTCATATTATAAGTGAGGCTTATATTTTTATTTCTTTTTTGAAATAACCTTTTTTTTACTTAATTAATTGGCTTTTTCATTAATTTTAGTGTCTGACAACGTGGTAAGACAAGAAAACATTGAAACAGCCTCAACAGTAACCAGCATTATCCCTGCCAGTACTGTTAATTCTGATCATAATAGTACTGTTATTGTGACTCAAAATAATCAACCTGAACCAATATCTTCTGAATTAATTAACTTGGATATAAGTAATACACTTCAGAAAGCCAAAAATTTGGCCAATAGTAAGTTTTTGACGTAAAAATACTATTTTAAGCCTTTTTTTAACCATAATTATGCCTTCAACCAGGTCAGGAGCCAGCTACAACCCCTCAAGCAGCTCCCAAAAAGGTAATAGACGTGATTATGGCAGAGGCCAACCAGGTACAGAAGGAAAAGGGTCAGTTGATGACTTCCAAACAACTAAAATGGGTCATTCTGAAGCTGATAATACCATTTTACCTTCAAAAAGAGCTGACACCGCCACAACAAGCCTCTGTGGACATATACAAAGCCAGCCACAGTGCATACAACAATGCACTCCAATTCAAGGAGTACCAGATCCTTGCAGACCTGTGGAAGAATTGCATGAATTCTTACCTGACAGTAAGAAAATTCTTGGGCCATCCCAACACTTGCAAATTGCTCAATGGATGGCATCCATTGATGGAGAAGAAAAACATGATGCTTTTGACACTAGAATGGAGGAAAAACAACCCTCCACCAGCCAAACCAGTGCCAAAAACAGCCCCAGTGGCCAGCAGCAGCAATTCCAACGTGAAAAAGCAGCCACAAACTCCAAACAAGGGCAAAGGGAAGGCACCAGCCCCAAAACCTTACAGCCAGGGCTACAGAATCCCAAAGATTCAGCAGGATGCCATGGAAAATGTATTTCAGATGGCCAGAACCATGATGGAATTACAGAAGAAGGAGGAAGCCAGATTAAGGTTCCAGAAATGATTTCTGACATATTTGATTCCATCCCAGAGTTGTATAATGCTATAAATGACGTGAAAAAAACATCTTTCTGATAAAAATGACACCATTTGTAACAACATTAAAACAAACAACCTGAGTCTGTGCCAAATTAATGAAACACTTATGTGTTTTGAAAAAGTTTTGAGAACAATTAAAAATTCCAATAATGATAATTCTTCTAACAATAAAATAAATGAACAATCTGCCATTATTAAAGAATTAACAGATAAATATTCTAAATTCAATATTGATGACATAATTGAAACAAGAATTAAACAAGCCATAAATATTATCAAGACAGATAACAAGAAAGTCCTTGATGACATTTCAAATTCATTTACTGAAGTAAAGACATATACCATTGCCTTGAAAAAGTGTTTTGATGCTTCACAAGAAGAAGTATCAAAATTATCAATGAAATTGAATCAAGTCACTGCTGATAATACAAGACAGACAGAGTTATGGCAAGAACTTACACATAAAGAAGACATGTATAAAATTGAAGTAATAAATTTAATACAAAGCTTCCAACATGAATACAGAAATTCCCAAAGGTGTAGCAACAGTAAAATGAATGACATTGAACAATTACTGAACACCTTACCAAGAATGTCTACACCTCTAAATCAAAATGAGGGCACAAGAATTTCAAATCCACAAGTATTGGATCCTGATAATTCACAATTAAAAAATGAATTATCCACTTCTTTTCATAACTTGGAACCATCAATGGGCCAAGCACTCTTGAAAGAAGTTCCAAAACTTAAAGAATGGCCTCACTTCAGTGGTGAAGGAGAGTATGACCATATGGAATTCATTAGAGGTATTGACATGATCAAAGAGGATTTTGAATTACCAGACAGATTGGTAACAGCCAGGTTTAACACCTTGTTTACCAGATCAGCTTACAGATGGTACATCAAAATAAGACAAGCACATGGACACCAGAGTTGGACTTGGTGGAAAACCCAAATCATCAACAAATGGGAAAATGATGCTTGGAGGTTTAAAGTTGAAACAGCCTTTGAATCTGCCAAATTTAATGCTGATAAAGACAAAGCTTTACCATGGTTTTGCCAACAAAAGGACAGATTAACAGCATTATATCCTGACATGTCAGAATTTATGATCCATAGAAAAATTCTGAGACAATGTGGAGGTGACTTAGAGCATGCTGTCAAAAGCAGGACTACTGAACAATCTTCAGCAGAGGATATTATCAATATACTAGAAGAAGTAACCACCAGAACCAAAATTGGTTCTAGTAGGGTGAATCTTAAAACAAGGTTTAATACACCTTGGAAAGATTCTGTGGACAAAAACCCCAAAGAAAATTCTAGTAATATTAAATATAAATCTGCAGATACAGTCAGAAAATGCCATATTTGCCAAAGCACCACCCATTTAGCCAATACATGTCCAAAAAGGGGGAAAATCAATGAAATTGACATTGAAAAAGAACCAGATGTTGAAAAGGAAGACATAATTGAAGACAATTCAGATGATAAGTCATCCATATTCTCTGAATCTTCAAAAGATATAGAAAATATCAATGCCACTTTTGACATCATGGAATCTTATTCCCACTTACCACAATTGAGCAATGGTCAAGTTGATTTATCAAAAGTTCAAGATGCACAACTTATGAAGACAAAACCAAACAGAGGAAAAGTTTATACAGCTGGTAACTCCTGTATAACAGAAGTGGTGATTGACAACAAACCCACCAAACTTTTGCTTGACCCAGGAGCCTTCTGCTCTTGTGTTGGAAAATCTTTTCTTAAGACTTGTGTACCAAATTTTGTAGACCAATTGTTACCAATTGATGGTATAAAATTCAACAGTGCAAGTAACCCAATGAAAGCATTAGGAATCTTTGAGACCAATGTCATATTCCCACACATAAATGGGAATTTAAGGATCACAGTTGAATTTGTTGTTATGGAAAATTGCTCTAGTACCCATTTTATATTGGGAAATGACTATTTAATCATGTATGGGATAGATTTACATAATAACAAAGACAGATACTTTACAATTGGAGACAATAAGCGCCAGAAATTTGCCTTTTTACCCTTTAAAAGACAAATTACAGTAAACAAAGTATCACCAGTCAACTTAGAGTTAGAGAAATTCAAGTCTGAACAGTTAAATGAGGCTGAAATAAGCCTTCATCTGACTGATAAGCAAGAAAATGAACTTTCTTCCCTTTTGTATGACCACAGAGGAGCATTTGCTACAGACAAAGAACCCCTGGGAGCAATTATTGGTCATGAAGTTGACATCATTCTTAACATTGAGAGACCTTATCCACCACTCTTAAGAAGACCTGCTTATCCAGCAAGTCCAAAATCAAGAGAAGCTCTAGAAATTCATATCAAAGAACTTCTAGACCTTGGTGTAATAAGAAAAGTAGGCCACAATGAGGAAGTAGAAATAACTACACCAGTCATAGTGGCGTGGCATAATGGAAAATCCAGAATGGTTGGGGACTTTAGAGCTCTGAACACTTACACTGTTCCAGACAGATACCCAATACCAAAAATCCAAATTGCCCTTACTCAAATATCTCAAGCAGTGTATATAACCACTATGGATGCCCTTAAAGGATTCCATCAAAATGTAGTAACACCAAGAGCAAGAAAATACTTGAGAATTATTGTTCATTGTGGAGTGTATGAATACTTAAGGATGCCCTTTGGTATCAAAAATGCACCTTCACACTTCCAAAGAATGATGAATGAAATCTTCCCTGAAGAACTCTCAGAGGGATGGTTAATCATTTACATTGATGACATTATTATCTGTTCAAAGACTTGGGAGGAGCACATGTACAGATTATCAAGAGTTTTGACAAAAATCCAATCAGTAAACATGAAAATCTCCTTGAAGAAATGTCATTTTGGATTTAAAGAACTTAAGGCACTAGGACATGTTGTATCTGGTTTGTCCCTTGGAATTGATAAAAACAAAGTTGCAGCAGTATTGTTAAAACCCATGCCTCAGAATAAGAAGGAAATTCAGTCATTCTTAGGTTTTGCAGGATATTACAGGCAACACATTAAAGACTTTGCATCCATAGCAAGACCACTTTATAAGTTGTGTGACAAAGACACAGTATTTGAGATGACTGTTGACAGAGTCAAAGCTTTTGAGTCTCTAAGAGAAGCATTGACCACTGCTCCACTCTTACTGATGCCAGACTTTAAATTGCCTTTCAAACTGTATATTGATGCATCAGGGGATGGACTAGGTGCTGCACTTCACCAAGTTCAGATCATAAATGACAAACCTGTAGAAGGACCAATATGTTTCATATCCAGGCAAATCAAACCAACTGAAGCCAGATATGGAGCAAGTCAAATGGAATGTCTATGCCTTGTCTGGGCCTTAGAGAAATTGAACTATTTCTTAGAGGGATGTGTTTTTGAAGTAATAACAGATTGTACAGCTGTGAAATCACTTTTGAACATGAAAACACCTAACAGACACATGCTCAGATGGCAAATAGCCATACAAGAATACAGAGGCAACATGACTATTGTTCATAAGGATGGGAATATTCATAAGAATGCAGATGGACTAAGCAGATGGCCATTACCAAATAACATTGATAATCCTGCTTATGTTCCAGAAGAAGCTTCACCACAAATTCCAATAGAAGGAATAAGTGTTACAGACTTGAACACCACCTTCTTTGAAGAAGTCAAAAATAGTTACACTCAAGATAAGAATTGTAGCATCTTATGCCAATTACTTAACAAAGACTGTAAAGACAACTCTCTAATACATGCCTTGGATGAAGTATGGAGAAAATCTTATAATGAAGGGAGATTTCACCTACTGGATGGTATAATTTACCACAGAACCAAGCACACATGTGTCATGACAGTTGTAGACAGGTCATTAATCAATCTTGTACTGAAAGAATGCCATGATAGTCCCTTTTCAGGACATCTTTCTGAGGACAGAACAAGAGAGAAAGTAAAGACCTGCATATGGTGGCCAATGTGGCAAATAGATGTTGCAGAATATTGCAAAACCTGTGACAGATGCCAAAAGGCAAATAAATCCACTGGCAAAAGACTTGGAAATATGATGAAAATCCAAGAACCAAACAGACCTTGGGAAATTGTCCATATGGATTGGGTAACTGGCCTACCACCAGGAGGTGACAGGAGCTATAATGCTTGCCTAGTAATTGTGGACAGATTCAGTAAAACTCCAATCTTTTTACCATGTCACAAAGATGATACAGCCATGGATACAGCTCTTCTGATATGGAATAGAGTAGTGTCATGGACTGGGATATTTACAAATATCATCAGTGATAGAGATCCCAAATTCACTTCAGCTCTATGGACAAATCTTCACCAATTATTTGGCACAAAACTGTCTTTCTCTACAGCCTACCACCCACAAACTGATGGTCTGGCTGAAAGAATGATCCAAACCTTAGAGGACATGGTGAGAAGATTTTGTGCATATGGCCTTGAATTCAAAGATTGTGATGGATTTACCCATTATTGGTGTACTCTGTTACCAGCACTGGAATTAGCATATAAAACATCAATCCATTCCAGTACCAATCAGACTCCTGCTATTCTAGAAAAAGGATGGAACCCAAGTTACCCCAAGATTCCTTGAGGAAAGACTTAATTGAAATACATCCCACAGCTGCTAGCTTCAAAGGAATGCTAGACAAAGCTAGAAAGAATGCAGTGAGATGCATGGAGGACTCTTTTGCATATGCTAAAGACAAATGGGATAAATCTCATGCAACTCCAGATTTCAAAGTGGGGGACCTAGTTCTTGTATCCACCACTAACTTCAATAACATCAAAGGATGTAAAAAGTTAAAAGACTCCTTTGCAGGACCTTTTGTGATTAAGGCCCTCCATGGAGAAAATGCTGTTGAAGTAGAGTTATCTGAAGAACTTAGCAATAAGCACCCTACATTTCCAGTAAGCTTGATAAAGCCATACAAATCTAGTGATGCTGAGAAATTTCCCTTGAGGAATAAGATTCCCCAAGTTATACCTCCTATTGAGACATCTGGTACTAAGAAAATAACCAAAGTTCTTAAAGAAAGAAATTAAGAACCAAGAAAGTAAGGGAATACCTTTTTAGGTACAGTGACCCAACTTGTGAAGATGAATGGTTAGAAGAGAAAGATATACCAGAAGCCACCAAACTCCTGAGGAGATTCAGACACACTAGAAACACCAATATTACAAAGTAATATTCTTTTTTAGGGGGAGGGAATGTGAGCCTTAGAGGTAATTTCATATACCCAAAAGACCACAAATATAAAAAATAACATATTAATATAAATAAAATAAATTTATTTATATTATTAAAATAAAAATAAAGAATATAAATATAAAATTATATTAAAAATAAAAAATTAATTATAATTTAAAAATAAAATTACTTTAAATTTTGTAAATATAAAATTACATTTATACTTGAAAAATTTAAGTAAAAATGAAATTTTAACAAAATTGTGAAAAAATAAATAAATTTGGAAAAAAGTTAAATAAAATTTATTATAACTTTTTATCAAATAAATAAACATATAAATTTTATTTCACCATTGGATTCCTCATAAAAAATCAGGTGGGGTCACCTCTGAGTGAAATTTTTGTAACTCAACTCTAAATAAGCTTAAATTAAGTTTTTAGTATTTTCAATACAAAAGTTGAAAATCCTCAAAACCTTAATTTAACTCACACCACATGTGGTGTTAACCATCAATTTTTGTGTTAAAATTGAGGTGTTGTGTTTAGTTTAGAAGTTATGAGGAATTAAAGTATTTTCAATTGAATTCAATTGAAATGTCAAAATGTGCGTGTGTATTACATAAGTGAACTTTGATTTAAATATGAGGTGTCAATTATTACTGTATTGTACTGTACAATTGAATTGAATTACATGTGTAAATTATAAGTATAATACATGATGAGGAATTAAAGGAAAAATAAATTGGAAAGATTAAATTTGGGGGGGAAAAGGAACTCCAGCTCTAAGGGGGAGCTAGACCCCCAAAATCCTTGCTGACAGGCGTGGGATGTCAAAATTCACGCAAAAGTTCATCACTTTTGGCCTGGAATTGAGTTACAGGGTCTGTGGACTCAATTGATGATGAGGTTTTGATACCAACTGGGGTAGTTTTAGCTGTTGCCAAGAAGGTAAAACTACCCTTAAGATAAAACAATCATAATAAAAACAGTTTTAACTGGTTTCTACGCCTCTGACACACATTCTGACGTGTTTTGAAGGCTCTAGGCCTGGTATTGCTATAGTAATGGCTGATTTAAGGGTCTAAAATGGCTAAAAATGGCTAAAAATGGCTTAAACCAGCCCTTTTTGGTCTAAACCAGGGTTCAATGATGCCATAATTGGCTTTTCTGTTGTCAGACTGTTTTTCACGACTGACAAGAGTAAATTTTACTTTTGGAGTAAGAGAATTGATGGCTATAAAAGAATGTCTTCTTTGCCCCACTTTTCTCTTCATGTTAGAATCTTTTCCTTTTATTAATTAGTTTAAAACTGTTAAACCAATCAATCAAAGATTCCAACCACCACTTTTAAATCATTTTAATCCTTTTAAACACGTGAAAAAATCATTATAATCATTGTTTGTAACTCTTATAATCATTTTTACCCCTGAACCACCCCAAAAGTGAATTAAAGCATCTTTCATCACTGTTAACTTTGTCACTTTGTTTCCAAATTCACTCTGGTCACTTTTGGGCGTGTTTTCTCTTTAATATTCTTTTTAAAGACTTTGTTCTTTAATTAATTGCTTGCAGTTCTTTGCTCAATTAATTCCAATTGAAATTGCTCTTGAAGAAATTTCTTTTGTAGCCTTAAAATATCTCTTGTAGAGTATTTTTTGGATAAATCTTTATTGTTGGTAAAACAATAAATTTTTATATTATTGTTTTATACTAATAAAGTTATAAACAATAAAATTGGCGTGTTTTCTCTTAAAAATAATATTTCACACTACTTTTAACTGAATTTTACCTTATACAAATTTTGAGGACAGGAAAAGTACTTGATTTTTAATCAAAGTTTCATATCCACACCTTACAACCCTCCAATTCGATATGGTGATCACAGGCACGATTTTGAGGAAGTTTCTCAGCTTTCACCTTGGAGAATACATCCAAATATTGGTGATAAGCAGGAGGGACTACCTTCAACACAGTTTCAATTTCTTCTGGCTCTTCCTCCTCATCCCACTGCTCCTCCAGGGAGGCATGAAAAGATAAGGGAGGAAGGTCCATATCCCCTTGAAAGAGATGAAGTGAAGATATGGCAACATCTTCTCCAACATCCTTTATCTCTTTGAAGACTTCATCTTGTAATGGAAGTAATGACTGAGAGGGAATGATGGAAGGGATATGGACAGAAGAAGGAATGGAAGGTGTCTTAAGTTCACCAGCCAGAGCAACACTGTTGACAGAAGTGGCTAAGTCATTACTAGTAGAAGGGATAATACCACTAGAATCCTTATGACTAGAATCATAGGTGATAAATCCATTTTTCAAATCAATAATGGGATTAAGATGGTAAAGGAAATCATAGCCCAATATCAGGTCTTCTCCCTTGGGTGAATCTATGATAAAGAAGTCCCATTCAAAGCTTGGGAAGGAAGGCAAGTCAACTACCCACTTGGTATAATGGGTGATGAACAAGGCAGGGGATTCATTAGAATCCAGAATGAAAAGAGGAATCTTTTCAGGGAGCTCTGACATAGTCAATGAGTACTTGAGAACAAATTTCTTTGCAATAAAAGAGTTTGTAGCACCAGAATCAATGAGAATACTATAAAAAATATCAGAGACAGAAGAGAAAATAAGAAACTTTAAAGATTTCTTGACACTAGTATTCAGAGTGCACAATTGTGCTCTTGAAGGAAATAAGTGAGAACCATTGAACACATCATGATCCCACTCAGGCTTTTCCCTTCTTGCTAGGGAAGCCTCTTGATGATGTCCCAGGCTTGTTCTGAGGTCTCTTGAAACATTTTTCAATTGGGTGCTTGCCACCACAATAAGTACACAACCCTGCTTGAATCCTCCTCTCCTTTTCAGAACCGATTAATTTATTGTCCTTATTAAGGAGAGCAGCATGGGGTTTGTTCTTTGAAGATTGAAATTGCTTGTCCTTCTTATTCTTCTTCTGATGAGGCCTCTTTGGAAATGAGTTTTGAGGAGGCCTAGACTGATTGGATCCACTGACTGGAGGCTTCTTTTCTTGATTGCCACCCTTTTCCTTTTGCCTCTCATGATATCTTGTGTCTAATTCTAAAGTGACATCCATAAGTTCTTGAAGAGTATCAAAGGTTCCAGGGTGAGAAGCCAATTGATCCAATAATCTTGATGCCAATCCTCTTCTGTAAACATGGATATAAGCTCTTTCCCCCCAATCTCCAATTCTTGACATTAAGCTTCTGAAATCTGCAATGTACAAGGATACATGACCACTTTCCTTCATCCTCAAATTGTCCAACTCCTGTTCAGCTTTCCTGACTTCATTGGGGTCACCAAACAGAGTGAATAATTGAGATTCAAATAATGGCCAATTATTGAGGAGGTAGGAAGGGTCTTCATTGGAGATATTTGAGAGATAGGGTTCAATCCATTTTCCATCCCTACCAGTGAGAAAAGAAGTTGAGTAAAGAACTTTCTTCCTGTCAGAGAAGAAATTTGCTGGATCATTATGGAAGATTAATTGACAGGATTGGATAAACCCTCTCAATTTATGAGCTTGAGTACCGTCAAAAGAATCAGGTGCCTTCATGGATGGAGTCTTGAAAGCAGGGGCTTTGGAATTGTCCCTGGGGGCAACTGCTTGAGTGAGTTGTCCCATGAATTGAGTCATCTGCTCCATCATCTTGAGGAGACTTGGATCAGTTTGAGAGACAAGAGATTGACTAGAAAGGGCTAGATTAGAACCCTGAGGCACCTCTGGAGCATTTGCCAAGGCATCTGCCACTTCAGTTTCCCCAGAATCTTCCTCTTCCACAGACTCTTCCCCCTCTTCATCTTCAACTTCCCCTAATCTTGCTCTTGCACCTTCAGACATGCCAGGGTAGCCACCCAAAAGTCCAGAAAAGGATCTTGATCTTCTAGATTTCATTCCACCTCTTCTTGAGGGTGCTGCTCCTTCCATTGGTGGTCCTCTGTCCAATTTTGCACTCAGTTGATGAACTGATGGTATGCGGTCAAGAGGAGCCCTTGCTGTAGGAGTGAGAACAGCTGGAATTTTCTGGGATCTAGTATTCTTTGCTGGGGGGCTATGCTGGACTGGCATTATGAAAAGAATTAAAATAACTTGATGGTATTAAGAAGAATAATCAGGCTTGGCCAAATCAATCACAATAAAATCTTGTTGAATCTTGAGGAATCAATTCAAATCTTGAGGTGAAGTCAACTTCAATCAACAATAAAATCAATTCAATCAATCAACAATCAATTCAAATCAAATATCAATAATCTTGAGTAAATCAATAATCAATAAATCAATAATTCAGTGTCTTCAATATGAAATGAAGGTCTTGAGGAATCAATCAATCAATTCAAAATCTTCAGAAATCAATTCAATATCTTGATGAGTCAAAATCAATCAATAAATCAAAATAAATTCTTGAGGATCAATCAATATCTTGAGAGTTCAAAAGTAAATCAATAATCCAAATGAAATCCTGAATCAATAACCCAATCAACCAATGAATCCTAATGAATAATCCAATCAAATAACCAATCAATTACTCCTGAATAAGACCTGAATAAAAAACACCAAAAAATTTGATTTGATAAAATAGAGTGAAATGATGAAATGGTCAGCATTGATTAAGAAAGAAGAAAGGATCAATTTTCATATAAATGAAATGAATGAGATGAAAATTGATAAAAGAGAAAAACATAATCATTAGAGATCGTTAAATCATAAATGAGAGAAAATGAATATTAATGAATGAAAAGAAAGAATCAAATATGAGTTAATTAATTTAATGTCACAGGGGCTCTTCGAAGTGAAGAGGGCCTGGCACTCAGTAAACTGGGACTCACTTATGGAGGGCTCAAAGATAAGATAAGATGAGATACACTTAAGAGTGTTAAGATGGATTACTACAAGAATGAATATAAGAAAAGCAGCAACAAAGGATAAGAGTAAAAGAATAGAAGAGCCAACCACAAACAAGTCCAAGTCCACTGTTTCAACCTGTCAGGATGGAAAGAGAAGGGTTAATAAGGATATGGCCACCCAACTCATACTGTACAGGCGAAGAGAAATGCAAAGACTAACTTAAGATTAAATAATTATAATACCCAAAATAAGGATAAGAATAATTATGAAATAATAAATAAACTAAATTAATTAACTGGGGAAAAGTCCCCAGGGGGGAGAAAGAGGGGCTGGTATATGTGAGAATCACCAGCCCTGATCCAGAGGAAGAATTTTCATGAGAATATTTGATGATTGAATTGAGTCTGGCCAATACAGGTCCTGTACGGCTGTACAGAACCTGTACAAGAGGTGTGGTGTATTTGAATGATCATACAGTTTCAAGTTGGTGTATTGAAACTGTATTGGGTGAATCCAGCCTGTACAGGTATTGACAGGCTGTATTGAGGTACCAAGCTGTATGCATGTTTCAGAATGAAGATTGCTGAAATTGGATGCTGATGCAGATACTGGATTTGCTGATTTGAGGTGTTTGAGTGGGTGTGTGAATGAATACCCTTACCCCTGATGAGTGGTTGTTACAGGGTCTCAAGTGGGATGTAATTTTCTTCCACTGAATCAAGGCAGGAAAAAGAGGGCTTATTTCAGTTAAGACTTATCAAGAATGCTGGTTTTGCACGTCTAGGATTGGCCTCTGGGCTTGTATGTTACTACAATATGCCCTGTAGAATGACAGTGTAATTGAATCAACAATTCCACGTCAGAATTACAGCTTTTGGTACCCTGTCACACTGTTTGTGTGCCAGTATCCCACAGATACACTTGTGGTTTTCAAGCGTAATCTGAATAAGTGGCTCTGTATAAGTGTAATTGAGTTAACAAAACACTTAACCATGTCTCAACTGATGGTTTTTCAGTCAGAGGTGTCCTTATTCAATAAAGAATACAGGAATTATTGATGGCTTAAGTGTTTTATATGTAAACACGCCAAAAATAAAGGTTCGAGTGGGTATTAACCACGTGGTAAGTACTCTTATAATATGAGTAATAAAGTAAAGTATATATAAAAAATATATATTTTAAAAGAAAATACACCTACAAAATATAAAACAATTGTAAGAAAATAGAAAATAAGAGAAAAAACTTACTTATAAGGTCCAAAAAAGTTTAAAACACGGCCAGGCCCCCAAAATGTCAGGCTGAGTCTATATTGAAGTAGTAATGAGGGTATTTACAACTAGAATTTTGACTGTGACACATAGAAAATTGATTTAAAATAAGGGTTTTGGGTTTTTAAAGATGATTTATAATATAATTAAGGGGTTCTATTATTGGATAATAGTGGTGGTGAGCGCTATTGAGAACCCAGGGTGCAATCTTACCAGTTGGGTTACTATAATAAGAGTTACAATAATTAAATACATAATTATACATATTTATTGCCCAAGAGTAAAACTGTGTTTGACAGTTTACTCTGTAGGGTATTCAAGAGCAGGATGAGGAGACAATTCTGGCTGTGAAAAGCCTCCTTTTTATCCTGAAATGGGGTGGAATGGGTGCTAGACCTTTCCACGTAGAGAAAGTGAAGATTTTTTTACTTTCTAGTACTGGATTGTGGTTTGCAAACAGCCTGTATAGCCTGTATTGGGCTCAGATATGGTTTTGAAACCACATGTTGGTGGTTTTCACCAATACAGGGTGAAAAGTTTCATCTGGGGACCTCACAGCCTGATTCTGACGTGTATGACGCGTAGAATGCTGTACAGAAACTGTATGGGACCCCAGTATTGACTGACATATGAGGTATTGAAGTAAAAACATGCTTCTTCATCTATTTGACACCTCATATTCATGATTATGGGATATTATCCCATGGTAAGGCTGTATATGACAGCAGGTGGGAATCTGACCTTAAAACAGCCATACCTTTGTCAATACTTGAGATATCAACCTCAGAATTGGTTCAGTGTGTAGCCCTGTATGTTCTCTACACAATGGTACCTCATTTGATATGGGTATCATTAAATATGGCAAAGTTATCCCATGTACAAGAATTTTGTACATTCGTGTGTTTTAGGCAAAAAGCTGTATTGGGCTTGTTTTCCCCATAACTTCTGCAGTAGTTGAGATATGAGGAAGTGGAGGACACCATCAGATAGCCCTGAATGTGCTCTTTCCAAAACGTCCCCACTTCAGGTATCCCACACTAAAACTGTAGAAGTCAGATGAGAGGTGAATGTTTTGTTCACCCTTATTTGGCCTGAAATTGACCATAACTCCAGTAATATTGGTGCTAGCTCAGTTTGGCTGGTACCATTGGATAGCCCTGGCTTAGAGCTTCATTTTGAGTACCCATTTGATGGGGTTAAGCTTCTCCTTCTAGATTTTAGATGAGCGGTGAAAATTAAGGTTTATGCTCAGCAATAACTTTGTTATTTCTAGTCCTATAGTGATGGGACTTATATTTTCAGGAAGAGGTGAGTTTCCTCTTTCTTTTGATACCTTTTGAGCTGATTTGTCTCAGTTCCACGTTTTGGTGGTATCTTGGCTATACCATTGGTTTATGGTATTTTGGCTGTCATGCTTGTGCTCTGGTTTTGAGTCACAGGCTGACATATGAGGTATAATTATCTCTTTGATAATTGTCCCAATGGAAGTCATATTCCCTGATTCACTTTTGTAGCTCTTTGCCTTGGTTGGCAAGAGTAGGTTTTCCCAATCTCGGAAGTGGTGATCCAGATAATTTCCGCCACTATTAAACAGTGTGCTCCACTGTCAATGATCAATAGGTGTTGAGAAATGTCTATGCAGACGGTCATCCTCATGGCTGTCCCATGTATGTATGCTATTCCTTTATTTGGTGTAACTAGGAATGTTTGTGCATCTTGTGTGTGTTTGCACAAGTTTTTGTTTGCAGTGTCCTGTGGAATGCCTGCTTCTAACGGTATTTCCTGCTTTTCTAGCAGTGTTTCCTCTTGGTAATCCACTAGAGATTCCTCTCTTGGGTCTTGTTCTTCATCAGATTTTTTTCTGCTGACATCACCTGTAGAATCTGATTAAGAATCCTCTGTGGGGGATTCCTCCTGTAGATCTTTCTCAATGGAATAGAATTTCTTCTTTGCCTTTGGACAGTTATTTGCATAATGGTCTGTTTAACCACAATTGTGACAAGAATTCTTCTTCTTAGTCACTTCTGCCATTTTTTCTCTGGGTCTGTCTTTAAACTCTACCCTGAAAGGCTGTTTCTCTTTGAAACCACTGCTTTTATATGGGGAATATTTCCCTATATTTGTTCTTTTCCTTATATCTTGTAAGGTATTTGAAATGTCATCTAGAGTGCAATTGTGGTTGCATCTGCATTTTACTGCATGCTCCAGTTCTCCTGGCATTTGTGTCAGGAGTTTATGATTCCTCATATAGATATTCATTTGAGGGTCAATGGATTTAAGTCTTTTAGACTGTCTGAGACACCACTCATATGGGTCTTTGTCCACAGAGTACTTTTCATTTTCAAATGTCATGGTCTTCTTCCATATCCAAGTACCATTGCTGTACTTTTGGATGATTTTACTCTTCCACAATGTTCAGTTCCTTCTGCCATGCATTTCTTTCATTTCTATGTACCAGATACTAGCATGTCCTTTGAATTCTGTATTGAGTCTAGCAGTAATCCAGTAGTCTGGTATGCTTGGTACATCAATGAAGAGTCCATAAATATAATTAATGAGTTCCATAAGATCATATTCTCCTGCTCCAGAGAATTCGGGCCAGCTTGAGGCCTCTGGAAGCTGTTTTAAGGATTCCTTCTTAGAATAAGACATATTTTATACATCCTGGTATTGAGATGGAGATATTTCCTTATTCTCCACTGTTGGTTCCTGAATGGTGTGAATTGACTGGAGAGCTGGTTTGGTCTACTCCCTGTGAGCCTGAAGGAACCTGACTATGCCCTGTCTGGGTCAGTTGTTCTTCTATAGCTTGCATAATGGCTTGGTTCTCCCTTATCCTGTTTTCCCTCACCTCCAGGAGTCTGAACTTCCTGGTGGGATTCCAACCTTTGGTGATTACCATAAGGTCTCTGAAGTCTATCTCTTTGAGACAGATCTTCTGGAAGCTTGCTCCAAGTTCTTCCCAGTGGGATGCCAGCTTAAACCTCTTGTTGTCCATGATCCATTAAAAAAGGTCTTTGAGGAGTTGGTGGAGCTGAAGAACTTGATCCATATCCTTCCAGTCCTCTGTTTTGAGGTTTCTGTTGAATTGGAATGTGAATTGCAGAGTGGGTATGATTTCATCCAATGTCTTGCCATCTATCACTGTGTCCAAGGTGTCTTCTTCCAGGTCTTCTGGTTATGGACAAGCCTTCTCTGTCCTCTGGCTGATGCCTTTGGAAAACAAGGTCTCTGAGGTGTACAGGTGACATATCAGTGTTTGCAAGCAGTAAAATACTTTATGTTCTTAGGGTATTTACCTTTTACTGTGCTTTGTGAAAATTTGTTGTCTGCTGCTTTTGGAAATTTACCTTTAGAGGTTACAACTGGGTTAATTACTGTAATCTTCCCTGCACAAGTTGTTAAGGTTGGTTTACCTTGTATTGATGCAGAGATTTGTAGTTTTTTATTCCTCTGAGTGCCAATGGGTGTCCACCTTTCAGGTTTTATAAGGCCTTCACTGTGCCTCTTTCCTTTTCCCTTGCTTCCCTCTGGTTCTGAGGGTGTCACTGGTATGTTGGCCTGTGACTGGGTCTCAAGTGGGATGTAGTTTTCTTCTGCTGAATCAGACAGGAAAAGAGGGCTTATTGTCAGTTGAGACTTCTTAAAATGCTGTTTGCATTTCTAAGAATGGCCTCTCAGAAGTATATTTCTATATTATGCCCTTTTATTATGACAGTATAATTTAATTAACAATTCCACGTCAGAAATACAGCTTACAGATGTCTGGCACACTGTTTGTATACCGGTATCTCACAAATTAGCTTGTAAGTTGCAAGTATAATCTGAAAAAAGTGGTTATGTAAGTGGGTAATTGAAATTAACAATGTACACAACCAT
Organism: Austropuccinia psidii; assembly: GCA_023105745.1. Taxonomy (NCBI): domain Eukaryota; kingdom Fungi; phylum Basidiomycota; class Pucciniomycetes; order Pucciniales; family Sphaerophragmiaceae; genus Austropuccinia; species Austropuccinia psidii. The sequence goes on from JALGQZ010000003.1 coordinate 28,134,585, forward strand.
GCCTCAAATGTTGGTTTTAAAGTAAGGGGTGGCCCTGTTTAATTGAAAAAAGGACTATATTAATGGCTTAAAGTGTTTAAATATGTAAAACACGCCAAAAATAAGGGTTTTGTGTTCATTATATTATAATCAGCCATGCAACAAGACAATAAAAGTAGGGAAGGTTAGTGGTATATAGTCATATAACACTTTAAAAATGAATATAAGATATATATTATTTTTATTTTAAACAAATTTCACGCCTAAAAGAAGAAACAAATATCAGAGTTGAGAAAATAAGAGAAAAAAACTCACTAATGAGGCCCAAAAAGGTTAAAAAATATGGCCAGGCCCCCAAATGTCAGGCTTAGTCTATGAAGAGGTGATAAGAAAGAATAGTTGCAGCCTAAAGTATGACTGTGACATGTATAATAATGTTAAAATAGGTTTTAATAAAAATAAAAGGGCTTTACTAATTGTTATTAGTGGTGGTGAGCAATGTTGAAAGCCCTGGAGGCAGCTTTACCTGTTGGGTTACAATAATAAAGTCTACCATACTGAATTTTATAGTATAACCTGGTTATTTTCCAAGGGTTCAACTGTTTTTGAAAGTTTTACTATGGAGGAATTCAAGAGCAGGATGAGGAATGCTTTTCTGGGGGAGAAAAGCCTCCTTTTATGCTAAAATGGGGTGGAATGGCCTTCTAGACCATTCAAGTAGAAGAAGTAAAGGGTTTTTCACTTCAGAGTACTGGCTTATGGCTTTCATAGTGTCTGTATGCTCTCTATTGGTCTCAGATGTGGTTTTGAAACCACATCTGGGCAGTTTTCACCAGTAAAGGGTGAAACATGTTTATCTGGGGACCACATAGCCGTCTTCCGATGTGTAAGATGCATAGAATGTTGTACAGAGCCTGTATGAGACCCCAGTATTGGAGTATAAACACACTTCTTTGTCTATTTGACACCTCATAATCATATTTATGGTCGAATATCCCACAGTAAGACCATATTGGTCTAATTGTGGGATATTGAGCTTAAAACTGACATACCTTTTTCACTTTTTGAGGTATCAAGCTCAAGGTTGGTTCATTGTGTATTCCTGGATGTGTTCTACACAATGGTACCTCATCTGATATGGTTATCATTAAGTATGGCAAATTTATACCATAAGATGTGACTATGAAACTGATGATAATATTACTATTAATCAACATTACTATGTCTGTTCTTATGAAATACAATAATAAGATATTATTATAACTACAATTAAATAATTAAAGAATTATTTCTTTCACGTGTTAAGCACTACTAGTGATTTTGACAGTGGGTAAGTAATTGTCTACAAGAATCAATTACAAGAAGAATTTAATAATAAGAACTTCTTTTATTAAAATAATAAAAACTTCTTTTATTAAAATAATAAAATTATTTTAATATATCATTATCTTTTGCAAGAATAATTATAATGATAATTCTTGAAGAAAACTAATTTTAGAGAAAAACTTTAAGAATTAAAGATAAATCACTCACTAATATTCCAAAGAGCTTATTGAAAGATAAGATAGAGAGATTTGACATAGAATTGTGGATTTAGAGGATCAAAATGAATTTATAAATGTATTACAACAATATATAGTTAATTTCTATGATTTCACGTCTTTCTGATTGATTCTGAAAGAATAAAGCACTTAAGAAAAGTTTTAACTAATACTTACTTGTTGGTAATACTGATATAAATGATCAATAAGATGATGATGATACAGAAAAAACAGCAAGAAGAGGCTTCTTTTAAGTCAACAACAGCTCACAGAGGCGTGCCATGGAGCAAACTGAAAAACCAGTGAGTGAGAAAACAATAAACCTTTTTGGATTAATGATTGCATCATCTGTTGTCACGTAAGATTATCTTAATTACTTAATTGATGCTTTTATGTGACTACCAGCCCCAATATGGTTAAGAATAAAAGGAGTAACATCTGTAAATCTTCTTTTATTCTGAAATAATCATTGATTTATCAAAGTTATCAATGTTATTGCCAATTTCATCACAGGTTTTAATTACTGTGAATTTTTGAAGATTCAGTGTTTCATGTAGAATGATCAGAAATGGACTGTAAGTAAAACTTTTAATTCTACTAGTAAAACCTTTATTCTTTTTGGTTGTACCATAGATAATGCAGTTCTCAATTGGTCCTGAAGGTTTCAGAAGGATTCATTCAGAATTGTATTTTTAATGAATTTTTGAAGTTTTTACCTCATTTCTACGTAGAATTGCAAATATCAGTGTTTCACTGGTTGCTATGAGTTAAATCAATGGATACAAGTCCAAAAAGGGTTTTGATTACTCTTTTGGGGTTTATCCATGGAAAGTCATTAAGAATTGACGTGGTTACAGGAGTCTAAGTAGCTCTTTACCTCCTTGGCACATCAAAATAGCAGGTTATTTACTATTTTCTTAAGATTTACAGTAGTTGTGACATGGTAACCAAGTTCCCAAAGAGGTTTAGTTTACCAATTGGGTCAAGATCAGCCATGGAACCAAGCTTTGGAGCTATCCACGCCTCTGAGGCCTCAGAAGTTGGGTACCCTGGCTCTCTTTGATGTCTTTTGTCCCCCTTACTTATTTTTCACGTAAAAATAGAAATTTAAGCTTAAAGTGAGATATCCACTATGGGTGTACCAAAAGTGCATGTAAGAATACCATAATATTAAGTGCTCAAAACATGTATAACACTATTCTTAGTGTATATGTAACATGGGATTTCTCACTTTCCCATCATTTTGGCGTAAAATCAAGAAAAACAAAAATTTTCACGAATCTTTTATGTGGTATTAATGATGTGGTGTTGAAGTATTTTCCATATTACCACCTCAAAGAGTTGATTTGAGCTTATTCACTCTATGGAGCTACCCTAGGTGAATTTTTGTGTAGAATCCAAATCTGGCCTTAAATCCATGGATTTACTTACTCAATAAAAAGTTATTCATCTTTTCTGAAATCAAAAATAATGAATTTTGGATATATGCTTGATTTATGAGTTATGTATAATTCAAAATTTCTTTTTAAGATAATTGTGGCCTATTTGGGTATGTAAAATATACCTCAAGGCTCACATTCCCTCCCACCAAAAAATAAAATTGTACTACAATTTTATTAGTGATAAAAGAATAAGGCCCCAAAGGGGGTTAATGTCCACTGTCCAACCTCTTTACATCACTCAGATCAAGTAATTTAAAGCACATTTATAGACATATTCAGGCTTGTGGCCTTCTTTCATGTCTAAATCTTCTCAAGAGTTTATCGGAGTCAGGTATTTCTGATTCTGCCATCCATTCATCTTCATGTACTGCATTTCTATATCTGACAAGATATTCTCTTTCATTTTTACCCCTAAGTCTCCTTTCTTTAATGACTTTCTTTATCTTTTTGTCTTCATTCTGTTCCACAGGTGGTACGGTTAAAGGAGTTGGGTTTCTTAACGGAAACAATTCTTTGTCAGCTGGTTGATAAGGCTTTATCAAGCTGACTGGAAAGGTGGGGTGTTTATTTTCCAATTCACCACTCAATTCCACTTGAACTGCATTGGTTCCATGTAAAGCAACAATAACAAAAGGTCCTACATAAGAATCTTTAAGTTTCTTTGGGCCTTTGATATTATTAAAATTCAAGGTTCAAACTAAAACTAAGTCTCCTACTTTCAAGTCTGGTACTTTATGATTCTTGTCCCACTTCTGCTTTGCATAATCAAAAGCATCATCCATACTTTGTTTTGCATGGTGTTTTACTTTATCAAGCATTATCTTGAAGCTGGAAGCTGTAAGATGAATGTCAATCAAGTCTTTCCTCAGTGTGTCTGCTGGGAGTCTTGGATTCCATCGTTTCTCTAACATAGCAGGAGTTTGTCCTGTGGAAGAATGGACTGATTTCTTGTATGCCAATTATAATGCAGGTATCAGAGTGCACCAGTCATGGGTAAAGCCATCTGAGTCTTTGAATTATAATCCATAAGCACAGAATCTCCTGATCATGTCTTCCAAAGTTGGAATCATCCTCTCTGCTAGCCCATCTGTTTGAGGGTGATATGCTGTAGAGAATGATAACTTAGTCCCAAACAATCTATGAAGATTGGTCCAAAGTGCAGATGTGAACTTGGGATCTCTGTCACTTATGATATTCTTAAATAATCCTGTATGAGAAATAACTCTACTCCATAAAAGAAGAGCTGTATCCATGGCAGTGTCATCTTTATGACATGGTAAGAATATGGGAGTTTTGCTATATCTGTCTACAATGACTAAACAAGAATTATAACTTTTGTCACCACTTGGAGGAAGTGCTGTGACCCAATCCATGTGAGCAACTTCCCAAGGGGATTTTGGTTCTTGAATATGGATCATTAATCCAAATTTCTTGCCTGTACTCCTGTTTTCTTTTTGGCATCTGTCACAAGTGTGGCAATATTCAATGGTTTCTTTTCTCCAAGATGGCCACCATGCCAAGTTCTTCAATTTTTCAAGTGTTCTGTCTTCTGATAGGTGTCCAGAGTAGATACTATCATGACATTCATGAAGAATGGTATTGATAAGTAGTCTACTGCACAATGTCATAACACAAGAATGTTTTGTTCTATGGTAAATGATCCCATCAAACAAGTGAAATCTTCCCTCAGAATAGGAATTTTTCCAAACTTCATCCAGTGCATTAACTAAAGATGTATCTTTGCATTCCTTATCTAATAAAGAAGTCAAGATATGGCAATTCTTGTCTTGTTTATAAGATTCTCTGACCTCTTCAAAGAATTCAGTCCCAATATCAGTTATGTTAATTCCTTCAATTGGAATCTGTGGTTCAGCTTCCAAAGGTACATAAGCTGGGTTATCAGGAGTGTTGGCTAAAGCCCATCTACTAAGTCCATCAGCATTCTTGTGAATGTTTCCTGCTTTATGAACTATAGTCATGTTTCCTCTATATTCCTGAATAGCTATTTGCCATCTCAACATATATCTGTTGGGAGTTTTCATGTTAAGAAGTTATTTTACTGCATTACAGTCAGCTATCACTTCAAAAACACTGCCATCAAGGTAATAGTGTAACTTCTCAAGTGACCATACCAAACATAAGCACTCCATTTGGCTTGCACCATATCTGGCTTCTGTTGGTTTGATTTTCCTGGAGATATAACAAACTGGTCCTTCTGTAGGTTTGTCATCAATAATTTGGACTTGATGTAGGGCTTCCCCCAATCCATCTCCACATGCATCAATGTACAACTTGAAAGGAATATTCCAGTAAGGCATGAGGAGTAAAGGTGCTTCTGTAAGGGCTTTCTTTATCTTCTCATAAGCTTTAATTCTCTCCTCTGTCATCTCAAATACAGTCTGTTGATCACAGATTCTATAGAGTGATTTGGCTAGAATTGCAAAGTCTTTTAAATGTTGCCTATAGTAGCTAGCAAATCCAAGAAAAGACATCATTTCTTTTTTATTCTGGGGTATTGGCTTAAGTAGTACTGCTGCCATTTTATTTTTGTCAATACCTAAGCTTAAACCAGAAACAACATGTCCTAATGCTTTAAGTTCTTCAAAACCAAAGTTGCATTTCTTAAGTGAAATTTTCATATTCACTTCTGCAACTTTGTGAAGTACTCTTGCAAGTCTTTCAAGGTGCAAAGACCATGAGTCAGAACATATGATAATATCATCAATATAAATGATAAGCCATCCTTCAGACAATTCTGTGGGGAAGATGGTATTCATCATTCTTTGATAATGAGATGGAGCATTTTCAATGCCAAATGGCATCCTAAGATACTCAAAAATACCACAGTGAGTGAGAATTCTAAGTAGTTTCTTAGCTTTAGGCGTCAAAACATTTTGATGGAAGCCTTTCAATGCATCCATTGATGTTATATACTTGGCTTTAGACAATTGAGTCAAGGTTTCTTGGATTCTAGGGATTGGATACCTATCTGGAACTGTGTAGGTATTCAAAGCTCTAAAATCTCCAACCATTCTTGACTTATCATTATGCCAAGCAATGATAACAGGTGTTGTCACCTCAACCTCCTAATTATGGCCTACTTTCACCCAATTGGTAAACTAAACCTCTTTGGGAACTTGGTTACCATGTCACAACTACTGTAAATCTTAAGAAAATAGTAAATAACCTGCTATTTTGACGTGCCAAGGAGGTAAAGAGCTACTTAGACTCCTGTAACCACGTCAATTCTTAATGACTTTCCATGGATAAACCCCAAAAGAGTAATTAAAACCCTTTTTGGACTTGTATCCATTTATTTACCTCATAGCAACCAGTGAAACACTGATATTTGCAATTCTACGTAGAAATGAGGTAAAAACTTCAAAAATTCATTAAAAATACAATTCTTAATGAATCCTTCTGAAACTTTCAGGACCAATGGAAAACTTTATTATCTATGGTACAACCAAAAAAACTACAGTTTTATTAGTAAAATTAAAGGTTTTACTTACAGTCCATTTTTGATCATTCTACGTGAAACACTGAGGCTTCTCTAGCTCTGGGACTGGCTGGATAAGCTGGTCTTCTAAGTACTGGGGGATATGGTCTGTCAATATTAAGAGTAATATCCACTTCATGTCCTCTTATAGTACCTAATGGTTCATTATCAGAGGCAAATGCAGTATTGTATGTGTATAACACGTCAATAAGTTCATTCTTCATTTGTGGTGACAATAATGGATGAATTTGTGCTTCAACAAGTTGTGTGGACACAAATTCTTCCTTAGAAGTATCTCTCTCAGAAGATACTACTGATATTTGCTTTGGCATATTGGAGAAAGCAAATTTTTTTCTGTTGTTCTCTCCAATTGTGAAATATCTGTCTTTATGGTTATTGATATCAATGCCATAAATACTTAAGTAATTATTTCCAAGAATGATATGTTGAGATGTGCAGTTGTCCATTACTACAACCTCAGCTTTCATTCTTATACTTCCTGTTGGATGGGGAAATACAAGAAGAGTGTCCAATATACCCAAGGGGTACATATTGGTACTGGCACTACTAAATTGTACACCTTCTATTGGTAATAGATGGTTTTTCCATTCAGGAAGTATATTTTGGAGATAATCTTTGCCTACACAAGTGCAAAATGCTCCTGTATCCAAATTGACTGTGGCTTCAACATTATTCATCAGAATTGATGTGATACAAGATGCCCCAGCAGTATAACCTTTTCCTTTAGCGAGTTTGGTTTTACACATTCTGGCCTCTTGAACATTAATAAGGTTGTAGCAATCTTCACTATACTGTGGCAAGTGGGTATGGACTTCAGTGACTTCAAAGAAAGCTGTGATGTTTTCAATGGGATAGTCCTCCACTGGTGTATCTTCAGAGATTTCAGAATCTTGATCAGATTCTTCCTTCTCTTCAGTACACTGAATCTCTTCAATGACTTGAACTTCATTGATTTTCTTTTTTGTCCAAGTTTTGGCTAAATGTGAAGTGCTTCCACATTTATGACACTTTAAGACAGGTTTTTCTGGTCTCTTATCCTCTCTGGGAATCTTAGAGGTCATCTTGGATTCTGTTGGGATTTTAGACCAAGTTTTACCAATTCTTGTTATGGCAATGATATCTTCCATAGCATTAATGTAGTCTTCTGTTGAAAAGGGTTCTACAAATCTGCTTTTGATAGCATGTTCCAATTCTCCTCCACACTTTCTTAATATTTTCATATTAATCATAGTGTCAGACATATCTGGTTGTAAGGCAGATAATCGGTCTTTTTGTTTGAAGAACCAAGTAAGTGGTTTATCTTTCTCTGAGTTAAAAATGGCACTTTCAAAGGCATTTTCTATTTTAAACCTCCAAGAATTATTGGCCCATTTGATAATTATTTCAGATTTCCACCAAGACCAATCATGTTTACCATGATCAATCCTCATTTTGTAATACCATTTCTTTGCAGTTCTGGTAAACAGACAGTGTAATTTTGCCACTATGATTTCATCAGGTATATTAAAGTCTTCTTGCAACTTATCAATAGTCCTGATGAATTCAATATGGTTATCTTCTCCTTCACCAGAGAATGTTGGCCATTCTTCTATTTTGGGAATATCTCTTGCAGAGTAGGTATTTTCTCCCAAGAATGGGGTGAGACTTTCTTTAACAGAAAGTTTTTCTTCTGTTAAAGGTGTACAATGTCTTGGCATATGTGGTTCATGATTCTTATGAATTTGTTCCACACTTGCAATTATTTAATTCTTCAACTTCTGCCTTTCACTGTCACTTTTTGCTAAGTGTATAGCAAATTGGTTGGTATTCTCAACTATTTTTAAGACTTGGTCTTGTAAAATTGTAAGTTGATTATTCACCTTAAAAATGGAAAGTTCTTCCATCTCATCATGCTGAACTTGGCACATGTTTTCAATTCTTTTGCAATAATTGGGAATTGAGTCAAGTCTGGAATTTGTCACTTGGTGCAATTAAATTTATTTCTTGTCATTTCTCTTTAATTCAACTATATCTGATGCAATTTTAGTTAACTTCCCATCAAGTTTAGCAATTTCTACATTAATACTAGTCTGTACACCAATTATTTGCGTGGAAAGTTTCTGTTCATCCTTTCCTGCTCCTTGGCTGTGAATTCCATCAGAGTTCTGGTCATATTGAAGACACTGTCCACGGCTGAAGGCTCTAATTTGGGGATCCTGTATCCTTGTGGGTAAGGTCTGTGCCAATTGGCTTTGCCTTTTCCTTTGCCTTGATGGTTCTTGGGACCTTTCTGCTTCTTCTGAGGTCCCTTGGGCTTGTCCTTGGACACTTCTGGAGATGGTTTGGAGCTGGTAGACGCCACTGGTGCCTCTGTTTCCAAAGCTGGAGTCATTTCCAACTCTTTCTTCTGGTCTATAGGTAAAAGACTTTGGTTCTTCAACCAATTCTTTATCTTTTTGACCTTGTCTTTGCAAGACAGGGGGCTCCATCCTCCTAAGAGTTCTATGGTCTTCTCCTGACCCAGAAAGCTCTTGATGTGTAAGTAGGAGTTCATGGCCCCCTGCCAAAGGCTTGGGCATATTTCCCACTCCTCTTCTTTGGCTGCTCTGAACCAATTCTTGTACTGGCATTGATATATTTCTATTTCTGCCACTTGAAAATGGTTCATCCCTGGAAATAATATCATGAATTAGTTCAGGCTCAGAATTCACGTCAAAATCTGTTGGTACAGACCTTGGGGAATGGGGGGCAACTCTGGCATCCTCCAGATGTGTCTTTCTTGTGGAAGATTTGGCACTTCTGGATTTGTCCTTGCTTCTTCCTTGTCCACATCCATCTGGTTGGACTGAATAGTTGCTTCCATTTCTGGTGTGCACCATTTTAAAGTCAATTTAAGGATAAAGAGTAAATTTTAAGATAAAAACACACCTTTTGGTGGTAATTTATTCTTTTCTGAGTTGAATAAGGTGCCTCTTTTAGCAATTTGCACCTCAATACTTTCTTCAGATTCTGCTTCTGAAGATTCAGGACTATTGATGTATCTTTTACTGAGTCTGTTGCCAGCTGCACAGTATTTGTTTAAAGACACTTAAAGAGAAAATATGATAAATAAAATTATTTTTATGATTTAAGATATTTTTAAAAGATTTTTTATAAGTTTTATTATTTTTTGATATTAAGAAAAATATTCTTTTCAAAGAAAAAGGTATCAAAATTTAAGAATTTGACTAAAAAATTAACTCAGAGTAACTCAAAGAATAATTTTTTAAGTTTTTGCATGTGAAAAAGCCACGTGTAAAAACAGTACAAAATTAAACCAAATTCCTCAATGAAATAAGATTTTAAGACAATTTCAAAAATAAAAATAATTTTTTCTTTGAATAAAAAAAATATTAAATTAATATATTTTAGAACTTAAAAATATATTAATTAAGGGTACAAGGTTCAAAAAACACGGCCAGGCCCCCAAATGTAAGATGTGACTATGAAACTGATGATAACATTACTATGTCTGTTCTTATGAAATATAATAATAAGATATTATTATAACACAATTAAATAATTAAAGAATTATTTCTTTCACGTGTTAAGCACTACTAGTGATTTTAACAGTGAGTAAGTAATTGTCTACAAGAATTAATTACAAGAAGAATTTAATAATAAAAACTTCTTTTATTAAAATAATAAAATTATTTTAATATATAATTATCTTTTGCAAGAATAATTATAATGATAATTCTTGAAGAAAACCAATTTTAGAGAAAAACTTTAAGAATTAAAGATAAATCACTCACTAATATTCCAAAGAGCTTATTGAAAGATAAGATAGAGAGATTCGACGTAGAATTGTGGATTTAGAGGATCAAAATGAATTTATAAATGTATTAAAACAATATATAGTTGATTTCTATGATTTCACGTCTTTCTGATTGATTCTGAAAGAATAAAGCACTTAAGAAAAGTTTTAACTAATACTTACTTGTTCGTAATACTGATATAAATGATTAATAAGATGATGATGATACGGAAAAAACAGCAAGAAGAGGCTTCTTTTAAGTCAACAACAGCTCACAGAGGCGTGCCATGGAGCAAACTGAAAAGCCAGTGAGTGAGAAAACAATAAACCTTTTTGGATTAATGATTGCATCATCTGTTGTCACGTAAGATTATCTTAATTACTTAATTGATGCTTTTATGTGACTACCAGCCCCAATATGGTTAAGAATAAAAGGAGTAACATCTGTAAATCTTCTTTTATTCTAAAATAATCATTGATTTCTCAAAGTAATCAATGTTATTGCCAATTTCATCACAGGTTTTAATTACTGTGAATTTTTGAAGATTCAGTGTTTCACGTAGAATGATCAAAAATGGACTGTAAGTAAAACCTTTAATTTTACTAATAAAACTGTAGTTTTTTTGGTTGTACCATAGATAATAAAGTTTTCCATTGGTCCTGAAAGTTTCAGAAGGATTCATTAAGAATTGTATTTTTAATGAATTTTTGAAGTTTTTACCTCATTTCTACGTAGAATTGCAAATATCAGTGTTTCACTGGTTGCTATGAGGTAAATAAATGGATACAAGTCCAAAAAGGGTTTTAATTACTCTTTTGGGGTTTATCCATGGAAAGTCATTAAGAATTGACGTGGTTACAGGAGTCTAAGTAGCTCTTTACCTCCTTGGCACGTCAAAATAGCAGGTTATTTACTATTTTCTTAAGATTTACAGTAGTTGTGACATGGTAACCAAGTTCCCAAAGAGGTTTAGTTTACCAATTGGGTCAAGATCAGCCATGGAACCAAGCTTTGGAGCTATCCACGCCTCTGAGGCCTCAGAAGTTGGGTACCCTGGCTCTCTTTGATGTCTTTTGTCCCCCTTACTTATTTTTCACGTAAAAATAGAAATTTAAGCTTAAAGTGAGATATCCACTATGGGTGTACCAAAAGTGCATGTAAGAATACCATAATATTAAGTGCTCAAAACATGTATAACACTATTCTTAGTGTATATGTAACATGGGATTTCTCACTTTCCCATCATTTTGGCGTAAAATCAAGAAAAACAAAAATTTTCATGAATCTTTTATGTGGTATTAATGATGTGGTGTTGAAGTATTTTCCATATTACCACCTCAAAGAGTTAATTTGAGCTTATTCACTCTATGGAGCTACCCTAGGTGAATTTTTGTGTAGAATCCAAATCTGGCCTTAAATCCATGGATTTACTTACTCAATAAAAAGTTATTCATCTTTTCTGAAATCAAAAATGATGAATTTTGGATATATGCTTGATTTATGAGTTATGTATAATTCAAAATTTCTTTTTAAGATAATTGTGGCCTATTTGGGTATGTAAAATATACCTCAAGGCTCACATATACCATGTACATGATTTTTTTGTACATATATATGTTTTACTTAAAAACTGTAGGGAGCTTGTTTGACCCATAATGTTTGTTCTACATGTGATATGGGGAAATGGATGGCACCATCAGACATCCCGGATTGTCATCTTCCCAAAATAACCCCACTTTAGGTATCTCTTACTAAAACTGTAGATGTTACATGGGAGGTGAATATTTTATTCACCCTTATTTGACCTTATTTTTGTCATACCTTCTGTAATTATTGTGCTAGCTCAATTTGGCTATTACCATTGCATAGCCCTGACTTAGACCTTCATTTTGAATACCCATTCAATGGGGTTCAGCCTCTTACTTGCGATTTCAGATTAGAGGTGAAAGTTAAGGTTTATGCTCAGAAACTACTTTGAGCAGGAATAACTTTGTTATTCTTTGTCCCATGATGATTGCACTTGTATATTTGTAAAGGGGTGAGTTTCCTCTTTCCTTTGATGTATTTTGAGCTTATTAGGCTCAGATCCATGTTTTGGTGGTATCTTGGCTATACCATTGATTTATGGTATTTGGCTATCATGTTTGTGCTCTGTTTTTGAGTCACAGGCTTACATTATCAAATATGTCAAATTTATACCACTTTTTAATCCTGTTTTCAAGATATAGATTTTTCTTAAACCCTATGTGGAGATTATCTGCTCTATAACCTTTGTTCTAGATGTGTTATTATAAAATGGAGGGAGCAATTAGAACACCCTGCTTGTGATATTCTCAAAAAGACCCAACTTTGGGTATCTCACACTAAAACTGTAGAAGTTAGATGATAGTTGAAATTTTGTTAACACATATTTGGCTTAAGCTTGGCCATAGCTTTTATATTTTCAATTATAGATTTCTTTTGATATTATCATTGGATAGACCTGATTGAGAGCTTTAATCCTATTTTTTTCTTAATTTCTTATCCGTCTTCCTATTGAGTTTAGATGAGAGCTGAAATCTAAGGCTTATGATCAGTTCTTTCTTTGAGTAGGGAAAACTTTTTTATTCTTTGTCTTATGGTTATGGGGGCTATATATTTGGAAAGAGAATCCTTTACTGTTTCTTCTAAAACTATTTATGAGATGTTTTGGCTCAGTTCCATTTTTGGTGGTATTTTGCTCTACCAGTAGTTCATGATATTTTGACTGTCATACTTGTGCTCTGGGTTTGGGTCACAGTCTGACAGCCTCAAGGAGCTAAAAGCTCTGTGGCAGCTTATCAGGCACATATTGAACTGATGCATAGGGATGAAATTCCTGAGAAAATTGGAAGATCCATAGATTATGGAGAAATTGAAGGACCCAGATCAACATATGAACAAGGAATATTGAAGCAAAATTCACGAATAAGAAAATTTGTTTGGGAATATTGAGTAAAATTGAAAAAGGATAATTTTTATAATAAAAAGGAAGAGATCAAAATTTAATGTTTCATGAAAGCACTTGATAGTGTAGGGCAGGTTGTATCTTCATGAGGAAGAAGGATTTCAATATAAGATATAAACAAGATACAAAATTGGCCTAGACCAACAGCCAAGAAATAAGTTAGAGTATTTTGCAGATTATGTGCACATGTCACAATAATTATGAAGGACTTTTACCAAATTTCAGAAGCATTGAGAAGTTTTTGAAAGGAGTTTATATTGTATAAATTTAATAAATGATATGCATAATATTTCATAAAGCACAGAAAGATAGCAAAAGACACTTCTTTGAAGATATTGAGCTATGAAAAAGGTTCAGGAAGCATAAAATTTTCAATACAGTCAAGTTATATTGCAGTGAGTGCAGTTTTTATGAATGAGCCTTCAAAATGACATAATACACCAGTACTTCATGAATAAGTAACCTTTTTTCAACTAGAAAATAAATACTCTCACAAAACATTAAAATTGTGTGGTGTTTCAAAAATGCACAAAAAACTGAAAAAATATTATTCTTGCATCATTTTGAGATTCAGGTAGAGGCTAAATATTTGATATAAATAATCAACACAGAATATTTATCAAATGAACCAATGCCAATATGGGCAGAATTGTCTTGGCTTTTTTATTTTGACCTCGTCAAAAAAAGAGGGAAAACATTTATTATTCCAGATGGTGTAGCAAGAATAACAAAGGGACAAGATGAAGGAGAAAGTGAAAGGTATGATGCTTATTGGAGGAATAATGCATGAAGCCTCATCAAATATTTGATATAAAAATAAGAAAAAGCAGAGTGGTGATATCTTCAAGAATAAAAACAAAAAACATTGAAATTCCAATTGAATAGGACATATTTGAAAGATAAATGAATGAATATCTCCAAACTTTTCAAAAGACACAGAGTGGTGGAGAAGAATAATTCAAGAAATTGAAAAGAAGATGAATAACATTTCATCTTGAAGGAGGGAATTTGAAAAGGGGAAAGAAAGAAAATATATAAATAGGTTTATAAAATGACAAAAATCAAAAGGAGGTTCTCAGGAAAATGCATGAGGATTTATGTGAGCCTTGGAAGTATTTTTATATACCCAAAAGACCACAAAGAATAAAAAATTTATGATTATGAAGAAAATAAAATTATTTAGAATATAAAGAACAAAACTTAAGATATAAATATAAAATTTATATATAAAATTAAAATTTCAATTATAAGCTGAAAATAAAATTACTTTGAAATTTAAAATTGTGAAAACACCTTTTTACTTGAAAAAATTAAGTAAAAATAAATTTTCAACAAAAATATTAAAGCTCAAATATTTTTGGAAAAAAGTGAAATAAAAAGTATTATAAATTTTTATCCAATAAATAAGCTTATGAAAATTATTTCACCATTGGATTCCTTATAAAGAATAAGGTGGGATTACCTCTGGGTGAAATTTCTGTAGCGCAACTCCAAGTAAGCTTAAATTAGGTTCTGAGTATTTGCTGTATGAGAATTGAAAATAATCAAAACCTCAATTTTTTTCACACCATATGTGGTGTTAACCATCAATTTTTGTGTTAAAATTGAGGTGTGGTGTGTAGCTTAGAAGCTATGAGAAATTGAAGTATTTTCAATTGAAATGGCAAAATGTGTGCATATATTACATAAGTGAGCTTTGATGAACATATGTGGTATCAATTATTACAGTTTTTCCTGTAAAAACTCAATTGGATTACATATGTAAGCTACAAGTATAATACATGGTGAGGAATTAATGAAAAAATAAATTGGAACAATTAGTTCTGGGGGGGAAAGGAATCTTGGATTCCAAGGTGCCAGACTCCCCAAAATTCCTTTCTGAAAGGTGTTGGTTGTTGAAATTCATGCAAAGGCCTATAAGGTTTGGCCTGGAATTGAGTCACAGGGACTGTGACTCAATTGATGATGAGGTTTTGATACCTACCAGGTCAGTTTCAACTGTTTCCAAGAGGCTAAAGCTACCCTTAAGATAAAACAATCTTAGTAAAAACAGTTTTGACTACTTTTGACATCTCTTTCACACATTCTGACGTGGTTTGAAGGCTTGAAACCAGGTATTACTATAGGAATGGCTGATTCAAGGGTCTAAAATGGGTGAAAATAGCAAAAAATTGCTAAAACCAGCCTTTTTTGGTCTGAATCAGGATTCAATGATGCCATAATTGGCTTTTCTGTTGTCAGAGTATTTTCCACGACTGAAAAAGAAAATCTTACTATTGGAGTTAAAAAATTGTTGGCTATAAAAGACTGTCTTCTTTGCCCCACTTTTCTCTTCATATTAAAATATTTTCCTTTTATAATTAGTTTAAACACTGTTAAACCAATCAATACAATATTCAAAAAAGATTTCTTAAATCACCGAAAACCTTTGACCCATGTGAGAAAATAATCAAATAATTGTTTATAGCTTTTATAGTAATTTTTACCCTTGAACCACCCCATAGGTGAATTAAAGCATCTTTCATCACCATTAACTTTGTCACTTTGTTTCCACATTCACTCTGGTCAGTTTTGGGTGTGTTTTCTCTTTAATATCATTTTTAAGGAATTTTTTCTTATATTAATTGCCTACAGCTCTTTGCTCAATTACTTCCAATTGAAATTTCTCTTGAAGAAATTTCTTTTATAGCCTTAAATATCTCTTGTAGAGTATTTTTGGATTAATTTTTATTGTTGGTAAAATAATAAATCTTTATATTATCATTTTTTTATGCTTATAAAGTTAAAAGAAATAAATTTGGTGTTTTTACTTTTAAAATCTCAAGTCTTAATACTTTGAATCATATTGTACCTTACACAAATTTTGAGGACAGGGAAAGTACCTGATTTTTAATCAAATATTCATATCCACACCTTAAAATTTAGGTCATAGAGGATAAGAGAAAACATAACTAAAAAATGAATAAATGATATTGGCGGGAAGTAATTAAAAATATAATAAATAAATGGATTTAATAATGTTATGAATTTCAAAAAAAGGAGTCATTTTCATCAAAATGAATCAGGGGAGATGACTGTAACATCCCCTTTATTTTTCATGATAAGCATTGAAGAAGTTCATATTAAGGCAGGAAGATTTGCATATTTAGTTGTAGTTAGAGATGAATTTTCAGGATGTTCAGAAATTGGGGATTAGCAAGGCTAAGCCAAAAAAATCTCAGAATGTGTTTTTAGATACGGAGAATCAAAAGAAGTAATAGTAGATGGAGAAGAGAAATTTGAAAGATAATTGGAAGCATAAGTCAAAAGAGGAGGAAAAAGAGCCAGAATTACTAGCCCTCACTGCCTATAATCACAAGGAATGGTTAAAAGGGGCTGTAAGAAGTTGAAAAATGTACTTGTGAATATGTGTGGTGTAAATGTATCCAAGTGGAAAGGATACTTAGCAATGTGACCTTGGCAAATTGGATTTTGAAAAGGACAAAAACAGGATACTCAACTTTTTAGGTTCATTTTTTTCAGCAGGCTTTTTTTCCAAATGATATTGAAACAAACACATAACCAGAAATGGAGTGAAATAAGATATCAAAAGATAAAGAGTTATTGCAAACAATATTCATACAGGTTTTCAAAAAGTAGAAGATAAGAGTAAAAGAATAATAAAATTGAGGTATTCAAGAAGAAAATAAACTAAGTACTTTGACAAAAGCGTCACAGATAAATTGGGAAATCCACTGGAGCCAGCAGATTGTGTATTAGATTAAAATAGAATACTTGAGTGAGTGGGGCATACTCTTGAAAATGGATGGAATGACCATAATAATTAAGCTATTCAACAAATAAATACTGGAGCATATGAGCTTAAAGAATTGGATGTTACTAAGCTAAAAATAACATTTTTGGAAACTCACTCGAAGATGTTTTATCCAATAGGAGAGAGAGCGCAATGAATTTGAGAGTGAGGAAAGTGAACTTGAAGATTAAATATTGAAGGAGGAAGAAATTGAAAAATACACAGAACATGCTGAATTGTGAAAAGCTTCCAGCTTTAATTCTTGAAACAGAAGTTAATGGAGAGGGGACTGTGGCATTCCATACGTTTTGAGCCAGAAACACACTGACCAATATATTCTTTTAATTTGAGCTTATAATTAAAGAGATTAGTATAGAATCACCCATTAAATGGAAAGATAAACCAGAAATGATTTACACAGACATTTCATATATATAAGTGCACATTGAACTTAGAGATTTTGATATACATTACATATATGGTAAAAATTCAAAACTTATGTTTATACATGAAAAATCATAAGAGAAACAGCTATAATTGAATTATAAAGGATCTTTAAACACAAAACAAAATATTACAGTTGCAAGGTTTTCAAGGGAAAATACAAATCAAGAAAAACCTTGCAGGTTTAGATTAATACAATACCCAGCCAATGCAGAGTTTTATTCAGAACAGGATAAATTAATACTGTACAAAATCACACATATTAGAAATACAAACAAATCAATACAATACAGGATCACACAATTTCTCCACCTTACTCCAGTATAGATATCAAAATTAGAAATATCAAAGGACATAAAATTAATGCAGATATATTAAGAGTGGGCACAGAATGATTACTGAATTTTTGCAACTCCATTTTAGGAAAGACAAATTATGAAGTTCTAATAAAGGAAATCAATAGAGATTCAAAAGGAAAGATATGCTTGCTTATTAATAATAGGACACAACAAATAATGTAAGTTTTTAGGAAATGATGCCATCCTCAAATAAAACTACCAGAAAGATTTCCCCAATGCTGTATACAAAGACTGAAATCATTATTGAAATACAAAAAAAAATTAAACCAACAGTTTACCCACCTTTGCTAAGACTTAATGGTATTTTGCTCAAAAATATCTTCTGCATGTTCTCCCCTGTAAGATGTGTCTAAGAGACTGTTGATAATATTACTTTTAAGCAACAGTACTATGACTATTCTTATGAAATATAATAATAAAAATTATCATAAAAACAATGAAATAATTAATTGCTTAATTATTTCTTTTACTTGTTTTACACTACTAGTGATTATAACAGTAAGAAGTAATTGTCAATAAAAGCTTCTGTCTTGAAGTAATAAAAATAATTTTGGTATATGTTTATATTTGAAATGAATAATTTTAAAGATAATTCTTGAATAAAACTATTACTAGAGAAAAAGTCCAATAAGTAAGTAAGTAAAACTCACTAATACTCTAATGAGCCTTGGAAAGAGATTGGTAGAGAGGTTTGATAGATAATTGTGGATTTAATGGATCAAAATTTGATTTATAACAATATTAAAACAATATATAGTCAATCTTGAAGATTTCACGTCTTTCTGATTGATCCTGAAAGAATAAAACACTTAAGAAAAGATTAACTAATACTTACTTGTTGGTAATAATGGTATAATTGGATAATAAGATGATTTGAAAAAACAGCAAGAGGAGGCATCTTTTAAGTCAACAACAGCTCACAGAGGCGTTCCATGGAGAAACATTAAAAATCAGTGAGCAATGAAACAAGAATCATTTTTGGATCAATGATTGCATTATCTGTTTCCATGTAAGATTATCAGAATTACTTAATTAATGCTTTTATGTGACTACCAACCCAAATCTGGTTAAGAATAAAAGGAGTAACAAATGTAAGTCTCCTTTCTTTCAAAATAAATATTAATTTCTGAAAGTTATCATTGTTATTGGAAATTTAATCACAGGTTGTATTTTCTGTGGATTTTTGAAGATTCAGTGTTTCACATGGAATTATCAAAAATGGACTGTAAGTTAAACTTTGCATTTTAATGATAAAACTTGAATTATCTATGGTTCATTTATTTATCATACTAGTTTCCATTGGTCCTGAAAGTTTCAGAAAGATTCATTAATAATTGTATTTTAAATGCATTTTTGAAGTTTTTCCTCATTTCTACATAGAATTGCAAATAGCACTATATGGCTGGTTGCTATGAGGTAAATCAATGGATACTAGTCCAAAAGGAGTTTTAATTACTCTTTTAAGGTTTATCCATGTAAAGTAATTAATAATTGACATGGTTACAGGAGTCTAAGTTGCTTTTCACCTCCTTGTCATGTCAAAATATCAGCTTATTTGTAATTTTCTATTATTTGATGAGATTTTAACTTGGTAATCAAGTTCCAAAAAGGTTTTGGTATACTAAGTGGGCCATGATCATCCACGGATTCAAGCTTTAGAGCTTTCCATGCCTCAGAGGCCTCAGAAGTTGGGTACCCTGGCTCTCTTTGATGTCTTTTGTCCCCCTTAGTTATTTTCATGTCAAAAATAGGATTTCAGGATCAAAAGACTGATATCCACTATGGGTGTACCAAAACTGTATGTAAGAATACCATGATATTAAGTGTCGCAAACATGCATAACAATATTCTTAGTGTATATGTAACATGGGATTTCTCACATTCCCATTATTTTCGCGTGAAATTGAGAAAAACAAATTTTTTTACAATTATTTTATGTGGCATTGATGATTTTGTATTGAAGTATTTGCTATATTACCACCTCATAGAGTTAATTTAAGCTCATTCACTCTAAAGAGTAGTCCTAGGTGAAAATTTTTGTAGAATACAAATCTGGCCTTGAATCCATAGATTTCCTTACTCAAAAAAGAGTTATTCATCTTTTCTGAAATCCAAAATGATGAATCTTGAATATATGCATGACTTATGGGTTTTTCATGGTTGAGATTTTAATTTAAAGATCATTGTGGCCTATTTGGGTATGTAAAATATACCTCAAGGCTCACATCCACTGTCTTCACTGCCCTGAAAAACATCACTGACTAAATTTTCTCAGTGATATCATATGTACATAAAGCATTTAAATTTTGAGTAACTGTGTTTTCCCCACTTTTCCTTTAGAGAGAAGCTCTAAAAACCCAAATTATCTGAATGAAACCATATGCCTTTGATAAGAAAATTTACACTAGCAAACATATCTCAAAAAGCATGTGACAAAGTAAACAAAGCAAAACATAATGGCTCATAATTCAGGTAATATGAAGTGAAAATCCAAATAGCTCATAATTAGATACTATTTTCCATCTGACTAATTTAAAACTGGATGTGCCTGTGACATTTCTACACACAAATATACTAATAAATAGCTAAATCCTTTCACTCCTTGACTTTTGAGTCTGTTTTTGAGTGCGCTATGAGGGGCCAAAATGAAGCAGTAGAGGTCCTCTCTGCCTCATTTAGTTTTAATAATAAAAGAAATTTATACCTCACACAATAACAACCCTACCTGATATAGCAGTTTAACTAGAATAGTGTTGGTGCTTCATATATGAAACACTCAGTAGTTTAATACTATTAAATAATGAAGGTACTTCTTCATTCAAAGCTTAGTAGACTTTCTCAGAATTCCGAAATTATTAGAAAAAGTAGAATTAATATCAAAATAGTATTTAGAATAAAAAACATTATTCTTATTACTAGTATCAGTATGAAAAGAACCATTATCATTGAAATGTGAATAACCAAAGAATACCATTGGTATTATCAAGTTTCTGTTACCTTATTTTCAATTCCTGGTTAAACTTAGTGAGCTTATATTTCAAGATATTTCAAGATTTCCTTTATTTTGAAAAGATACTCTTATGCCAAGGAAATAATTAGTATTTGTTTTATTTACAATTCTAGTATTGAATGAGAGTGTTGACCAAAGTGTTATTGATAGAACTAATTTATAAATATTCTCCATTTCTTAAAGCCAAAATCTTTTTTGATTTTGTGATTCTCTTTTTGCTAAATGTTGAGAATTATTGCAAGGGAAAGAACAGAATTTGGGCATCCATGGTAATTGGGCAATTTCAGAATTAAAAACATACATACTGATATTTTCTCCCTCAAGGTACTGGATTATTTTTTTCCACATCAAAATAAGTTCCCTTAATAGCCTCAAAATAAAACACCTTGAGAAAAAATAAATTCACATTAAATAGTCTGGGAGAATAAATATGAATATCAAAGATCCCATGGAGGGCCCCAGGGTTCCCTAAAGGGATCAATACAGGGCTCATTTCCACCATTAATACATATCATAAAAGCACAGGAATAATTCATTCTCTATTTGAAAGTAAGGCAAGCAGATTTTATTATAATTACTTACCAAGTAGCAATTTTCAGAGGAATTATCATACCATATTTCAGGATGACTTCATGTAAAATATACTTAGAACTAGTAATACAGTAAGCCCCATTTCGGTTATATCGGCAATAATTATAAACTCACAAAGGTTTTCAAATAATTAATTAACTACACATGCTCCATGGTAACCTAATATAAAAATGCTATCTGAAAGACCTCAACAAAGGAAAGTTCTCTGAAAAGTCTATTAAAACAGTTGAAAGACCAGTTAATACTTGGAATTTTTAGATCACATTACACCATGTGGCAGTGCTCCTGGGGTGAAGTCAATGGATATCAAAGTGCATGCAGCTGGCTTTATTGCCCATCCCATAATCATGGAGCTAAATTACTCACAACAGGCCTTAAAAGGAACTTCCAAGGGACAAATCCCTTGTTTTCGAATGGAGTGGAAAGCACAGTTATTTTTGGCTGTATGATTGAGACCTACCCTTGTCTCCAACCAGAATCAAACCAATGATGTTGGGAACCATTTTATTGTCAAAATTTTGTCTGAAAGAACTTGAAAAGGGTAACTCTTTCTGAAAAGGCTAATAAACTTGTTGAAATACTGGTTAATACTGGAAAAAAAAGGTTTTAGATCAAATTCCACCATGTAACACCTAATTCATAAATTACAAGCTATCACAAATGAAAAAGGTAATAAGTACTTATTTAAATTACCCTATTTACATGAGTCTTTCAATAAGAAATTAATAAAGTGTGCTCTGTGTAGTAGGTTCATTTAAAATGAAACTCCTCAAATTAAAAAAACAATTTAAAGATATTCCTCCCTTGGTTCAAAAATCAAGGAGTGACAAGGAAAATCCAATTCATTTTACTTTTTATACTATTCTTAATGTAGCTTCTACTAGAAGGGGACCATTGTATTATTCCTCTGGTGAATCATTCTGTTTCCTTATGAAATCAAAGATCTCATCCTCAGCTAGCTCAAAATGAGAAAAATTATTTTCCACAGGTGGATTGAGAATATTATCAAGTTTTGTTGGGTTATAAAGAGGAAGTTTCAACAGAGAATCTTCAAGTTCTTATTTCACAGACTTTTTGTCAGAGTAAGTTTCTCTATTTGTGGGTTAAGTAGTTGAATTGAGGTCCTTGTGGAATGGGCCAGTATGCTCATTGCAATTGCAGATGGTTTTTGAAGGTATTTCTAACATGCTTCATGGCACAACCACATTTATGTTAGCATATCATATTTGTAAATTTTGGTCTTTCCTTCTTCATGCATATTTATTGCATCCTAGCAGTAATAACAATTATAGTTATTCTCAAATGTAGCAATGATTCATATATCTATTGGCTGAACCTTTGAGGTTCAGTTTGGCTGTAAGATCTGAATTTAAATATTCTCCAGATTAATTTCACCAATCATCACATGTTCTGATCCATTATCCAAGAGAATATATACTTTACACTTTTTTATTTCATATTGTTCTCAAAATTATGGAGACACTCTTGAAAAAATGAGCATTTAATCCATTACCTCTTGTTATAATAACTCGAAAAGCTGAGTTGTTGAGTAGTTTCTTGTGAAAAGCAACGTTTTTTTTGCTTGTACAATAAAAAAAGGCTTCAACGTGTCAGAGCTATCAGAATTGGAAGTGATCGATACAATTAGACATGCGTTGTATTTATTAAGTCCTTTAATAGGTTTCCTGAAATAGCTATATAAGGAGAAATGCTATAGAACAAACCTACAAAACTAAAGCCAGATCTAATTGTTTAATGGAAGGAAGAAGGTTGGAAACAAACCAGTTTAGTTCATATCACAAATATCACATTTCTTGTACTTTAATTTAACATTCTGAATTTTTGAAGGGCTTTTACCAATGGCTTTATATCACAAGAGCTACTGCCACCATTCCTTTTGAAGCCTCAATTCCTTTTCAATTTATGTAGACAACCAGTTGAGAGATCAATGGAGCCTCCAAGAGCTCCAAGTTGGTTGTCAAATTGAACTTCCTTCGTCTTTAGTAGATTTCATGTGATTTCCACATTACCTGCTTGATTTTGAAGTATTCACATTGCCATAACCTCTTCTAGCTTTTTGTCAGCAATTTTGCTTATTCAAGTTTTTTATAATGCCAAGTTCTCTTTTACTGATTATTTTTCAAGATTTTTATCGAAATAGATCCAACCATTGTCAATTTTTAAGAAGTAGCTGATATATCTTAAGTTGAATCAAAGGTTTTGAAATGGGTAGCTAACTTGTTTCAAAAACAAAATTCTCTAATACAGTATGTTCATGTAGGCTATAGTACCAGCTAAGCGATAGATCCTCCTGGAGCCAAGGAAACAAACTATTCGGGGATGACTGTTTTTGTGTCACATTTGGGGAAAACATTATAAGAATAATTGAAGGGATTTACTATATTGGTGCAAGGTTTTTCAATGAAAATCTTTATAAAGTAACAAGTACTATTACTTTCCTAATGAAATATAATGAGAAAATCATTATGGCCATAATTTTAATTATGAAAATGTGATTTTTATAATTATAATATTGAAATAAATCTTAACATTATATAAAAATTCAAGAAATTGTTTTTTTTTCTACAACTTATTATTATACAGTACCAGTTTTATAGTAGTAGGATGTAAGTGTTCACAAGAACCAATATACCTAGTGGATGTTAAAAATAATCCACAAAAAAAAATAGAAAATATTACTTTTGACAATAGTAATTGTAAGAAGAATTCCAAAATAGAGGTAGAGATTCACAGAGAAATGAAGAAAAACACACCAAAACACCTCAAAACCCATTTGGAAGATTAAATAAAGGATTTAAGAAGTATTTCAGAGAAACTGTTGATTTAAGGATATTCAAAGGATAGAAAACAACAATCATAAGTAGTCTGGAGGTTTCAATACTATAGCTTGAATTGATATTCAGAATTTCACTTATTTTTATTATAATACTATAGGAAGCACTGAGACTAAAATTTATTGATTTGAGTTTGAAATAATGTTGAATTAAGTGAAAAGCAAAGTAATAAGAGGGTTACTTCAAAGTTCTGTAAAGTCTACAAGAGCAATAGAGGATGTGAAAGAAAGAATACTGAAAAAACCATGAGTTGAGAAATCATTTACCGGTTTTTGATTAGAAATTACACCAACTTGTTTGTTGATGAGATCATTCAATTACTAATTCATGAATTTTTCATGACTACCAACCCATTAATGGTTAAGGAATAATCAAGATACTCACATAAATATTTGTTTGTTTCAAAATAAACATTGATTTCTTACAGTTATCAATGTTTTGGTAATTCCATCAAAGATTCCATTTTCTTTGAATTTTGGAAGCTTCAGTGTTCTTTTGAAAGTCATCAAAAAGAGATAGTAAGTGAATATTTTGATTGAGCATATGAGCTTATGATTTTTTTTGGATTTAATTGAAGATAACTTCATCCCCCATTGAGTCTGAATGCTTCAGAGAGATCACTTGAATAATTGATTTTGAATTAATTTTTGAAGATTTCATTATTTTCTTCAAAACAGTAACTTCCAGGAGGTTGAATTATTAGTTGCCAATGTTTAGCAGTCCAAAAGTGTTTTATTAGTCTGGGAGAACTTCAAATTGGCTTATGAGATCCTTTCTTCTCCTTGAAGAATACAGAAATTTGGGTACACCAGCTTTATTTTACTTGAGTCCCTGTCTTCCTCTCTGCTATAATTTGTACCTATAGTGGTATTTACATAATACCTTGATGAGTATATGGTAAAGTAGAAATTCACTACAGTAATCTGGAATTCTATTGAATATATGAATTCCCTCGGTAAAAAACACAATTGGTCCATAAATGTGGCATTTGTAGGAAACCACTATTTCTCTCTGAAATTTCATTTGAAATTGACAATGAGAGTTTTTGTGCTGATCATGGGTTTAGAGGGTTTCCAGAAGAACATTTCAGTCAATTATAACCATTTTTGACTTATGTGTAGAAATACATTAAGAGTCATATTTGGTCATACCTCCTGTGAGGGTACCCAAGCTAAACTTTAGCGTAGAATCCAAATTTGGACCTAAATACTAGGAATTACTTACTAAATGAAAGTTTATTAATATTTTTCTGATTTTAAAATTATTAATTTTGGTCATAAACAGGCCTTATGGGCTTTGAATGGTCATTGAGTTATTGATGTTTAAAGTGGTGGCTTATTTGGGTATATAAAACATACCTCAAGGCTCACAATTGGAATAATGGTGATTAATTCTACTTGAAGATCTGGGTGCATTTGTTAATAGTTTACTAATAATAGTATTTACTACATTAATAAAATATATAATGATAACTGGTTATTTTTGAATATTATAATTGTTTGTAACAGTTTTACTACATATAAATTGAGGAGAAGGATGGGAATTCCTCTTTGGCTCAGAAAAAAGGCCCTCTTTATCCTGAAGAATGTATGGAGGAGCATTTTCATCCTCTCACATAAAAGGGGTGAAGTATTCACTCCAGAGGGTGGGCTTGTTGTTTCCAAAGACCTGTATAGCTGTCACAGCCATGGAGTCAGGCAGGGCATTACCAATCATTATTCATTGAAGATCTTCCAAAGCCCAATGAGCAAGGGGGTTTCATAAAATATCCTCCAAATACAGATTCAAATCTCAATACAGTTCAATACAGTCAAAACCCAAATACAGGACTGTCCTCAATACAAGTGTGAATACCTGTATTGGATACACCAATACAGGCTTTAATATCATATACAACTTCTTCCAGCATACAGCCCATAGTTTTTCAGAACTCAAATTCAAGGCTGGTATTTTTCACATATATCAGCCCCCTTTCACCCACCTGGGTGTGTTTCCCCCAGTTAATTAAATATTGTATTTACTTTTAGTATTATATTATTTCTAATTAAAGAGTTGTTATATTATGAATTCTTTAGTAAGTATTAGCCTTCCCTCACCTGTTCAGTAGAGTCCTGGTGGTAATATCCTTATTAATCCTTTTCTCTTTTGTGAACAGGCTGAAACAGTGATACAGGATAATTTGGGGTTGGCTCTTTATTGTTGCTTTTGTTTTCTTTCTTTTTCCTTAAGTCCAGTCATTATATTCATTAGGAATTCTCCCCTTTTATTAATTGCTCTTATCCGTTGAGTATTCCTCTGTGAGCACTCCATAAGTAAGTCTTTTCACTGAGTGTCAGGCCCTCTTCATTTAGAAGATCCCCTGTGATATTATTTAAAGTAACTCACAACTGCTTCTTTCCTTTCATTCATTTATATTCATTTCTTCAATTCATCAATTATGATCTTTTCATGACTTTATGACTTTATGATTTCACATAAATTTTCAGCTCATTCATTTCTTTCATATTGAAATTGATCCTCTTTCTCATTTCTTAAATTCTTCTGACCATTTGACTTTATTAGTAATTCTAAA
Organism: Austropuccinia psidii; assembly: GCA_023105745.1. Lineage (NCBI taxonomy): Eukaryota > Fungi > Basidiomycota > Pucciniomycetes > Pucciniales > Sphaerophragmiaceae > Austropuccinia > Austropuccinia psidii. Next base: position 28,161,453 of record JALGQZ010000003.1, read on the forward strand.
TGAAATCTCAATTCTATTTTTCTTTTTGAATTCAGGTCTTATCAGGGTTTTGAATTTGATTGGTTTATTGGTTGGAATTCATTGTGATAACTGATGCAGAGATTCAGGATTTGTTTCATTGTATTGTATTTATGATTAATTGATTTTTAATTCTTCAATAGAACTGATTTGATCTTCAAGAATTGATTTTGATTAACTAACTGATTTTGACTAACCAACATGTTGAATTTATTCCTGGAGATATTGATTGATTTACTGAATTCCTCAAGACACTGATTCTGATTTTAAAGAAAATTGTTCATTGATTTTTTAGATTGATTGAATTCTCCAGGATCTATTGGAATTTATTTTGGATTGAATTTATAATTGAATTGATCTATTTATTTGATACTCTTCAAGAAGCTTGATTAATTTATAAGATTTTGACTTTGTCACTTTCACTTCTAACGATTTTAACATTTATTTCACCTCAAGGCTGTTGATTGATTCCTCAGGTTTCAGCAAGAATTCCCTTTTTATTCAATTTTGTCAAGCCTTATTATTATTCTCAAAGTATCATCAAGTTTTATTTTCTTATTATTAACTAATTCCGGATAAGCATACCCCCAGCCAATAATACCAGATCCCAAAGAAATAAAGCTGTTCAAACTCCTACAGAAAGGGCTCCTCTTTCCCACACACCATCAGTTCATTAACTGAGTGAAAATTTGAACAGAGGTCCCCCAATGGAAGGAGAAGCACCCTCCAGAGGAGGAGGTGTGATGTCTAGAAGATCAAGATCATTCTCTGGCTTATTGGGTGGATACCCTGGAATTTCTCAAGAGCCTAGGAGCCAGTTGGGGGAATCTGAAGATGAATCCTGTGAGGCTCTAGATATAGCACTTTCCAATCAAACTCTTTTCTCTCAAGCTGAACCAGAGTTCCTCAAGATAATGAAGCAGATGATGCAATTTATGGGGAAACTCACTCAATCAGTTACCAAACTGAAAAATTGAAGAGCCTCAGCATTAACGCCTCAATGCATGAAGGCACCTTATTATTTTTATGGCACTAAAGCTTATAAACTGAGAGGATTTATTCAATACTTTCAGTTAATTCTCCATAATGATCCAGAAAACTTCTTTGATGACAGGAAGAAGGTTCCTTACTAAACCTCTTTTCTCACTGGTGGGGTGGGAAAATGGATTGAACCTTACCTCTCAAATATCTCCAATGAAGACCTATCTTATCTTCTGAATTATTTGCAGTTGCTTAAAGCCCAGTTTCTCACTGTGTTTGTTGATCCCAATGAGATCAGGAAAGCTGAACAAGGGTTGCAAAATCTCAGAATGAAATAAAGTGGTCAAGTCTGTTTTTAAATAGAAGATCTCAGAAGCTTAATGTCAAGAATTTGAGATTGGGGGCAAAGGTATTATATTAATGTGTATAGAAGACGCTTAGAATCAAGAATATTGGACCATCTGGATTCTCAACCCAAAAGCTTCGATATCCTTCTAGAACTCATGGATATTACCCTGGAGTCAGAAACTAAATACCATGATAGGAAGAGGGAGAAGGGTGGTAGTCAAGAAAAGAAGCCTCCTGTCACTAGACCTAATTCTCCTATGCCTAATAAAGAATAATGTTCCAAGAAGCCTGATAACAAGAATAATAAGAAGGGGAAGAATGTTTGAGGTTCCAAGGATAGGTGTCAGGCTGAGTCTATTATAAAGTGATATGAGAGGTATATACAGCTTTAACTATGACTGTGACATGGATAATAGTATTTAAAAAGGTTTTGTTGAAAGATATTAAGGGCTTTACTAATAATGATTAGTGGTGTTGAGTGCTTCTGAAAGCCCTGGATGCAGGTTTATCTATTGGATTACAATAATAAAGACTACAATACTTAAGTTTTTAAATTATACCTGACTTGTTTTCCAAGAGTAGAACTGTTTGGGAAAGTTGGTCTTTGTAGGAATTAAAGAACACAATAAGGAAACCTTTTCTGGTGGAGAAAAGGTTCCTTTTTATCCTAAAATTGGGTGGAAAAGTCTGCTAGAGCTTTCCACATAGGCTTTCACAATAAAGGTTGAAAATCTTCATCTGGTGACCACACAGCCCTCTTCTGATGTGTATTATGCATAGAATTTTGTACAGAACCTGTGTGGAACCCCAGTATCAACTAAACTATGAGGTATTTAACTAAAATCAATCTTCTTTTTCTGTTTGACACCTCATAATCAGAGTTGTGAAAGACTATCCCACAGAAAAGGTGTATTGACCAAGCTGCGGGATTTTAACCTTAAAACTGCCATAACTCAGTCAGTTTTTTAGATATCACTCTCAAGGTTGGTTCATTGCGCAGCCCTGGATGTGTTCTACACAAAGATACCACACTTGATACGTTTACCATTAAATATGGCAAAGTTATGCTATGTACAAGATGTTTTGTACATATATATTATTTTTCTTAAATCTGTATGCAGCTTGTTTGCCCCATAGCTTTTTTTGCAGGTGAGATATGGGGAAATTAATGGAAACATCAGATAGGCCTGATTGTTCTATTTCCAAAAAGGCCCCACCCTAGGTATCTCACACTAAAACCATAGAGGTTAGAGGAGAGGTGAATATTTTATTGCCTCTTATTTGACCTCATTTTGGTCATAGCTTCAGTAATTCTGATACTAGCTCAATTTGGCTAGTACCATAGGATAGCCCTGACTTAGAGCTTAAATTTGAATACCCATTCTCTGGGGTTAAGCCTCTTCCTCTGGATTTTAGATGTGAGATGAAAATTAAGGTTTATGCTCAGCAATGACTTTGAGTAGGAATAACTTTGTTATTATTTGTCCTATGGTTATGGGACTTGTATATTTTGGAAGAGGTGGGGTTGCTTTTTCTTTTGATACCTTTTGAGATAATTTGGCTCAGCTCCATGTTTTGATGGTATCTTGGCTTTACCATTGGTTTATGGTATTTGGCTGTAATGCTTGTGCTCTGGTTTTGAGTCACAGGCTGACAATAAGCCTCATGCTAATCTCATCAATAAGGACAAAGAATTGATTGGTTCTGCAAAGGAGAGGAGTATTGAGGAAGGTTGATGCACTTATTATTGTGGAAAGCACCCAATTGAGAAATGCTTCAAGAGGTCTCAAAATAGGCTAGTTTCATCACAAGGCCTCCCCAGCAAGCAAAGAAAATACTAAGTGGGAATGATTATGTGTTCAACGATTCTCACTTTTTTCCTCCAAGAGCACAATTGTGCACTCTGAATACTAGTGTCAATTACTCTTCAAGATTTCTTATTTTTTCTTCTGTCCCTGATGGTTTTATAGTATTCTCATTGACTCTGGTGCTACAAACCCTTTTATTGCAAAGAGTTTTCTTCTCAAGTACTCATTGACCTTGTCGCAGCTCCCTGAAAATATTGCTCTTATCATTTTGGATTCCAATTACTCCACTTCCTTGTTCAACACCCATTATACCAAGTGAGGTTTGACTTGCCTTCTTTCCAACGCTTTGAATGGGACTTTCTTATCATAGATTCACCCAAGGGAGAAGACTTCATGTTGGGCTAAAATTCTCTTTTGAAATTTTAATTCTATTATTGATTGGAAAAACAAATTGATCACCTCTAATTCTAGTCATAAGGATTATAATAGTAGTATTTATTCTACTAGTAATGACTTGGACACCGTTGTTAACAGTGTTGCTCTGATGGGTTAGCTTAAGACACCTTCCCTTCCTTTCATAATTCTATCTCAATCATTACTTCAATCATAAGATGAAGTCTTGAAAAAGATAAAAGATGTTGCTATATCTTCACTTCATCTCTGTCAAGGGGATATGGACCTTCCTCCTTTGTCCTTTCATGCCTCCCTGGAGCAGAAGTGGGATGAAGAGGAAGAGCCAGAAGAAATTGAAACTGTGCTGAAGGTAATCCCTACTGTTTATAACCAATATTTCAATGTATTCTCCAAGGTGAAAGTAGGGAAAACTCCTCCACACCACACCTGTGATCATCATATTGAACGGGAGGGGCTTCTATCTCCAGTTTGTGTCATCTACTCTTTATCAAATCATAAGTGACAAACCCTATGGGCCTACATTTCAGAAAATTTAAAGATGGGTCTTGTCTGGCCAAGCTCCTCTTCAACAGGAGCATCTGTCCTTTTTGTCAAGAAAAAGGATGGTGACCTTTGTTTGTGTGTTGACTACTTCAACCTCAATGCTGGTCCTTACCATCTTAAGAAGCTCCACTATCTTCTCCAATATATATTTGTGCAGTTCTAATAATCTCCTGAGAATTAAAGAGGGGATGAGCACTTAAAGTCCTTTGCAGCTAAATATGGTAGTTATGAGTATTTTGTTATGCAATTTGGCTTTAACAATGCTTCTGCTTCATTAAGAAATCTTGTGAATGATTTATTTTTAGATTTCTTGGATGTTTTTGTTGTAGTCTACTTAGATTATATAATGATTTTCCTAGTTTTGAGGAGGAACATGTTAAACATGTGTCCTCTGTACTCCAAAGACTGAGGGAAAATAATGTGAGCCTTAGAGGTATTGTTATACACCCAAAACCCCAAAAAAACAAAAAATATAACTATAAATTAAGTAAGTTTATTTTTATTATAAAGAAAATTAAAGATATAAATACACAAATTTATATATAAAATGAAAATATCAAGTATAATTTAAAGATGAAATTACTTTGAAATTGAAAATTGTGAAAATATCTTTTTACTTGTAAAATTAAGTCAAAATAAAGTATTTTTTGAAAAAAGTTAAATAAAAGTTATTTTAAATTTTTATCCCAAAAATAAACTTATGAAAATTATTCCACCATTAGATTCCTCATAAAAATAAGGTGTGGTCACCTCTGGGTGAAATTTCTGTAACTCAACTCTAAATATGCTCAAATTAAGCTTTTAGTATTTTCTGTATGAAAGCTGAAAATCCTCAAAACTTTGACTTAATTCACACCACATGGGGTCTTAACCATCAATTTTTTTGTCAAAATTGAGGTGTGGTGTGTAGTTTAGAAGTTATGAGGAATTAAAGTGTTTTCAATTGAAATGGCAAAATGTGAGCATGTATTACATAAGTGAAATTTAATTTACATATGAGGTACCAATTATTACATTTGAGTACTTTAAAGACTAAATTTAATTGAATGTGTAAATCAAAAGTATAATACATGATGAAGAATTAAAGAAAAAATCAATTGGAAATATTGATTCTGGGGGGAAAAGGAATCTTGGCTCCAAGGGTGCCAGACTCCACCAAATTCCTTTCTGACAGGCATGGGTTGACAAAATTCATGAAAAGGCTTATAACATTTGGCCTGGAAGTTAGTCACAGGGTCTGTGACTCAAATGATGAGGTTTTGATACCAACCAAGGCAGTTTTAACTGCTGCCAAGAGGGTAAAACTACCCTTAAGCTAAAAAAGCCTTACGAAATACAGTTTTTACTGGTTCTTATTTCTCTTACAAAGATTTGTGTGTGTTTTGAAGGCTTGAAACCAGATAATAATGTAGCAGTGGCTGATTTAAGGGTCTAAAAGGGCTAAAACCGGCCCTTTTTTTCTTTTAATCAGGGTTCAATGATGCCATAATTGGCCATTCTGTTGTCAGAGTGTTTTTCATGACTGAAAAGAGTAATTTTCACTTTTGGAGTAAGAAAATTGGTGGCTATAAAACAATGTCTTCTTTGCCCGACTTCTTCCTTCATGTTAGAATCTTCTGCTTTGTATAATTAGTTTAAACACTGTTGACCCAATCAATAATAGATTCCAGCCACCTTTTAACCACGTGAAAAAATCATCATAATCAATGTTTTTAACATTTACAATCATTTTTACCCTTGAACCACTCTATAAGTCAATTAAAGAAACTTTCATATATGTTAGCTTCGTCACTTTGTTTCCAAATTAACTCTGGTCACTTTTGGGTGTTTTTTCTCTTTAATGATCCTTTTAAAGAATCTTTTTGTATATTAATTGCCTGCAGTTCTTTGCTCAATTAATTCCAATTGAAATCACTCTTGAAGAAATTTCTTTTGTAGCCTTAAATATCTGTTGCAGAATATTTTTGGATAAACTTTTATTGTTGGTAAAGCCTTAAATATTTATAATATTATTGCATGATACTTCAAAAGGCAAAGAAAATGAATTTGGTGTTTTTTTCTCTAAAAACTCTTAAGTTTTACTATTTTTAATTGAATCGTACCTTATAAATGCTTTGAAGACAGGAGAAGTACTTGGTGTTTATCAAAATTTTATTTTCACATCTTACAAAGAATGTGTTTGCTAATACCTCAAAGTGTGGCCTACTTGGGCTATAATGTTTCAAGTGATGGCCCCAAGATTTATTCTACCAAAGGTCAGCAAATTCTCAATTGGCCTCAGCAAAAGAACATCAGGGCACTTCAATCCTTTCTTGGCTTTGACAATTTTTATTGTTACTTCATTCAAAATTATTCTAAATCAATATCTGCTCTCACTTCCCTTCTGAAAAATATTCTCCATTCATCTTCAATGAGGAACACCTTAGTCAGTTTCAAATATTCAAAGAAGCTTTCACCACTGATTCTATCCTCTCCCATTTCAATCATTCTCTAACAACCATTGTAGATACTGACACGTTGGATTATGACTTGAGTGCTGTACTGGGTCAGGTGAGTGAATCAGGAAAGAATCCCATTGCATTTGATAGCTGTAAGCCCCTCAAAGCAGAACTTAAATATGAAATTCATGAAGGGAAACTCCATGGCATAGTTTGGCCTCTGAAGAGCTGCAGAACTTTCCTTTCTTTTCTTTCTAATCTCTTTGAAGTCTTGACAGACCACTCTTCCCTCCAACACTTTATGTCTTCCAAAGTCCTTACTTGTAAATCCCACTGGGCTTATTTTCTCTCTGGGTTCCACTTTTCTATCACTTACTGCCCAGGAGGACTGGCCACTTTACCGTATCTCTTGTCACCTCATGAGAATTTGTACCCAGAGAGAGGGGTAGGCTTCATCAACAAGAATCCTCAGCATTTTAATTAAGTTCTCAAAGAAAATGAAATTCAAGAATCAAGATTCTTCTAAATCAAGGCTGAAATTTTCTCAGATCTAGTAGACCAAATTCAGAAAGCAGTATTTCAAGAAAAATAATGTAAGAAAATATGCAAGAAATTAAAAAGAGGTGAATCAGTCTCAGATTGTTCTCTTAAAGCTCAAGCCAAATCTTCATTATTCAAAGATAGAATAGTCAATCCAAGCAATCATTAAATTCAATTGAATATTGTTAAAACACATAATGAATCACAGTTGGCTGGCCATCCTGGTCAGGAGAAGACCCTCAAGCTCATCAAGAGGTATTCCTATTGGTCTGGCATGAATCAAATAATCAAGGACTATGTGTCCTCATTCCAGAAATCTTCAAGACATAAGAACATTCACCATAGGAAGGTTGGATTACTCAAGCCTCTTCAAATTACATCTGGTCCTTGGAATTCATGATCAATGGAGCTTATCACTCAATTGCCCCTATCAAATAGCTTTGATTCAGTTTTAGTAGTTGTGGACAAATTCTCAAAAAGGGAAATACTTATTAAAACCTATTCAAAAATAACTGCCCTGGACCTATTTTTAATTTTCATCAACCATGTATTGTCCAAGGATGGACTATCAGTAAGTATTGTTGGTGATAGAGGTTCCTTATTTGTTTCATTCTTCTGGACACAATTATGTCAGCAGCTCAGGATATCAAGAGATCTTTCAACTGCGTCCATCCCTTGAACAGATAGACATAAATAGAGGTTAGATAATATTCTAGAACAGTATCTTTGGATGTATTCAAGTTACCATCAAGATGACTGGAAAATCTGGCTCCCTCTGGCTGAATTTGCCTATAATAATGCAGAATATTCATTTAAAAAAAATTTCCTTCTTCCACCATTTATGGAAGAAATTCCAGCTTTGATTCAATTCACATTTCTCAAGACACACCTTCTGGAAAGGTATCAAAAAAACTCCAGTAAGTAAAGAAATTTTTCAAAGAAGAATTGGAGTCAGCAATAAAGCATTTCAAGAAGTATGCCAATAGAAATAGAACAATTCCACCTGATATTTAAGCTGGGGACAAAGCATGGCTAGCTTCTAGGAACATCAAGACAAGAAGACCCACCAAGAAACTCTCAGAAAGATGGTTGGGACCCTTTGAAGCTATGAGGAAGATTGGCAGCCATGCATATCACCTCAATTTTCCTCAACAGAAGAATTAAATTCACCCTGTTTTCCATGTGTCCATTTTAGAACCAGTTAAGACATCAAATATCCCAAACCAACATCAATTGCAACCACCACCAGTCATAGTGGAAGAGCAAGAGGAATGGGAAGTGGCTCAGGTTCTGGACTCAAAACTCAAAAGAGGTGAATTATGATATCTAGTGGTGTGGAAAGGATTCAGTGAAGACCCAGAAAGAACAGCTTGGGAACAAAATTACAACATTACCAGCTTCCCGAACCTTTTAAAAGACTTCCACACCTTTTATCCTGACAATCCTGGCCCAAATACCTCAAGAGTTTGATTTTATGGTGCCTGGTGGGGATTGGAGCTTATCAAAGTAAGTTCCTCTCCTGGAATGCACCTTTAAGGGGGTATTCTACCCGAATCTATTGTAAGATTTTCCTTGGCCACTTTTTGAGCACTTATAAACCCTTTGGAAAGATTGGGAAGGTCTTGCCATATCAGCACCCTCAAATTTGTACCTTTCATAAAGATATGTCCAAATTCCTTCTCTTTTTTATTCCATTAATAGTTATGCAATACATTCCTTACATATGGTCATTTTTTGCAAAGGGTTCTCCGCTCTATTATGGTCTCCAAGTTTAACAACCAAGCATTTTCATAAGAAACTGCCTTCTTGTCCAAAGCGCTAGTGGCTTCACCTGGAAAAGAAATCTTCATAGCTTCATCAACAAAAACCTCAATCAAATAATCTACCTCTTCAAAAAGGGATGTGAACATCTTCCTATTCATTGTCTTCTGATCAGTGAAGCTTCAAGTAATATTCCAGCAGCAGCGGTTTTTAAAGACTTGTTCAGGTTCTGGAGAAATTGGGTCTCTAGATGCTCTAGCTATGGGTGGTTTCAAATTGGTGGAGGTAGAGACAAGTCGGGATGGCCTGATTGAGGACCTAGTTGGAGGTTGAGCTGGTTGGGGGGACCTAATCACTTCATGGGTGGTGGTATTGGCTTGGACTGGAGATAGTGAAGTGGATTGGATTCTTCTTCTGTGGATGGGAGTGGTTACTTCAAGATCTTCTCCATATATTTCATCACTACCTTAAGCATCAGTATCAACATCATCTTGGACCACTATACTCCTCTTAAATTTTCCAAGTCTTCCGTCCTTTCTTGTAAGCAAAATAGGGACCTCTGGGGCGACTCCAATGGCATTGCCTTGGGGGTGAATGGGTCCTCCAGTATTAGGCAAGGAGCTGGTGGTGTTATTCCAATGTTGAACACCTCTCATCCTGGATCAAGTCACTGGAGAAGAAGAAAAGACAACAACAAAAATAAGTAAATCAGAAATTCCTTGACCAATAAACTCACAATTGGAATGACCAGAGGTGGTGTCAGAGGTTGGGGGTTCATCAACAAGAGCTTCCACAATCCAAATCTTCCACCCTTCTTGATTCTGTTCAATAATATTCTGGGATTTTCTGGGAATCTATGGTTGGCCATAGAGCGATTTCTTTTTTCAAGGTTGCAGAATTGGAACCTGGTGGACCTAGAAGTAGCAGATTCAACACAACAAACCCCCTTCATATGACAATTGATGCAGGGTGGCTCAATAACTCTGAGATTTTATCCCATCATAGATTTTATTATTGTCATAAATAACTGTAGGTGCCATACTCTCTTCAGAAATCTCCCTCAAGCTATCAAAGACACCAGGACCATAAACTATAGAAGGTGGGGAATCAGAGTGATTGGAGTCACATATGGATGTCAGATTTGAATTCATCTTCAAGGTCAAAATTTAAATCCAAGACCAAGAAAATTATGCACAAATCCAAGTCAGCAAGTCATTCATGGCAATTTACCCTCTAGAATGGGGTGAAGCACAATAGATTAGAAGAAAAAAAAAGAAATGCTGCTTCATTGGCCAAATAGTCCCTTTTTATGCATTTGCTCAAAATCACTTCATTTGATTTTTAAGTAATCTTCAACACTCTTCAAGAATCAATAAAGATAGTTGAAAATGCCCCAAAGTCAAAAATAGGCTATATTGTGCATAGGTGCATTTCTGCTATTTCTTCTTGAAAACCTTCAAGATATTAAAGTTCTTCATTTTGTTAAAAAACTCATCAAAATATTCCAAATCATGCATATTTACCCATTTATGCATTTTGGCCAAAATGGCCAAAAACCCCAGAAAAAATAAAAAATGGAGAAGATTTTATGGACTTTGTGAAAGAGTCCAAAGTCAGGAAAGAGAGAATTCTGGCCCACTCTCAATATGAAGGAAAATCATCCAAATTACAATGAATTGTTAGGACATAAACCTGAAATCACCCATTCAAATTTAGCCATGAGGACTCAAGATAAATTGAATTTAGAACACTGAAGAGGAAAGTGAAAGACAGAAAGATTACATAAGAGAGAAGAAAATCTCAAAGAAGAAGGGAAGAGCCAAAGTCAAGTAAAGCAGAACGACCTACAGGTATATGAAAATGAAGGGGGAGTTTGGGATTATGATTGATGAAAAGGAAATATGAGAGGATGGAAATTGAGAAAATGGAGGGGAAGAAATTTTTACTTGACCTCATAAAGATTCACTTATCTCTATGGCGCTCAGAGCTCACCACCTTCAAGAGGGGGATAATGTCACAGTCATGGAGACAGGCAGGTAATTACCAATCATTATTCATTAAAGATATTCCAAAAACCAATGAGAAAAGGGGTCTCATGAAAGATCCCCCAAATACAGTTTCAAAAGCTCCATAAAGTTTGATAAATGCAATAACCAAATACAGGATACACCAAATACAGGCCTTTACAAAATACAGGTGAAAATAACTGTATTGAATACACCAATACAGGTTTCCATCTCAAATACAATTGCTTCAAGCATACAGCCCATGGTTTCTCAGCACCCAAAATTCAGGCTGGTATTTTTCACATATACCAGCCCTCTTTCACCCACCCGGGGGATTTTCCCATTTAATTAAAATATTTGATTCATTATTAGTATTATTTTATTTCCCATTCAAGAGGTATTATATTATTAATTCTTAAATCAGTCTTAGCCTTCCCTCAACTGTTCAATAGAGGTCTGGTGGTCATATCTTCATTAATCCTTTTCTATTTTCTGAACAGGTTGGAACAGTTATACAGGATTATTTGTGGTTGTCTCTTTATTATTGCTTTTGTTTTCATTCTTTTTCCTTAAATCCATTTGTTCTATTGATTAGGCATTCTACCTTTTTATTAATTTCTCTTATCCATTTAGTATTCCTCTCTGAGCCCTCCATAAGTGAGTCTGTTCACTGAGTGCCCAGAATGCTTCATTTGAAAGAGCCCCTGTGACAATAGCCTGTCTTTGACTCAGATGTGGCTTTTAAGCCACACCTGGTCAACTTTCCCATAGACATGGGAATTCAAAGGGGTTTTCTGGAAGACCACACAAGTATAATGCTGTACATAGTGTGTCTGGGACCACTGATCAGTCATAATATGATGTTTTGAATTGAAAAAAGCTTTTGTGTGGTTTTGAAACCCTTCATTCATTAGTACAGGTCATTAGGCCACTGTATTGGGTTTTCCACAATGAAGTGGTATTTCACCATTAAAACATCAGATATTTGTCAGATTTTGGATATATATCTAGCTAAGTAGTGGCTTTTTTTGGATCTCTTGATGAGGTCTACAAATTGATGACCCATTTGGTATAGTTAGCCTTAAATATGGAAAAGCTATGTATGTGCCCCTCAAGATATATTTTAGATACACAGATAGGCCACAATAAATATAAAACTAACCTTTTAACTATGAATAACCCATAAGTCATGAATATATCTTGGACTCATCATTTCCCATTTAACAAAATTTTAATAAGATTTTTGTTTGTAAGTAAATCCATGAGTTTAAGGCCAGATTGGGATCCTACACAAAGATTCACCTAGGGTAACTCCATAGGATGAATAATTTTAAATCAACTCTATGAGCTATTAATATGGAAAATACTTCAATGCTACATCCCCAATACCACATAAAAGAATTGTAAAGATCTTTGTTTTTCTCAATTTAATGCCAAAATAATGGGAATGTGAGAAATCTATTGTTACATATACACTGAAGATATTGTCATGCATTTTTGTCAGACTTGATATAGCTGTATTATAGAATAAAGCTTTGATACATGCATAGTGGATATTGGTCTTGAATCCTGAATTACTATTTTTGACTTGAAAATAGCTAAGGGAGGAAAAAGACATCAAAGAGAGCCAGGGTACTCAACCTATGAGGCCTCTGATGCATCAACAGCTCCAAAGCCTGGATCTGTGGCTTATCCTTCCACAATTAGTCTACTCAAATATTTTGTAAACCTTGTTAACAAGTTAAAATCTCATTAAATCATGAGAAAAGAGAAAATAAGCTGCTATTTTGACTGGACAAGGAGGTAATGAGCAATTCTGACTGCTGTAACCATGACCATTATTAACTATCCTCCATGAAAAAAGCAAAAAAGAGTAATTAAAACCCATTCTGTACTAGTATCCATGACTTTACCTCATGGCAACCACATATTACTGTGCTATTTTCTTTTCTACATAGAAATAAAGTAAAAGCTTTATAAATTGACTAAAAATACAATACTTAAGACGTCCTACTGAAACTTTTAGGACAAATGAGAAAGGATGATCTTTATAAAAATCATATATTATACCTTCATAATTAAAATTAAAACCTTCACTTACAGCACATATTTGATGATTCCACATGAAACACTGAATCTTCAAAAATGCACAGAAAATAAAATACATGATGAAATCTCCAATAACATTGACAAATTTGATAAATTAATATTTATTTTGGAATAGAAGAAAATGGACATTTGTTACTACTTTATTTCCTAACCATAAATAGGTTTGTAGTAATGTAAAATGACTTAATGAAGTAATTATGATAATCTTACGTAACAACAAGTGATTTTATTGCTAATCCAAAGAGAATCACTGATTTATAGCTTATTTGTTATCAAATTCCTCCATGTAAAACCTCTGTGAGATTTTTATTAATTAAAAGAGGCATTCTATTTCTGTTTGTTCCAATTATCAGCTTATTATTCAATTGTGTCACTAGTAAAAAAAGTAAGTATTAGTTAACTATTTTCTTAAGTGTTTTGAATGTTTTCAAATAACTCAGAAAGACATGAACCCATAAAAATAAGCTATTTCAAATTGTGAGCCTTCAAATATGTTTTACATGCCCAAATAGGATACAATTAATATTAAAAGAAATCCTGAACTATGCATAACCCATAAGTTATGCATATATCCAAAATTCATCATTTTTCATTTCAGAAAGAATGAATAGTTTTTTTGTAAGTGAATCTATACATTTTAGGCTAGATTTGAATTTAACACAAAAATTCACCTAGGGTAGCTCCATAGAGTGAATAAGCTCAAATTAACTCTATGAGGTGGTAATATGGAAAATACTTCAATACCACATAAAACAATTTTGACAATTTTTGGTTTTTATCAACTTAATTCCAAATTAATGTTAATTTAAGAAATCCCATGTTACATATAAGCTAAGATTAGTGTTATGCATGTTTGTGGCACTTAACAATACCGTATTATTACATACAGTTTTGGTACACCTGTAGGTCCATCACTATTTTTGATATGAAAATAGCTAAGGGGGACAAAAGACATCAAAGAGAGCCAGGGTACCAAGCTTCTGAGGCCTTTGAGGCTTAGAAAGCCTAAAAGCTTGGATCCATGGCTGATAATGGGACAATTAGTATACTAAAGCCTTTGTGGAACTTGGTTACCATGTTCAACTCTCATTAAATCAGAAGAAAATTTCAAATAAAGTACTATTTTGATGTGACGAGGAGGTAAAGAGCAGCTTATACTCCTGTAACCATGTCAATTTTTAATGGTTTTCCAGGGGAAAACCTCAAAAGAGTAATTCAACCCTTTTTGGACTAGTATCCATTGTTTTACCTCATGGCAACCAGATATACTGTGCTATTTGCAAATTTAAGTAGAAATGAGGTAATCATTTTAAAATTAGTTAAAATTACTATTCTTAACAAATACTTGTTAAAAATTCAGGCCCAATGAGTAATGGTATTATTAAGCAAGAAACCAAAAAGAATTATGATTTCATAAGTAAACTAAAAGTTTTACATAAAGCCCATTTTTGATGATTTCACATAAAAAACTGAATCTTCAATAATTCAAAGAAATTTCCAACAAAAATGATAAATTTGAGAAATCAATGTTGTTTTTAAATAAAAGAATATTTACACCTGTTACTGCTTTTATTCTTAACCATAAATTGGTTGGTAGTCACATAAAAGGCTTAATTAAGTAATTAATATAATCCTATGTGACAACAGATGATGAAATCAATAATCCAAAAAGAATAATTGGTTTCTAACTCACAGCCTTTACAATTTGCTCAATGGAACACCTCTGAAAGATTTTATTGACTTGAAAGAGACCTCCTCTTGCTGTTTTTCAAAATCATCTTATTATCCAATTATACCTTTATTACCAACAAGTAAGTAGTAGCTGAAATATTTCCTTAAGTTTTTTAATCTTTCAGAATCAATCAGAAAGTCATATAAGCATAGGAATAAACTGTAAACTGTTTTAATACTGGTATAAATCAATTTTAATCCTTTAAATACACAGCTTATCCATCAAATCTCTCTACAAGTTTTTTTCAAGCTTTTATTGGAGTATTAGTGAGTGGTTTTAATTAACTCTTGAAGGTTTTCTCTAGTATTAGTTTTCTACAATAATTCAAATTCTAATTATTCTTGCAAAATATAACTATATATTATAATAATTTTATTCTTTTGATAAAAAAGTTTTAATATCAAGTACTTGTAGTTGATTCTTGTAGACAATTACTGCTTACTGTTATGATCACTAGTAGTGTATTAGAAGTGAAAGAAATAATTGATTAATTCACTATTTAATTGTGGCTATAATAAGCTGTCTATTAGATTTCATAAGAAATGTCATAGTACTATTAATCATAGTAATATTAGCAACAGTTTCATAGAAAAATATTACACAAATAGTGTTTAACTGTAATGTTTCTTTATTTCTTTTATAGATCAATTCAGGATCTTTCAACAAAACAAAAAATCCATCAAGTCACTCTGCCAATTATTTTCAAGTTATTTTTGTAGTATTAGTGAGTTTCTTGTCTTAATTCTCAAATTTTCTCTCTATTGTGTAGTTTTCTTCAAGAATTATTCTTATAATTATTCTTTCAAAGGATATTAATAAATTGAAAACATTTGATGTTATTCTAATAAGAAGTCTTATTATTAATACTTCTGGTAATTGATTTTAGTAGACAATTCCCACTTAATGTTATGATTACTAGGAGTGTATAGCAAGTAAAAGAACGAATTGAGATAACAATTATTTATTTGTGGTTATAATGAATTTATTTATTATATTTCATAAGAACATTCACACTACTCTTCATTCATAGTAATATTATCAAGGTTTTAATAGAAAAATTGTTCCTTTGGGGCCTGGCTGTGTTTTTGGATCCTTGAAGCCTGAATTGATATATTTTGAAGCTTAAAAATATATGAAATTGATTTTTACTTTCATTTGAAAGTTAAAATCATTTCCATTTTTTAAATTTCTTTCAAAATATTTTTCATTGATGAATTTGGATTGATTTTCTATTGTTCTACTCATTGCCCTTTCACACCAAAAAGGTATAAAATTCTCCTTTAGGTTACTATGAATTAATTTTTGATTCAAAATCTGAAATTTTGAGCTTTTTCTTTAAAAATCATAAGAATTGTAAAAAAACCTTAAAAATATTCTAAAAGTATCAAAAATAATTTTTCTTTTATCATTTTTCTTCAGTGTCTTCAATCAAATATATTGCAGATGGCAATAAGCAAATTAAGACACATATTACCAGTCCTTAATCTTAAGAAGCAGAATCTTCAGAGAATATTGAAGTAAAATTTCTAAAGAGGCACTTTATTTGAGGAAGAGTTGTCCACACAGCCACCACAGGTAGGTGTTATTTGTATTTAATTCTAATTTATCCTAAATTAATATGAAAATGGTGCATGCCAGAAATGGTAGCAAATATCCAGTCCAACCAGATGGTTGTGAAAAAGGAAGAGGCAAGACCAGGACCATATCAGGAAACCCTTCCTCAAGAAAGACATTTTTTCAGGATTCCAGAGTTTCCCCCCATTCCTCAATGTCTGTACCAACAACCCCTGAAATTTACTGTGAGCTTGAAGTTATTTAGGGCCATGTTTGAAGGGTTGAAACACTTCAAAGTTGAATCCATAGAAATTTATCAGTATTGGTCCAAAAACTGGTATAGAGATGCCAAAGAGGAAGAGTGGGAAATATTTTCAAGCCTTTGGCAGGGTCCTATGAACTCCTGCTTACACATCAAGAGCTTTATGGGTCAGGAGAAGACTATAGAGCTCTTGGAAGGATGGAGCCCATTGTCTTGCAAATACAAGTTCAAAAAGATGAAGAATTGGTTGAAGAACAAAAGTCTTTTATCTTTAGAAAAAAAGAGAGAATTTGGAATCTCCCAAGCTTTGGAAAAGGAAGTACCACTAGCATCAAACAGATCTAAACCAGCTACCAAGATTCCCAAGGACAGGCCAAAAGGACCTCAGAAGAAGATGAAAGTCCCAGGAACAATCAAGGAAAGGGGAAAGCTAAAGCAAATTGGCACAGGATCCCCAAATTGGAGCCTTCAGACATGGACAGTGTGTTCAATATGGCAAGAACTGTTATGAAGCTCACAGCCAAGGAGAAGGAAAGGATGAACCGGACCTTTCCATGAAAATGATGGATTATGTTAAAGATATCCAACCCATTATTGATGTGAAATTTAATAAATTTTACAAGTAATTAAAGAAATTAACATCAAGTAGGAATTAATTAAGAAAAAATGACTGAATCTTCACTAAATTGTCTAGAGTGACAAATGCAAGACTTGAGTCAATTTCCAATACACATGACAGAATTGAGAGTAAATCAAAGGTTAAAAATGATGAATTGGATAATTTTCCATTATAAATATAAATGAAAAGCTCACAAACTTGAAAGAACATGTTTTTACATAGTTCATAACACAAATCCCTTTGCCACACATTTTCAAAGAAGTGATAATTAAAGAAAAAAGTTAAAGGAGGAGATGGTTGCACAGGTGACTCAAAATCATAAGAACTATCATCCTTATTCACACATTCCAAGACATTAAACACCTTTAACATAAGGTAAACTCTCTGTAAAGAAAATTATGACCCCTTTTTTCAAGAAAAAATACAATTACTGCAAGAGACATTCCCAAAATGGATGAATGGCCATCATTCTCTGTTGAGGGAGACTATAGCAATATTGAGCTGATTATAACAATTTATATTTTGCAAGAGGACTTTCACATACCTCATTAAATTATAGTAAGCAAATTACACTCCCTGTTTCTCAGAAGTTAAAATAGATTTTATTACATGATGAAGCAAGCATATGCAAAACATGATTGGCCTTTTTGGAAAGATAAGATCATCACCAAGTGGGCCAACAATTTCTGGAGATTCAAAGTTGAAAATTATTTTGAAAGTTTCATTTTTAATTGATAGAAAGACAAACCACTTACTTGGTCGCTCATACAGAAAGACACACTATCTGCATTACACCAAGATAGGTCTGACTCCATGATTAATATGGAAATATCAACAAAATGGGGAGGTGAACTAGAACATGCTATTGAATGCAGATGTGAAGAGCTCTGTTCAAGAGGAGACTATATTAATGAAGTGGAAGATATAATTACTAGGGCAAGAATTGGTAAAACCTGGACTAGAAACCCTGTCAAGTCCAAGAATATGCCAAATACTTCTAGAGAAGACAGAATACCTGTGCTAAGAAGTCAAAAATCAATCATTCCCAAGTCATTGAAGAGGTTCAGTGCACTGAAGAGAAAGGAGAGTTTGACAAAGATCCTGAGATCTCTGAAGACACACCAGTAGAATAATGCCCTATTGAAAATATCACAAAATTCTTTCAAGCTACTGAAGTCCATAATCACTTACCAAAATATAGTGAGGACTGCTAGAAATTGATCAATAATCAGGATGCCAGAATGTGTAAGAGAAAACCTGCTAGAGGAAAAGGTTATACTGATGGAGCATCTTGTATGACATTAATCTTAATGAATGCTGTAGAGACCACAGTTAATATGGACACAGGAGCATTCTGAACTTTTGTATAGAAATACTATCTTAAAAACATACTTCCACAATGGAAAAACTATCTATTACCAATAGAAGATGTGAAATTCAGTAGTGCCAGTAATAATATGTAACCCTATGTTATATCAAATTCTAAAGTGATAATTACACACCCCATGTAGTGTTCCATACCTTGAGGGCCCATTTTCAAGTGAAATTTCATTTATAAGGCTATCAATTGCAGAAAAAACAAAGAAAAATCAATAATTCATCAATTATAATATGGGAATTCAGAAATATAATGGATTGAAGTCCATTAATATGTATAATCCCATAAGGGAAATCAGAGAAGAATGGTTTATTTTATTAAAAGAATAACAATAAAGTAAAGAAAAGCAAAGGACAAGCTAGCAAAAAAAACTTAAACTTACAATTGAAAGGGGTAGTGTAACACTCAGGTTACCCAAGCCCTACTCAACATTTGGATTACTCAGCAATGTGGTTATTAAACTGAGGCCACTTCAATAAAGAATAAATTAAAATTTATTAATCAACAGTCACAAGGTGGGAAGAAAAAAAAACAAATAATTTATGCAAGGGAAATCCATCAAAACCTTAAATTACACAGTATATCTGTGGAAACACAAACACAGCCACCTGATAAGCCAGTAAATATAAATTAAAGACAGAATTCAATTTAAATGAACAAAAATTAAAGCTCATATAGGACAAATAGAATTCCCACAATATACAGCAATCTCCACCTACAGCTCAAACAGTGCATAGACCTATGGTGCAATAGCTGTGAAAAATCACCTCATCCCCCCAGAAATGGTGCAAAAAACCAAAAAAATGGTGCAATACCTCCAAGAAATGACACCATCTCAAAATTCCTCACAAGCAAAAACATCCCAGATTACATACTCATACATAAAATGGTGCAACAAACCAAACAAATGGTATCTCACCACTATAAAGAATTATCCCAGCCAAAAGAAGCGGAAAACTTCTAAGTCCCTTGTTTTTTAGTGCCTCTATGGAGAGCCCAGAGAATATAAATAGAGGTACTCTCTCCCTCATTTTTTCCTCTTTTCCGCATGCAATGAATTATATACCAAGAAGAAGAATACTTATTCATCCCTCACTAGTAGGTTAATCTAGTATTGTCATTAAATGGGAATTATATACCAAGAAGGAGAACAATTCATCCATCTCTTACTAGTAGGATAAGATATTTACTTTATTAAAAGTATTATAGACTTGAAAGTTTAATTCCTAGTGATTTCCAATTAATAGTAGTTAAGAGAAGGTCTACTTTATATTATTAATCCACCCTATGTTTAAATTATTAGTCTTATAATAATAATACTATCAATAATACTCATAATATTGAGTTTATCCCCATACCCCTTTACATTATAAAGGAAAAATATTCTTATTATAGCTTCATATTAAAAAAAACAAACCTTACAAATATATATTATTATATAAAGTAAACTTACACTTATATTATATTGTATCACTCTTATATTTAACAAACATCCATTCTATATTAAACAATATCTTACAAATATATTATTAAAGGTCTTATTTTTATATCATATTAACAATTACCCTCTCAAACCATTAAGTATTATAACAGATATAACATTTAATTGAACTTACACTTTAAATTATATAGCAGTACTATTATATTAAATCAAACTCTTGTAGTATTAAGGTCTTACACTTATATCATTTTTTATTATCATCTAAACATCATATTTTATACTGTTTTGAATTAAAAGTTACTTACATGATTATTGAATAGGTCTGATAGAGACTGCTTAAAAGTCTTCTCTAGCTGTACAGCCACAATCTTAAATATTGATTTGTGAGCTCTGTAGGGAGATTGTTTAGTGTATTCAGAAGGGCAGCTAAAACACCATCAGCACTCTTGGTTACAGGATTATTTCAGCAATTTGAAATTGTTTATCTGTGATTTCCCCCTCAAGGACTGCCTTATCCAATCCCACACTAAAAGGAGTTCCACACCAGTAGGGTGTATGAGAATGAAAATAGAGATAGTAGTAAGGGACAATTATACCTCTCAGAATATGATTCTTGGAAAAGAGTACTTGAAAATTTATGGTATTTACATCAATAACCATAAACATAGATATTTTAAGCTTGTAGAAAACAAAAGACAAAAACTTTCCTTTTCCAATATTACCAAAAGAATATCAGTATCATGTTCAAGTAATTATAATTATAAAGAATTTCTGTGAAATAAGCTTTGAGAAACACAAATTGATCAAGATGTATCACCAAAAATGAAGAAAGAGATTATTAATGTGTTTTATACGTATATAAAAGTTCCTTCACTTCAGAGAATGAACCTTTAGGGAAAATAAGAGGGTATGAAGTTGATATTACTCCTAAAATTGACAGACAATACCCTCCAGCTCTCATTACACCATCTTACTCAGAAAGCCCAGAGCTAGGAGAGCTTTAAAGTAACATCTCCAAGAGTTGACACAGCTTTGTGTATGCAGAAAAGTAGTCCATAATAAAGAAGTTGAAGCTATGAATCCTGTTATTGTTTCTTGGAACAATGATATATCAAGGATGGTTGGAGATTTTATAGCTCTGAATACCAACACAGCTTGGGATAGTTATTTAATTCCTGAAGTTCAAGAAACCTTGATCCAATTATATAGCCTCAATGAATGAATTGAAAGGGTTGCAGCAGAATTTTCTGACACAAAAATCCAAGAAGTTACTTAAAACTAGCACTCACTGTGGTACTTATAAGTATCTGAAAATTCCATTTGGTATCAAAAATACTTCTTCTCATTATCAAATAATGATGAATACCATCTTCCCAACAGAAGTATCTGAAGGATGGCTCATAATTGATATGGATGATATAATCATATGTTCATAATTTTGGTCTTTGCAACCTGAACAACTTGCAAGAGTAATAAAAAAGTTTCAGACATTAATTTGGATATTTCACTTATGAAATGAAATTTTGGCTTTGAAGAACTCAAATCACTTGAACACATTGTTTCTGACTTAACCTTGGGTATTGCAAAAATAAAGGGGAAGCAATGTTACTTAAGCCAATACACCAGAACAAAAAAGAAATAATTTCTTTTCTTGGATTTTCCAGTTAGTACAGGCAGAAACTGAAAGATTTTTCAATTTTGGAAAATTAACTCTATTGAATCTCTTATCAACAGACATTATTTGAGATAACTCAAGAAATAATTAAATCATACAAGAGGATAAGGCAAGCTCTCACAGAAGCACCTTTATTACTCAATCCTGACTGTAATATACCCTTCAAACTTTATATTGATTAATGTGGAGATGAATTAGGGGAACCCCTACACTAAATCTAAATCATTCATGACAAACCAACAGAAGGACAAATTTCCTTATATCAAGACAGATGCACCAGCAGAAGCCAGATATGGTCAAAGCCAAATGGATTGCTTATTTTTGGTATGGGCACTGGAGAGATTACACTATTATCTTGATGGAAGTGTTTCTGAAGTACTACCTGACTGTAATGCAGTAAAATAATTTCTGAACATAAACTCACCCAACAAACACATGATGGGATGACAAATAGCCATTCTAGAATATGGAGGAAATATTAAAATAGTTCATAAGACAGTAAATATAAATGAGTGCTGATGGAGTGAGCAGGTTGGAGCTAGAAAATACACCTGATGATCCAGTGTATGTACCTTTAAAAGCAGAAACACACATCTCAATTGAAGGAATCAATATCACTAACATTTAGACTGAATTCTTTGAAGATGTGAGCCTTAGAGGTATTTTCATATACCCAAAAGACCACAAAAGATAAATTAAGATACAAATATAAATGAAATAAATTCCTTTATATTATAAAAATTGAAATATAAATACAAATTTATATTTAAAAATCAAAATTTAATTATAATTTAAAAATAAAATTACAATAAAATTTAAAATTATGAAATTATATTTTTACTTGTAAAAATTAAGTAAAAATGAATTTTTAATAAAAATTGTGAAATTAAAATATTTTTGGTAAAAATTTATATAAAATATATCATAACTTTTTATCCAATAAAAAAACATAAAGAAATTATCACACCATTGGATTCCTCATAAAAAATAAAGTGGGGTCACCTTTGGATGAAATTTCTGTAACTCAACTCTAAATAAGCTTAAATTAAGTTTTTAGTCTTTTCAATACAAAAGTTGAAAATCCTCAAAACTTTAATTTAATTTACACCACGTGTGGTGTTAACCTTCAATTTTTGTGTTAAAATTGAGGTGTTGTGTTTAGTTTAGAAGTTATGAGGAATTGAAGTATTTTCAATTGAATTCAATTGAAATGTCCAAATGTGCGCCTGTATTACATAAGTGAACTTTGATTTACATATGAGGTCTCAATTATTACTGTACTGTACTGTACCAATCAATTGAATTACATATGTAAGTTACAAGTATAATACATGATGAGGAATTAAAGGAAAAAATAAATTGGAAAGATTAGAATTGGGGGGAAAGGAAATCTACCTGTAAGGGGAGCCAGACCCCCAAATTCCTTGTTGACTGGTGTGGGATGTCAAACTCCATGCAAACGTTCATTACTTTTTCCCTGGAATTGAGTCACAGGGTCTGTGACTGAATTGATGATGAGGTTTTGATACCAACCAGGGTGGTTTTAACTGCTTCCAAGAGGGTTAAACTACCCTTAAGTTAAAGCAATGTTAGTGAAAGAAATTTTGACTGGTTTCTGCGCCTCTAACACACATTCTGACGTGTTTTGAAGGCTCTAGACCAGGTATTGCTATAGTCATGGCTAATTTATGGGTCTAAAATGGCTAAAAATGGCTTAAACCAGGCCTTTTTTGGTCTAAACCAGGGTTCAATGATGCCATAATTGGGTTTTCTGTTTTCAGACTGTTTTTCACGACTGACAAGCGTAAGTTTTACTTTTGGAGTAAGAAAACTGATGGCTATAAAAGAATGTCTTCTTTGCCCACTTTTCTCTTCATGTTAGAATCTTTTCCCTTTATAATTAGCTTAACCACTGTTAAAACAATCAATAAAAGATTCCAACCACCTTTTTAAAATAATTTTAAACCTTTTAACCACTTGAAAAAATCATTATAATCATTGTTTGGAACTCTTATAATCATTTTTACCCCTGAACCACCCCAAAAGTGAATTAAAGCATCTTTCATCACTGTAAACTTTGTCACTTTGTTTCCAAATTCACTCTGGTCACTTTTGGGTGTGTTTTCTCTTTAATATTCTTCTTAAGGAATTTGTTCTTTAATTAATTGCTTGTAGTTATTTGCTCAATTCATTCCACTTGAAATTGCCCTTGAAGAAATTTCTTTTGTAGCCTTAAATATCTCTTGTAAAGTATTTTTCGATAAATTTTGATTGTTGGTAAAACAATAAATCTTTATAATATTATTTTTTTATACTCATGAAGTTATAAACAATAAAATTGGCGTGTTTTCTCTTAAAAATAATATTTCTTACTTTTTTTACTTGATTTTTACTTTATACAAATTTTGAGAACAGGAAAAGTAGTTGATTTTTAATCAAAGTTTCATATCCACATCTTACATTTGGGGGCCCCGCCGTGATATTTTACCTGTGACATATTTTTTTACTCTTTTTCAAACTTTTTTTCTTATATTGAAAAACTCAAAAAACATATAAAAATACTTATAACTCAAAAACCCATAAATAATATTTTTTTAATATGATAAGTGAGGTTTATATTGTCATTTATTTTTTTGAAATAACCTTCTTTTACTCAATTAATTGGCTTTTTCATTAATTTTAGTGTCTGACAACATGAAGACAAGAAAACATTGAAACAGCCTCAAAAGTCACCAGCATTATTCCTGCCAGTACTGTTAATTCAGACCATAATAGTAACGTTATTGTGACTCAAAATAACCAACCTGAATTAATATCTTCTGAATTGATTAACTTGGATATAAGTAATACCCTTCAGAAAGCTAAGAATTTGGCCAATACTAAGTTTTTTGATGTAAAAATACTATTTTAAGCCTTTTTAATCATAAAATATGCCTTCAACCAGATCAGGAGCCAGCTATAACCCCTTAAGCAGCTCCCAGAAAGTTAATAGACGTGATTATGGCAGAAGCCAACCAGGTACAGAAGGAAAAGGGTTAGTTGATGATTTCCAAACACCTAAAATAGGTCATTCTGATCCTGATAATACCATTTTACCTTAACAAAGAGCTGACACCACCACAAGAAGCCTCAGTGGACATATACAAAGTCAGCCACAAAGCATACAACAATGCCCTGCAGTACAAAGAGTACCAGATCCTTGCAGATCTGTGGAAAAACTGCATGAATTTTTACGTGACTGTGAGAAAATTCCTGGGCCATCCCAATACTTGCAAATTGCTCAATGGATGGCATCCATTGATGGAGAGGAAAAACATGATGCTCTTGACCTTAAAATGGAGGAAAAACAACCTTCCACCACCCAAGGAAGTGCCAAAAACAGCCCCATTGGCCAGCAGCAGCAAGTCCAACGTGAAAAAGCAGCCAGAAGCTCCAAAAAAGGGCAAAGGAAAGGCACCAGCCACCAAAGCTTACAGCCAGGGCTACAGGATGCCATGGAAAATGTGTTTCAGATGGCCAGAACTATGATGGAATTACAAAAGAAAGAGGAGGCCAGATTAAAATATCAGAAATCATTTCTGATATTTTTGATTCTATTCCAGAGTTGTATGAAGCTATAAATGACGTAAAAAGTCATCTTTCTGATAAAAATGCATCAATTTGTGACAATATTAAAACACATAGCTTGAGTCTGAGCCAAATCAAGAAAACACTTAAATGAATTGAAAAAGTTTTAAGAACAATTAAAACTTCCAACAATGATAATTCTTTCGGCAATAAGATAAATGGACAATCTGCCATTATTAAGGAATTGACAGACAAATATCATGAATTCAATATTGATGACATGATTGAAACAAGAATAAAACAAGCCATAAATAATGTCAAATAGAATAATAAGAAAGCTCTTGATGATATTTCAAAATCATTTACTGAAGTAAAGACACATATAATTGCCTTGAAAAAGTGTTGTGATACCTCAAAAGAGGAAATATCAAAATTAACAATAAATTTAAATGAAGTTATATCTGATAATACTAAACAAACAGAATTATGGAATGAGCTGACATATCAAGAGGATGATCATAAAAAGAATGTAATAACCTCTATACAAAGCTTACAACATGAATTAAGAAACTCACAAAGGTGTAACAATACTAAAATGAATGATATTGAACAACTATGAAACACCTTACCAAGAATGTCTACACCTCTGAATCAAAATGAGGGTACAAGGATTCCCAATCCACAAGTATTGGATATTGAAAGTTCTCAATTAAAAAATGAATTTTCTACTTCTTTTAATAGATTGGAACCAACAGTGGGCGAAGCACTCTTGAAAGAAGTTTCAAAACTTAAGGAATGGCCTCACTTCAGTGGTGAAGGAGAGTATGACCATATGGAATTCATCAGAGGTATTGACATGATCAAAGAAGACTTTTAGTTACCAGACAGATTGGTAACAGCCAGGTTTAACGCCTTATTTACTAAATCAGCTCACAGATGGTATATCAAATTGAGACAAGCAAAAGGACACCAAAGTTGGACTTGGTGGAAAGCCCAAATTATCAAAAAATGGGCCAATGATTCTTGGAGTTTTAAAATGAAAAAAGCCTTTGAATCTTCAAAATTTAATGCTGATAAAGACAAAGCTTTACCATGGTTTTGCCAACAAAAAGACAGATTAACAGCATTATATCCTGCCAATTCAGAATTTATGATCCATCGAAAGATTCTGAGACAATGTGGAGGTGTCTTAGAGCATCCTGTCAAAAGCAGGACTACTGAAAAATCTTCAGCAGAGGATATTATCAATATATTAGAAGAAGTAACCAGCAGAACCAAAAGTGGTTCTAGTAGGGTGAATCTCAAAACAAGGTTTAACACACCTTGGAAAGATTCTGTGGACAAAAACCCCAAAGAAAATTCTAATAATAAGTGAAAATCTGAAGATACAGTCAGAAAGTGCCATATTTGCCAAAGCACCCCCCATTTAGCCAATACATGTCCAAAAAAGGGGAAAATGAATGAAATTGATATTGAAAAGGAACCTGATTTTAAAGATGACATAATTGAAGACAATTCAGACAATAAGTCATCCATATTTTCTGAATCTTCAAAAGATATTGAAAATATGAATTCCACTTTTGACATCATGGAATCTTATTCCCACTTGCCACAATTGAGCAATGGTCAACTTGATTTATCAAAAGTTCAAGATGCACAACTCATGAAAACCAAACCAAACAGAGGGAAAGGTTATACAGCTGGTAACTCCTGTATATCGTAAGTGGTGATTGACAACAAGCCCACCAAACGTTTTCTTGACCCAAGAGCCTTCTGCCCTTGTGTTGGAAAATCTTTTCTTAAGACTTGTGTACCAAATTTTGAAGACCAATAGTTACCAATTGATGGTATAAAGTTCAATAGTGCAAGTAATCCAATGAAAACATTGGGAATTTTTCAGACCAATGTAATATTCCCACACATTAATGGGAATTTAAGAATCACAGTTGAATTTTTTGTTATGGAAAACTGCTCTAGTACCCATTTTATATTGGGAAATGACTATTTAATCATGTATGGGATAGATGGACATAACAACAAAGACAGATACTTTACTATTGGAGACAATAAGCGCCAAAAGTTTGCCTTTTTACCATTTGAAAGACAAATTACAGTGAACAAACTATCACAAGTCAACTTAGAGCTGGAAAGATTCAAATATGAGCAGTTAAATGAGGCTGAAATAAGCCTTCATCTGACTGATAAACAAGAAAATGAACTTTCTTCCCTCTTGTATGACCACAGAGGAGCATTTGCTTCAGAAAAAGAACCTCTAGAAGAAATTATTGGTCATGAAGTTGATATCATTCTTAATATTGAAAGACCTTATCCACCACTCTTGAGAAGACCTGCATACCCAGCAAGTCCCAAGTCAAGAGAAGCTCTAGAAATTTATGTCAAAGAACTTCTGGACCTTGGTGTAATAAGAAAAGTAGGCCACAATGAAGAAGTAGAAATAACTACACCAGTAATAGTGGCATGGCATAATGGAAAATCTAGAATGGTTGGGGACTTTAGAGCTCTGAACACTTACACTGTTCCAGACAGATACCCAATACCAAAAATCCAAATTGCCCTTACTCAAATATCTCAAGCAGTGTATATAGCCACTATGGATGCCCTTAAAGTATTCCATCAAAATGTGGTGACACCAAGAGCAAGAAAATACTTGAGAATTATTGTTCATTGTGGAGTGTATTAATATTTAAAAATGCCCTTTGGTATCAAAAATGCACCTTCACACTTTTAAAGAATGATGAATGCAATCTTCCCTGAACAACCTTCAGAAGGATGGTTAATCATTTACATTGATGACATTATTGTCTATTCCAAGACTTGGGAAGAGCACATGTACAGATTGTCCAGAGTTTTGACAAAAATTCAATCAGTAAACATGAAAATCTTCTTGAAGAAATGCCATCTTGGATTTAAAGAACCTGAAGCACTAGGACATGTTGTATCTGGTTTGCCCCTTGGAATTGACAAAAACAAAGTTGAAGCAGTATTGCTAAAGCCCATGCCTCAGAAAAAAAAGGAAATTCAGTCATTCTTAGGCTTTGCAGGATATTACAGGCAACACATTAAAGATTTTGCATCCATAGCAAGGCCTTATAAATTGTGTGAAAAAGACACAGTTTTTGAAATGACTGTTGACAGAGTCAAAGCTTTTGAGTCTCTAAGAGAAGCCTTGACCACTGCTCCACTCTTACTTATGCCAGACTTTAAATTGCCTTTTAAATTGTATGTTGATGCATCGGGGGATGGGCTGGGTGCTGCACTTCACCAAGTTCAGAGCACAAATGATAAACCTGTAGAAGGACCCATATGTTTCATATTGAGGCAAATCAAACCAACTGAAGCCAGATATGGAGAAAGTCAAATAGAATGCCTATGCCTTGTCTGGGACTTGGAAAAATTGAACTACTTCTTAGAGGAATGTGTTTTTGAGGTGATAACAGATTGTATATCTGTCAAATCACTTTTAAACATGAAAACACCCAACAGACATATGCTCAGATGGCAAATAGCCATACAAGAATACAGAGGTAATAGGACTATTGTTCATAAGGATGGGAATATGCATAAGAATGCAGATGGACTAAGAAGATGCCCATTACAAAATAATAATGATAATCCTGCTTATGTTCCAGAAGAGGCTTCACCACAGATCCAATAGAAGGGATAAGTGTTACAGACTTTAACACCACCTTCTTTGAAGAAGTAAGACCGAGTTACACTCAAGATCTGAATTGTAGCATCTTGTGCCAATTACTTAACAAAGACTGTAAAGACAACTCTCTCATACATGCCTCGGATGAAGTATGGAAGAAATCTTATGATGATGGAAGATTTCACCTACTGGTTGGTATAATTTACCACAGAACCAAACACACATATGTCATGACAGTTGTGTACAGGTCATTAATCAATCTTGTACTGAAATAATGCCATGACAGCCCCTTCTCAGGACATCTTTCTGAAGACAGGACTAGAGATGAATTGAAAACCTGTATATGGTGGCCAATGTGGCAGAAAGATGTTGCAGAATATTGAAAAACCTGTGACAGATGTCCAAAAGCCAAGAAATCCCCTGGCAAGAGACTTGGAAATATGATAAAAATCCAAGAACCAAGCAGACCTTGGGAAATTGTGCATATGGATTGGGTATCTGGCCTACCACCAGGAGGTGACATGTCAGGATGAGTCTATGTTGAAGTGGTAATAAAGCTATTTACGACTAAACCTATGACTGTGAAACGTGGAAAATAGTTTAAAATGTTTTTATAAGGGTTAAGGATGGGTTAATTTAATAATAAAAGGGCTTTACTATAAGGAATATAGTGGTGGTGAGCGCTGTCGAAAGCCCTGGGTGCAGCTTTACCTATTGCGTTACAATAATAAAGACTACAATACTTTAAATTAGGAGTATACCTGTTTATTACCCAAGATTAAAACTGTTTTTGACAGTTCACTATGTAGGGTATTCAAGAGCAGGATGAGGAGACAATTCTGGCTGTGAAAAACCTCCTTTTTATCCTGAAATGGGGTGGAAAGGGTGCTAGACATTTCCACATAGAGGAAGTGAAGACTTTTCACTCTCTAGGACTGACTTGTGGTTTGCAAACAGCCTGTATTCCCTGTATTGGGCGCAGATGTGGTTTTGAAACCACATCTGGGCAGTTTTCACCAATACAGGGTGAAAATTTTCATCTGGGGACCTCAAAGCCTGATTCTGACGTGTATGATGCGTAGAATGCTGTACAGAAGCTTTATGGGACCCCAGTATTGACTGACTTATGAGGTATTGAAGTATTAAAATTCTTCTTCATCTATTTGACACCTCATAATCAGAGTAAAACTGTATCCTGTCATAATACAGTTGTATTGGTCATATTGTGGGATTAGAACATTCAAATGGCCATACCTCTGTCAGTTTTTGAGATATAATGCTCATAGATGGTTCATTGAATAGCCCTGTATGCTCTCTACACAGTTATACCCAATTTGGTATGGCTATCATCAAATATGACAAAGTTATCCCATGTACAAGGTTTTTGTACATAGGCGTGGTTTGGGCAAAAAGCTATATTGAGCTTGTTTGCCTCATAAGTTCTGTTATAGGTGAGATATGAACAAGTGGATGGCACCATCAGATAGCCCTGATTGTGCTCTTTCCAAAAGGACCCCACTTCAAGTATCCCACACTAAAACTGTAGAAGTTATATGAGAGATGAATGTTTTGTTCACCCTTATTTGGCCTGAATTTGACCATAACTCAAGTAATACTGGTGCTAGCTCAGTTGGGCTGCTACCATTGGATAGCCCTGACTTAGAGCTTCATTTTGAATACCCATTTGATGGGGTTAAGCCTCTCCTGCTAGATTTTAGATGGGAGGTGAAAATTAAGGTTTATGCTCAGCAATAACTTTGAGTAGGAATAACTTTGTTATTTCTTGTCCTATGGTGATGGGACTTATGTTTTCAGAAAGGGGTGAGTTTTCTCTTTCTTTTGATACCTTTTGAGCTGATCTGGCTCAGCTCCATGTTTTGGTGGTATCTTGGCTATACCATTGGTTTATGGTATTTTGGCTGTCATGCTTGTGCTTTGGTTTTGGGTGACAGGCTGACATACCCTCCCTCTAAAAAAGGCTCATCATTGATGAGACTTTCCAGTCCTCCTAGAGGCTCTGAATTTCCTTAGATGAAGGTTCCCATCTGGTATGGCATCTTCTGCTAACCATTTGTATTTATCAGCTGTCTGGTGTTTGAATCTGACTAACTCTTGTCTTTGATCCTTCCCATTAAGTCTGATCTTCCTGGCCCTGATGATCTTATGCACAGGTCCTGGAGAGTCCACCACTTCCACTATGTCAGGTGGTGTCTGTTTGGAAGTATGGCTTGACCAAACTTACTGGGAAGACTGGGTGCTTCCTGGAAAATTCCTCTGTAAGTTTGACTTCCGCTGCATTCTTTCCTATCAACCTAATGATAGTGAAAGGCCCTACAAATGAGTCCCTCATCTTCTTGTGTCCTTTAAGATTGTTAAAGCTCAGTGTAGACACTAGAACCTGGTCCCCTTCGTTAAAGTCAGGTTCCATGTGTGTCTTGTCCCACCCCTGCTTGTTATATTTATTTGCCTCAGCTATGCATTTGGCAGCTGTGTCACAAGCCCTTTTCCACATATCATGGAAGTCTTTTGCTGTGGGGTGGATGGTTAGAAGATTCTTCTTCAAGTGATCCACAGGCAACAGGGGATTCCACCCTTTCTCTACCACTTCAGGTGTTTTTCCTGTTGTAGAGTGCTGACTTGTACTATAAGCCAGCTGGACAGCTGGTAGAAGGGTAACCCAGTCATGGGTGTATCCTTCATGGTCCTTGTACTCCATGCCATAGGCACAGAACCTTCTAAGGATGTCTTCAATAGTCTGGATCATCCTCTCATCTAGGGCATCTGTTTGGGGATGGCAAGCTGCGGAAAAAGCAAGCTTGGTGCCAAGCATGTCATAGAAGTTGGCCCAAAATTCTGATGTGAATTTTGGGTCCCTATCCCTAATGATGATCTTAGGGACTCCACAGGTAGATATGATGTTATTCCAAAATAACAGGGCAGTATCCATGGCTGTGTCCTCGTTGTGGCATGGTAGACACCTAATTCTCTTGCTGAACCTATCAACTATGATTAGGCAGGCATTGTAGTTTTCTTTGTGTGAGCCTTAGAGGTAATTTCATATACCCAAAAGACCACAAATACAAAAAAAACATATTAATATAAATAAAATGAATTTATTTATATTATTAAAATAAAAATCAAAATATAAATATAAAATTATATTAAAAATAAAAAATTAATTACAATTTAAAAATAAAAATACATTAAATTCTGTAAGTATAAAATTACATTTATACTTGAAAAAATTAAGTAAAAATAAAATTTTAACAAAATTGTGAAAAAATAAATAAATTTGGAAAAAAGTTAAATAAAAATTATTATAACTTTTTATCCAATAAATAAACACATAAAAATTATTTCACCATTGGATTCCTCATAAAAAATCAGGTGGGGTCACCTCTGAGTGAAATTCTTCTAACTCAACTCTAAATAAGCTTAAATTAAGTTTTTAGTATTTTCAATACAAAAGTTGAAAATCCTCAAAAACTTAATTTAATTCACACCACATGTGGTGTTAACCATCAATTTTTGTGTTAAAATTGAGGTGTTGTGTTTAGTTTAGAAGTTATGAGCAATTGAAGTATTTTCAATTGAATTCAATTGAAATGTCAAAATGTGCGCGTGTATTACATAAGTGAACTTTGATTTACATATGAGGTGTCAATTATTACTGTATTGTACTGTACAATTGAATTGAATTACATACGTAAATTATAATTATAATACATGATGAGGAATTAAAGGAAAAATAAATTGGAAAGATTAAATTTGGGGGGGAAAAGGAACTCCAGCTCTAAGGGGGAGCTAGACCCCCAAAATCCTTGCTGACAGGCGTGGGATGTCAAAATACACGCAAAAGTTCATCACTTTTGGCCTGGAATTGAGTTACAGGGTCTGTGGATTCAATTGATGATGAGGTTTTGATACCAACTGGGGTAGTTTTAGCTGTTGCCAAGAGGGTAAAACTACCCGTAAGATAAAACAACCATAGTAAAAACAGTTTTAACTGGTTTCTATGCCTCTTACACACATTCTGACGTGTTTTGAAGGCTCTAGGCCTGGTATTGCTATAGTAAGGGCTGATTTAAGGGTCTAAAATGGCTAAAAATGGCTAAAAATGTCTTAAACCAGTGCTTTTTGGTCTAAACCAGGGTTCAATGATGCCATAATTGGCTTTTCTGTTGTCAGACTGTTTTTCACGACTGACAAGAGTAAATTTTACTTTTGGAGTAAGAGAATTGATGGCTATAAAAGAATGTCTTCTTTGCCCCACTTTTCTCTTCATGTTAGAATCTTTTCCTTTTATTAATTAGTTTAAAACTGTTAAACCAATCAATCAAAGATTCCAACCACCACTTTTAAAAATTTTAATCCTTTTTAACCACGTGAAAAAATCATTATAATCATTGTTTGTAACTCTTATAATCATTTTTACCCCTGAACCACCCCAAAAGTGAATTAATGCATCTTTCATCACTGTAAACTTTGTCACTTTGTTTCCAAATTCACTCTGGTCACTTTTGGGCGTGTTTTCTCTTTAATATTCTTTTTAAAGACTTTGTTCTTTAATTAATTGCTTGCAGTTCTTTGCTCAATTAATTCCAATTGAAATTGCTCTTGAAGAAATTTCTTTTGTAGCCTTAAAATATCTCTTGTAGAGTATTTTTTTGGATAAATCTTTATTGTTGGTAAAACAATAAATTTTTATATTATTGTTTTATACTAATAAAGTTATAAACAATAAAATTGGCGTGTTTTCTCTTAAAAATGATATTTCATACTATTTTTAACTGAATTTTACCTTATACAAATTTTGAGGACAGGAAAAGTACTTGATTTTTAATCAAAGTTTCATATCCACACCTTACAATTAGGACATGTTGTATCTGGTTTGTCCCTTGGAATTGACAAAAACAAAGTTGCAGCAGTATTGTTAAAACCCATGCCTCAGAATAAGAAGGAAATTCAGTCATTCTTAGGTTTTGCAGGATATTACAGGCAACACATTAAATATTTTGCATCCATAGAAAGACCACTTTATAAGTTGTGTGACAAAGACACAGTATTTTAAATGACTGTTGACAGAGTCAAAGCTTTTGAGTCTCTAAGAGAAGCATTGACCACTGCTCCACTCTTACTGATGCCAGACTTTAAATTGCCTTTCAAACTGTATATTGATGCATCAGGGGATGGACTGGGTGCTGCACTTCACCAAGTTCGGATCATAAATGATAAGCCTGTAGAAGGACCCATATGTTTCATATCCAGGCAAATCAAACCAACTGAAGCCAGATATGGAGAAAGTCAAATGGAATGTCTGTGCCTTGTCTGGGCCTTGGAAAAATTGAACTAATTTCTAGAGGGATGTGTTTTTGAAGTGATAACAGATTGTACAGCTGTCAAATCACTTTTGAACATGAAAACACCCAACAGACACATGCTCAGATGGCAAATAGCCATACATGAATACAGAGGCAATATGTCTATTGTTCATAAGGATGGGAATATTCATAAGAATGCAGATGGACTAAGCAGATGGCCATTACCAAATAATATTGATAATCCTGCTTATGTTCCAGAAGAAGCTTCACCACAAATTCCAATAGAAGGAATAAGTGTTACAGACTTGAACACCACCTTTGTTGAAGAAGTCAGAAGTAGTTACACCCAAGATAAGAATTGTAGCATCTTATGCCAATTACTGAACAAAGACTGTAAAGACAACTCTCTAATACATGCCTTGGATGAAGTATGGAGAAAATCTTATGATGAAGGAAGATTTCACCTACTGGATGGTATAATTTACCACAGAGCCAAGCACACATGTGTAATGACAGTTGTAGACAGGTCATTAATCAATCTTGTACTGAAAGAATGCCATGATAGTCCCTTTTCAGGATATCTAAGAAAGATGTTGCAGAGTATTGCAAAACCTGTGACAGATGCCAAAAGGCAAATAAATCCACAGGCAAAAGACTTGGAAATATGATAAAAATCCAAGAACCAAACAGACCTTGGGAAATTGTCCATATGGATTGGGTAACTGGCCTACCACCAGGAGGTAACAGGAGCTATAATGCTTGCCTAGTAATTGTGGACAGATTCAGTAAAACTCCAATCTTTTTACCATGTCACAAAGATGATACAGCCATGGATACAGCTCTTCTGATATGGAATAGAGTAGTCTCATGGACTGGGATATTTACAAATATCATCAGTGATAGAGATCCCAAATTCACTTTGGCACTATGGACAAATCTTCACCAATTATTTGGCACTAAACTATCTTTCTCTACAGCCTACCACCCACAAACTGATGGTCGGGCTGAAAGAACGATCCAAACCTTAGAGGACATGGTGAGAAGATTTTGTGCATATGGCCTTGAATTCAAAGATTGTGATGAATTTACCCATGATTGGTGTACTCTGTTGCCAGCACTGGAATTAGCATATAAAACATCAATCCATGCCAGTACCAATCAGACTCCTGCTATTCTAGAAAAAGGATGGAACCCCAAGTTACCCCAAGATTCCTTGAGGAAAGACTTAATTGAAATACATCCCACAGGAGCTAGCTTCAAAGGAATGCTAGACAAAGCTAGAAAGCATGCAGTAAGATGCATGGAGGATTCTTTTGCATATGCTAAAGACAAATGGGATAAATCACATGCATCTCCAGATTTCAAAGTGGGGGACCTAGTTCTTGTATCCACCACTAACTTCAATAACATCAAAGGATGTAAAAAGTTGAAAGACTCCTTTGCAGGACCTTTTGTGATTAAGGCCCTCCATGGAGAAAATGCTGTTGATGTAGAGTTATCTGAAGAACTTAGCAACAAGCACCCCACATTTCCAGTAAGCTTGATAAAGCCATATAAATCTAGTGATTCTGAGAAATTTCCCTTGAGGAACAAGATTCCCCAAGTTATACCTCCTATTGAGACATCTGGTACTAAGAAAATGACCAAAGTTCTTAAAGAAAGAAAATTAAGAACTAAGAAAGTAAGGGAATACCTTGTTAGGTACAGTGACCCAACTTGTGAAGATGAATGGTTAGAAGAAAAAGATATACCAGAAGCTACCAAACTCCTCAGGAGATTCAGACACACTAGAAACACCAATATTACAAAGTAATATTCTTTTTTAGGGGGAGGGAATGTGAGCTTTAGAGGTAATTTCATATACCCAAAAGACCACAAATACAAAAAAAACATATCAATATAAATAAAATGAATTTATTTATATTATTAAAATAAAAATCAAAATATAAATATAAAATTATATTAAAAATAAAAAATTAATTACAATTTAAAAATAAAAATACATTAAATTCTGTAAGTATAAAATTACATTTATACTTGAAAAAATTAAGTAAAAATAAAATTTTAACAAAATTGTGAAAAAATAAATAAATTTGGAAAAAAGTTAAATAAAAATTATTATAACTCTTTATCCAATAAATAACCACATAAAAATTATTTCACCATTGGATTCCTCATAAAAAATCAGGTGGGGTCACCTCTGAGTGAAATTCTTCTAACTCAACTCTAAATAAGCTTAAATTAAGTTTTTAGTATTTTCAATACAAAAGTTGAAAATCCTCAAAACCTTAATTTAATTCACACCACATGTGGTGTTAACCATCAATTTTTGTGTTAAAATTGAGGTGTTGTGTTTAGTTTAGAAGTTATGAGGAATTGAAGTATTTTCAATTGAATTCAATTGAAATGTCAAAATGTGTGCATGTATTACATAAGTGAACTTTGATTTACATATGAGGTGTCAATTATTACTGTATTGTACTGTACAATTGAATTGAATTACATATGTAAATTATAAGTATAATACATGATGAGGAATTAATGGAAAAATAAATTGGAAAGATTAAATTTGGGGGGGAAAAGGAACTCCAGCTCTAAGGGGGAGCTAGACCCCCAAAATCCTTGCTGACAGGCGTGGGATGTCAAAATTCACGCAAAAGTTCATCACTTTTGGCCTGGAATTGAGTTACAGGGTCTGTGGACTCAATTGATGATGAGGTTTTGATACCAACTGGGGTAGTTTTAGCTGTTGCCAAGAGGGTAAAACTACCCTTAAGATCAAACAACCATAGTAAAAACAGTTTTAACTGGTTTCTACGCCTCTTACACACATTCTGACGTGTTTTGAAGGCGCTAGGCCTGGTATTGCTATAGTAATGGCTGATTTAAGGGTCTAAAATGGCTAAAAACGGCTTAAACCAGCCCTTTTTGGTCTAAACCAGCGTTCAATGATGCCATAATTGGCTTTTCTGTTGTCAGACTGTTTTTCACGACTGACAAGAGTAAATTTTACTTTTGGAGTAAGAGAATTGATGGCTATAAAAGAATGTCTTCTTTGCCCCACTTTTCTCTTCATGTTAGAATCTTTTCCTTTTCTTAATTAGTTTAAACACTGTTGAACCAATCAATCAAAGATTCCAACCACCATTTTTAAATCATTTTAATCCTTTTAACCACTTGAAAAAATCATTATAATCATTGTTTGTAACTTTTATAATCATTTTTACCCCTGAACCACCCCAAAAGTGAATTAAAGCATCTTTCATCACTGTAAACTTTGTCACTTTGTTTCCAAATTCAGTCTGGTCACTTTTGGGCGTGTTTTCTCTTTAATATTCTTTTTAAAGGCTTTTTTCTTTAATTAATTGCTTGCAGTTCTTTGCTCAATTAATTCCAATTGAAATTGCTCTTGAAGAAATTTCTTTTGTAGCCTTGAAATATCTCTTGTAGAGTATTTTTTGGATAAATTTTTATTGTTGGTAAAACAATAAATTTTTATAATATTATTGTTTTATACTAATAAAGTTATAAACAATAAAATTGGCGTGTTTTCTCTTAGAAATAATATTCCATATTATTTTTAATTGATTTTTACCTTATACAAATTTTGAGGACAGGAAAAGTACTTGTTTTTTAATCAAAGTTTCATATCCACACCTTACACTTTGCCTCCTGGGACAAGTCCTGTGACCCAGTCCATGTTGATGGTTTCCCATGGGTGCTTGGGTTCCTCTATGTGTTGAAGTAACCCATACTTCTTCCCATGTTTCCTGTTTGCCTTTTGGCATCTTTCACAGGTGTTGATGTATTCACTCAACTCCTGCTCCCACTTGGGCCACCAAGCTGTGCTTGCTACCCTCTCTTTGGTCCTTTCTTCACTCATGTGTCCCATATAGGGGCAGTCATGGCATTTCTGCAGGATAAATGAAATGTGGTCTCTGTCTACCACTGTGAGTTCACTTGTGTGCTTTTCTCTGTGGTAGAGCAGGCCATCTATAATGAAAAACTTATAATCCTTATAGGCCCTCAACCAGCGTTCCTCCAGCTGGGCTTCCAGTTCTGGACTCCTGTATTTTTGCTGAAGGAGTTGTAGTAGTATGCCACACTGTTTGTGTTTGGCATAAGACTTCAGTACTGCACTGAAAAATTCATTGTGCAGTTCATAGGAGCTTATTCCCAATATTGGAGCTTCTGTATCCTCTGAATCAGTGTTTCCACTGTAAGGGGTACCACTCTCTGGTGCCCATTCAGAAAATATGAAGTTTTTTTCCTATCTATTTCCATGGAAGGGATAGGAATCTTGGCTGCAACTTCAGGGTCATAAGCTGGATTGCTTTTGACATTGTCCAGTGGCCATCTGCTAAGGCCATCTGCATTGGTATGACTTTTAACTTCTCTGTATATGATGGTTATGTTCCCTCTATACTCCTGGATGGCTATTTGCCATCTCAGCATGTGTCTTCTTGTAGTCTTCATGTTTAGTAAAGACTTCAAGGCTGTGAAATATGTGTAGACTTCAAAGACTGCACCCTCCAGATAATAATGGAGTTTGTCTAGAGCCCAGACTAGACATAGACATTCAGTCTGGGTGGCCCCCTACCTGGCTTCTGAATCTTTCAGCTGCCTTGAGATGTAGCAAATTACTCCTTCTCTTGGTTCACCATCCACAATTTGTCTTTGGTGAAGGGCTGCTCCTAGGCCTTGACTGCATGCTGCATCTATATTTAACTTGAATGGTAGTTCAAAGTCAGGTAAGATGAGTACAGGTGCATTAGTGAGTTCATATTTGATCCTCTAATATGCATCCCTCCTTTCCTTGGTTATTTCAAAAACTACATCCTTTGAACATAACTTGTATAAACTACTAGTTATGTGGGCAAAATGTTTGATATGGTTTCTATAGTAGCTAGCAAACCCAAGGAAGGATTGCATCTCCTTGATGCTTTTTGGTACTGGCTTTTGCAGTACTGCTGCTACTTTATTCTGGTCAATTGCCAGACTAAGACCTGAGACTTTATGTGCTGGAGCCAGTAACTCTTGTTGGCCAAAATTGCACTTTTTAAGTGAAATTTTCAGATTTATGGGTGTGCATTTACTTAGCACTCTGTCTATGTATTGCATATGGTCTTCCCATGTCTCTGAGTATATAATGATGTCATCAATAAATACCACCATCCAGCCTTCCAGTATTTCTTCTTGAAATATTGTGTCCATCATCCTTTGGAAGTGGGCTGGTGCATTTTTGATGCCAAATGGCATTCTGGTGTACTCATATATGCCCATATGGCATATTATTCTGAGTATTTTCATGGGGTTTGGTTTAAATCTATTTTGGTGGGAGCCTTTCATACAATCCATTTTGGTTATGTATTTGGCTTTAGCCAGTTTATCTAAGGCATGAGGTATCCTGGGTATAGGGTAACTGTCTGCTTTTGTGTAGTTATTCAGAGCTCTGAAATCTCCACACAGTCTAGACTTGCCATCATTCCAGGTGATTAGGACAGGGGTGGTGATTTCCACTATTTCATTATGTCCAATCTTCCTAATGACATCAATATCCAGGATTTCATTGATATGTTTCTCAATTTCTTTCCTGGTTTCCAGGCTTGCTGGATAAGGAGGTCTCCTCAGCATGGGTGGATAAGGCCTTTCCACATCCAGATATAGTTCTATATCATGGCCTTTGATTCTGCCTAATGCGTCTTCACCAATGGCAAATGCTGGTCTGTTCTTTCTCAGCATCTTCAGTAAACTTAGTTTTTGTTTACTGGTGAGGGTAGTGCTAAACTGTCCCTCTCTGAATTCCTTCAGAAGTTCTTCTAGTGGATCTTGAGAAGATATCTGGTATATGGCAAGTGAAAATTTCTTTTCCTTGTTAGTACCAATGGTGATGTGCCTATTTTTACTGTTGTAAATGTCTATGGCATACATCCTCTGGTAATCTGTTCCCAGTAAAATCCCTTTGATGTGGGAATTCTCAAGCACTACAAACTCTGGGTTGAGTCTGATATTACCCTTCCTTTGGGGTATAATTATCTCTTTGATAATTGTCCCAATGGAAGTCATCTTCCCTGATGCACTTTTAAAGTTCGTTTCTTTAGTGGGCAAGAGCTGTTTTTCCCAGTTTGGGAAGTGAGTATCCAGATAGCTTCTGGCCACTATGGAGCAGTGTGCTCCACTATCAATGATCAGTGGGTGCTGAGCATTGTCAATACAAACAGTCATTTTTGTGGCTGTCCCATGTATATATGCCATTCCTTTGGTTGGTGTAACCAGGAAGGTTTATGCATCTTGTGTGTGTTTGCACAAGTTCTTTTTAGCAGTGTCCTGTGGCATGCCTGCTTCCAGCTGTATGTCCTGGATTTCCAGTGGGTTTTCCTGTGGGTATTCCACTAGAAATTCCTCTCTTGGGTCTTGATCATCATCAGATGGTTCTCTGATGGCATCACCCATGGAGTCTGAATCAGAATCCTCTGTTGGAGGTTCTTCTTCAGGGACTTTCTCTATGGCATAGACTTTTTTCTTTGCCTTTGGACAGTTGTTGGCATAGTGGTCTGTTGAACCACAATTTTGACAAGAATTCATCTTCTTTGACACTTCTGCCACTCTTTCTTTGGGTTTGTCTTTAAACTCTACCCTGAAAGGTTGTTTCTCTTTGAAACTACTGCTCTTATATGGGGTGAATTTCCCTATATTAGTCCTTTTCCTTATGTCTTGTAAGGTGTTGGCAATGTCATCTAGAGTGAAATTTTTGTTGCATCTACATTTTACTGCATGCTCTAGTTCTCTTGGCAGTTGTGTCAGAAGTTTGTGATTCCTCATTTGGATGTTCATCTGAGGATCAATGGCTTTGAGTCTTTTAGACTGTCTAAGACACCACTCATATGGATCTTTGTCCACAGAGTATTTGTCATTTTCAAATGACATGGTCTTTTGCCATATCCAAGTTCCATTACTGTACTTTTGGATGATTTGACTCTTCCACCATGGCCAGTTTCTCCTGCCATGGATTTCTTTCATTTCTGGGCACCATATACTAGCATGACCTTTAAATGCAGTATTCAGTCTAGCAGTGATCCAGTAGTCTGGTATGCTTGGTACATCAATGAAGAGTCCATCAATATAATCTATGAGTTCCATATGATAATATTCTCCTGATCCAGAGAATTTGGGCCAACTTGAGGCCTCAGGAAGCTGTTTCAAGGCTTCCTTCTCTGAATAAGACATTCCATCTCCATCTTGGTATTGTGATGGAGATCTTGCCTTATTCATGAACATGGCATCTGGTTTGATGTCATCTGGCTGATATGGAATATCCATAACTTGGGCTTGTGGTTGGGGCTTCAAGCTATGGTAGGCATTAAACAACTTGTTAATGTCTTGATCCAGACACTCCCTGTCCCTTTTGCTGTGGTTTTGTTCTTCAAAGACTATATTCAGTCATTTGTTGGTTTCTTCAGAGCCTTTGCTCAGTTGAGCATATCCTTCTTGAAGATTTTTAACTATCTGTTCCAAGGAGGCTTGAGTTTGTCTCATCCTCTCTTGGCCAGCTTTAATTTCTGCAAACTGCTTTGCAGATTGTTCAGCATATTGGGACATTTGTAACCACAGTGTATCACTGTTGATGTTACTCTCAGATGTGACAATGTTATTTTCAGTCTGAGTGGGGGTAATGTTTCTATTACTAGGACTACTGATTCTAGAGTGGTTTACAACTACTTCTGGTTCTTTTGTACTTCTTTTACCAAATATAACAGCTTCTGGATCATGGGGTCTGACTCTTTCCTCCTCTGGTTGAAGGAGGCTTTGTTCTTGCCCTTGTTTCCTTGTCTTCTCCTGGAAACTTCTTGGAATGGTGAAGAATGGTGACTCTTGGCCACTGATCTGCTGGTTTCTGAATGGTGTGAAGCCACTGGAGAGCTGATTTGGCCTGCTCCTTGTGAGCCTGAAGGAATCTGAGCAGGCCCTGTCTGGGTTAACTGTTCTTCTATAGCTTGGATAGTGGCTTGGTTCTCCCTTATCCTCTGTGCCCTTGCCTCCAGGAGTCTGAACTTCCTGGTAGCATTCCAACCTTTGGTGATTACCATCAGGTATTTGAAGTCTATCTCTTTGAGACAGATCTTCTGGCAACTT
The DNA here is from genome assembly GCA_023105745.1 of Austropuccinia psidii. NCBI lineage: Eukaryota > Fungi > Basidiomycota > Pucciniomycetes > Pucciniales > Sphaerophragmiaceae > Austropuccinia > Austropuccinia psidii. Next base: position 28,203,771 of record JALGQZ010000003.1, read on the forward strand.
GCTCCAAGTTCTGCCCAGTGACTTGCCAGGTTAAACCTCTTTTTGTCCTTTCTCCATTGAAATAAATCTTTGAGGAGTTGATGGAGCTGAAGAGCTTGATCCATATCCTTCCACTCTTCTGGTTTGAGGTTCCTGTTGAATTGGAGTGTGAATGGCAAGGTTGATATTATCTCCCTCATTGTTTTGCCATCCACCACTGTGTCCAAAGTGTCTTCTTCCAGGTCTTCTGGTTCTGGAAAAGCTTTCTCTGTCCTCTGGCTGGTTCCTTTTGAAGCCAAGGTCTCTGAGGTATACAGGTGAAATATCAGTGTTAGCAAGCAGTCAAAAGCTTTATGTTCTTAGGGTATTTACCTTTGACTGTGCCTTGTACAAATTTGTTATCTGCTGATTTGGGCAGTTTGCCTTTGGAGGTTAAAACTGGGTTAATACTTATAATCTTCCCTTTACAAGTGGTTAAGGTTGGTTTACCTTGTATTGAAGCAGAGTTTCATGGTTTTCTACTCCTCTGAGTGGCTATTGGTGTCCACTTTTTGGCTGTAATGAGGCCTTCACTAAGTCTTTTTCCTGTGCCCTTGCTGCCCTCTGGTTCTGAGGGTGTCACTGGTGTGTTGGCCTGTGACTGGGTCTCAAGTGGTATGAATTTTTCTTCCACTGAATCAAACAGCAAAAGAGGGCTTATGTCAGTTAAGAAGTCTTAAAAGGCTTGTTTTGCACATCTAAGAATGGCCTCTGGGCTTGTATATTATTACAATATGCGCTTGTATTATGACAGTGTAATTGAATTAACAATTCCACGTCAAAAATACAGCTTACTGATATGTGGTATACTGTTTGTATACCAATATCTTACAGAATACTTGTAATTAGCGAGTATAATCTGTCAAAGATGGTGTATTACAGGGAAATTGAGTTAACAATGTGCCCAAACACGCCTCAACTGTTGGTTTATCAGTATGAGCTGTCTTGATTCAATTAAGAATTGCGACTGTATTAGTGGCTTAAAAGTGTTTTTATATACAAACACACCAAAAATACTGGTCTTGTGGTTATCAGCCACATGACAGATACTCTTTAAGATATGAGTATTTTTTAAAAAATAAATAAATATATATTTCTTAGAGAAAATGAAGCCTAAAAAGATAAAACAAGTGTCAATAAAATGATAAAAAAGAGAAAAACTTACTTGTAATGAGTCCAAAAGGTTTTAAAACACAGCCAGGCCCCCAAAATGTCAGGATGAGTCTATGTTGAAGTGGTAATAAAGCTATATACAACTAAAACTATGACTGTGACACGTGGAAAACAGTTTAAAATGTTCTTATAAGGGTTAAGGATGGGTTAATTTAATAATAAAATGGCTTTACTATAAGGAATATAGTGGTGGTGAGCACTGTCAAAAGCCCTGGGTGCAGCTTTACCTGTTGCATTACAATAATAAAGACTACAATACTTTAAATTAAGAGTATACCTGTTTATTACCCAAGAGTAAAACTGTTTTTGACAGTTTACTATGTAGGGTATTCAAGAGCAGGATGAGGAGACAATTCTGGCTGTGAAAAGCCTCCTTTTTATCCTGAAATGGGGTGGAAAGGGTGCTAGACCTTTCCACATAGAGGAAGTGAAGATTTTTCACTCTCTAGGACTGAATTGTGGTTTGCAAAAAGCCTTTATGCCCTGTATTGGGCTCAGATGTGGTTTTGAAACCACATCTGGGAAGTTTTCACCAATACAGGGTGAAAATTTTCATCTGGGGACCTCACAGCCTGATTCTGACGTGTATGACGTGTAGAATGCTGTACAGAAACTGTATGGGACCCCAGTATTGACTGACTTATGAGTTATTGAATTATTAACATGCTTCTTTGTCTATTTGACACCTCATAATCGGAGTACAACTGTATCCTGTCATAATACAGTTGTATTGGTCATATTGTGGGATTCTAACCTTCAAATGGCCATAACTCTGTCAGTTTTTGAGATATCATGCTCAAAGTTGGTTCATTGATTAGCCCTGTATGGTCTCTACACAATGATACCCAATTTGGTATGGTTATCATTAAATATTGCAAAGCTATCCCATGTACAAGGTTTTGTACATAGGTGTGATTTGGGCAAAAAGCTGTATTGAGCTTGTTTGCCTCATAACTTCTGTTATAGCTGAGATATGAAGAAGTGAAGGGCACCATCAGATAGCCCTTATTGTTCTCTTTCCAAAAAGACCCCACTTCAAGTATCCCACACTAAAACTGTATGTTAGATGAGAGGGGAATGTTTTGTTCAGCCTTATTTGGCATGAATTGGACCATAACTCAAGTAATACTGGTGCTAGCTCAGCTTGGCTGGCACCATTAGATAGCCCTGGCTTGGAGCCTCATTTTGAATACCCATTTGATGGGGTTAAGCCTCTCCTTCTAGATTTTAGATGAGAGGGAAAATTATGCTTTATGCTCAACAATAACTTTGAGCAGGAATAACTTTGTTATTTCTTGTCCTATGGTGATGGGACTTATGTTTTCTGAAAGAGGTGAGTTTCCACTTTCATTTGATATCTTTTGAGCTGATTTGGCTCAGCTCCATGTTTTGGTGGTATCTTGGCTATACCATTGGTTTATGGTATTTTGGCTGTCATGCTTGTGCTTTGGTTTTGAGTCACAGGCTGACAACACAGAAGCTATAATGCTTGCCTAGTAATTGTGGACAGATTCAGTAAAGCTCCAATCTTTTTACCATGTCACAAGGATGATACAGCCATGCATACAGCGCTCCTGATATGGAATATAGTAGTGTCATGGACTGGAATATTCACAAATATAATTAGTGATAGGGATCCCAAATTCACTTCAGCACTATGGACAAATCTTCACCAATTATTTGGCACTAAGCTATCTTTCTCTACAGCTTACCACCCACAAACTGATGGTCTAGCTGAAAGGATGATCCAGACCTTACAGGACATGGCAAGAAGATTTTGTGCATATGGCCTTTAATTCAAAGATTGTGATGGATTTAACCATGATTGGTGCACTCTGTTTCCAGCACTAGAATTAGCATATAAAATTTCAATCCATGCCAGTACCAATCAAACTCCTTCCATCCTAGAAAGTGGATGTAACCCCCAATTACCCCAAGATTCCTTGAGAAAAGATTTGATTGAAATACACCCCACAGCTGCAAGCTTCAAAGGAATGCTATACAACGCTAGAAAGCATGCAGTAAGGTGCATGGAGGACTCTTTGCATATGCTGAGGAAAATGGGATAAATCACATGCACCTCCAGATTTCAAAGTGGGGGACTTAGTTCTTGTATCCACCATTAACTTCAATAACATCAAAGGATTTAAAAAGCTGAAAGACTCCTTTGCAGGACCATTTGTTATCAAGGCCCTCCATGGAGAAACCGCTGTTGAAGTAGAGTTATCTGAAGAACTTAACAATAAGCATCCTACATTTCAAGTGAGCTTGATAAAGCCATATAAATCTAGTGATGCTGAAAAATTCCCCTTGAGGAATAAATTTCCCCAAGTTATACCTCCTATGGCGTCATCTGGGACTAAGAAAATTACCAAAGTTCTCAAAGAAAGAAAGTTGAAAACCAACAAAGTAAGGTAATACCTTGTTAGGTACAGTGACTCAACTTGTGAAGATGAATGGTTTCCAGAAAAAGACATACCTGAGGCTACTAAAATTTTCAGAAGGTTCAGGCACACTAGAAATAACAATATTACAAAGTAATATTCTTTTTTAGGGAAGGGAATGTGAGCCTTAGAGGTATTTTCATATACCCAAAAGACCACAAATACAAAATTAACATATAAATATAAATAAAATAAATTTATTTATATTATAAAAATTGAAATATAAATACAAATTTATATTTAAAAATCAAAATTTAATTATAATTTGAAAAGAAAATTACAATAAAATGAAAATTATGAAATTATATTTTTACTTGTAAAAATTAAGTAAAAATAAATTTTTAATAAAAATTGTGAAATTAAAATATTTTTGGTACTAAGTTATATAAAATATATTATAAATTTTTACCCAATACATAAACGTAAAGAAATTATCACACCATTGGATTCCTCATAAAAAATAAAGTGGGGTCACCTCTGGATGAAAGTTCTGTAACTCAACTCTAAATAAGCTTAAATTAAGTTTTTAGTCTTTTCAATACAAAGGTTGAAAATCCTCAAAACTTTAATTTAATTCACACCACATGTGGTGTTAACCTTCAATTTTTGTGTTAAAATTGAGGTGTTGTGTTTAGTTTAGAAGTTATGAGGAATTGAAGTATTTTCAATTGAATTCAATTGAAATGTCCAAATGTGTGCCGGTATTACATAAGTGAGCTTTGATTTACATATGAGGTCTCAATGATTACTGTACTGTACTGTACCAATCAATTGAATTACATATGTAAATTACAAGTATAATACATGATGAGGAATTAAAGGAAAAAATAAATTGGAAAGATTAAAATTGGGGGGGAAAGGAACTCTACCTGTAAGGGGAGCCAGACTCCCAAATTCCTTGTTTGCTGGCGGTTGATGTCAAACTCCATGCAAAAGCTCATTACTTTTGGCCTGGAATTGAGTCACAGGGTCTATGACTGAATTGATGATGAGGTTTTGATACCAAGCAGGGTGGTTTTAACTGCTTCCAAGAGGGTTAAGCTACCCTTAATTTAAAGCAATGTTAGGGAAAACAGTTTTAACTGGTTTATATGCCTCTTACACAGATTCTGAAGTGTGTTTAAAGCTCTAGACCAGGTATTGCTATAGTAATGGCCGATTTAAGGGTCTAAAATGGCTAAAAATGGCTTGAACCAGCCCTTTTTTAGTCTAAACCAGGGTTCAATGATGGCATAATTGGCTTTTCTGTTGTAGGACTGTTTTTCACGACTGACAAGAGTAAATTTCACTTTTGGAGTAAGAAAATTGATGGCTATAAAAGAATGTCTTCTTTGCCCCACTTTTCTCTTCATGTTAGAATCTTTTCCTTTTATAATTAGTTTAAACACTGTTGAACCAATCAATAAAAGATTCCAAACACCTTTTTTAAAGAATTTAAAACTTTCAACTACGTGAAAAAATCATTATAATCATTGTTTGTAACTCTTATAATCATTTTTCAGCCCTGAAACACCCCAAAAGTGAATTAAAGCATCTTTCATCACTGTAAACTTTGTCACTTTGTTTCCAAATTCACTCTGGTCACTTTTGGGCGTTTTTTCTCTTTAATATTCTTTTTGAAGACTTTGTTCTTTAATCAATTGCTTGCAGTTCTTTGCTCAATTAATTCCAATTGAAATTGCTCTTGAAGAAATTTCTTTTGTAGCCTTAAAATATCTCTTGTAGAGTATTTTTTTGGATAAATCTTTATTGTTGGTAAAACAATAAATCTTTATAATATTATTGTTTTATACTAATAAAGCTATAAACAATAAAATTGGCGTTTCTCCTCTTAAAAATAATCTTTCTTACTATTTTTAATTGATTTTTACCTTATAAAAATTGTGAGGACAGGAAAAGTACATGATTTTTAATGAAAGTTTCATATCCACACCTTACAGAAGAAGTCAGAGAGTCATACAAGAAAAACAAGAATTCCAATATATTAACATTCTTAATGGATAAACACTGTAAATACACAGCTTTTGTTAACTCTTTGGATAGAATATGGAAAAAAATTTCTTTTGAAAGAATACTTAACTTTTTTGATGGTATAATCTACCATGGAACTAAGAATTCCTGTGTAAGGTGTGGATATGAAACTTTGATTGAAAATTAAGTACTTTTCCTGTCCTCAAAATTTGTATAAGGTAAAAATCAATTAAAAATAGTATGGAATGTTTTTTTAAGAGAAAACACGTCAATATTATTGTTTATAACTTTATTAGTATAAAAAAATAATATAAAAATTTATTGTTTTACCAACAATAAAAATTTATCCAAAAAATACTCTACAAGAGATATTTTAAGGCTACAAAAGAAATTTCTTCAAGAGCAATTTCAATTGGAATTAATTGAGCAAAGAACTGCAAGCAATTAATTAAAGAACAAAGTCTTTAAAAAGAATATTAAAGAGAAATACGCCCAAAAGTGACCAGAGTGAATTTGGAAACAGAGTGACAAAGTTAACAGTGATGAAAGATGCTTTAATTCACTTTTGGGGTGGTTCAGGGGTAAAAATGATTATAAGAGTTACAAACAATGATTATAATGATTTTTTCACGTGGTTAAAAGGATTAAAATGATTTAAAAGTGGTGGTTGGAATCTTTTATTGATTGGTTCAACAGTGTTTAAACTAATTATAAAAGGAAAAGATTCTAACATGAAGAGAAAAGTGGAGCAAAGAAGACATTCTTTTATAGCCATCAATTCTCTTACTCCAAAAGTAAAATTTACTCTTGTCAGTCGTGAAAAACAGTCTGACAACAGAAAAGCCAATTATGGAATCATTGAACCCTGGTTTAGACCAAAAAGGGCTGGTTTAAGCCATTTTTAGCCATTTTTAGCCATTTTAGACCCTTAAATCAGCCATTACTATAGCAATACCAGGCCTAGAGCCTTCAAAACACCTCGGAATGTGTGTCAGAGGCGTAGAAACCAGTTAAAACTGTTTTTACTATGATTTTTTTATCTTAAGGGTAGTTTTACCCTCTTGGCAACAGCTAAAACTACCCCAGTTGGTATCAAAACCTAATCATCAATTGAGTCCACAGACCCTGTAACTCAATTCCAGGCCAAAAGTGATGAACTTTTGCGTGAATTTTGACATCCCACGCCTGTCAGCAAGGATTTTGGGGGTCTAACTCCCCCTTAGAGCTGGAGTTCCTTTTCCCCCCCAAATTTAATCTTTCCAATTTATTTTTCCTTTAATTCCTCATCATGTATTATACTTATAATTTACATATGTAATTCAATTCAATTGTACAGGACAATACAGTAATAATTGACACTTCGTATGTAAATCAAAGTTCACTTATGTAATACACGCGCACATTTTGACATTTCAATTGAATTCAATTTAAAATACTTCAATTCCTCATAACTTCTAAACTAAACACAACACCTCAATTTTAACACAAAAATTGATGGTTAACACCACATGTGGTGTGAATTAAATTAAGGTTTTGAGGATTTTCAACTTTTGTATTGAAAATACTAAAAACTTAATTTAAGCTTATTTAGAGTTGAGTTACAAGAATTTCACTCAGAGGTGACCCCACCTGATTTTTTATGAGGAATCCAATGGTGAAATAATTTTTATGTGTTTATTTATTGAATAAAAAGTTATAATAATTTTTATTTAACTTTTTTCCAAATTTATTCATTTTTTCACAATTTTGTCAAAATTTTATTTTTACTTAAATTTTTCAAGTATAAATGTAATTTTATACTTACAAAATTTAATGTATTTTTATTCTTAAATTGCAATGAATTTTTTTATTTTTAATATAATTTTATATTTATATTTTGATTTTGATTTTTGATAATATAAATAAATATATTTTATTTATATTAATATGTTATTTTTGTATTTGTGGTCTTTTGGGTATATGAAATTACCTCTAAGGCTCACATTCCCTCCCCCTAAAAAAGAATATTACTTTGTAATTTTGGTGTTTCTGGGGTGTCTGAATCTCCTGAGGAGTTTGGTAGCTCTGGTATATCTTTTTCTTCTAACCATTCATCTTCACAAGTTGGGTCACTTTACCTATCAAGGTAGTCGCTTACCTTTTTGGTTCTTAATTTCCTTTCTTTAAGAACTTTGTTAATTTTCTTAGTACCAGATGTCTCAATAGGAAAGTATCTGTCCTTTTTATTATGTATTTCTATCCCATACATGATTAAATAGTCATTTCCCAATAAAAATGGGTACTAGAGCAATTTTACATAACAACCAATTCAACTGTGATTCTCAAAGATTCCTAATGCTTTCATTGGGTTACTTGTACTGTTGAATTTTATACCATCAAGTAGGTGAAATCTTCCTTTATCATATGATCCTTTCCACACTTCATCCAAGGCATGTATTAGAGAGTTGGTTTTACAGTCTTTGTTTACTAATTGGTATAAGATGCTACAATTGTTATCTTGAATGTAACTATTTCTGACCTCTTCAAAGAAGGTGGTGTTCAAGTCTGTAACATTTATTCCTTCTATTGGGATTTGGTTTTCATAAGTTGTGCCCCTTGAGCTTTTGATAAATCAAGTTGAGTATTGCTCAATTGTGGCAAGTGGGAATAAGACTCCATGATGTCAAAAGCGGCATTGATATCTTCTATATCTTTTGAAGATTCAGAAAATATGGATGATCTATCATCTGAATTGTCTTCAATTATGTCATATTTTTCAACATCAGGTCCCTTTCCAATATTATTTTCATTGATTTTCCCCCTTTTTGGACATGTATTAGCTAAATGGGTGGTGCTTTGGCAAATATGGCACTTTTTGACTGTATCTGCAGATTTATACCTAACATCATTAGAATTTTCTTTGGGGTTTTTGTCCACAGAATCTTTCCAAGGTTTATTAAACCTTGTTTCAAGATTCACCCTACTAGAACCAATTTTCGTTCTGGTGGTTACTTCTTCTAATATATTGATAATATACTCTGCTGAAGATTGTTCAGTATTCCTGCTTTTGACAGCATGCTCTAAGTCACCCCCACATTGTCTCAGAATTTTCCTGTGGATCATAAATTCTGACATGTCAGGATATAATGCTGTTAGTCTGTCCTTTTGTTGGAAAAACCATGGTAAGGCTTTGTCTTTATCAGCATTAAATTTGGCATATTCAAGTGCTGTTTCAGCTTTAAACCTCCAAGCATCATTTGCCCATTTGTTGATGATTTGGGTTTTCCACCAAGTCCAACTCTGGTGTCCATGTGCTTGTCTTATTTTGATGTACCAGCTGTGAGCTGATCTGGTAAACAAGGTGTTAAGCCTGGCTGTTACCAATCTGTCTGGTAATTCAAAATCCTCTTTGATCATGTCAATACCTCTAATGAATTCCATATGGTCATACTCTCCTTCACCACTGAAGTGAGGCCATTCTTTAAGTTTTGGAAATTCTTTCAAGAGTGCTTGGCCCATTGATGGTTCCAAGTTATGAAAAGAAGTGGATAATTCATGTTTTAATTGTGAATTATCAGGATCCAATACTTGTGGATTTGGAATTCTTGTGCCCTCATTTTGATTTAGAGGTGTAGACATTCTTGGTAAGGTGTTCAGTATTTGTTCAATGTCATTCATTTTACTGTTGCTACACCTTTGGGAATTTCTGTATTCATATTGGAAGCTTTGTATTAAATTTATTACTTCAATTTTATACATGTCTTCCTTATGTGTAAGTTCTTGCCATAACTCTGTCTGTCTTGTATTATCAGCAGTGACTTGATTCAAATTCATTGATAATTTTGATACTTATTCTTGTGAGGCATCAAAAAACTTTTTCAAGGCAATGGTATATGTCTTTACTTCAGTAAATGAATTTGAAAAGTAATCAAGGACTTTCTTGTTATCTGTCTTGATAATATTTATGGCTTGTTTAATTCTTGTTTCAATTATGTCATCAATATTGAATTTAGAATATTTATCTGTTAATTCTTTAATAATGGCAGATTGTTCATTTATTTTATTGTTTGAAGAATTATCATTATTGGAATTTTTAATTGTTCTTAAAACGTTTTCAAAACACATAAGTGTTTCATTAATTTGGCACAAACTCAGGTTGTTTGTTTTAATGTTGTTACAAATGGTTTCATTTTTATCAGAAAGATGTTTTTTCACGTCATTTATAGCATCATACAACTCTGGGATGGAATCAAATATATCAGAAATCATTTCTGGAATCTTAATCTGGCTTCCTCCTTCTTCTGTAATTCCATCATGGTTCTGGCCATCTGAAATACATTTTCCATGGCATCCTGCTGAATCTTTGGGATTCTGTAGCCCTGGCTGTAAGGTTTTGGGGCTGGTGCCTTCCCTTTGCCCTTGTTTGGAGTTTGTGGCTGCTTCTTCATGTTGGAATTTCTGGTGCTGGCCACTGGGGCTGTCTTTGGCACTGGTTTGGGTGGTGGAGGGTTGTTTTTCCTCCATTCTAGTGTCAAAAGCATCATGTTTTTCTTCTCCATCAATAGATGCTATCCATTGAGCAATTTGCAAGTGTTTGGATGGCCCAGGAATTTTCTTACTGTCAGGTAAGAATTCATGCAATTCTTCCACAGGTCTGCAAGGATCTGGTACTCCTTGAATTGAAGTGCCTTGTTGTATGCACTGTGGCTTGCTTTGTATATGTCCACAGAGGCTTGTTGTGGCGGTGTCAGCTCTTTTTGAAGGTAAAATGGTATTATCAGCTTCAGAGTGACCCATTTTAGTTGTTTCGAAGTCATCAACTGACCCTTTTCCTTCTGTACATGATTGGCCTCTTCCATAATCACGTCTATTACCTTTTTGGGAGCTGCTTGAGGGGTTGTAGCTGACTCCTGACCTGGTTGAAGGCATAATTATGGTTAAAAAGGCTTAAAATAGTATTTTTATGTCAAAAACTTACTATTGGCCAGATTTTTAGCTTTCTGAAGGGTATTACTTATTTCCAAGTTAATCAATTCAGAAGATATTGGGTCAGGTTGGTTATTTTGAGTCACAATAACAGTACTATTAAGATCAGAATTAACAGTACTGGCAGGGATAATGCTGGTTACTGTTGAGGCTGTTTCAATGTTTTCTTGGCTTACAACATTTGCAGACACTAAAATTAATGAAAAAGCCAATTAATTAAGTAAAAAAAAGGTTATTTCATAAAAAGGAATAAAATATAAGCCTCACTTATCTTATGAAAAAAATTATTTTTTATGGATTTTTTGGATTATAAGTATTTTTTATATGTTTTTAAATTTTTCAATATAAGAAGAATATTTAAAAAGAGTAAAAAAAATATGTCACAGGTAAAATATCACGGCTGGGCCCCCAAATGTAAGGTGTGGATATGAAACTTTAATTGAAAATCAAGTACTTTTCCTGTCCTCAAAATTTGTATAAGGTAAAAATCAATTAAAAATAGTATGGAATGTTATTTTTAAGAGAAAACATGCCAATTTTATTGTTTGAAACTTTATTAGTATAAAAAAATAATATAAAAATTTATTGTTTTACCAACAATAAAAATTTATCCAAAAAATACTCTACAAGAGATATTTTAAGGCTACAAAAGAAATTTTTTCAAGAGCAATTTCAATTGGAATTAATTGAGAAAAGAACTGCAAGCAATTAATTAAAGAACAAAATCTTTAAAAAGAATATTAAAGAGAAAACACCCCCAAAAGTGACCAGAGTGAACTTGGAAACAGAGTGACAAAGTTAACAGTGATGAAAGATGCTTTAATTCACTTTTGGGGTGGTTCAGGGGTAAAAATGATTATAAGAGTTACAAACAATGATTATAATGATTTTTTCACATGGTTAAAAGGATTAAAATGATTTAAAAGTGGTGGTTGGAATCTTTTATTGATTGGTTTAACAATGTTTAAATTAATTAGAAAAGGAAAAGATTCTAACATGAAGAGAAAAGTGGAGCAAAGAAGAAATTCTTTTATAGCCATCAATTCTCTTACTCCAAAAGTAAAATTTACTCTTGTCAGTCGTGAAAAACAGTCTGACAACAGAAAAGCCAATTATGGCATCATTGAACGCTGGTTTAGACCAAAAAGGGCTGGTTTAAGCCATTTTTAGCCATTTTAGACCCTTAAATCAGCCATTACTATAGCAATACCAGGCCTAGAGCCTCCAAAACACGTAATAATGTGTGTTAGAGGCGTAGAAACCAGTTAAAACTGTTTTTACTATTATTTTTTTATCTTAAGGGTAGTTTTACCCTCTTGGCAACAGCAAAAACTACCCCAGTTGGTATCAAAACCTCATCATCAATTGAGTCCACAGACCCTGTAACTCAATTCCAGGCCAAAAGTGATGAATGTTTGCGTGAATTTTGAAATCCCACGCCTGTCAGCAAGGATTTTGGGGGTCTAGCTCTCCCTTAGAGCTGGAGTTCCTTTTCCCCCCCAAATTTAATCTTTCCAATTTATTTTTCCTTTAATTCCTCATCATGTATTATACTTATAATTTACATATGTAATTCAATTCAATTGTACAGTACAATACAGTAATAATTGACACCTCATATGTAAATCAAAGTTCACTTATGTAATACACGCGCACATTTTGACATTTCAATTGAATTCAATTGAAAATACTTCAATTCCTCATAGCTTCTAAACTAAACACAACACCTCAATTTTAACACAAAAATGATGGTTAACACCACATGTGGTGTGAATTAAATTAAGGTTTTGAGGATTTTCAACTTTTGTATTGAAAATACTAAAAACTTAATTTAAGCTTATTTAGAGTTGAGTTACAAGAATTTCACTCAGAGGTGACCCCACCTGATTTTTTATGAGGAATCCAATGGTGAAATAATTTTTATGTGTTTATTTATTGAATAAAAAGTTATAATAATTTTTATTTAACTTTTTTCCAAATTTATTCATTTTTTCACAATTTTGTCAAAATTTTATTTTTACTTAAATTTTTCAAGTATAAATGTAATTTTATACTTACAAAATTTAATGTATTTTTATTCTTAAATTGCAATTAATTTCTTATTTTTAATATAATTTTATATTTATATTTTGATTTTGATTTTTGATAATATAAATAAATATATTTTATTTATATTAATATGTTATTTTTTTATTTGTGGTCTTTTGGGTATATGAAATTACCTCTAAGGCTCACATCCTGTGTAATGACATTATTGCATAGATTTCTTCTCAACAACCTTATTCATTAATTTCATGGTGTTATCTGTTCCGTAAATCTATCAGAGGACAGGAAAATTGAGAAAGTCAAGAGCTTTGCATGGTGCCCATCTTGGAGGAAAGAAACCATTGAATATTGCCATACTTGTAGCAGATGCTCAAAAGCAGACAGGAGCACATGCAAGAATTTTAGTCTTGTTCTTAATATCTGGGAGCCAAAATCCCTTTGAGAAGCTCCTCACATGGATTGGGTCACAGCACTACTTCCAAGTGGTGATAGGATTTATGATTCTTGTTTAGTCATTGTAGACAGATATGGCAAGACTTTCATCTTATTACAATGCAATAAAGATTAAACAGATTTACAGTTCTCCTCCTATGTAATATAGTTATTTCTCATACAATGTTATTGAATTATATCATAAGTGACAGAGACTCCAAGTTCACATCTGCACTTTGGACCAATCTTCATAAATTCTTTGGTACCAACTTATCATTTTCTAAAACATATTACCTTCAAACTGATGGGTTAGAATAGAGAATCATTCAAAGCCTAGAAGAAATGATGAGGATATTCTGTGCCTTTGGTCTAGAATTAAAATATTTGGATGGCTTTACACATGATTGGTGCACTTTAACACATGCATTAGAACTGGCATATAGGAAATCTGTTCATTCTTCCACAGGTAAAACCTATGCTATGTTAGAGAAAGGATGAAAACCAAAACTTCAGAAGATATACTGAAAAGAGACTTGATTGAAAATTATCCTGAAGCTTCCAGTCCCAAGAAAAATCATGATAAAATATGCAGGGATGATGATTTCGAATATGAAAAACAGAGATGGCAAAAGAGTCATAAGATACCAGGCTTCAAAGTAGGAGACTTTGTTCTAGTTTCAACCTTGATTTTTGATAATATTAAATGCCAAAAGAAACTTAAATATTCCTATTTAGGATGTTTTCTTGTGTCCTTACATAGAAACAATGAAGTTGAAGCTTAATTGAGTGGCGAATTGGAAAACAAACACTCCACCTTTCCAGTCAGCTTAATTGAACCATATCCACCAGCTGATTAATAATTTTTTACTTTAAGGAACCCAACTTGTTTAGCTATACCACCAGTGGAAAAGATTGAAGACAAAAAGATAAATTTATTAAAGAAAGGAAGCTTAGGGTCAATAATCAAATAGAATATCTTGTCATATATAGAAACATAGTACATGAAGATGAGTTACTTGCAAAATCAGACTTACTTGACTTGGATAAGTTTTTGAGAAGATTTATGCATGAAACAAGGCCAAAAACCTGAACATGCCTCTAAATGTGCTTTAATTACTTGATTTTAGTGATATAAAGAGGTTGGACAATGGACAATAGACCCCCTTTGGGGCTTTTTATTTTTGAGCTCATTAGTACAATTTTAGTATCATTTGACGTTTTGGTTGGAGGAAATTTCATCCTTGAGATATATTTTACAAACCCAAATAGGCCACAGTACATATGAAAATAGCTTTTGCAGTATGCATAACCCATAATTCATGAATATATCCAAAATTTATCATTTTCCATGTGAAAAAAGATGATTAATGTTTTTGTTTGTATGTAATTCATGGATTTAAGGATAGATTTGGATTCTAAACAAATATTCACCTAGGGTAACTCCATAGGGTTAAAAATATTAAATCAACTCCTTGAGATGGTTATATGAAAAATACTTAAATGCAACATCATGAATACCTCATAAAAGAATGGTGAAAAATCTAGTTTTTCCCAATTTCATGCCAAAATAATGGGAAGGTTAGAGATACCATGTTACATATAAACTAAGAATGGTGTTATGAATGTTTTTGCACTTAATATTCCTGAATTATTACATAATGGTTTGACAGGCCCATAGTGGATATCAGTCTTGAAGGCTGAATTACTATTTTTGACATGAAAATAGCTCAGGGGTAAAAAGAAATCAAAGAGAGCCAGGGTACACAAATTCTGAGGCCTCTCAGGATTTTTCGGCTCCAAATATTGACTCTGTGGATGATCCTGGCCCAATTGGTCTACTAAAGCCTTTTGGGAACCTGGGTACCAAGTTAAAATCTCACTAAATCAGGAGAAAAGAGAAAGTAAGCTGCTATTTTGATGTGACAAGGAGGTAATGAGAACCTCTGACTGCTTTAACCATGTTCATTATTAATCATTTTCCATGAATAAACCAAAATAGAGTAATTGAACCCCTTTTTGTACTGGTATCCATGCATTTACATCATGGCAGCCAGCTATTACTATGCTATTTGCTTTTCTATGTAGAAATAAGGTGAAACCTTCAAAGATTTATTAAAAGTAGAATCATTAATTAATCCTTCTGGAACTTTCAGTACCAATGGAGGAAGGTTCAATAAACATAAGAAGAAAGAATAAGTCTGACTTCATAAATCAACATTAAAAGCTTTACTTACAGTCTATTTTTGATTATTCCACATGAAACACTGAATCTTCAAACATTCACAGAAAATACCACCTGAGATAATATTTCCAAAATCACTGATAAACTTCAGAAAGCAATTTTCATATTTAAATGAAAGAATATTTAAAGGTCTTACTCCTTTATTTATTAACCATAAATGGATTTTTAGTCATGTAAAATGACTTAATTAAGTAATTATGATAATCTTATGTGACAACAAGTGATGCAATCAGTAATCCAAAGGAGATAATTTGTTTCTCACCAAATATGATTTAATTTTGCTTCATTTCATGCCTCTTATAGCTTTTTATACCTGAAAAGATGCCTTCTCTTTCTGTTTTTTCCAATTATCAGATTAAATCATCTTATCATTAGTACCAATAAGTAAGTATTTCTTGAATCATTTCTTAAGTGTTTCTCATTTTTTCAAATAAATCAAAAAGACTTCAGATCATAGAAAGGAATTATTTCCAATATTTTGCACTTTTATATTTCTGTATTACTGTTATAGATCAAATTTGATGCTTTAAATCCACAGATAATCTGTCAAATCACTCTTCCAATTATTTGCAAGGTATTGTTGGAGTATTAGCAAGTGTCCTTTCCTAATTGTTAAATTTTCTCTCTAGTGTGTATTTTTCTTAAAGAACTATTATGATAGTTATTATTGAAAAAGGCAAATTTGAATTAACACAATTTTATATTATTTTAATATGAATCTTTCTTAATAATACTTCTTCTAATTGATTCTTTTAGAGATTCACTACTTACTGTTAAAATTACTGGTAGTGTATAACAATTAAAAGAAATAAAAGGGAAATTATTCATTTATTATCTTTCATAAGAGCAGTCAGAGTACTCTTGATTAATAGCTATATTATCAAGAGTTTCATAAATAAAGCTTAAAATATAGGCTTCAATTCCATTATTGGAATTTAGTTTTCCTATGATTCCTTTTTTGAATGAAAATCTGAAATACCTTTTTTCTATATGATATAATGGGCCATGTATGGTATCATCAGAAAGCTCAGCTTCTTTGTATTCCAAAAATACCCCACTGAAGTTATCTCACACTAAAATTGTGGAATTTAGATAAGAGTTAAATCTTTTGTGCAGAATTATTTGGCATATGGCTGGCTCTGAATTCTGTAATATTGATTCTAGCCCAATTTGACTGGAACTAATTAATTTCCCTCATTGAAAGATTCAATAACAACCCAAATATTATGGTGTCCCCCTCTGTTTCTAGATTTTAGATGGAAGGTGAGAATTAAGGTTTATTTTAAAATCTGAATTTGAGATGGAATAACTTTGTTTTTTCCCTATTATTATCGAATTTGTGCATTGAGGATAAGGTTTATTTCCTCTTTCTTTTTAATGTTGTTTTTTAGCTTTTATAGCTCAGGTCACTCTTTGGTGGGTATCTCTCTTTAACATTGGCTTATGCTATTCTTGGTTTCAGGCTTCTTATCTGTTTTTGAGTCAAAGGCTAAAATAGAATAATTACCCAGTAGCCAAACTCAGTAGTATGAATTATGGAAATAAAGTTTCTTCCGTTATTATATATATTCAAAATTCTCTTACCTTCATTAAATACACCAATCCTATCACTTATTACCAGCTACATATGTAATACTTCATCATTCTTAATTACTAATACAAAAACAATTTATTTAAAACACAAAAAAATATTGAAAAATGAAAATTATCAATTTTAATCAGAATAATATTCACCAATAACCACCCCATTGTTCAAAATTTTACAGAACTCAAGCTATCAACATTAAAAGATAAGTAAAGACGGATTCAACAATATCTTGTCATAAGTTATTTTCCAGCTAAAAGTAATTCCTCTGATATTACTAAATTAATTGAATTAATGATGTAATTTTTTTATTGGAATTCATTGGATAGGTCCTATTAAATACTTCTAAATTATTATTTTCTATTTTAAAAGCCACTTACTAAAGATCTCTTGTCTTTTAAATTCAAGGAAGAATTTCTTAAGGGGAAAGCAATCCACCTTGTTGCCTTTTGCTACATCATCTTTTAGAAATTGGAAACTAGTAACCTGTGATTCTCCTTTACAGGTAATTTCCCATTTGAAACACAAAAATATGGGTTATCAAAATGTGAGGGAAAGCATTACTAGTTCAGTAAGATGGAAAATACCAACTTATGAAAATGTGTAGTCTATGTATCTTAGAATGTCTAAAAATACTCTTCAAAATTAAGACTTGGATTTGAAAGAAAATCTGATTATTCATCCCATTTTTACTTATATGTTGGGTATCTCTATATTGGATTGATTGAATGGGTGCTATTAATTTAAATTTGGTATCAATTTATCCAGTTATGTAAAAGAGAAGCATGAAGAAGTAAATTAATCCATGTTTCCATGACTGAACATGGGCATATATTCTATGCTTAGGTTTTCGCAATATAATTTACACTTAGCTATAGCATATTCTTATCAATTGATTAAGCTTCACTCATGTTTGAATAATGAATATTTACCTAGAGGTGTCTTAGACTTTTTCAGAAACGTTTGTTTGGAAGGAACTGCTCCATGATAAATAATAATGCTGCTTATTTCTCTTCGATTTTTATTACTCTCAAAGAAGCCATATCAAGAAAAGCTTTACCAAGTACAAAATTGAGGGAAAAAATGATATAAACAGTTTTAACCCTACCCAAATCCTCAAGCCACTTTTCAATTCCACACAGCAGAAAGTAATGATTAGTTTAAGCCACTATATGTATTATAATCTCTTTGCATTTTCAAAGAAAAATCAAAGGAGATGTCATAACATTCAATTAAGGATCTTATAATATAAGATATCATATTAATAATTGTGTATTAGGATGTTGGCTGGCCTTTAATGTAGAATTTAAAATGAATAACTATTCCCAAATCAATTATTCTTAACATTAGTTTCTTAATAATTTAACCAAAAATTTCATGTAAGCCACAGCTATTATTCTTCTTGAAAAATTATTTGACATAATTTATCATGAGACTGATACCAATAGCTATTCATGACTGTTTCAAGTTTTTCTTCAGGTAATTGAATTTGAATTTTTCACTCCGCCCAAGAAATTTACAATAGAACAGAGACTTAGATCCTATTTCTTGATGCATTCAACTTAAGAGGTGATTCTTTGCATGAGGTCACTCAATTTAAATTGTAAATTTGGAAAGCAATTGATGCTAACTCTCATAAGATAATAAACATAAAAAAGGAAGTGATTAAGCATTTTTATATTGTCCTACAATATTAATTTTCAAATTGAATGATTGATGGGATAAACTAAATGAAAATATTGGAGAGAATATATAGCTCAAAAATTAAATTAAATTTATGTAAGTAAGTGAAGAAGGATTTTTTTTTCATATTTCGTAAAGGTTTCTCATATTAAAAACTGATTACCACATACTCTCAATATTAAACACTAATCAATATATAAAGATTATCAATTATTTACAAAGCAGAAGTATATTTAAAAATATTTACTATTTAGGGGTCTTTTTATATAGATTTGGGTATTTTAATTTAGTTTTCTTAAATAAATGATAAGGAAATAATCTGTGAATCAACTTTCAAAGAGATTGGTTTTCACAATCATATAAAAGATGGTTTTTTAATTGTTTCTTTCTAGTATTTTCTCTTTTGAAAGCTTGAATAATAAGGTATAAGAAAAAAATTTGAAGTGAGCTGTAGAATCCTATCATTATGTTATTCATGTCTTAAATTCTTAGTATTATCAATCAGTGAAAGACATCTACCCATTACTACAGCAACTAGTTCTGTCAAATTCAGGTCCTCTTGAGATTATAAAACAGAAAGAGATCAAGTTCCAGATTCAAAATACCAACTTATTACTTTTTATTCCCAAACCTAGGATAAATGACACTCCTTTTTTAGCTGAAAGTCCCTAAAACTAATTCTTGTTTCATATTACTTATATCATTCTTTGTCTTATTTTTCATTTTGTTCTTGCTCATATTGTTCTTTCACCTTGAATGAAGTAAAACTTAAACTAAAACCTTAATTTTTCAATCCTAACTAATTACCTATTGAAGAAACTCCTGAGTAAGAGTTGAGCCTTAGGTACTCTTATAAAAGGGTCTTTTGTTGCAGAAAAATGTGATTATTGCTTTTTTGGTAGGTGTCAGTACCGCTATCTATTGATAATGCTGGAGGTGTTACTCAATCCTAATTTTAGTTTTTATCAAGTCGAGAATTCAGAAATTGGCAGTTTGGTCTAGATTAATATTCAGAAAGAATTTGATATAAATCTCCTCCATATATCTATTTCTATTTCTGTAAGGTTTAGTTACAAACATTTTGATAATAGTAACAAATATCAAGAGTACTATCACCATCCTCAGTAGAAAATGAGTTATAATCAAATATTATAACCAAAAATTAATATAATTGTTAAAAATATTTATATAAAAAAAGGAATTCATTATTATCAAACAATTTGATAATGAAAAAATCTTAATAATCATGATTAATTATAATTATGGTATTATTATTATAGGTACTGAAAGCTATAATAATAATAAATATAAAAGTTCTTAATGAGACAATTATATGTGGAAAATAATAATATTTATCCACTTCTAAATAATATAAATCTTATTCATAAAAGAATGATAAAACATACTGTGCAGAGCTAATTCCTTTAGAGAAATTCTATAGAAAAAAACTAATACTAGATAAAAAGGATCTAGAAATTTACAGAACAATTACTTATAGTAATTATTTGATACAATAAGTCAACCAAAAACAGTTATAGTATAAAATAATGTTTATAAGTTGAAAAAACATCAAAAAATCAAACTTTCAAAGAAATAAAATAGTTTCATATGATAAAATATGACTTTGGGAGTTTTAGCGGAAATTTGTGAATTTCAAAAATATTTTGAGAGAAAAATTTTATTAATAAAGTCTATTATTGGTGATTAAAAAATATAATCTAAATTCTATTATTACAATTCTTTATTTAGAATTCATAAGGATTAAAATGACTTAAGAATTTCTTGAATGTTATAAGATTTTATATGGAATAGAATATAACCTGTTTAAAATGTCTGATTGCTTAAATGATGATTTAGATGGACAAAATTAGTCATTTAAAGGCTCTTCTTATTCCTTAAGTGAAACTCTCATGATTAATAATTAATAAAGAGAAAAATATCAGATCAAAACTGAGAAGCCTCAATTAAACATAAGTTTCTTAACTTAAGATAACATATTTTTCATTTCAATTTGGATTTAACACCGTTAGTCTTAACTCCAACTAGCTTCAACCAGCTAAACTACATATACCATGTATGGTCCATAGTTAGGCATTTCATCAGTTCATAAATTTTTCTCAGGTAAGTTTCCCTTTTTTTAATCCTCTTTTGGGTTAATTATTTTAGTTTCAAATATAAAATAAGTTTATTTATATTAAAGCTTGTCAAATTAAAAGCTTAAGTGTGAAATCTTCAATAAAGTCCACTAAGAATTGAATTTTTAATTAATTTTTGAAGTTATTTGTATTTTTTCACATAAAATTGAAAGATAAACTAAACCTTAACTTTTGATAACGTTTTGATACTTGGAAATTTAAAATTGAAGCTTATTTAGGATTTTTCAAGCCTAATTATTCTTTGAAAATTGTTAAAACCTTGATTACAAGTCTGCATATAGGGATTTGCCCTTTGGGAGCTTGTAATTCCTGTTCAATTGGGGATAAACCCTTACAAGCTTCAATATTCAATCAAAGTGTAATATTAAAGCTCCAATAAGGTTGAAAATCCTCTAATACTGGTTGGAAACCTCAATTGAGCTCTTGAAGATCCCAAAACATGGGTACCCTGGCTCTATTTTGCTTTTTTCCTTTGTCCCACCTTCTTGCATGAATTTTTCCCTTTTATTTATTTAGAGCCATGCAATGGATTTAAACCACTTTAAATTTAGCTCACACAGTATTTACAGACTTTATGGAAAATCCTTAGCCAATTTAGTGAATATAGACCGCACCTTAATTTTAACTAAACTTTTTTAAGTTTGTATAAACCTTATGCAACTTTAAATTTTAGCTTAAAATTAATAATTTAAAATTTAAAATAAAAATTGTAAAAATGTATATTTGTACTGTGAGATTCTTGAGCCTTCCAATAACATAAGAAATAGCCATTTTTGGGTATAAGACCCTATGGGTCTACCCTAGGTTGTTTTTGGTGCATACTCCAAAAATGACATAATATTGATAACTTTGTTCATTAAAAATAAATTTGTCCCTTTTTTGTTATTTTTTGTTTTATATTAGTTTTATAAGTCCATTTGAAACTAAATCAACTTCATAACAGGTTCTTTGCAGGCTTATTGGTATGTCATACATACCTCACAGGCTCACAGTGTGATACCCTTCCAAACACCTCACTCAACTCACTAGATATATGTTTTCATTCAAAGGAGGAATGCTTTCTCTGTGAATATGATTGTGGTTCTTTATTACCATATAATTTTGGATGTTCAAGAATTTTAAGCTTCACATATGATCCTTTAACTAATTTCAACCAATGAATTTTATCACAATTAATCCAGATAATATATTTCATACTTCATCACAACCTCCTTTTAAAGAACTTCCTACCCCTTTTCAGGACTTGAAAAGATTTTTCAAAAATGAAAATAACTGAAATTGAAATCCCTCAACTTTTGAATTTCAATCCATAAAATTCCCACTCAAATACTGTGCCAAATTCTTCACATCTTTGATTTAATGGACCTTTCTTGAGCCTCAATTCCCCTTCCTCAAATATAAAAGATATTTGAAAATGAACCAATATCTTTTCAAAAAACATTATAAATGATAAAGCCATATTACCGAATGCTATTATTGTGAAATTAATTGAATATTGACTCATAAGAATGATATTGAGCTCGTGGGCTTTTGTGGAATTTATTCCTTTCAGAAATTCTACTTTTTTATTCTCTTTCCTCCTCTTTAACCTATTTTGATTTATCAGTTTTTAATTACTAATTACTCCTGAAGAAAGCTTTCATTTGACTCAAATATGCTTTTGGAGATAAGGACGTTAATTGGATTTCTTTGCGCAAGTAAATTCACATTTCCTGTGGAATATTGCAGTTTATCATTTATGCGTCTTATGCTAAATCTTTTAATGAGCTCATTGTACCATAACCACAAAAAGAAGCATGTAAAAAGCAATAAACCATGGATAATCTTAAACATCTGTGGTGATGAAAATTGAGTAAAATGGAAATAAGGGAAGGGGAGCAAATTGGATTTTGTCTGTGTCGAATTTGGACCAGAGTAGCTTCACAAGTCTTGACTTTTGACCTCCTCATTAAATGGTGAACGAAACCGGAATGAAACATTTATCGCAAACTTGTGTTTATCTCCACTTGCAAGGAGTCTCACTGACCTTAGTGCGATCAAGCCATTATTATAAATTAATCTGTTGACAGAAGAGTGGGAAATCGTTGCAAAACTAAAATGTGGCCAACGTGGACGATCAAGCTGACCAAAATGCTAAAAACTACAAAATGTTTCGTTTTTGTTGACCATTCCGTGAAAATCCTTGTAACGTGCGGCTGAAATCACAATCAGATGACGTAATCATTTGACCAGCGCATATACCCAGAGATTACGTCATCGTGTACAGATTTCCTTGTTGGCACTACTGTAATCCTCTTTGGCCTCCTTCAAGTTTGCCGTCGGTTTGATAGCATTTCCTGAGGATGGATTAATTACACCTGCTACTAAATTATAAAACCTCTCACAAGCTTAGTGCGTATATCACATCGAGAATATATGGTTCATAGCATGGAATCCTACACTTCGTAATAGGTGCAGCACGGCAGGGGAGTATGTCATTCAATCAACTCACACGTCGTCAAGATGGAAATTAAGCAATATTGAAGCCGAGAATCGCGTTTTCCATGTTTTTCAACCTTTTTAAACTTTTTATCACATCAACCTACTTCGTGGAACTTTTCTTTTTTTAGCTTGCGGAATATTTTTTAGTTCCTGTGAGTGTCAATTGGGTAATAATCTCCAGACTGACCATGAACCGTGTAAACGCCTTGCTAATAGCTTCCTGGTTCATAGCTGGTTCATCAGTGCAGAGTTTCCAGTATTTGACTCTATCTCAACGCCCCAGTGGAAAATATTCATCCAAGCTCCAAGAAAAGTTCCAATTTTTGAGAGCTCTGGAAGCTATTATTAATGCCCTATCATTGATATAGGCTTTAAATTCAGAATGCAATTTTTGGGAAGGATCCAATAATGTTTCATAAACCTCTTTCAATTTGATTTTCATCCAAGCTTCTGTGACCAGCCAAGCCAACACTTGTACATCAGGCTCTTTCCGAGCGAATTCGTATCCTAAAGCCCTTCTAATTTTGTTTACCTCTGTACTTATGCCCAATTCATGACCAGCTTGTTGACCTTCCTTGAAGAAGATGATTTCCCAAATTTCGTCTGAAATCTTCAGTGCATTGAATTGCACAGCCATCAGGCTTTCTGCCGTAAACAAGTTTGGCTGGTAACTTTCACTGATTAGTCGGACATGGGCCAAAAGGTGCATTGTGCAAGTCTCAATATAAAGAGGAAAATTTCTCGTGCATTTTGTCTTCCATTTCAATCCTGGTTCCTTCTTACTCCACTTTTCAGATAAACGATTTGAAAAATTATACAGGTTTATTTTTAAATATGAAATTTTTTTTGATTCCAAGTTTCCTAATAAGGATTTAGCATTTAAAGTTGCTTTGGGGCGACATCCCAAAGAGTCTATTGCCAAAATACTGTCATAAACCAACTGATCTCCATGGCGTGTTCGCCAGCTTTTATAAAAGGCAAAATCTTCATAAGCTTTTTTACGAAGCGATGCAGACTGAAGTCGAGTAAAAAAAAATGTTGCTTTTATTTAGCGACCTCCCTCACTCTCTCCATTTAAAATTTCTACAAAGGTAACATTTATAACTTACCGGTTTATTTTTCTTGATAACTGGTCCGAATTCCTCAAGCGAAAAGAAACCATGTTCCTTGCTGAAGCTGTCCGATTTTTCTGAGCTCTGAGGATTAAACAGGCTTTTTTTCCAAGTTTCTGGAGCACATGAATCGCCAATTTGAGTTTTCGAAAGGTAGCTCAGTGGGGTGGAATTGTATAGAGTCTCTGGTTTGATGAAAAACGGGAATACACTTTTAAAATTTCGCAGGCCTAAAACATCTAACGTTGGGTCATTGTTACTACCTGGTTGCATGGAATATTGTTCTTTGTTGGTCAAATCTTGGTATGCGTTATCAGAGCTCCCTTCACTTGACTCCAATAATCGGGTTAAATCGACGGGGAGTTGTTCACTCTTAACGGGGAGATTGGATAGCGTTGACCAAGCTTCTAAATCTTGTAAAAGATTATAATTTGGGTCGCTATCCGTAAGTTTTGCGCTATTAAGGGGGCCATGACTATGAGGAAGTGGATTATGTGAGGCTTGCAGGCCGTAGGACTCGCTGACTTTTCGCTTCAAATTGTACCTTGAGGTTAGTTCCTGGGGTTGCATTAGTTCGACGTACCGTCGCGGCAATGTCTGAGCAATAGGATAAGGCAAGATATTGAGTTGTTCGTCGTTGAAGTTTTCTAGCGTTGAAGACATCCTTTGTAAAACTTGATATGTTAGCGCATGCTCGGCCTGGCTCGATTCCCTCAAATGATTCAATTCCACAAGGTGGTTATCTTGTGTCATTGGCAGAAAATTTACATCCGATTGAGCCGCTATGGCTGCAAGCGGGTTGGGGATGCCCGACAAAATATCGTGGTTGACTTCCAAGCCGCTGATATCCTGGCCCCTATTGAAAGGCGCATTAATGATAGAACCGGGAGCTGTGTTTCTGATGACAAAATCACCCCCACTGGCTTGAAAAGGTATTCCAGCTATAGGAAGTATCAAAAATAAAAGAAAAACAGTCCCAAGCTCAATTGGTGCTGAGGCGAGAGTTTTGCGAGTCATGCTGATCAAACTTCGGAACAGGTTGAGATAGCCCAAATTCACAACTTCACCAGTGAAGCTTGCAGGCATCAAATTAACAGATGAAAACCAATGAAAATACTCTCGACATGAACTTCAAGCAACTCAATATACCACGGCTAGTCAACGCCAAATGCCGCTTGGTAGGAATATCTCACGTCAAGAGGAAAGGGGGTTTTACATTCGCTACATCGTTTGAATTGTGGAGTTGAGGGAGATAGCATGGCAGATTGCTTGTGTTGAAAGTTGAAACTATGGTTCTGGGCATATATCTGTTTCGAGCGTAGAATGCTGCAAGTCGGGATTCCGACAGTCATTGGCTGTACTGATTCAGCTTATTTTTTAGTCTTATTCTGAACAGTGTCTTTTGTAATACCGTGACACCTAGCAACAAGGAAAACGCAACCCAGGCTTCTTTAAGTAAGGGCCTTTGGGAACTGAAGCCCTCATGGATACGGGTTCATGTTTTTATGACAGATGATGGCTATACTGAATGCTAACGTATGGATTGGCTTGGAAAGCCTTGGAAAAACAGGATAAATCAAGACTCTATTGGAAACATAAAGTCCATAGATGAACATGTTACCGCTTCCATCAAAAGAGAACCGCAAAGAAAGAAACTAATGTTAGGTACAATTGATAGTTATGTTCAAAATGGTCAACCAAAGAAGGGCCCATATTTTTATATTTCTTATTAGCTAATTGATACTATATTAACCCATTTTCTTAAAAACCAGGGGCTTTATTTGGAAATGCTCAGCAACGCTCTGTTATACATTCATCCCAAAAGAAATCAGGCCATTTCAATCACCTAATCCAGATGATTTAAAGCCCTTCTAAAACTATGTAACCCACATGTTTTTAAGATCTTAGTCCACCTAGCTGCCTTTAAAGCATATGTATCAAGGGTGACTTTCTTCAGTGACAGCACATTTTCCAGCTAATCCTAGAGCACGAGCTTCTAGTTGCTGAATGATCAATTATTGAAATACCATTACTAGTTTGAAAGCCTTATTAAAATTCACCCACCACTTTTTGAAAAGGAATTAAAGCTCATCTTGTTTATTTTTATTTCCATTTTCCCAAAATGCATCATTTTTTTTGCTTAAGATGAAAACTTAGATAATTACTTTCCACTGTATTTTTCCATACAGCTCATAAATAGAGTATGGAAGAGAATAGACACAACTGAATTTCTGTCAGGCTGTGACTCAAAACCAGAGCACAAGCATGACAGCCAAATACCATAAACCAATGCTAAAGCTAAGATACCACCAAAACATTGAGCTGAGCCAAACCAGCTCAAAAGGTATAAAACAAAAGAGTAAACTCACCTGTTTCCAAATATACAAGTCCCATCATTGTAGGACAAAGAATAACAAAGTTATTCCTGCTCAAAGTTGTTGCTGAGCATAAACATTAATTTTCACCTCTGATCTGAAATCCAGAGGATGGGGCCTAACCCCAGAAAATGGGTATTCAAATTGAAGATCTACATCAGCTCTATCCAATGGTACTAGCCAAACTGAGCTAGCACCAAAACTCCAGAAGTTATGGCCAAGATAAGGTCAAATAAGGGTGAAGAAAATATTCACCTCTCATCTAACTTCTATAGTTTTAGTGTGAGATACTTAAAGTGGAGTCTTTTTGGAAAGAGAATAATAAAAGATATCTGATGGTGTCATCCATTTCCTCATGTCTCATATAGAACAGAAGTTATGCGACAAATAAGATCCATACAGGTTTTGAGAAAACCATATATCTGAATAACAAAAATTGAACATGGCATAACTTTTGCATATTTAATGTTAGCCATACCAAATGAGGTACCAATGTGTAAATATTATCCAGAGCTACACAATCAACCAACTTTGAGCCCAATATCTTGAAAACTGAAAACGTTATAGCAGTGTTAAGGTCAAAATACCACAGTTTGGCCAATACACCTGTACTGTGGGTTACTTTCCCATAACTCTGATTATGAGGTGTCAAAAAGACAAAGAAGCTTGTTTATACTTCAATACCTCATAGTTCATTGAATACTGGGGTCCCATACAGCTTTTGTACAGCATTCTACATGTCATGCATGTCAGGTTGAGTCTATGTTGAAGCAGTAATTAGGCTATTTACAACTAGAACTATGACTGTGACATGTAGAAAAATGATTTAAAATAAGAGTTTTTAAGTTAAGATGATGGTTTATAATATAATAAAAGGGTTCTACAATTGAAGAATAGTGGTGGTGAGTGCTATTGAGAACCCAGGGTGAAGTCCTACCAGTTGGATTACTATAATAAGAGCTACAATAATTAAAGTTATAATTATACCTGATTATTACCCAAGAGTAAAACTGTTTTCAACAATTTACTACGTAGGGTATTCAAGAGCAGGATGAGGAAACGATTCTGGCTGTGTAAAGCCTCCTTTTTATCCTGAAATGGGGTGGAAAGGGTGCTAGACCTTTCCACATAGAGGAAGTGAAGATTTTTTCACTCTCCGAGACAGGCTTGTGGTTTGCAAAGACCTGTATTAACCTGTATTGGGCTCAGATGTGGTTTTGAAACCACATATGGGCAGTTTTCACCAATACAGGGTGAAAATTTTCATCTGGGGACCTCACAGCCTGATTCTGACGTGTATGACGCGTAGAATGCTGTACAGAAACTGTATGGGACCCCAGTATTGACTGAAATGTGAGGTATTGAAGTAAAAACAAGCTTCTTTGTCTATTTGACACCTCATATTCATGATTATGGGACATTATCCCATGGTAAAGCTGTATTGGTCAGAATGTGGGATTTTGACCTTAAAACAGCTGTAGCTTTGTCAGTTCTTGAGATATTAACCTCAGAGCTAAATTAGTGTGTAGCCCTGTATGTGTTCTACAAAATGGTACCTTATTTGATTTGGTTATCATTAAATATGGCAAAGTTATGCCATGTACAACATTTTTGTACATATGGGTGGCTTAGGCAAAAAGCTGTATTGGGCTTGTTTGCCCCATAACTTCTGCTATAGCTGGGATATGAGGAAATGGATGGCACCACCAGATAGCCCTGATTGTGCTCTTTAAAAAACGGTCCCAATTTAGGTATCTCACACTAAAACTGCAAAAGTTAGATGAGAGGTGAATGTTTTGTTCACCCTTATTTGGCCTGAATTTGGCCATAACTCAAGTAATACTGGTGCTAGTTCAGTTTGGCTAGTACCATTAGACAGCCCTGGCTTAGAGCGTCATTCGGAGTACCCATTTGATGGGGTTAGGCCTCTCCTTCTGAATTTTAGATGAGAGGTGAAAATTAAGGTTTATGGTCAGCAACGACTTTGAGCAGGAAAAACTTTGTTATTCCTTGTCCTATGGTGATGGGACTTATGTATTCAGAAAGGGGTGAGTTTCCTCTTTCCTTTTATAATTTTTGAGCTAATTTGGCTCAGCTCCATGTTTTGGTGGTATCTTGGCTATACCATTGGTTTATGGTATTTTGGCTGTCATGCTTGTGCTCTGGTTTGGAGTCACAGGCTGACATACCCTCCCTCTAAAAAAGCCTCATCATTGATGAGACTATTCAGTCCTCCTAGAGGCTCTGAATCTCCTTAGATGAAGGTTCCCATCTGGTATGGCATCTTCTGCCAACGACTTGTCTTTATCAGCTGTTTGGTTCTTGAATCCGACTAAGTACTGTCTTTGATCCTTCCCATTAAGTCTGATATTCCTGGCCCTGAGGATTTTACTCACAGGTCCTGGGGAGTCCTCCACTTCCACTATCTCTGGTGGTGTGAGGATCTTCTTCCTGGAGGGGAATTTACCCTATTCTGTTTAGAAGTATGGCTTGACTAAACTCACTGGAAAGACTGGGTGTTTCCTGGAAAACTCCTCTGTGGGCTTGACTTCCACTGCATTCCTGCCTACCAACTTAATGATAGTGAAAGGCCCTACAAATGAGTCTCTCATCTTCTTGGGTCCTTAAAGATTGTTGAAGTTCAGTGTAGAAACTAACACCTGGTCCCCTTCCTTAAAGTCAGGTTCCATGTGTGTCTTGTCCCACCTCTGCTTATTATAATATTTTGCCTCAGCTATGCATTTAGCAGCTGTGTCACAAGCACTCTTCCACATATCATGGAAGTCTTTGGCTGTGGGGTGAATTGTAAGAAGAGTCTTCTTCAAGTGATCCAAAGGCAAGAAGCGATTCCACTCTTTCTCTACCAGTGCAGGTGTATTTCCTGTGGTAGAGTTCTGAATTGTATTATAAGCCAATTGGACAGCTGGTAGAAGGGTAACCCAGTCATGGGTATATCCCTAATGGTCCTTATATTCCATGCCATAGGCACAGAACCTCCTAAGGATGTCCTCCATTTTGTGGATCATCCTCTCTGCTAGGCCATCTTTTTGTGGATGGTAAGCTGTGGAAAAAGCAAGCTTGGTGCCAAGCATGTCATACAAGTTGGTCCAAAATTCAGATGTGAATTTTGGGTCCCCATGACTAATCATGATCTTAGGCACTCCACAGGTAGATATGATGTTGTTCCAAAATAACAGAGCAGTATCCATGGCTTTGTCCTCCTTGTGGCGTCGTAGACACCTCATGCTTTTGCTGAACCTATCAACTATGATTAAGCAGGCATTGTAGTTTCATTTGCCTCCTGGGACAAGTCCTGTAACCCAGTCCATGTTGATAGTTTCCCATGGGTATTTGGGTTCTTGTATATGTTGAAGTAACCCATACTTCTTCCCATGTTTCCTATTTCCCTTTTGGCATCCTTCACAAGTTTTGATGTATTCACTCAGCTCTTGTTCCCACTTGGGCCACCAAGCTGTGCTTGCTACCCTCTCTTTGGTCCTGTCTTCACTCATGTGTCCGATATAGGGGCAGTAATGGCATTCCTGCAGGATCAGGGAGATGTGGTCTCTGTCTATCACTGTGAGTGCACTTGTGGGTTTTTCTCTGTGGTAGAGCAGGCCATCTATAAGGAGGAACTTGTTATCCTTATAGGCCCTCGACCAGGGTTCTTCCAGATGGGATTCCAGTTCTGGACTCCTGTACCTTTGTTGAAGGAGTTGTAGTAATATGCCACACCTTTTGTGTTTGGCATAAGACTTCAGTACTGCACTGAAAAATTCATTGTGTAGTTCTGAGGAAGCTATTCCCAGTATGGGAGTTTCTGTTCCTTCTGAATCAGTGTTCCCACTGTCAAGGGTTCCACTTCCTGGTGCCCATTCAGAGAATCTGAAGTTTGTCCTCCTATCTATTTCCATGAAATGGATGGGGATCTTGGCTCAAACTTCAGGGTCATAAGCTGGATTGCTCTTGACATTATCCAGTGCCCATCTGCTAAGGCCATCTGCATTGGTATGACTTTTACCTTCCTTTTATATGATGGTCATCTTCCCTCTATACTCCTGGATGGCTATTTGCCATCTCAGAATGTGTCTATTTGTAGTCTTCATGTTCAGTAAAGACTTCAAGGCTTTGCAGTCTGTGTAAACTTCAAAGACTGCACCCTCCAAATAATAATGAAGTTTCCCCAGAGCCCAGACTAGACATAGACATTCAGTCTGGGTGGCCCCATACCTGGCTTCTGAATCTTTCAGTTGCCTTGAGATGTAGCATATTACTCCTTCTCTTGGTTCACCATCCACAATTTCTCTTTGGTGAAGGGCTGCTCCTAGGCCTTGGTTACATGCTGCATCTATGTATAGCTTGAATGGTAGTTCAAAGTCAGGCAAGATGAGCACATGTGCATTTTTGAGTTCATGTTTGATCCTCTCATATGAATCCCTTCTTTCCTTGGTAATTTAAAAAACTACATCTTTTGAACATAACTTGTATAAAATACTAGTTATGTGGGCAAAATTCTTGATGTGGTTTCTATCGTAGCTAGCAAACCCAAGGAAAGATTGCATCTCTTTTATGCTCTTTGGTACTGGCTTTTACAGTACTGCTGCTACTTTATTCTGGTCAATTGCCAGACTAAGGCCTGGGACTTTATGTCCTAGAGCCAGTAGCTCTTGTTGGCCAAAATTACACTTTTTCAGTGAATTTTTCAGATTGATGGGTGTACATTTGCTTAGCACTCTGTCTATGTAAAGTACATGGTCTTCCCATGTCTCTGAGTATATAATGAGATCATCAATATATACCACCATCCAGCCTTCCAATATATATTTCTTGGAATGTTGTGTCCATCATCCTTTGGAAGTGGGCTGGTGCATTTTTGATGCCAAACGGCATCCTGGTATACTCATATATGCCCATATGGCATATTATTCTGAGTAATTTCATGAGGTTTGGTTTAACTCAATTTTCGTGGAAGCCTTTCATACAATCCATCTTAGTTATGTATTTGGCTTTAGCCAGTTTATCCAAGGCATGAGGTATCCTGTGTATTGGGTACCTGGCTGCTTTTGTATAGTTATTTAGAGCTCTGAAGTCTCCACACAGTCTCGACTTGCCATCATGCCAGATGATTAGGACAGGAGTGGTGATTTTTACTATTTAATTATGCCCAATCTTCCTGATGACATTCATGCCCAGGAGTTCATTGATGTATTTTCAATTTCTTTCCTGGTTTCCAGGCTTGCTGGATAAGGAGGTCTCCTAAGGATGGGTGGATAAGGTCTTTCCACATCCAGAAATAGTTCTATATCATGGCCTTTGATCTTTCCTAATGGTTCTTCCCCAATGGCAAATGCTGGTCTGTTCATCCTCAGCAGCTTCAGTAAACTTAGGTTTTGTTTACTGGTGAGGGTAGTGCCAACATGTCCCTCCCTGAATTCATTCAGAAGTTTTTCCAGTGGATCTTGTGAATATATCTGCTATATATCAAGTGAAACTTTCTTTTCCTTGTTGGTACCAATGGTAATGTGCCCAATTTTACTGTTGTAAATATCTACGCCATACATCCTCTGGTAGTCTGCTCCCAGTAAGAACCCTTGGATGTGGGCATCATCAAGCACTACAAACTCTGGGTTGATTCTGATATTTGCTTTCCTATGGGGTATAATTATCTCTTTGATAATTTTCCCAATGGAAGTCATCTTCCTTCATGCACTCTTAAAGTTCTTTGCCTTGGTGGGCAAGAGTTTTTCTTCCCAATTTGGGAAGTGGTTATCCAGATACTTTCTGGCCACTATGGAGAAGTGTGCTCCACTATCAATGAGCAATGGATGTGGAGCATTTTCAATACAGAAAGTCACTTTTGTGGCTGTGCCATGTATATATGCCATCCCTTTGGTTGGTGTAACCAGGAATGTTTGTGCATCTTGTGTATGTTTGCACAAGTTTTTTTTGGTAGTATCCTGTGGCATGCCTGCTTCCAACTGTATGTCCTAAATTTCTAGTGGGGTTTCCTCTTGGTATTCCATTAGAAATTCTACTCTTTGGTCTTGGACATCATCAAATGGTTCTCTGATGGCATCACCCATGGATTCTGATTCAGAATCCTCTGTTGGGGATTCCTCTTCTGGGACTTTCTCAATGGCAGAGACTTTTTTCTTGGCCTTTGGACAGTTGTTGGCATAGTGGTCTGTTGAACCACAATTTTGACAAGAATTTTTCTTCTTTGCCACTTCTGCCACCCTGTCTTTGGGTTTGTCTTTAAAATCTACCCTGAAAGGTTGTTTCTCTCTGAAACCACTGCTCTTATATAGGGTCAATTTCCCTCTATCAGTTCTTTTACTTATGTCTTGTAAGGTATTAGCAATGTCATCTAGAGTTCAATTTTGGTTGCATCTGCATTTTACTGCATTCTCTAGCTCTGCTGGCAGTTGTGTCAGAAGCTTATGATTCCTCATTTGGATGTTCATCTGAGGGTCAATGGCTTTAAGTACTTTAGACTGTTTAAGACACCACTCATATGGATCTTTGTCCACAGAGTATTTGTCATTTTAAAATGACATGGTATTTTTCCATATTCAACTACCATTACTGTACTTTTGGATGATTTGACTGTTCCACCATGACCAGTTTCTTCTGCCATGGATTTCTTTCATTTCTGTGTACCATATACTAACATGGCCTTTAAATGCTGTATTTAGTATAGCAGTAATACAGTAATCTGATATGCTTAGTACATCAATGAAGAGTGCATAAATATAATCTATGAGCTCCATATGATCATATTCTCCTGTTCCAGAGGATTTGGGCCAGCTTTAGGCCTCAGGAAGCTGTTTCAAGGATTCCTTCTCTGAATAAGACATACCATCTCCATCCTGGTATTGTGATGGAGATCTTGCCTTATTCATCAACACGGTATCTGGTTTGATGTCATCTGGTTGATATGGATTATACATAACATGGCCTTGTGGTTGGGGCTTCATCTTATGGTAGAAATTAAACAATTTGTTTATGTCTTTATCCAGACAATCCCTGTCCCTTCTGCTGTGGTGTTGTTCTTTAAAGACTAGATTCAGTCTTTTGTTGGTTTCTTCAGAGGCTTTGGTCAATTGATCATGTCCTTCTTGAAGGGCTTTAACAATTTTATCCATGGAGGCTGTTAATTATTTAATCCTCTCATGGCTTGCTTCAAGTTCTTCAAACTTCTTTTGAGTTTTCTCAAAATATTGGGACATTTGTAGCCACAGTGCATCACTGTTTAAGTTACTCTCAGGTATGACAACATTATGTTCAATCTGAGTGGGGGTAATATTTCTATTAATAGGACTACTGATTCTAGAGTGGTTTACAATTACTTCTGGTTCTTGTGCACTTCTTTCACCAAATCCAACAGCTTCTGGATCATTGGATCTGACTCTCTCTGCCTTTGGTTGAGAGAGGTCTTGTTTTTCCCCTTGTATCCTTTTCTTCTCCTGGAAGCCTCCTGGAATTGTGAAGAATGGTGACTCCTGGTTACTGATCTGTTGGTTCCTGAATGGTGTGAAGCCACTGGAGAGCTGATTTGGCCTGCTTCTTGTGAGCCTGAAGGAATCTGAGTAGGCCCTGTCTGGGTTAACTGTTCTTCTAAAGCTTTGATAGTGACTTGATTCTCCCTTATCCTCTGTGCCCTTGCCTTCAGGAGTCTGAACTTCCTGGTGGGATTCCAACCTTTGGTGATTACCATAAGGTCCTTGAAGTCTATCTCTTTGAGACAGATCCTCTGGAAACTTGCTCCAAGTTCTGCCCAGTGAGATGCTAGGTTGAACCTTTTTTTGTCCATGCTCCATTGAAATAAATCTTTGAGGAGCTTATGGAGCTGAAGAACTTGATCCATATCCTTCAAGTCCTCTGGTTTGAGGTTCCTGTTGAATTGGAGTGTGAATGGCAGGGTTGATATTATCTCCCTCATTGTTTTTCCATCAACCACTGTGTCCAAAGTGTCCTCTTCCAGGTCTTCTGGTTCTGGACAAGCTTTCTCTGTCCTCTGGCTGGTTCCTTTTGAAGCCAAGGTCTCTGAGGTATAAAGGTGACATATCAGTGTTAGCAAGCAGTCAAAAGCTTTATGGTCTTAGGGTATTTACCTTTGACTGTGCCTTGTACAAATTTGGTGTCTGCTGATTTGGGCAATTTACCTTTGGAGGTCACAACTGGGTTAATTATAGTAATCTTCCCTGTACAAGTTGTTAAGGTTGGTTTACCTTGTATTAATTCAGAGTTTTGTGGTTTTCTACTTCTCTGAGTGGCTATTGTTGTCCACTTCTTTGCTGTAATTAGGCCTTCACTGTGCGTCTTTCCTTTGCCCTTGCTTCCCTCTGGTTCTGAGGGTGTCACTGTTGTGTTGGCCTGTGACTGGGTCTCTAGTGTGATATAATTCTCTTCCACTGAATCAAAGTAGGAAAAAGAGGGCTTAATGTCAGTTAAGACTTCTTAAGATGCTGTTTGCTCATCTAAGAATGGCCTCTAGGCTTGTATATTACTACAATATGCCCTTGTATAATGACAGTGTAATTGAATTAACAATTTCACGTCAGAAATACAGCTTTTGGTACCCTGTTTACACTGTTTGTGTACCAGTATCCCTCAGACTAACTTGTGGTTTTCAAGTATAGTCTGTATGAAGTGGTTCTGTATAGGTGTGATTGAGTTAACAATACACTTAACCACGCCTCAACTGTTGGTTTTACAGTCAGAGGTGTCCTTATTTAATCAATAATACAGGAATTATTGATGACTTAAGTGTTTTTATATGTAAAACACGTCAAAAATAAAGGTCTTGTGGGCATCAACCACGTGACAAATACTCTTATGATATGAGTATGAATTGGTACATGGTCCAATTTGATAAATAAAATATATAATATATATATTATTTAAGAGAAAATACGCCTAAAAATATAAAAAAAAGTCAGAAATACAGAAAATAGGTGAAAAAACTTACTTTTAAGGTCCAAAAAGGTTTAAAACATGGCCAGGCCCCCAAAATGTCAGGTTGAGTCTATGATAAAGGTATATAAATGTATTCAAAACTTCTAACTATGAATGTGACACAGTAAAAAAGAGCTATAAGAGGTTATAAGAGTTTATAAATGATTTAATTTAAAATAAAAGGGCTTTACTGTATGAGAATATAGTGGTGGTGAGCGCTGTTGAAATCCCTGGGTGCAGTTTTACCTGTTGGGTTACAATAATAAAGACTACAAAAATTAAAATTATAATTATACCTGGTTATTTTCCAAGAGTATGACTGTTTTTGAGAGTTGTGCTACGTAGGAATTCAAGAGCAGGATGAGGAAAGCTATTCTGGCTGTGAAAAGCCTCCTTTTTATCCTGAAATGGGGTGGAAGGGCTGTGAGGCCTTTCCACGTAGAGGAAGTGAAGATTTTTTCACTCTCTGAGACAGGCTTGTGGTTTTCAGGGGCCTGTATAGCTTGGATTGGGCTCAGATGTGGTTTTGAAACCACATCTGGGAGGTTTTCACTAATACAGGGTGAAGATTTTCATCTGGGGACCACATATCCTTCTTCTGACGTGTATGACACATAGAATGGTGTACAGAAACTGTATGGGACCCCAGTATTGACTTATATATGAGGTATTGAAGTATAATCATGCTTCTTTGTCAGTTTGACACCTCATAATCATGGTTATGAGATATTATCCCACGGTAAAGCTGTATTGGTCAGAATGTGGGATCATGACCTTAAAACAGCTATAGCTTTGTCAATTCTCAACTTATCAACGTCAAAACTGAATCCGTGTGCAGCCCTGTATGTGTTCTACACAATGGCTCCTTATTTGATATGGTTATCATGAAATATGGCAAAGTTATGCCATGTACAAGATTTTTGTACATATGTGTGGTTTAGGAAAGTTCTGTATTGGGCTTGTTTCCCCCATACCTTCTGCTATAGTTGAGATATGAGGAAATGGATGACACCATCAGATATCCCTGATTGTTTGATCTCAAAAAAGACCCCACTTTAGGTATCTCACACTAAAACTGTAGAAGTTAGATGAGAGGTGAATGTTTTGTTCAACCTTATTTGGTCTGAATTTGACCATAACTTCAGTAATACTGGTGCTGGCTCAGTTTGGCTGGTAACATTGGATAGCTCTGAGTTAGAGCTTCATTTTGAATACCAATTTGATGGGGTTAATCCTCTTACTCTGTATTTCAGATGAGAGGTGAAAATTAAGGTTTATGCTCAGCAATAACTTTGAGCATGAATAACTTTATTACTATTTGTCCTATGATGATGGGACTTGTATATTTGAGAAGGGGTGGGTTTCCTCTTCCATTTGATACCTTTTGAGTTAATTTGGCTCAGATACATGTTTTGGTGGTATCTTGGCTATACCATTGGTTTATGGTATTTTGGTTGTCATGCTTGTGCTCTGGTTTTGAGTCACAGGCTGACAGAGGCTATTGGGGGAAAAAGATCTTCCTGGAACTCAGGGGATAAGAAATCACTTGGATAAACACCAAATAATTGAAGAAGGGATAACATATGAAATATTTTCTTAAACAAAGATGTAGAAAAAAGCAGTAAGTATAGAGAAGTAGCAAATCTCCACAAAGACAACAAAGCAAATTTTCATTTAAATGTTTCAAACTCTCAAGAAAGAATGAAGGAATGAGCAAGGATATAACCACCCATATACAATGAACAAGAAAGAAAAGTGTGTAAATCATCCAATGAATATTATTAGTATTAAATATAAGGGGATGAAACAAATTAAAGAATAAAAAAATTAGTAGATTAATAAAGTGGGGAACACGTTACCAGGAGATTAAATAAGGCACAGTATATGTAAAAATCTGAGAACTAAATCCTTTCAGGTTATTGACCCAGATTTATTATTCAAACAAAGCTGTATTGCATGCTTTGGGAAAAAATAATTCAAAAAATTGGGACATGGACTCATTGTTTTTAAATAAACACAGTATTGAGCTTCATTGACCAAAAGTGTTAATTCCAAATAGCTTACTTTTACTGAAATCTGTTTGGTCTGAATTCGGTTGTGCCTAGTGTATTGAGATTTGAAGAATCAAAATCTAAACTAAAATTAT
Organism: Austropuccinia psidii; assembly: GCA_023105745.1. Classification (NCBI taxonomy): domain Eukaryota; kingdom Fungi; phylum Basidiomycota; class Pucciniomycetes; order Pucciniales; family Sphaerophragmiaceae; genus Austropuccinia; species Austropuccinia psidii. The sequence continues at coordinate 28,241,558 of JALGQZ010000003.1, forward strand.
CCTTGAAATAAGTACATGAAGATGCATGGAAAGTATCCCCTTTGGTCAATACTGTATAATTGAGGATAATGTGGGAAGAGCCATAATTGAGGACTGGCAGGAAATGATTTTGAAGTATATATTCAATGTCAAAAGCTATTCATAATAATGTTATGCTCCTATCAGGGAGTATGGTGGCCAGAAATGGAATCACAAATAGAATAATCAATATTGAGTATATTAAAGTCATAACAGGGATTCTTTTGAGTTATTGGATGGCTATTCATAGCTTGCTCCTGAAAAGATATCTTTTGTCTCCTGTTTATATGCAGCTTGTGTTACCAAATAATACCAAACGTTTGACCTGAATATGAACTTCAAGCCCTTGGGATAATATGGCTTAAGATATATTTTGTAGCTATCACTGAATATTAGTTCATTCCTTGTGAGAAAAACCTTTACTGGGGAATCATGTGATAAATAATATGATTTTTAATCTGTAAAAATATTCCTTAAAAATAAACACAGGATACCAGCTCGAGCTTCAACACAGATATGAATTGTGTTTTCTCATAAATTATAATATATAAATAGTATAATCCACTTTGTCAGATGGAGTCTATGTTGAAGCAGTAATTAGGCTATTTACAACTAGAACTATGACTGTGACACATGAAAAGAGTTTTAAAATAAGAGTTTTTTAATAATATAATAATAGGGTTCTACTATTGTAAAATAGTGGTGGTGAGCACTATTGAGAACCCTGGATGCAGTCTTACCAGTTGGATTACTATAATAAGAACTACAATAATTAAGATTATAATTATACCCTGATTATTACCCAAGAGTAAAACTCTTTTGGACAGTTCACTATGTAGGATATTCAAGAGCAGGATGAGGAAACAATTCTGGCTGTGAAAAGCCTCCTTTTTATCCTGAAATGGGGTGGAAAGGGTGCTAGACCTTTCCACATAGAGGAAGTGAAGATTTTTTCACTCTCTAGTACTGGCTTGTGGTTTGAAAACAGCCTGTATAGCCTGTATTGGGATCAGATGTGGCTTTAAAACCACATCTGGGCAGTTTTCACCAATACAGGGTGAAAATTTTCATCTGGGGACCTCACAGCCTGATTCTGACGTGTATGACACATAGAATGCTGTACAGAAGATTTATGGGACCCCAGTATTGACTGAAATATGAGTTATTGTAGTAAAAACAAGCTTCTTTGTCTATTTGACACCTCATATTCATGGTTATGGGATATTATCCCATGGTAAGGCTGTATTGGTCAGAATGTGGGATTTTGACCTTAGACCAGCTATAGTTTTGTCAGTTCTTGAGATATCCACCTCAAACCTGAACCAGTGTGTAGCCCTGTCTGCGTTCTACACAATGGTACCTTATTTGATATGTTTATCATTAAGTATGGCAAAGTTATGCCATGTACAAGAATTTTGTACATATGGGTGTTTTAGGCAAAAAGCTGTATTGAGCTTGTTTGCCGCATAACTTCAGCTGTAGTCGAGATATGGGGAAGTGGATAACACAATCAGATAGCCCTGATTGTGCTCTTTCCAAAAAGACCCCACTTCAAGTATCTCACACTAAAACTGCAGAAGTTAGATGAGAGGTGAATGTTTTGTTCACCCTTATTTTGCCTGAAATTGACCATAAGTCCAGTAATATTGGTGCTAGCTCAGTTTGGCTGGTACCATTCAATAGCCCTGGCTTAGAGCTTCATTTTGAGTACCCATTTGATGGGTTTAAGCCTCTCCTTCTAGATTTTAGATGAGAGGTGAAAATTAAGGTTTATGCTCAGCAATAACTTTGAGCAGGAATAACTTTGTTATTTCTTGTCCTATGGTGATGGGACTTATATTTTCACAAAGAGGTTAGTTTCCTCTTTCTCTTGATACCTTTTGAGCTGATTTGGCTCAGCTCCATGTTTTGGTGGTATCTTGGCTATATCATTGGTTTATGGTATTTTGGCTGTCACCTTTGATACAAAAAAGATATTAAGTATAGGTGAGATGGCTTTGATCACTCAAAAAAGACTCAAAACTGCAGTCTCTGAATTATAAATTGGGTTTTTATATTGAATTTCTTCCCTTTTCACTAATATTCACTCTAGAGTTATCTTCTGAATCATTGAGTTATAAGTTCAAATCAAGGTGTAAATTTCTCAGATCATAAAAAAACATTTTTCTTTAAATTTGATACATTCATGCTCAAACCAGAGAGATAGGAGATTAAAATCATGAGTTATAAAATTCATCTTAATTTTCAAATTTAGTAAGTTGATTTCACAAAATTTAGTTATCCTTTCCCCTGTGAAGTTATTTGTTCCTGCATAGAAAGGCTATTTGAATTCTTATATGTGCTATATTGGATTGTTTTCCACAAATATTAGAGCTTATTTGGTTTCTTGTATTTTAATTTGCTTGTACAATTTATAAAACAAGGGAAGGAAATTTCCATATATATATAAATTGGATCTCACATTTTAAACTAATGTTTCCATAACTATCTCTCAGTGGATATATTAAGCTCCTCTGATTAAATATCTTAAAGTTGGTTATTTTTATAACTGGTATAAAATGTAAATCTCTTTTACATAGAATTTTACAATAAGATATTTATTAATATGTCTATATTTTCTTTATCCTACCTTACTAATTAGTGCTATACAGAAGAAACATTTTTGAAAAAAAGCTATTGAAAAGAAAATTTTCAAAATTAATGGGATTACTTACTTCATAAAATTCCTGAGCTTGGAGAAGCCAAAACTTGATACACAATCTCAGTCCTCTTATTTGAAAGTAAGAACGCTCTCCTTCATAATAATTAAGTCTTAAAAACAAGTATTAAAGAGTATAATCTCATATTTAAGATTATGTCATTGTAAGGTTTGGATATGAAGCTTTGATAAAATATCACGTACTTTTCCTGTCCTCAAAATTTGTATTAGGTAAAATTGTTTAAAAATAGTGAGAAATACTATTTTTAAAGAGAAAAAATGGCAATTTAATTGTTTTTAAATTTTTAAGTATAAAAAAATAATATAATAAAAGTTTATTTTTTTACCAACAATAAAGATTTTTCCAAAAATACACTACAAGAGATATTTAAGGCTACAAAAGAAATTTCTTCAACAGAAATTTCAATTGGAATTAATTGAGAAAAGAACTACAAGAAAATAATCAAAGAACAAAGTTTTTAAAAAGATATTTAAAGAGAAAACACGCCCAAAAATGACCAGAGTGCTTTCGGAAAGAAAGTGACAAAGTTAACAGTGATGAAAGATATGCTTGAATTCACTTTTGGGAAGGTTCAGGGGTAAAAATAATTATAAGAGTTACAAAAAATGATTACAATCATTTTTTCAAGTGGTCAAAAGGTTTGAAATTTTTAAAAAAGGGTGGTTGGAATCTTTTATTGATTGGTTTAACAGTGTTTAAACTAATTATAAAAGGAAAAGATTCTCACATGAAGAGAAAAGTGGGGCAAAGAAGAAATTCTTTTATAGCCATCAATTTTCTTACTCCAAAAGTAAAATTTACTCTTGTCAGTCGTGAAAAACAGCCTGACAACATAAAATCACATTATGGAATCATTGAACCCTGTTTTAGACCAAAAAAGGGCTGGTTTAAGCAAACTTTTGCAATTTTTAGCCATTTTAGACCCTTAAATCAGCCATTACTATAGCAATACCTGGTCTAGAGCATTCAAATCACTTCAGGATGTGTATAAGAGGTGTATAAATCAGTTAAAACTGTTTTTACTAATATTTTTTTAACTTAAGGGTAGCTTTACCCTCTTGGCAGAAGTTAAAACTACCCTGGTTGGTATCAAAACCTCATCATCAATTGAATCACAGACCCTGTGACTCAATTCCAGGCCAAAAGCAATGAGCGTTTGTGTGGAATTTGACATCCCACGCCAGTTGGCAAGTATTTTGGGGGTCTACCTCCCCCTTAAAGCTGGAGTGGCTTTTCCCCCAGAATTAATCTTTCCAATTTATGTTTTCTTTAATACCTCATCATGTAATACAATTATAATTTACATATGTAATTCAATTGAGGTTTTAATTAAACATCTGTAATAATTGATACCTCATATGTAAATCAAAGTTCACTTATGTAATACAGGCGCACATTTTGACATTTCAATTGAAAATACTTCAATTCCTCATAGCTTCTAAAATAAACACAACAGCTCACTTTCATCACAAAAACTGATGGTTCACACACATGTGGTGTGAATTAAATTAAGGTTTTGAGGATTTTCATAATTTTGTACAAAAAATACTAAAAACTTAATTTAAGCTTATTTAGAGTTGAGTTACAGAAATTTAATCCAGAAGTGACCCCACTTTATTTTTTATGAGGAATCCAATGGTGTGATAATTTCTTTATGTTTACTTATTGGATAAAAAGCTATAATATATTTTATATAAATTTTTACCACAAAATATTTTAATTTCATAATTTTTATAAAAAATTCATTTTTACTTAATTTTTACAAGGAAATATTTATTTTCATAATTTTAAATAATATTGTAGTTTTTATTTTTAAATTATAATTAAATTTTTTTTCAAATATAAATTTGTATTTATATTTCAATTTTTATTTTCATAATATAAATAAATTTATTTTATTTATATTTGTATCTTAATTTATCATTTGTGGTCTTTTGGGTATATGAAAATACCTCTAAGGCTCACATTCCCTGCCCCTAAAAAAAGAATATTACTTTGTAATATTGCTATTTCTAGTGTGTCTGAACCTTCTGAGAAGTTTAGTAGTTTCAGGTATGTCTTTTTCTGGCAACCATTCATCTTCACAAGCTGGTTCACTGTACCTAACAAGGTATTACTTAACTTTGTTGGTTCTCAACTTTCTTTCTTTGAGAACTTTGGTAATTCTCTTACTACCAGATGACTCAATAGGAGGTATAGCTTGAGGAACTTTATTCCTCAAGGGAAGCCTTTCAGAATCACTAGATCTATATGGCTTTATCAAGCTCATTGGAAATGTAGGATGCTTATTGCTAAGTTCTTCAGATAACTCTACTTCAACAGCATTTTCTTCATGGAGGGCCTTAAAAAAAAGGTCCTGAAAAGCAGTCTTTCAGTTTCTTACATCCTTTGATGTTATTGAACTTAGTGGTGGATACAAGAACTAAATTCCCCACTTTTGAAATCTGGAGTTGCATGTGATTTATCCCATTTGTCCTTAGCATTTGCAAAAGAGTCTTCCATGCACTTTACTGCATGCTTTCTAGCTCTGTCTAGAATTCCCTTGAAGCTAGCAGCTGTGGGATGTATTGCAATCAAATCTTTCCTCAAGGAATCTTGAGGTAATTTGGGGTTCCATCCCTTTTCTAGGATAGCAGGAGTTTGATTGGTAATGGCATGGATTGATGTTTTATATGCTAATTCCAGTGCTGGCAGCAGAGTACACCAATCATGGGTAAATCCATCACAATCTTTGAATTAAAGGACATATGCACAAAATCTTCTCACCATGTCCTCTGAGGTCTGGATCATCCTTTCAGCCAGGCCATCAGTTTGTGGGTGGTAGGCTGTAGAGAAAGACAGCTTAGTGCCAAATAATTGGTGAAGATTTTTCTATAGTGCTGAAGTAGATTTGGGATCACTGTCACAAGTGATATTTGTAAATATGCCAGTCCATGACACTACTCTATTCCATATCAGAAGGGGTGTATCCATGGCTGTATCATCTTTGTGACATGGTAAAAAGATTGGAGTTTTACTGAATCTGTCTACAATCACTAGGCAAGCATTATAACTTCTGTCACCTCCTGGTTGTAGGCCAGTTACCCAATCCATATGGACAATTTCCCAAGGTCTGCTGGGTTGTTGGATTTTGATCATATTCCCAAGTCTCTTGCCAGTGGATTTATTTGCCTTTTGGCATCTGCCACAGGTTTTGCAATACTCTGCAACATCTTTCTGCCACATTGGCCACCATATGCAGGTCTTGACTTTTTCTCTTGTTCTGTCTTCAGACAGATGTCCTGAAAAGGGGCGGTCATGGCATTTTTTGAGTACAATATTGATTAATGACCTGTCCACAGCTGTCATGACACATTTGTGCTTGGTCCTGTGGTAAATTATACCATCCAGTAGGTGAAATCTCCCTTCATCATAAAATTTCTTCCATACTTCATCCAGGGCATGTATTAGAGAGTTGTCTTTACAGTCTTTGTTAAGTAATTGGAATAATATGATAAAATTCTTATCTTGAGTGTAACTGTGTCTTACTTCTTGAAAGAAGGTGGTGTTCAAGTCTTTAACACTTATTCCTTCTATTGGGATCTGTGGTGAAGCTTCTTCTGGCACATAAGCAGGATTATCAAAATCATTTGGTAATGGCCATCTGCTTAGTCCATCTGCATTTTTATTAATATTCCCATCTTTATGAACAATAGTCATATTTCCTCTGTATTCTTGTATGGCTATTTGCCATCTGAGCATATGTCTGTTGGGTGTTTTCATGCTTAAAAGTGATTTGACAGCTGGAAAATCTGTTATTACTTCAAAAACACATCCCTCTAAGAAGTAGTTAAATTTTTTCAAGGCCCAGAAAAGGCATAGACATTCCATTTGACTTGCTCCATATCTGGCTTCAGTTGGTTTAATTTGCATGGATATGAAACAAATGGGTCCTTCCACAGGTTTATCATGTATGATCTGAACTTGGTGAAGTGCAGCACCCAGCCCATCCCCTTATGCATCAATATACAATTTAAAAGGCAACTTAAAGTCTGGAATCAGTAAGAGTGAAGCAGTGGTCAAGGCTTCTCTTAGAGACTCAAAGCTTTGACTCTGTCAACAGTCATTTCAAATACTGTGTCTTTGTCACACAATTTTATAAAGTGGGCTTGCTATGGATGCAAAATCTTTAATGTGTTTCCTGTAGTATCCTGCAAAACCTAAAAATGAATGAATTTCATTTTTGTTCTGAGGCATGGGTTTTAGAAATACTGCTGCAACTTTGTTTTTGTCAATTCCAAGGGAGAAACCAAATACAACATGTCTTAGTGCTTTAAGTTCTCCAAGTCCCAAATGAAGTTTCTTCAAAGAGATTTTCATCTTCACTGATTGAATTTTTGTCAAAACTCTGCACAATCTGTACATGTGCTCTTCCCAAGTCTTGGAACAGACAATAATTTCACAACGTAAATGATCAGCCATCCCTCTGAAAGTTCTTCAGGGAAGATTTCATTCATTATTCTTTGGAAGTGTAAAGGTGAATTTTTGATACCAAAGGGCATTCTTGAATATTCATACACTCCACAATGAACAATAATTCTCAAATATTTTCTTGCTCTTGGTGTCACCACATCTTTATGGAATCCTTTAAGGGCATCCATAGTGGTTATATACACTGCTTGAGATATTTGAGTAAGGGCAATTTTGATTTTTGGTATTGGGTACCTATCTAGAACAGTGTAAGTTTTCAGAGCTGTAAAGTCTCCAACCATTTTGGATTTTCCATTGTGCCATGCCACTATGACTGGGGTAGTTATTTCTACTTCCTCATTGTGGCCAACCTTTCTTATTACACCAAGGTCTAGAAGTTCTTTGATATGAGTTTCCAGAGCTTCTCTTGACTTGGGACTTGCTCGGTATGCAGGTCTTCTCAAGAGTGGTGGATAAAGTGTCTCAATGTTAAGAATGATGTCAACTTCATGAGTAATAATTGGTCCTAGAGGTTCTTTGTCTGAAGAAAATGCTCCTTTGTGGTCATACAAAAGGGAATAAAGTTCATTTTCTTGTTTATCAGTCAGATGAAGGCTTATTTCAGCCTCCTTCAACTGTTCATATTTTGATTTTTCCAATTCTATGTTTACTGGTGATACTTTATTTACTGTAATTTGTCCTTTAAATGGTAAAAAGGCAAATTTCTCATGCTTATTGTATCCAATAGTAAAGTATTTGTCTTTGTTGTCATGCAAATCCATCCCATACATGATTAAATAGTCATTTCCAAATATAAAATGGGTACTAGAGCAGTTTTCCATAACAACAAATTCAACTGTTATTCTTAAATTCCCATTAATGTGTGTGAATGTGACATTGGTCTCAAATATTCCTAATGCTTTCATTGGCTTACTTCCACTATTCAATTTTATACCATCAATTGGTAGCAATTGGTCTTCAAAATTTGGTACACGAGTTTTAAGAAAAGATTTACTAACACAAGAGCAGAAGGCTCCTGGGTCAAGCAGAATTTTGGTGGGCTTATTGTAAATCACCACTTCTGTTGTACAGGAGTTTCCAGCTGTATAGCCTTTCCCCCTGTTTGGTTTTGTTTTCATAAGTTGTGCATCTTGAACTTTTGATAAATCAAGTTGACCATTGCTCAATTGTGGCAAGTGGGAATAAGATTCCATGATTTCAAAAGTGGAATTGATATTTTCTATTTCTTTTGAAGATTCAGAAAATATTGATGACTTATCATCTGAATTTTCTTCCATTATGTTATGTTTTTCAACATCAGGTTCCTTTTCAATATCAATTTGATTGATTTTCCCCCTTTTTGGACATGTATTGGCTAGATGGGTAGTGCTTTGGCAAATATGGCACTTTCTGACTGTATCTGCAGATTTATACTTAACATTATTAGAATTTTCTTTAGGGTTTTTGTCCACAGAATCTTTCCAAGGTGTATTAAGTCTTGTTTTGAGATTCACCCTACTAGAACCAATCCTGGTTCTGGTGGTTACTTGTTCCAATATATTAATGATATCTTCTGCTGAAGATTCTTCAGTAGTCCTACTTTTGACATCATGCTCTAATTCACCTCCACATTTTATCAGAATATTTCTATTGATCATAAATTCTGACATGTCTGGATAAAATGCTGTTAATCTGTCTTTTTGTTGGAAAAACCATGTTAAGATTTGTCTTTATCAGCATTAAATTTGGTAGACTCAAAGGCTGCTTCCACTTTAAATCTCCAGGAATCATTGGCCCATTCATTAATAATTTGGGTTTTACACCAAGTCCAACTTTGGTATCCATGTGCTTGTCTTAATTTGATATACCATCTGTGAGCTGATCTCATAAACAAGGTGTTAAATCTTTCTGTTACCAATCTGTCTGGTAATTCAAAATCTTCTTCAATCATGTAAATTCCTCTGATGAATTCCATATGGTCATATTCTCCTTCACCACTGAAGTGAGGCCATTCTTTAAGTTTTGGTACTTCTTTCAAAAGTGCTTGGCTCATTGATGTTTCCAAGTTATGAAAAGAAGTAGAAAATTCATTTTTTAACTGTGAATTATCAGGATCAAATACTTGTGGATTTGGAATCCTTTTGCCCTAATTTTGTTTCAGAGGTGTAGACATTCTTGGTAAGATGTTCAGTATTTTTTCAATATCATTCATTTTACTGTTGCTACAGCTTTGGGAATTTCTGTATTCTTGTTGGAAGGCTTGTATTAAATTTATTACTTGAATTTTATACATTTCTTCCTTATGTTTCAGTTATTGCCATACCTCTGTCTGTCTTGTATTATCAGAAGTGACTTGATTCAATTTCATTTATAATTTTGATACTTCTTCTTGTGAAGCATCAAAACACTTTTTCAAGGCAATGGTATATGTCTTTACTTCAGTAAATGAATTTGAAATGTCATCAAGGACTTTCTTGTTATCTGTCTTGATAATATTTATGGCTTGTTTAATTCTTGTTTCAACTATGTCATTCATATTGAATTTAGAATATTTTTCTGTTAATTCTTTAATAATGGCAGATTGTTCATTTATCTTATTTCCAAAAGAATTATCATTATTGAAAGTTTGAATTTTTCTCAAAGCTTTTTCAAAACACATAAGTTTTTCATTGATTTGGCTCAGACTCAAGTAATTTGTTTTAAGATTGTTACAAATTGAAGAATTTTTATCAGAAATATGAATTTTTAAATCAGTTATAGCTTCATACAATTCTAGGATAGAATTAAAAATATCAGAAATCATTTCTGATATTTTAATCTGAATTCATCCTTCTTTTGTAGTTCCATCATTGTTCTGGCCATCTGAAACACATTTTCCATGGCATCCTGCTGAATATTTGGGATCCTGTAGCCCTGGCTGTAAGGTTTTGTGGCTGGCGCCTTTCCTTTGCCCTTGTTCTGAGCTTGTGGCAGCTTTTTCACATTAGAATTTCTGCTGCTGTCTACTGGGGCTGTTTTTGGCACTTGCTTGGGAGGTGGAGGGCCGTTTTTCTTCCATTCTTCTGTTAAGAGCATCATTTTCTTCTTTTCCATCTATGGATGCCATCCATTGAGTAAGCTTCAAGTGTTGGGATGGCCCAGGAGCTTTCTCACTTTCAGGTAAGGATTCATGGAGTTTTTCCACAGATCTGCAAGGATCTGGCACTCTTTGTGCTTCAGTGCATTGTTGTAAGCCTTCTGGCTGGCTGTGTAGATGTCCACTGAGGCTTTTTGTGGTGGCGTCAGCTCTTTATGAAGGTAAGTAAGTATTATCAGCTTCAGAATTACATAATTTATTAATTTTGTAGTAATCAACTGATGCTTGTTCTTCTGTAACTGATTGGCTTCTGCCATAATGACATCCATGACCTTTTTGGGAGCTGCTTGAGGGCTTATGAGTTGCTCCTGACCTGGTTGAAGGCATATTTTATGATTAAAAAGGTTTAAAATAGTAATTGTATGTCAAAAAAATACTATTTGCCAAATTTTTAGCTTAATGAAGAGTATTACTGATATCCAATTAGATCAATTTTGAAGGAATTGGCTATTTGTCACAGGGGCTCTTGGACAGAAAACAGGAGTGGCCTGGCACTCAGCAATCAGGAAAATCACTTGGAAGACTCCAAAAGAATAAAGAAATAAAAATAAAAGAATAAATTCCTCTAAGGAATATGCAGGTACAAGATGAGATGCAATAAGAGGAAGGAGAAGCCAAATTGCCAAAGAGCCAACCAAGTAAGTCCTTAATCACTGTTTCAACCTGCCAAGATGAAAAATGGAATTAGTAAGGATATGACCACCAAATATCCATTGACAGGCAAAGAAAGAAAAGAGAGAAGGTGCTAAATGACTGAATTGATAATATCAGTATTCACTTAACAAAAATGGTAAGATAAATAAAGATAAAATAAAATCAAGATATATTAATTAACTGGGGAAAAACCCCCCAGGGTGGAAAGGGTAGCCACTATATGTGAAAAGTTGGGAGCTTGAGTTCTTCAGGCTGAAAACTGATCTGTATTGATCCTTGAGGCTGTATTGATTGTTTTGGGAATTGATAGAGCTGGCTAATATTGAAATTGAAATGGGTTGATTGAATTTCCCATACTTGAAAATGAAATACAGTTCTTGATGGGTCCAGACTGTATTGAAATGAAGGTGGTTGCCAAGATGGATTGAGTGAAGCTTTGACATTTGACAAATGAATGAATGAACTGCCTCTTGAATCGCTTGATAATGGTTGAAAAGTATTGCCTGGGAGGCATACTGTGAATGAAATTATCCAATGACATCTTGATGGCATGATTGGTCTTTGACGCTGAAACACTTGCACTTGAGCCTTGATGAGTCCTCTGAATGATTGGGTGCCTTGATGATGTGATGATATGTTGGAATATTAAAATAACCATTTGATATTGGCACCATTGAATTTCTGGTGATAAATTATGCATAATGATATATAACATCATTCATGGCATATTGGTTCATTGGAAAGAAGATTACGTCCAAAGGTCTTGAGATGGAAAGACAAAGGGGAAAAAGATGGATGTGATGGCTTCAGAGCTTGAAAAGGTGTTTCTGGATCCTTTGGGGTTCTTGGCCACTTTTGGGTTCTGAGCCAAAAACTGGCCCAAAGGGTGGGAAAGTGTCTTTTGGACACTTTGCGTCAAAGTGTGCAAAAATGTGCAAAATGTGCAAATATGTGCAAATATGCTCAAAGTGCACAAAAATGCAAAAAAGTGAGCAAATGCAGAAAAATGAGAAAGATGCGCAGAAATGCGAAAATGTGCATTATGAGCCCAAATGGCCAAAACAGCCATTTGGGCCATTTCCCCTGGTTTTGAGGGAAATGACCAGAAATACCCATTCACGCATAAGTTGCCACTATGGCTTCTGGATTGAGGTGAAGGGCCATGAAGGCTCCAAAAGACAAATGGCCTTAAATGGTCCATAAGATGATGACGTGGCCATATTGGCCACTGGTGATGGATATGGCCGATTGGCCATAAAAGGACTGTGGCTTGATATGTCATACAGAGATCCAAGGAGGTGAATTGCCATGGCTGTGACACTCTTGTTGGTTATTCTGAGTTATAATAACAGTGCTATTATTATCAGAAATCACAGTGCTTGCAGGAATAATGCTGGTAGCTGTGGAGGCTATCACAATATTTTCTTGTCTTACCACATTGTCAGACACTCAAATTAATGAAAAAGAGCCAATTAATTGAGTAAAAAAGGTTTTTCATAAAAGAAAATCAAAATGTAAGCCTCACTTATAATATGAAAAATTTTGTTTTTTAGGCAGTTTTGAATTATAAGCATTTTTTATATGTTTTTTAAATTTTTCAATATAAGAAAAGGATCAAAAAAGGGTAAAAAATATGTCACAGGTAAAATATCATGTCTGGGCCCCCAAATGTAAGGTTTGGATATGAAACCTTAATAAAATATCAAGTACTTTTCTTGTCCTCAAAATTTGCATAACATAGAACTGTTTGAAAATAGTAAGAAATAGTATTTTTAAAGAGAAAACACACCAATTTTATTGTTTTTAAATTTTTGAGTATAAAACAATAATATAATAAAAATTTATTGTTTTACCAACAATAAATATTTATACAAAAATACTCTACAACAGATATTTAAGGCTACAAAAGAAATTTCTTCAAGAGCAATTTCAATTGGGATTAATTGAGAAAAGAACTGCAAGAAAGTAATTAAAGAACAAAGTATCTAAAAAGATACTTAAAGAGACAAACTGCCCAAAAAATGACCAGAGTGAATTTGGAATCAAAGTGGCAAAGTAAACAGTGATGAAAGATGCTTTAATTGACTTATGGGGTGGTTCAGGGGTAAAAGTCATTATAAGAGTTACCAACAATGATTATAATGATTTTTTCACGTGGTTAAGAGGTTTCAAATGTGTAAAAAAGGGTGGTTGGAATCTTTTATTGATTGGCTTAACAGTGTTTAAACTCATTATAAAAGGAAAAGATTCAAACATGAAGAGAAAAGGGGGGTAAAGAAGACATTCTTTTATAGCCATCAATAGGACTGTGGCTTGATATGTCATACAGAGATCCAAGAAGGTGAATGGCCATGGTTGTGACAGTACCCGCCACCTTGAAATGGTGAGCTCCTGAGCACCAATAAAAGGTGAAGCCTGTTGAGGCTATTGGAAAGGATTGAGAGTGGGATAGAGCAAAGTTCTTTCAAGAGGAAAATAAAATAATAACTGATATTAAAAATTTGTCATATGATGCAGGACTTGGTTGATCTTCATTTGAGATTGGCTTCACAATTAATGATGTTGTAATGAATGAATATTCTTTGAGATGAATTTTTGATATGATAAAATCGAAATGAAAATAAAAGAAAGAGAAAAGAGAAAAGAAAAATGAATTGAATATTGAGGAGGTTCCAATCTTCATCACGGAGGTTGATAACTGATTTTGAAATTGGCGAAGGACCTGGAAAGAGAATTTCGATGCCAGGTGCTCACAAAGTGGCCAAGGTGATGTTTTGAAAAGATTGCAGACCCCTCAGGGAAGTACACACCAGGAGAGGAACTTACCTTTGGTAGTTACCACTCCCGCCAGTGCCATGAAAATGAAAAACAAAAAATGTTGAAGGAATAAATTTGAATTTTGAAGTCTTGGAAATGAATTGAAAAGTGAATGGCCCATTATCCCAAGTGAAAATAGCCATAAGATTGGAAATGAAGTTGAAAGCCATGCCAAAGATCTCTGTTCAAAATTGCAAAGTGCTCACAGAGTGGCCAAGGTGATGCTTACAACAAAAAAAAGAGTAGAATACCCTTAAAGGTTCATACCAGGAGTGGGACTTACTTTTGGTGATTCCTCTCCCCACCAAGAACCATAATGAATCAAGATTTTGAAGAATTGGGCCCAGGCTTGTCAGGATATAATGAATGAAAATATTTGACAAGTTCAGGACAATTCTTGGGGTTTTTGGTTGGTTCACAAGTGGATCTTTCTGGATCTTGACCAAAACCTTTCCATTCCACCAGATACCATAATTTTCCTCTCTTGAGCTTTGAGTCCAGTATTTGAGAGACTTCCCACTCCTCTTCTTCTTCAATGATGATTGGAGGAGGAGGCTCTTGGTGCCTATTTGGGATTGTTGATGTCTTGACTGGTTCTAAGAGTGAAATATAAAAGACTGGGTGGATGGATTTCCATTGAGGTGGTAGGCATGAGTGTTGACTTTCTTCAAGATTGGAAAAGGACCCAACCAACTTTCACACAGCTTTTTGTTTGGTCTAGTTGATTTAATGTTCTTGGAGCAAAGCCATACCATGTCACCAGGATTGAAAACAGGTGGACTTGCTCTAATTTTATCTGCATACCTCTTAAACCTGTTTATGGCAGCTTCAAGTTCTCTCTTGACATCTTGCTGTACTGATTGGATTTTTGTTGATAATTTTCCAGCAGGAGTCTCTTGAGTAATGTGAGCTGAGTCAAAATGTGGATCTCTTCCATAAACAGTGAAAAACGGTGATTGTTTTGTTGAAGAGTGGTCAGAGTTATTGTAGGCAAATTCAGACAGAGGGAGCCAGGTGTTCCAAGCATCTTGATGATGACTGACATACATCCGAAGTTACTGTTCTAGTATCTGATTTACCCTCTCTCTCCCTCCATCAGTTTCTGGATGGTAAGCAGTTGACAGATCTGTTGAAATCTTGAGCTGCTGACAAAGATTGGTCCAAAAGCAAACAACAAAAAGAGAACCTCTATCACTAAAAATTCTTGAAGGAAGGCCATTCTTTGAAAGGATATTCTTGATGAATGAATGGGCAAAGTCTAATTGAGTTATTGAAGACATTGTTGGAATAAAAACTGCCATTTTTCAGAATCTGTCCGCTATGACAAGGATTGAGTCAAATGAATTGGACAGTGGCAATTGAGTGATGAAATCCATTGGAAGACAAATCCAAGGACCATTTGAAATTGGAAGAGGATTGAGGAGTCCAATCTTGTGGTGAATATTTTTGTTTCTTGAACACTGTTGACAGGATGATACATAATCCTTGATAAATTGAGTCATGCCAGGCCAGTAAAAATCCTGCTTTACAAGTTTGAGAGTCTTCTCTTGGCCAGGGTGTCCAGCTAGAGGAGAGTCATGCCTTTTCTGAAGTATGCTGAGTTGAATTGTGGGGTCATTTGGGACCACCACCCAATCTTTGAACAGAAGAAGCTGGGAGGAGGAATCAAGAGAATAATCTTGGAAAGATTTACCTTTACCCAAATATTGAAGGATACTTCTATATGGAGAATATTGCCATAATGACTTCTGAATTGATTCAATAAAATTTGAAAATGCTTCCACCTTGACTGCAAAGAATTTTGAGGCTTGAATTTCATCTTGCTTGATTATTTTTTGATAATTAATTGGATTATTTCTGATGAGATTTTCCCCCCTCTCTGGGTAAACGTTGTCCCAACGTGACAAAGCATCTGGAAGGGTAGCCAAGCAGCCAGGGTGGTAGGTGATTGAAAAATGGAATTCAGAGCGAAATTCAGCCCAGCGTGCTTGACGGCAAGTGAGAATCTTTGATGACATGAAATATTGAAGTGGGGAATGATTGGTGAGAGCTTCAAAAGAGGAAGAAAGTGAAAGTAGAAAAGATCTCCAGCACTTGAGAGCCCAGACTATGCTAAGGAGTTCCTTGTCATGAATCTCATAATTGAGCTCAGCTGGGAGAAGCTTGTGGCTATCAAATGCAATGGGATGTTTTCCTGAGTCAGAAATCTGACTCAGTACAGCACCAAAGGCATAATCTGATTCATCAGTCTCTACAATGGTGGGTAGAGAAGGATCAAAGTGAGAAAGGATTGGAGAAATGGTGAATGCCTCTTTGAGTTTATGAAACTGTCTAAGAGCTTCCTCATTGAGGGGAAAACGGGAATATTTCTTGAGGAAACTTGTGAGTTAACTAATATTCTTTGAATAATTCTTGATGAAACAGCAGTAAAAATTGGCAAATCCAAGGAATGATTGAAGAGCCTTGAGGTTTCTAGGAGGTGGCCAATTGAGAACTTGCTGGACTTTTGGTTGGTCCATCTTGAGGCCTTCAGAAGAAACAACATAACCCAAATACTCTACACTAGTAACATGAAACAGGCACTTGGAGGCCTTAGAAAGAGGTTATTGGCTCTGAGTCTGGAAAGAACAGTGGACACATGAGTGACATGTTCTTCTTCAGATTTGGAAAAGGCCATAATGTCATCCAAATAAACCACAACATAAATATCAAGAAGATCATAAAAATATCATTGACAAGGTTTTGAAAATAGGCAGGAGCATTGGTGAGCCCAAATAGCATAACCAAATACTCTTAGCTGCCATACTTGGTTCTAAAACATGTCAAATGCTCATCACCTTCCTTGATCTGAGAAGGTTATATGCACCACGCAAATCAATCTTGGAGAAGATAGATGAACCATTGAAAACAGTAAGAAGCTGATTCATAGGGGGAACAGGATACTTGTTCTTCCTAGTAACAGCATTGATTTTGCCGTAATCAACACACAAACGGAGGCCACCATCTTTCTTTTTGACAAAGAGGACAGGTGCTCCTGTTGAAGAGGAGCTTGTCCAGATGAAACCTTTCTCTACATTCTCTGAAATATAGGCCCTGAGTTTATCTGACTCTTGGTTTGATAAAGAGTAGATCACTCCAACTGGAGGTAGAGACCCCTCCAGCTTGATATGATGATCACAGGCACGGTGAGGAGGAAGTTTCTCTGCTTTCACCTTGGAGAATACATCCAAGTACTGGTGATAGACAGGAGGAACAACCTTCATCACGGTTTCTATTTCTTCTGGCTCTTCCTCTTCATCCCACAACTCTTTCAGGGAGTCATGATAAGATGAAGGGGGAAGGTCCATATTCCCAAAGAAGAGATGAAGTGAAGATACAGAATTATCTTCTCCAACATCTTGAATCTCTTTGAAGACTTCATCTCTAGATGATAGTAATGACTGATGGGAATTGAGGGAAGGAATATGGACAGAAGATGGAAATGATGGTGTTCTAGAATCACCAACCAGAGCTGCACATGATTTGGAAGAAGAAAAGTCATTACTGAAAGATTTCGAAGGATCATAATAGTCCTTATGATCAGAATTAAAGGTGATCAGCCCTTGCTTCCAATCAATAGATGGATTAAAATGATTGAGAAAGTCAAAGCCCAATATGAGGTCTTCTCCCTTGGGAGTATCAATGCCTAAAAAGTCCCATTCAAAGCTTGGGAAGGAAGGGAGATCAACCATATATTTAGTATGGTGAGTCACAAATAGAGAAGGAGACTCTGAGGAGTCAAGAATGATAAGGGGAATCTTCTCTGGAAGTTCTGACATGGTCAAAGAATAATTGTGAGCAAACTGCTTTGCAATAAATGAGTTGTTAGCACCAGAATCAATGAGAATACTGTAAAACATATCAGAGAGAGAAGAAAAGACAAAAAATTTAAGAGAATTTTTGACACCAGTATTCAGAATGCACAATTGTGCTTTGGATGGAAAACAGTGAAGACCATTGAACACAACATGATCTTCACTCAGGCTTTTCCCTGGCTGGGAAATTTGCCTTAAAGTTGGGTAAGCTTGTTTTGAGGCCTTTTGATACAGGACTCAAGACTATGCTTCCCACCACAATAGGTACATAGACCCTCCTTGATTTCTCTTTCTTTTGCAGAATTCATCAACTTGAAATATTTATTTAATAAAAAAGAATGGGGCTTCCCCCTCTTCTGAAAATTCTTCTTATTCTTTTGACTTGAGCTTGAAGAACTTTGAGGATGAGAAGAATTTGACTTTGAGGCTTCTGGCTTCTTCTCTTGATGATGACTCTTTTCATTTTGCCTCTCATGGTACCTGGTATCAAGCTCCAGGGTAATATCCATTAAGTCTTGAAGAGAGTCAATTCTTGAGGGATGGGAGGCCAATTGATCCAAAATCCTGGATGGCAATTCCTTCCTGAAATGATGGATGAGAGCTCTTTCACCCCAGTCTCCAATTCTTGAGACAAGACTTCTGAAATCAGCAATGTATAAGGATACATTCCAACCTTCTTTCATTCTTAAAGAATCCAATTCTGCTTCAGCTTTTCTGATTTCATTTGGGTCCCTGAATAAGGTGAAGATTTGAGATTCAAATAATTTCCATGAATTGAGATGGTAATTTGGATCTTTATTGGTGAGATTGGAAAGATAAGGCTCAATCCATTTTGAAGCCCTGCCAATGAGAAATGAAGTGGCATAAAGGACCTTCTTTCTGTCTTGAGGGAAGTTTGCCAGATCATTATGAAAAATAAATTGAAAAGACTAAATAAATCTTCTAACTTCGAAGGGTTGAGTCCCATCAAAGCATTCTGGTGCCTTCATAGATGAAGTCTTGAAGGCTGGTGGTCTTGATGCTTCAGAGGATGAAGGTGCTTAAAGATTGGCCATAATTTTAGTCATTTGCTGCATAATGGCCAATAAAGATGGTTCAGACTGATGGGAGACAGGCTGATTAGACTGGGCTAGAGTTGGCCCTCCAGTACCTTGGGATGCCTCCACAGGAGCAGGGACACCTTCAGTACCATCAGAACCTTCCTCTTCCACAGAATTCTCCTCCTCCTCTTCACCATCTTCACCTGGACCCTTGAAAATGGTCCTTGAAGTTGCTGGAAATCCACCAACTACTCCTGAGAATGAGCTTGATCTTCTTGGCACTCTTCCTTCTTTCCTGAATGGTGCTGCTCCTTCTAAAGTGGGTCCTCTGTCCAATTTGGCCCTCATTTGAGAAACTGCTGGGGTGCCATCAAGAGGAGCCCTGGGAGTTGGAGTGCGAACAGCTTGAGTTCTGGTCTGAGATCTTGTCTGCCTTGCAGGAGGTGAGTGTTGGATGGGCATGATTTCAGGATAAAAAGAATGAAATAAAATGAACCAGAATCAAGATTTGAAGATCAAAACTTGAGGCAATTAAAATAATACTTGAAGTCAAAAATCAAACTCAATATATTGAGGAAGATCAATAAAAATCAATAAATCAAATGAAATCTTCAGGTAAATAAATCAATTAAATATCAAATGAAAGCTTGAAGTCAATATATCAAATTTCAAATCAATCAAAATCAAAATCTTGCAGAAATCAATCAATCAAATTAATTCTTGAGGCAAAATCAATTTATGTCAAAATTCTTGATGTGAAAAATCAGCAAAATCAATGAAATCTTCTGGTCAATCAATTTTCTTGAGGTAAATATAAATTTATGTCAAATCAATAAATCAAATCAGAATCAAGTGAGTTCTTCTGGAAAAATCAAAATTCTTGAAGAATGAAGCAAATATGAATCTTGATGTGAAGAATGTGTCTGAATAACTTGATGAAAAAATTGAAGATCAAATGAAAATTAAGATGACGCCTGAATTATGAATGAATTAAAAAAATGATGATTTGAGATAAGATTTAAAAAAGAGAAACAAAGATAAAATTTGGTCAGCTTTCAATTTTTCAAATGAATAATGAATGAGAGAAAATTGAGAGATGACGATGAATCATAAGGTTCATAAGCATTAAGGAGTCATAATTTCAATGAAATGACTGAATGAAATTAGAAAGAAAGAATGAACAGAATGAAAAGAAATTATGAGTTAATTAATATAATGTCACAGGGGCTCTGGGACAGAAAACAAGAGTGGCCTGGCACTCAGCGATCAGGGAACTCACCTAGAAGACTGCAAAAGAATAAAGAAACAAAAATAAAAGAATAAATTCCTCTAAGAAATATGCAGGTACAAGATGAGATGCAATAAGAGGAAAGAGAAGCCAAATGGCCAAAGAGCCAACCAAGTAAGTCCTTAATCACTGTTTCAAACTGCCAAGATGAAAAATGGAATTAGTAAGGATATGACCACCAAATATCCATTGACAGGCAAAGAAAGAAAAGAGAGAAGGTGCTAAATGACTGAATTGATAATATCAGTATTCACTTAACAAAAATGGTAAGATAAATAAAGATAAAATAAAATCAAGATATATTAATTAACTGGGGAAAAACCCCCCAGGGTGGAAAGGGTAGCCAGTATATGTGAAAAGTTGGGAGCTTGAGTTCTGCAGGCTGAAAACTGATCTGTATTGATCCTTGAGGCTGCATTTATGGTTTTGGGAATTGATAGAGCTGGCTAATATTGAAATTGAAATGGGTCAATTGAATTTCCCATACTTGAAAATGAAATACAGTTCTTGATGGGTCCAGACTGTATTGAAATGAAGGTGGTTGCCAAGATGGATTGAGTGGAGCTTTGACACTTGACAAATGAATGAATGACCTGCCTCTTGAATCCCTTGATAATGGTTGAACAGTATTGCCTTGGAGGCATACTGTGAATGCAATTATCCATTGACGTCTTGATGGCATGATTCGTCTTTGAGGCTGAAACACTTGCACTTGAGCCTTGATGAGTCCTCTGACTGATTGGCTGCCTGGATAACGTTATGATATGTTGGAATATTGAAATGGGCATTGGATATTGCCACAATTGAATTGCTGTTCAAAAATGATGCATAATGATATATAACATCATTTATGGCATATTGGTTCTTGGAAAAAGATTACGTCCAAAGGTCTTGAGATGGAAAGACAAAGGGGAAAAAGATGGATGTGATGGCTTCAGAGCTTGAAAAGGTGTTTCTGGGTCCTTTGGGGCTTTTGGACACTTTTGGTTTCTGAGCCAAAAACTAGCCCAAAGGGTGGGAAAGAGTCTTTTGGACACTTTGCGTCAAAGTGTGCAAATATGCGCAAAATGCGCAAAAGTGAGCAAATGCGCAAAATGCGCAAATGTGCACTATGAGCCCAAATGGCCATAAATGGTCCATAAGATGATGACGTGGCCATATTGGCCACTGGTGATGGATATGGCCGATTGGCCACAAAAGGACTGTGGCTTGATATGTCATACAGAGATCCAAGGAGGTGAATTGCCATGGCTGTGACACTCTTGTTGGTTATTCTGAGTTATAATAACAGTGCTATTATTATCAGAAATCACAGTGCTTGCAGGAATAATGCTGGTAGCTGTGGAGGCTATCACAATATTTTCTTGTCTTACCACATTGTCAGACACTCAAATTAATGAAAAAGAGCCAATTAATTGAGTAAAAAAGGTTTTTCATAAAAGAAAATCAAAATGTAAGCCTCACTTATAATATGAAAAATTTTGTTTTTTAGGGAGTTTTGAATTATAAGCATTTTTTATATGTTTTTTTAAATTTTTCAATATAAGAAAAGGATTAAAAAAGGGTAAAACATATTTCAAAGGTAAAATATCATGTCTGGGCCCCCAAATGTAAGGTTTGGATATGAAACTTTGATAAAATATCAAGTACTTTTCCTGTCCTCAAAATTTGTATAAGGTAAATTTTTTTGAAAATAGTAAGAAATAGTATTTTTAAAGAGAAAACACACCAATTTTATTGTTTTTAAATTTTTGAGTATAAAACAATAATATAATAAAAATTTATTGTTTTACCAACAATAAATATTTATACAAAAATAGTCTACAAGAGATATTTGAGGCTACAAAAGAAATCTCTTCAAGAGCAATTTCAATTGGGATTAATTGAGGAAAGAACTGCAAGAAATTAATTAAAGAACAAAGTATTTAAAAAGATACTTAATGAGAAAACATGCCCAAAAATGACCAGAGTGAATTCGGAAACAAATTGGCAAAGTTAACAGTGATGAAAGATGCTTTAATTCACTTATGGGGTGGTTCAGGGGTAAAAGTCATTATAAGAGTTACTAACAATGATTATAATGATTTTTTCACATGGTTAAAAGGTTTCAAATGTTTAAAAAAGGGTGGTTGGAATATTTTATTGATTGGCTTAACAGTGTTTAAACTAATTATAAAAGGAAAAGATTGAAACATGAAGAGAAAAGTGGGGTAAAGAAGACTTCTTTTATAGCCATCAATTTTCTTACTCCAAAAGTAAAATTTACTCTTGTTAGTCGTGGAAAACAGTCTGACAACAGAAAATCCAATTATGGCATCATTGAACCCTGGTTTAGAGCAAAAAAGGGCTGGTTCAAGCTGTTTTTTGCTATTTTTAGCCATTTTAGACCCTAAATCAGCCATTACTATAGCAATACCTGGTCTAGAGCCTTCAAAACACTTCAGAATGTGTGTAAGTGGTGTAGAAACCAGTTGAAACTGTTTTTACTAACATTGTTTTAACTCAAGGGTAGCTTTACCCTCTTGGCAGCAGTTAAAACTACCCTGGTTGGTATCAAAACCTCATCATCAATTGAGTCACAGACCCTGTGACTCAATTCCAGGCCAAGAGAAATGAACGTTTGCATGGAATTTGACATCCCACGCCAGTTGGCAAGGATTTTGGGGGTCTAGCTCACTCTTAGAGCTGGAGTGTCTTTTCCCCCCAGAATTAATCTTTCCAATTTATTTTTTCTTTAATACCTCATCATGTAATACAATTATAATTTACATATGTCATTCAATTGAGTTTTTAATTACACATCTGTAATAATTGATATCTCATATGTAAATCAAAGTTCACTTATTTAATACCCACGCACATTTTGACATTTCAATTGAAAATACTTCAATTCCTCATAGCTTCTAAACTAAACACAACAACTCAATTTCATCACAAAAATTGATGGTTAACACCACATGTGGTGTGAATTAAATTAAGGTTTTGAGGATTTTCATAATTTTTTACAAAAAATACTAAAAACTTAATTTAAGCTTATTTAGAGTTGAGTTACAGAAATTTCATCCAGAAGTGACCCCAGTTTATTTTTTATGAGGAATCCAATGGTGTGATAGTTTCTTTATGTTTACTTATTGGATAAAAAGTTATAATATATTTTATATAAATTTTTACCACAAAATATTTTAATTTCATAATTTTTATAAAAAATTCATTTTTACTTAATTTTTACAAGGAAAAATTTATTTTCATAATTTTAAATAATATTGTAGTTTTTATTTTTAAATTATAATTAAATTTTGATTTTCAAATATAAATTTGTATTTATATTTAAATTTGTATTTCTATAATATAAATAAATTTATTTTATTTATATTTGTATCTTAATTTATCATTTGTGGTCTTTTGGGTATATGAAAATACCTCTAAGGCTCACAGTCATCCAGAGAATAATCTTTAAGCCCCAATTGTCTAGATCCCCAAGCCTTTCTTGAAGGAACCACATCTGATTCTAAATTAGAAAATACATAATACTTGAAGAATATTTAGGAGCAAATGCATAAAGAGATGGCTTAACTTGTATGCAAGTCTCAATTATGCTGTGCTCTTGTTTGCAGAAATAACACTTCTAATTATGAATAGCCATGTTATCATTAATTCAGTATTGATTCTTACCAAAGAAATTGATACTAAATTTTGAATTCTCAATTGATTTGATATTGATGTCATTTTGCTAACCTGAAGTATATTTGGAAAAAACAGTTTCAAAAAGCTCTTAATAGTTATATAGCTTCAGAAAAAGATTTTATGGATTGAAAGAGGTTACGTTCAACTAAAATACTGTGAAATTATCTTCATTAATCATTGTCGAGTAAGCTGATGAAAAATATTAATTCTGATCAATTAATGAGGCTATGAGGGAACAAGATATGAGCTCATTAAACCTTTTAGCCAAATAAAAAATGGAATAATCCTCATAATCCTTGCTTCATATAAGGGATGCATCAAAACAATAATCTCATTCTTTTAACAAAAAGAAGGACATTATTAATTGTTCCAAATATATTTAAAAGTAGTAAAATAGTATTTTAATACCAAAATATTTAGTAAGGATTGATAAAATTGGTCTATATCAAAAAATCATTTTTCAAAATTGAGTGCAGTATATTCAAGAAAACTTTGGCTAGTTTTAAGTATTTGGAGATTTCCGAGACTAATATTCAAGTAAGAAGTATGTTTGACATATTTATATCATTTATAAAAATTCAATTTGACATATATTCCCATATAATTTCAGAAAATATGTTATAGGTATATTGGCTACAGCTCGGGACTCAAACATTGCAGTATCCCTGAAGACTCTATTTGAGATTCATAGAATTAGATCCCTATTTCACCTGAATGTGTTGAAGAACAAGGAGCTTAATTATATTAATCCAAACATTTAATGCAGATAATATGCTCTATCCTTAGTTAATTAATCGTTTGAAGAGCTATTTGACACTCATAAATCCTCATAAATATATCTCATTTTAGAAGAGATATTGGCTTCTATAGCTTTTAAAGAACATAAGATATGATTTTATATACATAGAATATTTCGCGGAGTTTTCTTTTTTCAAAGAGATCAAAATATTCCAAAAATATAAAGGTTATCCAGTTTATGATGCTTCAATTGAGCAAGGTGATAGGTTTCTCAACTCGATCATAATCCTTGTGGTTATAGTTTTTTAAGAATTTTTTGAGTATCTTATATGAGAGTCTTCGTTGAACTTCTTATTTTCATTATAAATGGGGGGGTGAAAGCACATGTGATTTCCACTTGACGGCTTTTGAATGCGCTCAGGGAATATAACTAACTCTGTGCAGCTATAATAACAAATTGAAATCGGGCTATTACATAATAAACTCCTATAAGTTTTCAACTGAAAGGTACATTGAATAAATTTCATCTTTATTAAAATATAACACTCATAACACATCCCCACCCCCCAAAATGAAGCTGGGACATCTCAGGGGGTTGTTCATGTCAGCTACTGCAAACAATCCCCCGAATACTCAGCTTTGTCTTTCGGGGTATTCGTTGGTGTTTCCTCCAGCGTCATCCTTGATGATCTCAGATCTAGTTCGGATATTTTTCACTTTTTGATTTTTTTAAAGTGATTATACTCAAATATAAGCTTTATTGGACCACTGATTTCCTAAAACTGCGGTAAAAACAGTTCTTTTATTAATATTTGGAGCTTTCTTGCTTCTTCCTAGGCTGGATACAATTCAAATCTCAGCTAATTTCCCTCTACTTATTGCTCTTTATATATGGCACTACAAAACCTTAATAAGTGACTTGCATCAATAATGCATGTAAATTTCTTAGAAAATTAAAGGTTTTTCATTAAAATAAAATAATAATAAGACACGAAGTAATATAGAAAAAGTACCTAAAGGTGAAAAATGTAAAGTAACTATTTGATGATTTAAGTATAATAAAAGCATGACCTTTGATGAAACTATTATGAGAAAATCAGTTGAGATAAAATGATTGTAGGATTGGTACATAGTTAAACCAAAGAAACGTAAAAATTTGTGATACTTAAAATAAAAATTAGAAGATAACCATTTTTAAGAAAATTGGAAGTATAGACATCTATTCAAATAAAATAAGGGTGGTAAATACAGCTCATAAGTTGAGAGCATACAACCAAGTGCCGTAATACTATGATTTAATAAATAAATCATCACCATGGTCCTTTTTGAGCACCAATAGAATATTTAACCACGTAGAATCATGTATCTAGAATAAACATCGTCTGTGTCTACTTCACTTTATTAGGTTCGTTGTTCCTGTCTCCCTCCTCACCCTTATCCATTGACTAATACCTCCTGTCTTGCCAATAAAAGGCTCTTTTATTTAACAGAGTTATGAGACTGGTCGAGTTCTGAAAAAAACTCAAATATAAGCTTTCAAGGAATGGGAGAATGCTCCCTGGCACTCAATGATAGGGATTAACTAACTAACACCAAATACTTGGAATGGGTCTCCCAACTGGAGGGTATCCCCACCCTCAAAAACTATTATGGCCTTGTCAAAAACATATAAAATTATAAACTAGAGCCCCGGAGAAAGAAACGAGTCACTTCCTTTCTCGAAATCAACTGTGTAATGTGAATAGAAAACAGCTTTTATACCAAATCTT
The DNA here is from genome assembly GCA_023105745.1 of Austropuccinia psidii. Classification (NCBI taxonomy): domain Eukaryota; kingdom Fungi; phylum Basidiomycota; class Pucciniomycetes; order Pucciniales; family Sphaerophragmiaceae; genus Austropuccinia; species Austropuccinia psidii. The sequence continues at coordinate 28,267,725 of JALGQZ010000003.1, forward strand.
GAAAAGACCCAGCTACTTTCTGGAAACTTTCCCAAAAATTTCACCAGCCTAAATCAATCCAAAACCAGACCATTACGCTCAGAAAAAGTCTTTCAAAACAACTCCTCAACAATTAAATCAAAGAGTCCATGTCCTTTATCCTTGAGAATACACTCCACCTTCACACCTTATTTTCCAGCGTAAAAATATCTCCAGAAGACCTCATAGATTATTTAATAGCTCTTTGGGTCATTATAAAATTACCCAAAAGATTCAAAAAAACCATGGAATTTTGGCTTGGTAAGTGAAACGTAGAAGAGAAATCTCCTTGCATTGATGACCACTGGGAAGTAATGAGAAATGTTCTGCAGAAAAGTGAAAGCAACAACATCTTGTTATGTATGGAATTAAGTACCTCAAAATATAACCCCAATAAAGGGAAAAATAAAAAACACAAATGAAGATAGGATGGAGACTACCCTAGATCTGCCCCTGGCTGGAATACACCCTGATCTAACATAGAAAAAGTGAATGCAATGTTTTCAAGGTGGACAAGAGCAGAAAAATCGGCCATAAAACAATCAAATAACTCATTAAATCAATCAAAAAACCGATTTATAACTCAATTATCCTGGGCTCAGGTGCCACAATCCCAGAATGTTCACCAAATTAACCAAGCTAACTCAGGCCATAGGAGTAGGGAATGGATAGACCACCCTAGCTTGCAGAACAGGGAGGGTCCTAATCGAGATCCCCCACTGTCTCTTAGACTTATCTGACCACTTAATTTTGAATGACCTATCCTTTAACTTAATAAGCCTAGGACCAATTCTAAAACCAAATTACAAAATCATATCGTGCAAAGATAAAAGTTTAAGCTCCTTGACTACAAAAATATCTTGATCATCCAGGAAAATTTGAATTAACCACAGAAAATGAAAAAATAATTGCTTCATTCTCTCATAAAAATGACCCACTTATCCTAAATCAAGCCACTTCTCACCTGCCCCCAGAATACCTCAGAAAAATGGTTCCAAAAGCTAACATCCAAAAAATCCAATGCAACATCTGAAACCTTTGCAAAACATCCAAGTATGAATTCAAAGGATCTTTTACCACAACTCAACCAGAACTTCAATTCCTAAATATGGACCTGTTTTGAACCATATAAACTCCTTCCAATCTTGGTTACAAATATTTCTTGAGCGTAATGAATGGGTTCAGTAGATTTGTCCAGACCTTATTCCTAAAATCAAAATCTGAAGTTAGCTTCCTCCTCAAAAAATGTTTCACCAAAATCAAAAATCAATGTTGCTTAAGAATTTAAAAAATTGTACCAACAATGAAAGTGAATTAAATAACACAAGATTAAACAACCTCTTTCAAAATGAAGGCATCACTCACCCCACCACAGCCCCATACACACAAAAAAAAGCCTTTTTACAAATAGGGAAAAAGAACCACTGTTAAAAAAGCAAGGTGGATTTGGACAGACTCAGGCCTCAGAGGGTCATCCTGGGATGAAGCCGTTAGACATGAAACTTAGTTAGAAAACATCAAACCTAAGAGATCTTCAAGCCACTCCACTCTATTTAAAAAATGGTCTGAAGGAACTTCATCCTACCACCATTTACAAACATTTAGCTGCCCCCGTTACTCTTTCAATAACATCACCAGAGGAAACTTCTCAGATAGAGGATCTAAAGGCATCTTTTTAGCATATACTGAGGGGAACCAGGAATACCAAATCCTGGGTAGGTGGACAGGTAAGATTAAAATCAATCACAATGTTCAATTCATCCCCATTGTTTTCCCTGAAAGCCTTTCTGACCCTACTCACAAAAACACTGACCACTGTCAACTTTCTACAGGACTTAACCCTTGAGTAATAAAACTAGAAAGAGAAGGATAACCATAGGAACCCAACCCTGAGAAAAGCACATCAAAAATCTCAAGACCAGACCCAGAACCTAATCTAATCCCTCCAACAAAGAATCCTCCTAGATATGAGTGGGTAACAGAGAGAAAACCACCTTCAAAAGAGATTCTTGGAGGGGTAGGGGACCCCAGGAACACCATCAAAGGAAGAAGAAAACCTAAATACTCCTAAAAAACCATCTCAATTTTAGACAAAGACAACCTGAACAGCTTCCAAAAATTCATGAAGGGTTATCTCCACCAACACTGGGAGGATTACATCCAAAAAGAACTAGATGACCTGGAAAAAAATCAAGTTTAGTTCCCCAAAACCATGAAGAGCCGCACCAAACCATTATAAACCACCTTTTTTTTCAAATGCAAAACAAATGAAAATGGAAACTTGACCAAATTCAAGGTACAGATATGCATTTGTGGATTCCACCAAAAAGAAGGTGTATAATATTAATATGTCATCTCACACACAGGGAGTACTCTGTGCCACTTGAGAAAATTTACCATTGAACACATCAATGTGGAATATGAATTCCTAAACTGAAACACCAACAAAGGCCTCTACTGTGAGCCTTAGAGGTATTTTCATATAAATAAAAGACCACAAAGAATACAACAAAATACAATTATGAATAAAATAAATATACTCATATTATCAAAACAAAATTCAAAATATAAATAGATATTTATACACAAAAATGAAATTTCAAGTAAAATTTAAAAATAAAATTACATTGAAAATTAAAATTATGAAAACACACTTTTACTTGAAAAAATTAAGTAAAAATGAATTTTTAACAAAATTACTAAAATTAAAATATTTTTGCAAAAAGGTAAATGAAAATTATCATAACTTTTTATCCAACAAAAAATCATATGAAAATCATTTCACCATTGGACTCCTCATAAAAAATAATGTGGGGTCACCTCTGGGTAAAATTTCTGTAACTCAACCCTAAATAAGCTTAAATTAAGTTTTATAGTATTTTCTGTAAAAAGCTTGAGAATCCTCAAAACCTTAATTTAATTCACACAACATGTGGTGTTAACAATGTATTCTTGTGTTAAAATTGAGGTGGTTTTTGTAGTTTAGAAGGTATGAGGAATTGAAGTATTTTCAATTGAAATCTCAAAATTTGTGCATGTATTACATAAGTGAACTTTAATTTACATATGAGGTATCAATTATTACAGTTGCATACCGGAAAATTCAATTGAATGAAATATTTAAATTATAATTATAATCCATGATGAAGAATTGAAGGAAAAAAAAAATTGAAAGATCAATTCTGGGGGGGAAAGGAACTTTAGCTCCCAAGGGGAGCTAAGCCCCCAAATTCCTTGCTGACAGGTGTGAGATGTCAAAATACATGCAAAACATTCATCACTTTTGGCCTGAAATTGAGTCACAAGGTCTGTTTCTCAGTTGATTATGAGGTTTTGATACCAAACAGGGAAGTTTTAACTGTTGCCAAGAGGGAAAAACTACCCTTAAGTTAAGAAAATCTTAGTAAAAACAGTTTTGACTTGTTTCTACATTTCCTACTCACATTCTGACGTGTTTTGAAGGCTTAAAGCCAGGTCATACTATATGTCAGGTTGAGTCTATGATGAAGCTTATTAATAACAATTTAAAAGCTTTAAATATGACTGTCACACAGTAAAAATAGTATAAAAAGTTTATCAAATGATAATAAAAGTAGATAAAGGAATATTCAGGAATTTACTATTGAGTAATAGTGGTGGTGAGTGCTATTGAAAGCCCTGTGTGCAGCGTTACCTGTTGGATTACAATAATAAAGACTACAATAATTGAAATTATAATTATACCTGATTATTTTCCAAGAATATAACTGTTTTTGACAGTTTTACTATGTAGGAATTCAAGAGGAAGATGAGGAAACCTTTTCTGGTGGAGAAAAGGCCCCTTTTTATCCTAAAATTGGGTGGAAAGGGCTTCTAGACCTTTCCACATAGAGGAAGCAAAGATCTTTCACTTCCATGGAGTGGCTTGTGGTTTGCACAAGGCCTGTATAATCTGTATTGCACTCAGATGTGGCTTTGAAACCACATCTGGGCAGTTTTCACCAATACAGGGTGAAAATTTCCATCTGGGGACCACATAGCCCTCTTCTGATGTGTATGGCACGTAGAATTTTGTACAGAACATTTATGGGACCCAGTATTGACCAAACTATGAGCTATTGAAGTATAAAAAGGCTTCTTTGTCTGTGACACCTCAATCATAAGTATGGGAGAATATCCCACAGTAAGGTGGTATTGGACTAACTGTGGGATTTTGGCCTTAAAACTGCCGTAGCCTTTTCAGTTTTTGAGATATCAAGCTCAAGGTTGGTTCATTGAGTAGCAATGGATGTTTTCTAAACAATGTTAACTCATTTGATATAGCAATGGTATGCCATGTACAAGAATTTTTGTACATATGTATGATTTGCTTAAAATCTGTATGGAGCTTGTTTTCCCCATAGAATTTGTTCTAGATGGGATATGGGGAAATGAATGGAACAATAAGATATCCCTGATTGTTCTCTCTCCAAAAGGACCCGGCTTTAGGTATCTCACAACAAAACTGTAGAAGTTAGATGAGAGGTGAATATTTTATTCCCCCTTATTTGACGGTATTTTGGCCATAACATCAGAAATTTTGATTCTAGCTTAATTTGGTGAGTATTATTGGATATCCCTGACTAAGAGCTTCATTTCGAATACCCGCTTGATGGTGTTAAGTCTCTTCCTCTGGATCTCAGATGAGAGGTGAAAAATAAGGTTTATGCTCAGAAACAACTTTGAGAAGGAATAGCTTTGTTATTCTTTGTCCTAGAATGATTGGACTTGTATATTTGGAAAGAGGTGAGATTCCTCTTTCTTTTATTACTTTTTGAGCTGGTTTGGCTCAGCTCCATGTTTTGGTTATATCTTGGCGCTACCATTGGTTTATGGTATTTGGCTGTCAAGCTTGTGCTCCGGTTTTGAGTCACAGGCTGACATACCCTCCTGCTAAAAAAAGCTCATCATTTATGAGACTGTTCAGTCCTCCTAGAGGTCCTGAATCTCCTTATATGATGACTCCCATCTGGTATGGCACCTCCTGTCAACCATTTGTCTGTATCTGCTGTCTGGTTCTTAAATATGACCAAATACTGTCTCTGGTCTTTACCATTCAGCCTTATATTCCTGGCCTTGATTAATTTTTTCATAGGGCCAGGGGAGTCTTCCACCTCCACTATTTCTAGTGGAGTGGGATTCTTCTTCCTGCAGGGGAACTTGTCCTCCTCTGTCTGGAAGTATGGCTTAACCAAACTCACTGGGAATGCTGAGTGTTTGATAGAAAATTCCTCTGTGAGTTTGACTTCCACTGCATTCTTCCCTCTTGGCTTAGTGATATTGAAGGGCCCTAAAAATGAGTTTCTCATTTTCTTAGGTCCCTTAACATTGTTCAAGTTGAGTGTGGAAACTAATACCTGGTCCACTTCTTTGAAGTCAGGTTCAATGTGAAATTTGTCCCACCTCTGTTCATTGTATTCTTTTGCCTCAGCTATGTATCTAGAAGCTGTATCACGAGCCCTCTTACACATTTCATGGAAGTCTTTAGCTGTTGGGTGGATAGTCAGAAGATTTTTCTTCAGGTGATACACAGGAAATAGGGCGTTCCAACCTTGTTCTACCAGTGAGGGTGATTTCCATGTGGTAGAGTTCTGGCTTGTGTTTCAAGCCAGTTGGACTACTGGTGAAAGGGTAACCCAATCATGGGTGTATCCTTCATGGTCTGTGTATTCCATGCCATATGCACAGAATCTTCTAATGATTTCCTCCGTTGTTTGGATCATCCTTTCAGATAAAATATCTGTCTGTGAGGGGTAAGCTGTGGAGAATGCAAGTTTAGTACCAAGCATTTAATTCAAGTTGGTCCAATATTCTGATGTGAATTTTGGGTCCCTATCACTAATGATAATTTTAGGATTCCACAGGTGAATATTATGTTATTCCAAAGTAACAAGGCAGTATCCATTGCTGTATCCTCCTTGTGACATGGTAGGCACCTCACACTCTTGCGGAACCTATCAACTATGATGAGGCAAGCATTGAAGTTTTCTTTGCCTCCTGGAACAAGTCCTGTAACCCAGTCGATTTTGATGGTTTCCCATGGGTGTTTGGGTTCTTCTATGTGTTGAATTAGCCCGTAATTCTTCCCATGTTTTCTGTTTACCTTATGGAATATTTCAAAAGTGTTGATAAATTCACTCAGATCTTGTTCCCATTGGACCACGAAGCGGTTCTTGCTACCATTTCCTTGGTCCTGTCTTCACTCATGTGTCCCATATAGGGGCAGTCATGAAATTCTTGCAGGATCAGGGATATATGGTCCCCTTCTACTACTTTGAGTGCACTTGTGTACTTCTCTCTATTTTAGAGCAGGCCATCTATAAGGAAAAACTTGTTGTCCTTATATTCCCTCAACCAGGGTTGCGCTAAGTGGGATTCCAGTTCTGGGCTCCTGTATTTCTGTTGAAGGAGTTGAAAAAAGATTCCACACTGTTTGTGTTTAGTATATGTCTTCATCACTGTATTGAAGAACTCATTATGCAGTTCTGAGGAGCTTATTCCCAGTATGGGAGTTTCTGCTCCTCCTGATTCAGTGTCTCCAATTTCTGGGGTACCATTTCCTGGTGCCCATTCTGAAAATATTGAGTTCTACCTCCTATCTGTTTCCATTAAATGGATAGGAATCTTTGCTGCTACTTCAGGGTCATAGGCTGGATTGCTTTTGACATTGTCCAGTTGCCATCTGCTGAGGCCATCTGCAATGGTGTGGCTTTTTACTTCTTTTTATATAATGGTCATATTGCCTCTATACTCTTGAATGGCTATTTTCTATCTTAGCATGTGTCTATCGGTAGTCTTCATGTTCAGTAAAGACTTCAAGGCTGTGCAGTCTGTGTAGACTTCAAAGACTGCACCCCCCAAATAATACTGGAGTTTCTCAAGGGCCCAGACTAGGCATAGGAATTCAGTCTGGAGGGCCCAATACCTGGCTTCTGAATTTTTCAGTTGCCTAGAGTAGTAGCATATTACTCCCTCTTTTGCTACACCATCTACAATTTGTCTCTGGTGAAGGGCTTCCCCTAAGCCTTGGCTACATTGTGCATGTATGGATAACTTGAATGGTAGTTCAAAGTCAGGTAAGACGAGCACAGGTGCATTTGTGAGTTCATTCTTGATCCTCCCATATGCATCCCCCTTTCTTGGGTAATTTCAAAAACTACATGTTTTGAAAATACCTTGTATAGACTACTAATTATGTGGGCAAAATTTCTGATGTGGTTTCTGTAGTAGGTAGCAAACCCAAGGAAAGATTGCATCTCTTTGATGTTCTTTTGTACTGGTTTTAGCAGTACTGCTGATATTTTGTTCTGGTATATGGCCAGACTAAGGCCTGAGCCTTTGTGTCCCAGTTCCAGTAATTCTTGTTGGCCAAAATTGCACTTTTTGAGTGAAAGTTTAATATCAATGGGTGTGCACTTACTTAATACTCTATGTACTGCACATGATCTTCCCATGTCTCTGAGTATATAATGATGTCCTAAATATATACTACCATCCAGACTTCCAATATTTCTTGTTCAAATTTTGTATTGATCATCCTTAGGAAGTGGGCTGGTGCAATTTTGATTCCAAATGGCATCCTGGTGTACTCATATATGCCCATATGGCATATGATTATGAGTAGTTTCATGGAGTTTGGTTGAATTCTATTCTGGGGGAAGCCTTTGATACAATCCATCTTGGTTATGTATTTGGCTTTTTCCAGTTTGTCTAGGGCATGAGGTATCCTTGGTATAAGGTACCTGTCAGCTTTTGTGTAGATATTCAAAGCTCTGAAATGCCCACATAACCTAGATTTTCCATCATTCCAGGTGATAAGGACAGGAGTGGTAATTTCCACTATTTGATTGTGTCCTATTTTCCAGATAACATCCATTTCTAGGAGTTCATTGATGTGTCTCTCAATTTCCTTCCTAGTTTCCAGACTTGCTGGGTATGGAGGTCTTCTCAGCATGGGTGGATAGGGTCTTTCCACAACCAGATATAATTATATATCATTGCCTCTGGTTTTGCCTAATGGTCCTTCACCAATGGCAAATGCTGGTCTATTTTCCTCAGCATCTTCAGTAAGCTAATTTTTTTTACTGGTGAGGGTAGTACCAAATTGGCCATCCCTGAACTCATTCAGTAGTTCTTCTAGAGGTTCATGGGTAGATATTTGGTATATTTCAAGTGAGATTTTCTTTTCATTGTTGGTACCAATGGTAATTTGCCTGTTTTTACTAGTGCAAATGTCAATTCCATACATCCTCTGGTTGTCTGTTCCCGGTAAAAACTCTTGTATTTGGGCATCTTCTAGCACAACAAGCTCTGGGTTGAGTCTGATATTGCCTTTCCTATAGGGTATAATTATCTCTTTGATAATTGTCCCAATGGAGGTAATCTTCCCTGATGCAATTTTGAATTTCTTTTCCTTGGTTGGAAAGAGTTGACATTGTTTTTCCCAATTTGGAAAGTGATAATCAAGATAATTTCTGGCCTCTATTGAGCAGTGTGCTCCACTGTCAATGATAAATGGGTGTTGAGAATTGTCTATGCAAACAGTCATCTTTGTGGCTGTCCAATGTATGTATGCCATTCCTTTAGTTGATTTAACTAGGAATTTTTGTGCATATTTTGTTTGTTTACACAAGTTTTTGTTTGCAGTATCTTGTGGCATGCCTGCTTTTAGCTTTATGTCCTGAGTTTCTAGTGTTGTTTCCTCTTGGTACTGCACTATAAATTCCTCTCTTGGGCCTTGGTCTTCATCAGATTTTTCTCTGATGGCATCACCCATAGAGTCTGATTCAGAATCCTCTGTGGGGGATTCCCCCTCTGGGACTTTCTCAATGGCATAAACTTTCTTATTTGCCTTTGGACAGTTATTGGCATGTTGGTCTGTTGAGCCACAATTGTGGCAAGAATTCTTCTTCTTTTCCACTTCTGCCACTCTTTTTCTGGGCATTTCTTTAAACTTCACCCTGAATGGTTGTTTCTCTCTGAAAACACTGCTTTCATATGTGGAATATTTCCCCATATTTGTTTTTTTCCTTATATATCGTAAGGTATTTGCAATGTCATATAGAGTGTAATTATGGTTGCATCTGCATTTGACTGCATGCTCTAGCTCTCCTGGAATTTGTATTAGGAGTTTGTGATTCCTCATCTGAATATTCATTTGAGGATCAGTGTCTTTAAGTATTTTAGACTGTCTGAGGCACCACTCAGATGGATCTTTGTCCACAGCGTACTTGTCATTTTCAAATAACATGATCTTCTGCCATATCCATGTACCATTGCTGTCCTTTTGGATGACTTGACTCTTTCACCATGCCCAGTTCCTTCTGCCATGGATTTCTTTCATCTCCGTCTACTAAATACTAGCATGTCCATTGAATGCTGTATTGAGTCTAGCAGTAATCCAGTAGTCTGGTATGATTGGTACATCAATGAAGAGTCCATCAATATAATCAATGAGTTTCATGTGAACATATTCTCCTGTTCCACAGAGCTCGGCCCAGCTTGAGGCCTCTGGAATCTGTTTTAAGGATTTCTTCTCAGAATAAGACATATTGTCTCCATCCTGGTATTGAGATGGAGATATTGCCTTATTAACCATTATGGGATCTGGTTTGATTTCCTCTTGGTGATATGGATTATGCATAACATTGTGTTGTGGTCGGGGCTTCATGTTATGGTATACATTAAACAGTTTGGTTATGTCTTGATCCAGAAAACACCTTTCCCTTTTTCTATGATTTTGTTCTTCAAAGACTTGATTCAGTCTTTTATTGGTCTCCTCAGAGGCTTTGCTCAATTGAGCATGTCCCTCTTGGAGAGTTTTGACAATTTTGTCCATGGAGGCTGTTAATGTTTTCATCCTCTCATGGCTTTCTTAAAGTTCTGAAAACTGATTTTGAGTTTGCTCAGCATATTGGGACATTTGTAACCACAGTGCATCACTGTTCAAGTTACTCTCAGGTGTAACAACATGATGTTCAGTCTGAGTGGGGGTAAAATTTTTATTAATGGGGCTACTGATTCTAGAAGTATGTACAACTATTTCTGGTTCTTGTGTACTTCTTTCAGCAAGTGCAACAGCCTCTGGATCATTGGGTCTGGCTCTTTCTTCCTTTTGTTGAAAGAGGTCTTCTTTTTGCCCTTGTATCCTTGTCTTCTCCTGGAAGCTACCTGGAATTTTGAAGAATGGTGACTCTTGGCCACTGATCTGCTGGCTCTTGAATGATTGGAAGCCACTGGGAGCTGGTTTGGCCTACTCCTTTTTAGCCTGAAGGAATCTGCGTATGCCCTGTCTGGGTCAGCCGTTCTTCTATAGCTTGGATAGTGGCTTGATTCTCCCTTATCCTGCTTGCCCTCGCCTCCGGGAGTCTGAACTGTCTGGTGGGAGTCCAACCTTTGGTGATTACTATAAGGTCAATGAATTCTGTCTCTTTGAGACATACCTTCTGGTAAATTGCTCCAAGTTCTGTGCAGTGGGATGCTAGGTTGAACCTCTTGTTGTCCATGCTTCATTGCAAAAGATCTCTGAGGAGTTAGTGGAGCTGAAGAACTTGATGTATATTCTTCCAGTCCTGTGGTTTGAGGTTTCTGTTGACATGGAATGTGAATGGTAGAGTGGGTATGATTTCCCACAATGTCTTTCCATCCACCATTATGTCCAAGGTGTCCTCCTCCAGGTCTTCTTGTTCTGGAAAAGCCTTCTCTGTCCTCTGGCAGGTTCCTTTGGAAGCCAAGGTTTCTGAGGTGTATAAGTAACATATCAGTGTTTAGAAGCAGTCAACAACTTAATGTTATTAGGGTAATTAGCTTTTACTGTGCCTTGTACAAATATTCTATCTACTGCTTTTGGCAATTTGCATTCAGAGGTTACAACTGGGTTAATGATTGTAATATTCCCTGTAAAAGTGGTTAAGGTTGGTTTACCTTGTATTGATGCAGAGTTTTGCGTTTATCTATTCCTCTGAGTTGCATTTGTTTCCCATTTTTGGATGTGATAAGGCTTTCACTGTACCTCTTTCCTTTTCCCTTGCTTCCCTCTGGCTCTGAGGGTTTCACTGGTGTTTGGCATGTGACTGGGTCTGTAGTGGGATGAAGTTTTATTCCACTGAATCAAACAGGAGAAAGGGGCTTAATGTCAGTTAAGACTTCTTAAAAGGCTGTTTGCATGTATAAGAATGGCCTCTGGGCAATTTATTTCTATATTGTTCCCTTGTATTGTGACAGTGCAATTGAAATTAACAATTACACATCAGAAATACAACTTATGGATATCTGGTACACTGTTTGTATACCAGTGTATCACAGATTAACTTTTAATTAGCAAGTATAATCAAAGAAGTGGTTCTGTAAAGGGCAATTTACATTATCGACATAGCCAACCATGCCTCCAATACTGTTGATTTTACAGTAAGAGGTGTCCATCTTAATTAAAAAATGGAATTTTAAATAATGAAAAAAAGCCAAAAATAGGGGTTTTTGTGGTGATCAAACCACACGATGAGGAAAATAAAAAAAACATAGTGGTATATAACATACACCACTCAAAAAATAAATACAAGACATATATTATAATTTTTTTTTAATGAAATTGCACCTAAAAAATAGAAACAAAATGTAAGAAATAAAATAATAATAAGAGCTAACTCACTTTTATGCATCAAAAGGTCCAAAAAAATCCAAACAAAACATGGCCAGGCCCCCAAAATGTCAGGCTGAGTCAATGATGAAGCTTATTAATAAATATTTAGAAGCTTTAAGTATGACTGTGACATGGTAAAAATAGTATTCAAAGTTTATTTAATGATAATAAAGCTTCATAAAGGAATATTCAGAGCTTTACTATTGAGTAATAGTGGTGGTGAGCGCTATTGAAATCCCTTGGTACAGCTTCACCTGTTGGATTACAATAATAAAGACTAAAATAATTAAAATGAAAATTATACCTGATTATTTTCCAATATTATAACTGTTTTTCACAGCTTTACTATGTAGGAATTCAAGAGCAGGATGGGAAACCTTTTCTTATGGAGAAAAGGCCCCTTTTTATCCTAAAATTGGGTGGAAAAGATTTCTTGACCTTTCAAAATAGAGGAAGTCAATATTTTTCACTTCCAAGGACTGGCTTGTGGTTTTCACAAGGCCTGTATAGCCTTTATTGCACTCAGATGTGGCTTTGAAACCACATGTGGGCAGTTTTCACCAATACAGGGTGAGAAATTTCATCAGGGGACCACATAGCCCTCTTCTGATGTGTATGACACGTAGAATGCTGTACAGAACATGTACAGGACCCCAGTATTGGCCAAACTATGAGGTATTGAAGTATAAACAGGCTTTTTTGCTTTTTGACACCTCATAATCATAGTTTTGGCAACATATCCCACAGTGAGGCTGTATTGGTCAACTGTGGAATTTTGACCTTAAAACTGCCATAACTTTGTTGGTTTTTGAGATATCAAGCTCAAAATTGATTCATTGAGTAGCCCTGGATGTGTTCTAGAAAATGGTACCTTATTTGATATGGCTATCATTAAATATGCAAAAGGTATGCTATGTACAAGAATTTCTGTACATATGTATGATTTGCTTAAAATCTGTATTGAGCTTGTTTTTCCCATAGCTTTTGTTCTAGATGAGATATGGGGAACTTAATGACACCATCAGATAGCCCTGATTTTTCCCTTTACAAAAGTAAACCACTTTAGGTATGTGACACCAAAACTGTAGAAGTTAGATGAGAGGTGAAGATTTTATTCCCCCTTATTTGACCTTATGTGGGTCATAACTTCAGAAATTTTGACGCTATCTCAATTAGGTTAGTACCATTAGATAGCACTGAGGTAGAGCCCAATTTTGAATACCCATTTGATGGGGTTAAGCCTCTTCCTCTGTATTTCAGATGTGAGGTGAAAAATAAGGTTTATGCTTGGAAAAAACTTTGAGCGGAAATAACTTTGTTATTCCTTGTCCTATAATGATGGGACTCTTAAATGTGAGAATGAGGTGAGTTTCCTCTTTTGTTTGATACCTTTTTAGCTCCTTTGGCTCACCTCCATGTTTTGATGGTATCTTAGCTTTACCATTGGTTTATGGTATTTGGCTGTTATGCTTGTGCTCTTGGTTTGAGTCACAGGCTGACACTATAGCAATGGCTGATTTAAGGGTCCAAAATGGCTAAAACCAGCCCTTTTTTGGTCTAAAATAGCATTCAATGATGACATCATTGGCTTTTATGTCGTTACAGTGTTCTTCACAACTGAAAAGAGTAATTTTCCCTTTTGGAGTGAGAAAATTGGTGGTTATAAAAGGATTTTTTCTTTGCCCCACTTTTATCTTCATCTTATTATATTTTCCTTTTATAATTAACTTAAATACTGTTCAATCAATCAATGAAAGATTCCAACCACCCTTTTTTTAAATCATTTTAAATGTTTTAACCAGCTGAAAAAATCATTATAATCATTTTTTGTAACTCTTATAATCATATTTTCCCCTGAACCACCCCATAAGTTGATTGAAGCATCTTTCATAACTGTTAACTTGGTAACTTTGTTTCCAAATTCACTCTGGTAACTTTTGAGTGTGTTTTCCCTTTAATAATATTTTTAAAGACTCTGTTTTTATATTAATTGCATGCAGTTCTTTTCTCAATTAATTACAATTGGAAGTGCTCTTGAAGAAATTTCTTTTGTAGCCTTAAGTATATCTTGTAGTGTATTTTTGGACACATTTTATTGTTGAAAAAACAAAAAATCTTTATAATATTGTTCCTTTATAATTATAAAGTTAAAAACAATGAAATTGTTGTGTTTTCTGTTTAAAAATCTTATTTCATACTATTTTTAATCAATTTTTACTTTCTACAAATTTTGAGGATAGGAAAAGTACTTGATTTTTGTCAGGATGAAACTATGATAAAGGTGTAAATAGGCTAGTTACAACTTTAACTATGGTTGTTATATGGTAAACATGCTTAAAAAAGATTTATAAGAGTTGAAGATTATTTGATTTAAGATTAAAAGGGCTTTACTATATGTAATATAGTGGTGGTGAGCGCTGTTGAAAGCCCTGGATGCAGCTTTATCTGTTGGGTTACAATAATAAAAGACTAAAATAATTAAGATTTATAGTTATACCTGATTATTAACCAATAGTAAAACTGTTTTTGACAGTTTACTACGTAGGTTATTCAAGAGCAGGATTAGGAGACAATTCTGGTTGTGAAAAGCCTCCTTTTTATCCTGAAATGGGGTGGAAAGGGTGCTAGACCTTTCCACGTAGAGGAAGTGAAGATTTTTTCACTCTCTAGTACTGGCTTGTGGTTTGCAAACAGCCTGTATACCCTGTATTGGGCTCAGATGTGGTTTTGAAACCACATCTGCGCAGTTTTCACCAATACAGGGTGGAAAATTTCATCTGGGGACCTCACAGCCTGATTCTGATGTGTATGACGCATAGAATGCTGTACAGAAGCTGTATTGGACCCCAGTATTGACTAACATATGAGGTATTGGAGTAAAAACAAGCTTCTTTGTCTATTTGAAACCTCATATTCTTGGATATGGGATATTATCGGATGGTAAGGTTGTATTGGTCAGAATGTGGGATTTTGACCTTAAAACAGCTATAGCTTTGTCAGTTCTTGAGATATCAACCTCAAACACTGAACCAGTGTGTAGCCCTGTATGTGTTCTACACAATGGTACCTTATTTGATATGGTTATCATTAAATATGGCAAAGTTATGCCATGTACAAGACTTTTGTACATATGCGTTTTTTAGGCAAAAAAGCTGTATTGAGCTTGTTTGCCCCATAACTACAGCTGTAGTTGAGATATGGGGAAGTGGATGACACCATCAGATAGCCCTGATTGTGCTCTTTCCAAAAAGACCCCACTTCAACTATCTCACACTAAAACTGTAGAAGTTAGATGAGAGGTGAATGTTTTGTTCACCCATATCTGTCCTGAAATTGACCATAACTCCAGTAATATTGGTGCTAGCTCAGTTTGGCTGGTACCATTGGATAGCCCTGGCTTAGAGCTTCATTTTGAGTACCCATTTGACGGGTTTAAGCCTCTCCTTCTATATTTTAGCTGAGAGGTGAAAATTAAGGTTTATGCTCAGCAATAACTTTGAGCAGGAATAACTTTCTTATTCTTGGTGCTATGGTGATGGGACTTCTATTTTGATAAAGGGGTGAGTTTCATCTTTCTTTTGATACTTTTTGAGCTGATTTTGCTCAGCTCCATGTTTTGGTGGTATCTTGGCTATACCATTGGTTTATGGTATTTTGGCTGTCATGCTTGTGCTCTGGTTTTGAGTCACAGGCTGACATACCCTCCCTTTAAAAAAGGCTCATCATTGATGAGACTGTTCAGTCCTCCTCGACGCCCTGAACCTTCTTAGATGAAGGTTCCCATCTGGTATGGCATCTTCTGCCAACCATTTGGCTTTATCAGCTATTTGGTGCTTGAATCTGACTAAGTATTTTCTTTGATCCTTTCCATTAAGTCTGATCTTCCTGGCCCTGATGATGTTACTCACAGGTCCTGGGGAGTGCTTCACTTCCACTATATCAGGTTGTGTGGGGTTCTTCTTCCTGGAGGGGAATTTATCCTCCCCTGTTTGGAAGTATGGTTTGACCAAACTTACCAGGAAGACTGGGTGCTTAATGGAAGATTCCTCTGTAAGTTTGACTTCCACTGCATTCTTTCCCATCAACCTAATGATGGTGAAAGGCCCTACAAATGAGTCCCTCGTCTTCTTGGGTCCTTTAAGATTATCAAAGTTAAATGTAGACACTAGCACCTGGTCCCCTTCCTTAAAGTCAGGTTCCATGTGTGTCTTGTCCCACCTCTGTTTATTATATTCTTTTGCCTCAGCTATGCATTTGGAAGCTGTGTCACAAGCCCTCTTCCACATATCATGGAAGTCTTTGGCTGTGGGGTGGATGGTCAGAAGATTTTTCTTTAAGTGATCCACAGGCAACAGGGGATTCCACCCTTTCCCTACCAGTGCAGGTTTATTTCCTGTGGTAGAGTTCTGAATTGTATTATAAGCCAATTGGCCAGC
Organism: Austropuccinia psidii; assembly: GCA_023105745.1. Taxonomy (NCBI): domain Eukaryota; kingdom Fungi; phylum Basidiomycota; class Pucciniomycetes; order Pucciniales; family Sphaerophragmiaceae; genus Austropuccinia; species Austropuccinia psidii. The sequence goes on from JALGQZ010000003.1 coordinate 28,283,835, forward strand.
TGGTAGAAGGGTAACCCAGTCATGGGTTTATCCTTCATGGTCCTTGTATTCCATGCCATAGGCACAGAAGCTTTTAAGGATGTCTTCCATAGTCTGCATTATCCTCTCAGCTAGGCCATCTGTTTGGGGGTGGTAAGCTGTGAAAAAAGCAAACTTGGTGCCAAGCATGTCATACAAGTTGGTCCAAAATTAAGATGTGAATTTTGGGTCCCTATCACTAATGATGATTTTAGGGACTCCACAGGTAGATATGATGTTATTCCAAAATAACAGGGCAGTATCCATTGCTGTGTCCTCTTTGTGGCATGGTAGACACCTCATGCTCTTGCTGAACCTATCAACTATGATCAAGCAGGCATTGTAGTTTTCTTTGCCTCCTGGGACAAGTTCTGTAACCCAGTCCATGTTGATGGTTTCCCATGGGTGTTTGGGTTCTTCTATATGTTGAAGGAAGCCATACTTCTTCCCATGTTTCCTATTTGCCTTTTGGCATCTTTCACAAGTTTTGATGTATTCTCCCAACTCTTGTTCCCACTTGGGCCACCAAGCTGTGCTTGCTACCCTCTCTTTGGTCCTGTCTTCAATCATGTGTCCCATATAGGGGCAGTCATGACATTCATGTAGGATCAGAGAGATGTGGTCTCTGTCTACCACTGTGAGTGCACTTGTGTGTTTCTCTCTGTGGTAGAGCAGGCCATCTATAAGGAAGAACTTGTTATCCTTATAGGCCCTCAACCACGGTTCTTCCAGCTGGGATTCCAGTTCTGGACTCCTGTACTTTTGTTGAAGGAGTTGTAATAGTATGCCACACTGTTTGTGTTTGGCATAAGACTTCAGTACTGCACTCAAAAATTTATTGTGCAGTTCAGAGGAACTTATTCCCAATATGGGAGTTTCTGTCCCCTCTGAATCAGTGTTCTCACTGTCAAGGGTACCATGTTCTGCTGCCCATTCAGAAAATCTGAAGTTCTTCCTTCTATCTATTTCCATGACATGGATATTATCTTGGCTGAAACTTCAGGGTCATAAGCTAGATTGGTTTTGACATTGTCCGGTGGCCATCTTCTGAGGCCATCTGCATTGGTATGACTTTTACCTTCTTTGTATATGATGGTCATGTCAGCTCTATACTCCTGGATAGCTATTTGCCATCTCAGCATGTTTCTATTTGTAGTCTTCATGTTTAGTAAAGACTTCAAGGCTGTGCAGTCTGTGTCGATTTCAAAGACTGCACCCTCCAAATAATAATGGAGTTTCTCTAGAGCCCAGACTAGACATAGACATTCAGTCAGGGTGGCCCCATACCTGCCTTCTGAATCTCTCAGTTCCTTAGAGATGTAACATATTACACCCTCTCTTGGTTCACCATCCACAATTTGTCTTTGTTGAAGGGCTGCCCCTAAGCCTTGGCTACATGCTGCATTTATGTATAACTTGAATGGTAGTTCAAAGTCAGGCAAGATGAGCACAGGTGAATTTGTGAGTTCATGTTTAATCCTCTCATATGCATCCCTCCTTTCCTTGGTTATTTGCAAAACTACATCTTTTGAGCATAACTTGTATAAACTACTAGTTATGTGTGCAAAGTTTTTGATGTGGTTTCTATAGTAGCTAGCAAACCCAAGGAAGGATTGCATCCCTTTGATGCTTTTTGGTACTGGATTTTGCAGTACTGCTGCTACTTTATTCTGGTCAATTGCCAGACTAAGACCTGAGACTTTATGTCCTAGAGCTAGTAGCTCTTGTTGGCCAAAAGTACACCTTTTTAGTGAAATTTTGAGATTGATGGGTGTGCATTTACCTAGCACTCTGTCTATAAATTTTACATGGTCTTCCCATGTCTCTGAGTATATAATGATATCATCAATATATATACCATCCAGCCTTCTAATATTTCTTCTTGAAATATTGTGTCCATCATCCTTTGGAAGTGGGCTGGTGCATTTTTAATGCCAAATGGCATCCTGGTATACTTATATATGCCCATATGGCATATTATTCTGAGTAATTTCATGGGGTTTGGTTTAACTCCATGCTGGTGGAAGCCTTTCATACAGTCCATTTTGGTTATGTATTTGCTTGTTGCCAGTTTATCTAAGGAATGAGGTATCCTGGGTATAGGGTACCTGTCTGCTTTTGTGTAGTTATTCAGAGCTCTCAAGTCTCCACACAATCTAGACTTGCCATCATGCCAGGTGATTAGAACAGGAGTGGTTATTTCCACTACTTCATTGTGTCCAACCTTCCTGATGACTTCCATGTCCAGCAGTTCATTGATATGTTTTTCAATTTCTTTCTTGGTTTCCAGACTTGCTGGGTAAGGAGCTCTCCTAAGCATGGGTGGATAAGGCCTTGCCACATCCAGATATAGTTCTATATCATGGCCTTTGATCTTGCCTAATGGTTCTTCACCAATGGCAAATGCTGGTCTGTTCTTTCTCAGCATCTTTATTAAACTTAGTTTTTGTTTACTGGTGAGGGTAGTGCTAAACTGTCCCTCTCTGAATTCCTTCAGAAGTTCTTCTAGTGGATCCTGAGAAGATATCTGGTATATATCAAGTGAAAATTTCTTTTCCTTGTTAGTGCAATTGTGATGTGACTATTTTTACTGTTGTAAATGTCTATGCCATACATCTTCTGTTAGTCTGTTCCCAGTAAAAACCCTTGGATGTGGGCATCCTCAAGCACTACAAACTCTGGGTTGAGTCTGATATTACCCTTCCTGTGGGGTATAATTATCTCTTTCAAATTGTCCCAATAGAAGTTATCTTCCCTGATGAACTTTGAAAGTTCATTGCCTTTGTGGGCAAGAGCTGTTTTTCCCAGTTTGGGAAGTGGTTATCCAGATAGGTTCTGGCCACTATGGAGCAGTGTGCTCCACTATCAATGATCAGTGGATACTGAGCATTGTCAATACAAACAGTCATTTTTGTGGCTGTCCCATGTATATATTCCATTCCTTTGGTTGAGGTAACCAGGAATGTTTGTGCATCTTGTTTGTGTTTGCACAAGTTCTTGTTAGCAGTGTCCTGTGGCATTCCCGCTTCCAGCTTTATGTCCTGAATTTCTAGTGGAGTTTCCTCTTGGTATTCCATTAAAAATTCCCTCTTGGGTCTTGATCATAATCAGATAGTTCTCTGATGGCATCACCCATGGAGTCTGATTCTGAATCCTCTATTGGGGATTCCTGCTCTGGGACTTTATCAATGGCATAGACTCTTTTCTTTGCCTTTGAACAGTTGTTCGAATAGTGGTCTGTTGAACCACAATTGTGACAAGGTTTCTTCTTCTTTTCCACTTCTGCCACTCTTTCTTTGGGTTTGTCTTTAAACTCTACCCTGAAAGGTTGTTTATATTTGAAACCACTGCTCTTATATGGGGTGAATTTCCCTAAATTAGTCCTTTTCCTTATGTATTGTAAAGTGTTGGCAATGTCATCTAGAGTGCAATTTTGGTTGCATCTGCATTTTACTGCATGCTCTAGTTCTTTTGGCAGCTGTGTCAGAAGCTTGTGATTCCTCATTTGGATGTTCACTGAGGATCAATTGCTTTAAGTCTTTTAGACTGTCTAAGACACAACTCATATGGATCTTTGTCCAATGGGTATTTGTCATTCTGAAATGACATTCTCTTCTGCCATATGCAAGTTCCATTACTGTACTTTTGGATTATTTGACTCTTCCACCATGGCCAGTTTCTTCTGCCATGGATTTCTTTCATTTCTGTGTACCATAAACTAGCATGACCTTTAAATGCAGTATTCAATCTAGCAGTAAACCAGTAGTCTGGTATGCTTGGTACATCAATGAAGAGTCCATAAATATAATCTATGAGTTACATATGATCATATTCTCCTGTTCCAGAGAATTTGGGCCAGCTTGAGGCCTCAGGAAGCAGAGTCAAGGCTTCCTTCTCTGAATAAGACATGCCATCTCCATCCTGGTATTGTGATGGAGATCTTGCCTTATTCATCAACATGGCATCTGGTTTGATGTCATCTGTTTGATATGGATTATACATAACTTGGCCTTGTTGATGGGGCTTCAAGTTATGGTAGACATTAAACAGTTTGTTTATGTCTTGATCCAGACACTCCCTGTCCCTTTTGCTGTGGTGTTGTTCTTCAAAGACTAGATTCAGGCTTTTGTTGGTTTCTTCAGAGGCTTTTCTCAATTGAGCATATCCTTCTTGAAGATTCTTAACTATCTGTTCCAAGGAGGCTTGTGTTTTTTTCATCCCCTCATGGCCAGCTTCAAGTTCTGCAAACTGCTTTGCAGATTGTTCAGCATATTGGGACATTTGTAACCACAGTGCATCACTGTTTAAGTTACTCTCAGGTGTGACAATGTTGTGTTCAATCTGAGTGGGGGTAATGTTTCTATTAGTAGGACTACTGATTTTAGAGTGCTTTAAAACTACTTCTGCTTCTTTTGTACTTCTTTCACCGAATCTAACAGCTTCTGGATCATGGGGTCTGACTCTTTCCTTCTATGGTTGAAGGAGGTTTTGTTCTTGCCCTGGTTTCCTTGTCTTCTCCTGGAAACTTCCTGGAATTGTGAAGAATGGTGACTCTTGGCCACTGATCTGTTGGTTTCTGAATGGTGTGAAGCCACTGGAGAGCTGATTTAGCCTGCTCCTTGTGAGCCTGATGGAATCTGAGTAGGCCCTGTCTGGTTTAACTGTTCTTCTATAGCTTGGATAGTGGCTTGATTCTCCCTTATCCTCTGTTCCCTTGCCTCCAGGAGCCTGAACTTCCTGGTAGGATTCCAACCTTTGGTGATTATCATAAGGTCTTTGAAGTCTATCTCTTTGAGACAGATCTTCTGGCAACTTGCTCCAAGTTCTGCCCAGTGACTTGCCAGGTTGAACCTTTTGTTGTCCATGCTCCATTGAAATAAATCTTTGAGGAGTTGGTGGAGCTGAAGAACTTGATCCATATCCTTCCAGTCCTCTGGTTTTCCAGTCAGAGGTGTGCTTATTCAATCAAGAATACAGGACTTATTAATGGCTTATGTGTTTTCATATGTAAACACGCCAAAAATAAAGGTTCCAGTGGGTATGAACCACCTGGTAAGTACTCTTATAATATGAGTAATAAAGTAAAATGTATATAAAATATATATTTTTAAAAGAGAATACGCCTAAAAAATATAAAACAATTTGTCATAAAATAAAAAATAAGAGAAAATACTTAGTTATAAGGTCCAAAAAGGTTTAAAACATGGCCAGGCCCCCAAAACGTCAGGATGAAACTATGATAAAGGTGTAAATAGGCTAAGTACAACTTTAACTATGTTTTTGACACGGTAAAAAATGGTTTAAAAAGATTTATAAGGGTTTAAAGATAATTCAATTTAAGTTTAAAAGGGCTTTACTATATGTAATATAGTGGTGGTGAGCGCTGTTGAAAGCCCTGGGTGCAGCTTTATCTGTTGGGTTACAATAATAAAAGACTACAATAATTAAGATTTATAATTATACCTGATTATTTACCAAGAGTAAAACTGTTTTTGACAGTTTACTATGTAGGTTATTCAAGAGTAGGATGAGGAGACAATTCTGGCTGTGAAAAAACTCCTTTTTATCCTGAAATGGGGTGGAAAGGGTGCTTTTTTCACTCTCTAGTACTGGCTTGTGGTTTGCAAACAGCCTTTATAACCTATATTGGGCTCATATGTGGCTTTGAAACCACATCTGGGCAGTTTTCACCAATACAGGGTGAAAATTTTCATCTGGGGACCTCACAGCCTGATTCTGACGTGTATGACGTGTAGAATGCTGCACAGAAGGTTTATGGGACCCCAGTATTGACTGAAATATGAGTTATTGAAGTAAAAACAAGCTTCTTTGTCTATTTGACACCTCATATTCATGGTTATGGGATATTATCCCATGATAAGGCTGTATTGGTCAGAATGTGGGATTTTGACCTTAAAATAGCTATAGATTTGTCAGTTCTTGAGATATCAAACTCAAACCTGAAACAGTGTGTATGCCTGTATGCTTTCTTCACAATGGTACCTTATTTGATATGGTTATCATTAAATATGCCAAAGTTATGCCGTGTACAAGATTTTTGTACATGTGTGTGTTTTAGGTGAAAAGCTGTATTGAGCTTGTTTGCCCAATAGCTTCAGCTGTAGTTGAGATATGGGGAAGTGCATGACAACATCAGATAGCCCTGATTGTGCTCTTTCCAAAAAGACCCCACTTCAAGTATCTCACACTAAAACTGTAGAAGTTAGATGAGAGGTGAATGTTTTGTTCACCCTTATTTGGCATGAAATTGATCATAACTCCAGTAATATTGGTGCCAGCTCAGTTTGGCTGGGACCATTGGATAGTCCTGGCTTAGAGCTTCTCTTTGAGTACCCCTTTGATGGGGTTAAGCCTCTCCTTCTAGATTTTAGATGAGAGGTGAAAGTTAAGGTTTATGCTCAGCAATAACTTTGAGCAGGAATAACTTTGTTATTCTTTGTCCTATGGTGATGGGACTTCTTTTATCAAAAAGGGGTCAGTTTCATCTTTCTTTTGATCTTTTTTGAGCTGATTTTGCGCAGCTCCATGTTTTGGTGGTATCTTGGCTATACCATTGGTTTATGGTATTTTGGCTGTCATGCTTGTGCTCTGGTTTTGAGTCACAGGCTGACAATTTTCAATCAAATTTTCATGTCCACACCTTACATTTGGGGGCCTAGCCGTGATATTTTACCTGTGACATACTCTTTTACCTCTTTTAAATGCATTTTCTCATATTGAAATATTTGAAAAATCCCTAAAATATACTTATAATTGAAAAAATCCATAAAAAATAAAAAAATTTCATATTATAAGTGAGGCTTATATTTTTCATTTCTATCTTAAAAATCCCTTTTTTTTACTTAATCAATTGATTTTTTCATTAATTTTAATGTCTGAGAAAGTGGTAAGACTAGAAAATATTGAAACTGCATCAAGAGTAACTAGCATTATCCCTGCAAGTCCTGTCAATTCTTAAAATAATAGTACTGTCATTATAACTTAGAATAATCAACGAGAACAAATTTCTTCAGAATTAATCAATTTGGATATTAATAATACGCTCCAAAAATCTAAGAATTTGGCCAATAGTAAGTTTTCTGATGTAAAATTACTATTTTAAGCCTTTTTAATCATAATAATGCCTTCAACTAGATCAGGGGACTGATAAAACCCCTCAAGAAGCTCCCAAAAATGTTATAGACATAATTGTGGCAGAAGACACTCAGTTTCAAAAGGAAAAGGGTCATTAAATGAATCCCAAACTGAAATTTTATGCCATTTTGAATCTGATAATACTGTTTTCCCTTCAAACATAGCTGACACCACTACAAGAAGCCTGTGTGGACATATACAAAGCCAGTTAGAAGGCCTAAAACAATGCATTGCAGCAAAATAAAGTGCCAGATCCTTGCAGATCTGTGGAAAAACTGCATAAATTATTACCTGACTGTGAGAAAATTCCTGGGCCATCCCAAAGCTTGAAAGTTACTCAATGGATGGCATCCATTTATGGAAAAGAAAAACATGATTCTCTTAACAGAAGAAGGGAGGAAAAATAACCCTCCACCACCCAAGCAAGTGCCAAAAACAGCCCCAGTAGCCAGAAGCAGAAATTCCAATGTGAGGAACCAGCCAAAAGCTCAGAAAAAAGGAAAAGGAAAAGCACCAGCCACAAAACCTTACATCCAGGGCTACAGAATCACAAAGATTTAGCAGGATGCCACGGAAAATGTATTTCAGATGGCCAGAACAATGATGGAATTGCAGAAAAATGAGGAAGCCAGACTAACATATCAGAAACGTTTTCTGATATTCTGGATGGAATTCCAAACTTTTATATAGCTATAAATGACATGAAAAGTCATATTTCTGATAAAAATTCATCAATTTGTAACACTATCAAGACAAATAAATTAGGTATGAGCCAAATTGTGAGCCTTAGAGGTAATTTCATATACCCAAAAGACCACAAATACAAAATTAACATATAAATATAAATAAAATAAATTTATTTATATTATTAAAATAGAAATCAAAATATAAATATAAAATTATATTCAAAATAAAAAATTTTAATTACAATTTAAAAATAAAATTACATTAAATTTTGTAATTATAAAATTACATTTATACTTGGAAAAATTAAGTAAAAATGAAATTTTAACAAAATTGTAAAAAAATAAATAAATTTGGAAAGAAGTTCAATAAAAATTATTATAACTTTTTATCCAAGAAATAAACATATGAAAATTATTTCACCATTGGATTCCTCATAAAAAATCAGGTGGGGTCACCTCTGAGTGAAATTCTTGTAACCCACCTCTAAATAAGCTTAAATTAAGTCTTTAGTATTTTCAATACAAAAGTTGAAAATCCTCAAAAATTTAATTTAATTCACACCACATGTGGTGTTAACCATCAATTTTTGTGTTAAAATTGAGGTGTTGTGTTTAGTTTAGAAGCTATAAGGAATTGAAGTATTTTCAATTGAATTCAATTGAAATGTCAAAATGTGCGCATGTAGTACATAAGTGAACTTTGATTTACATATGAGGTATCAATTATTACTGTATTTTACTGTACAATTCAATTGAATCACATATGTAAATTATAAGTATAATACATGATAAGGAATTGAAGGAAAAAATAAATTGGAAAGATTAAATTTGGGGGGGTAAAGGAACTCCAGCTCTAAGGGGGAGCTAGACCCCCAAAATCCTTGCTGACAGGCGTGTGGTGTCAAAATTAACGCAAAGGTTCATCACTTTTGGCCTGGAATTGAGTTACAGGGTCTGTGGACTCAATTGATCATGAGGTTTTGATATCAACTGGGGTAGTTTTAGCTGTTGCCAAGAGGGTAAAACTACCCTTAAGATAAAACCATCATAGTAAAAACAGTTTTAACTGGTTTTTACGTCTCTTACACACATTATAACGTGTTTTGAAGGCTCTAGACCAGGTATTGCTATAGTAATGGCTGATTTAAGGGTCTAAAATGGCTAAAAATGGCTAAAAATGGCTTAAGCCAGCCCTTTTTGGTCTAAATCAGGGTTCAATGATGCCATAATTGGCTTTTCTGTTGTCAGACTGTTTTTCACGACTGAAAAGAGTAATTTTTACTTTTGGAGTAAGAAAATTGATGGCTATAAAAGAATGTCTTCTTTGCCCCACTTTTTTCTTCATGTTAGAATCTTTTCCTTTTATAATTAGTTTAAACATTGTTAAGCCAATCAATAAGAGATTCCAACCACCATTTTTAAATCATTTTAATCCTTTTAACCATGTGAAAAAATCATTATAATAATTGTTTGTAACTTTTATAACCATTTTTACCCCTGAACCACCCCAAAAGTGAATTAAAGCATCTTTCATCACTGTAAACTTTGTCACTTTGTTTCCAAATTCACTCTGGTCACTTTTGGGCGTGTTTTCTCTTTAATATTCTTTTTGAAGACTCTGCTCTTTAATTAATTGCTTGCAGTTCTGTGCTCAATTAATTCCAATTACAATTGCTCTTGAAGAAATTTCTTTTAAAGCCTTAAATATCTCTTGTAGAGTATTTTTGGATAAATTTTTATTGTTGGTAAAACAATAAATCTTTATAATATTATTGTTTTATACTAATAAGGTTATAAACAATAAAATTGGCGTGTTTTCTCTTAAAAAAAATATTTCTTACTATTTTTAATATTTCTACCTTATACAAATTTTGAGGACAGGAAAAGTACTTGATTTTTAATCAAAGTTTCATATCCACACCTTACATTTGGGGCCCAGCCATGATATTTCACCTGTGACATATTTTTTTTACTCCTTTTAAATCTTTTTTCTTATATTGAAAAATTTGAAAACATATAAAAAATACTTATAAATCAAAAAATCCATAAAAAATATGTTTTTTTCATATTATAAGTGAGGCTTATATTTTTATTTCTTTTTTGGAATAACCTTTTTTTTACTTAATTAATTGGCTTTTTCATTAATTTTAGTGTCTGAAAACATGGTAAGACAAGAAAACATTGAAACAGCCTCAACAGTAACCAGCATTATTCCTTCCAGTACTGTTAATTCTGATCATAATAGTACTATTATTGTGACTCAGAATATTCAACCAGAGCCAATTTCTTCTGAATTAGTCAACTTGGAAATAAGTCATACTATTGAGAAAGCCAAAGATTTGGCCAATAGTAAGTTTTTTGACATAAAATTACTCTTTTAAACCCTTTTAACCATAATTATGCCTTCAACCAGGTCAGGAGCCAGCTATAACCCCTCAAGCAGCTCCCAGAAAGGTAATAGACGTGATTATGGCAGAGGCCAATCAGGTACAGAAGGAAAAGGGTCAGTTGATGACTTCCAAACAACTAAAATGGGTCATTCTGAAGCTGATAATACCATTTTACCTTCAAAAAGAGCTGACACCACAACAACAAGCCTCTGTGGACATATACAAAGCCTGCCACAGTGCATAGAACAATGCACTTCAGTTCAAGGAGTACCAGATCCTTGCAGAACTGTGGAAGAATTGCATGAATTCTTTCCTGACTGTGAGAAAGTTCCTGGGCCATCCCAATACTTTAAAATTTCTCAATGGATGGCATCCATTGATGGAGAGGAAAAATATGATGCTTTTGACACTAGAATGGAGGAAAAACAACCCTCCACCACCCAAACCAGTGCCAAAAACAGCCCCAGTGGCCAGCAGCAGCAATTCCAGCGTGAAAAAGCAGCCACAAACTCCAAACAAAGGCAAAGGGAAGGCACCAGCCCCAAAACCTTACAGCCAGCGCTACAGAATCCCAAAGATTCAACAGGATGCCATGGAAAATGTATTTCAGATGGCCAGAACCATGATGTAATTACAAAAGAAGGAGGAAGCCAGATTAAAATATCAAGAATGATTTCTGATACTCTTAATTGTATTCCAGAGTTGTATAAAGCTATTTCTGACGTAAAAAGTCATCTTTCTGATAAAAATACATCAATTTGTGACAATCTTAAAACAAATAACTTGAGTCTGAGCCAAATAAATGATACACTTAAATGCTTTGAAAGAGTTTTAAGAACAATCAAAACTTCCAATAATGATAATTTTCTTGGCATTAAGATAAATGAACAATCTACAATTATTAAAGAACTAACAGACAAATATTCTAAATTCAATATTGATGATATAATTGAAACAAGAATAAAACAAGCCATAAACACTATCAAAGAAGATAATAAAAAAGTTCTTGATGATATTTCAAAATCATTTGCAGAAGTAAAGACAAATACAGTTGCCTTGAAAAAGCATTTTGATACCTCAAGAGAGGAAATATAAAAATTAACAATAAAGTTAAATGAAGATATATCTGATAATAGTAAACAAACAGAATTATCTAATGAGATTACATATAAAGAGGATGATCATAAAAAGAATGTCATAGACTCTATACAAAGCTTGAAACATGAGTTAAGAAATTAACAAAGGTGTAATAACAGTAAAATGAATGATATTGAACAACTTCTAAACACTTTACCAAGAGTGTCTACACCTTTGAATCAAAATGAAGATGCAAGAATTCCCAATCCACAAGTATTGGATATTGAAAATTCACAGTTAAAAATGAATTTTCTACTTTTCATAGCATAGAACCATCAATGGGCCAAGCACTCTTGAAAGAAGTTTTAAAACTTAAAGAATGGCCTCACTTCAGTGGTGAAGGGGAGTATGACCATATGGAATTCATTAGAGGTATTGACATTATCAAAGAGGATTTTGAATTACCAGAAAGATTGGTAACAGCCAGGTTTAACACCTTGTTTACCAGATCAGCTCACAAATGGTACATCAAAATAAGACAAGCACATGGACACCAGAGTTGGACTTGGTGGAAAACCCAAATCATCAACAAATGGGCAAATGATGCTTGGAGGTTTAAAGGTGAAACAGCCTTTTCATCTGCCAAATTTAATGCTGATAAAGACAAAGCTTTACCATTGTTTTGCCAACAAAAGGACAGATTAACAGCATTATATCCTGACATGTCAGAATTTATGATCCATAGAACAATTCTGAGACAATGTGGAGGTGACTTAGAGCATGCTATCAAAAGAAGGACTACTGAACAATCTTCAGCAGAGGATATTATCAATATACTAGAAGAAGTGACCACCAGAACCAAAATTGGTTGTAGTAGGGTGAATCTCAAAACAAGGTTTAATACACCTTGGAAAGATTTTGTGGACAAAAACACCAAAGAAAATTCTAATGATATTAAGCATGAATCTGCAGATACAGTCAGAAAGTGCCATATTTGCCAAAGCACTACCCATTTAGCCAATACATGTCCAAAGAAGGGAAAAATCAATGAAATTGATATTGAAAAGGAACCTGATGTTGAAAAAGATGACATAATTGAAGACAATTCAGATGATAAGTCATCAATATTTTCTGAATCTTCAAAAGATATAGAAAATATCAATGCCACTTTTGACATCATGGAATCTTATTCCCAATTGCCACAATTGAGCAATGGTCAACTTGATTTATCAAAAGTTCAAGATGCACAACTTATGAAAAAAAAACCAAACAGGGGAAAAGGTTATACAGCTGGTAACTCCTGTATAACAGAAGTGGTGATTGATAACAAGCCCACCAAACTTTTGCTTGACCCAGGAGCCTTGTGCTCTTGTGTTGAAAAATCTTTTCTTAAGACTTGTGTACCAAATTTTGAAGACCAATTGTTACCAATTGATGGTATAAAATTCAACAGTGCAAGTAACCCAATGAAAGCATTAGGAATCTTTGAGACCAATGTCATATTCCCACACATAAATGGAAATTTATGAATCACAGTTGAATTTGTTGTTATGGAAAATTGCTCTAGTACCCATTTTATATTGGGAAATGACTTTTTAATCATGTATGGGATAGATTTACATAATAACAAAGACAGATACTTTACTATTCGAGATAATAAGCGCCAAAAATTTGCCTTTTTACCATTTAAAAGACAAATTACATTAAACAAAGTATCACCAGTCAACTTAGAGTTAGAGAAATTCAAGTCTGAACAGTTAAATGAGGCTGAAATAAGACTTAATCTGACTGATAAACAAGAAAATGAACTTTCTTCCCTTTTGTATGACCACAGAGGAGCATTTGCTTTAGACAAAGAACCTCTAGGAGCAATTATTGGTCATGAAGTTGATATCATTCTTAACATTAAGAGACCTTATCCACCACTCTTAAGAAGACCTGCATATCCAGCAAGTCCAAAATCAAGAGAAGCTCTAGAAACTCATATCAAAGAACTTCTGGACCTTGGTGTAATAAGAAACATAGGCCACAATGAAGAAGTAGAAATAACTACACCAGTCATAGTGGCATGGAATAATGATAAATCCAGAATGGTTGGGGACTTTAGAGCTCTGAACACTTACACTGTTCCAGACAGATACCCAATACAAAAAATCCAAATTGACCTTACTCAAATATCTCAAGCAGTGTATATAACCACTATGGATGCCCTTAAAGGATTCCATCAAAATATGGTGACACCAAGAGCAAGAAAATAATTGAGAATTATTGTTCATTGTGCAGTGTATGAATACTTGAGGATACCCTTTGGTATCCAAAATGCACCTTTACACTTCCAAATAATGATGAATGAAATCTTCCCTGAAGAACTCTCAGAGGGATGGTTAATCATTTGCATTGATGACATTATTGTCTGTTCCAAGACTTGGGAGAAGCACATGTACAGATTGTCCAGAGGTTTGATAAAAATTCAATCAGTAAACATGAAAATCTCCTTGAAGAACTGTCATTTTGGATTTAAAGAACTTAAAGCACTAGGACATGTTGTATCTGGTTTGTCCCTTGGAATTGACAAAAACAAGGTTGCAGCAGTATGGCTAAAACCCATGCCTCAGAATAAGAAGGAAGTTAAATCATTCTTAGGGTTTGCAGTATATTACAGGCAACACATTAAAGATTTTGCATCCATAGCAAGACCACTTTATAAATTGTGTGACAAAGACACAGTATTTGAAATGACTGTTGAAAGAGTCAAAGATTTTGAGTCTCTAAGAGAAGCATTGACCACTGCTCCCCTCTTACTGATGCCAGAATTTAAATTGCCTTTCAAACTGTATATTGATGCATCAGGGGATGGACTGGGTGCTGCACTTCACAAAGTTCAGATCATAAATGATAAACCTGTAGAAGGACCCATACGTTTCATATCCAGGCAAATCAAACCAACTGAAGCCAGATATGGAGAAAGTCAAATGGAATGTCTATGTCTTGTCTGGGCCTTGGAAAAATTAAACTACTTCTTGGAGGGATGTTTTTTTGAGGTGATAACAGATTTTACAGCTGTCAAATCACTTTTAAACATGAAAACACCCAACAGACATATGCTCGGATGGCAAATAGCAATACAAGAATACAGAGGAAATATGATTATTGCTCATAAGGATGGGAACATTCATAAGAATGCAGATGGACTAAGCAGATGGCCATTACCAAATAATATTGATAATCCTGCTTATGTTCCAGAAGAAGCTTAACCACAAATTCCAATAGAAGGAATAAGTGTTACAGACTTGAACACCACCTTCTTTGAGGAAGTCAGACGTACTTACACTCAAGATAAGAATTGTAGCATCTCATGCCAATTACTTAACAAAGACAGTAAAGACAACTCTCCAATAAATGCCTTGGATGAAGTATGAAAAAATCTTATGATGAAGGAAGATTTCACCTACTGGATGGTATAATTTACCACAGAACCAAGCACACATGTGTCATGACAGGTGTAGACAGGTCATTAATCAATCTTGTACTGAAAGAATGCCATGATAGCCCCTTTTCAGGACATCTGTCTGAAGACAGAACAAGAGAGAAAGTAAAGACCTACATATGGTGGCCAATGTGGCAGAAAGATGTTGCAGAGTATCGCAAAACCTGTGAAAGATGCCAGAAGGCAAATAAATCCACTGGCAAGAGACTTGGAAATATGATAAAAATCCAAGAACCAAGCAGACCTTGGGAAATTGTCCATATGGATTGGGTAACTGGCCTACCACCAGGAGGTGACAGAAGCTATAATGCTTGCCTAGTGATTGTGGACAGATTCAGTAAATCTCCAATCTTTTGACCATGTCACAAAGATGATACAACCATGGATACAGCTCTTCTGATATGAAATAGAGTAGTGTCATGGACTTGGATATTTGCAAATATCATTAGTGATAGGGATCCCAAATTCTCTTCAGTACTATGGACAAATCTTCACCAATTATTTGGCACTAAACTGTCTTTCTCTACAGCCTACCACCCCCAAACTGATGGCCTGGCTGAAAGTATGATCCAAACCTTGGAGGACATGGTGAGAAGATTTTGTGCATATGGCCTTGAATTCAAAGATTGTGATGGATTTACCCATGATTGGTGTACTCTGTTGCCAGCACTGGAATTAGCATAGAAAACATCAATCCATGCCAGTACCAATCAGACTCCTGCTATTCTAGAAAAAGGATGGAACCCCAAGTTACCCCAAGATTCCTTGAGGAAAGATTTAATTGAAATAAATCCTACAGCTGCCAGCTTCAAAGGAATGCTAGACAAAGCCAGAAAGCATGCAGTAAAAATGCATGGAAGACTCATTTCCATATGCTAAGGATAAATGGGACAAATATCATGCCACTCCAGATTTCAAGATAAGGGATTTAGTACTAGTATCCACCACCAACTTCAATAACATCAAAGGATGTAAAAAGCTCAAAGACTCCTTTGAAGGACTTTTTGTTATTAAGGCCCTCCATGGAGAAAATTCTGTTGAAGTAGAGTTATCTGAAGAACTTAGCAATAAGCATCCTACATTTCCAGTGAGCTTGATAAAGCCATATAAATCTAGTGATGCTGAGAAATTTCCCTTGAGGAATAAGATTCCCCAAGTTATACCTCCTATTGAATCATCTGGTACTAAGAAAATTACCAAAGTTCTCAAAGAAAGGAAATTAAGAACCAAGAAAGTAAGGGAATACCTTGTTAGATACAGTGACCCAACTTGTGAAGATGAATGGTTAGAAGAAAAAGATATACCAGAAGCTACCAAACTCCTCAGGAGATTCAGACACACTAGAAACACCAATATTACAAAGTAATATTCTTTTTTAGGGGGAGAGAATGTGAGCCTTAGAGGTAATTTCATATACCCAAAAGACCACAAATACAAAATTAACATATAAATATAAATAAATTAAATTTATTTATATTATTAAAATAAAAATCAAAATATAAATATAAAATTAAATTCAAAATGAAAAATTTAAATTACAATTTAAAAATTAAATTACATTAAATTTTGTAATTATAAAATTACATTTATACTTGGAAAAATTAAGTAAAAATGAAATTTTAACAAAATTGTAAATAAATAAATAAATTTGGAAAAAAGTTAAATAAGAATTATTATAACTTTTTAACCAATAAATAAACATATAAAAATTATTTCACCATTGGATTCCTCATAAAAAATCAGGTGGGGTCACCTCTGAGTGAAATTCTTGTAGCTCAACTCTAAATAAGCTTAATTTAAGTTTTTAGTATTTTCAATTTAAAGTTGAAAATACTCAAAACATTAATTTAACTCACACCACATGTGGTGTTAACCATCAATTTTTGTGTTAAAATTGAGGTGTTGTGTTTAGTTTAGAAGTTATGGGGAATTGAAGTATTTTCAATTGAATTCAATTGAAATGTCAAAATGTGCGCGTGTATTACATAAGTGAACTTTGATTTACATATGAGGTATCAATTATTACTGTATTGTACTGTACAATTCAATTGAATCACATATGTAAATTATAAGTATAATACATGATGAGGAATTAAAGGAAAAAATAAATTGGAAAGATTAAATTTGGGGGGGGCAAAGGAACTCCAGCTCTAAGGGGGAGCTAGACCCCCAAAGTCCTTGCTGACAGGCGTGTGGTGTCAAAATGCACGCAAACGTTCATCACTTTTGGCCTGGAATTGTGTTAGAGGGTCTGTGGACTCAATTGATGATGAGGTTTTGATATCAACTGGGGTAGTTTTAGCTGTTGCCATGAGGGTAAAACTACCCTTAAGATAAAACCATCATATTAAAAACAGTTTTAACTGGTTTCTACGTCTCTTACACACATTCTGACGTGTTTTGAAGGCTCTAGACAAGGTATTGCTATAGTAATGGCTGATTTAAGGGTCTAAAATGGCTAAAAATGGCTTAAGCCAGCCCTTTTTGGTCTAAATCAGGGTTCAATGATGCCATAATTGGCTTTTCTGGTGTCAGAATTTTTTTCACGACTGAAAAGAGTAAATTTTACTTTTGGAGTAAGAAAATTGATGGCTATAAAAGAATGTCTTCTTTGCCCCACTTTTCTCTTCATGTTAGAATCTTTTCCTTTTATAATTAGTTTAAACATTGTTAAACCAATCAATGAGAGATTCCAACCACCATTTTTAAATCATTTTAATCCTTTCAACCACGTGAAAAGATCATTATAATCATTTTTCGTAACTTTTATAATCATTTTTACCCCTGAACCACCCCAAAAGTGAATTAAAGCATCTTTCATCACTGTAAACTTTGTCACTTTGTTTTCAAATTCACTCTGGTCACTTTTGGACGTGTTTTTCTCTTTAATATTCTTTCTAAAGACTCTGTTCTTTAATTAATTGCTTGCAGTCCTTTTCTCAATTAATTCCAATTGAAATTGCTCTTGAAGAAATTTCTTTTGTAGCCTTAAATATCTCTTGTAAAGTATTTTTGGGTAAATTTTTATTGTTGGTAAAACAATAAATCTTTATGATATTATTGTTTTATACTAATAAAGCTATAAAGAACAAAATTGGTGTGTTTTCTCTTAAAAATAATACTTCTTACTATTTTTAATTGATTTCTACCTTATATACTTGATTTTTAATCAAAGTTTCATATCCACACCCTACACAAATAAATGAGACCCTTATGTGTTTTTAAAAAGGTTGAAGAATAATTAAAAATGAAAATAATGACAATTCATTTGGAAATAGGTCAAATGAATAATCTGCCATCATTAAAGAATTAACAGACAAATATTCTACATTCAATATTGATGAAATAATTGAAATAAGAATAAAACAACCCATAAATATTATCAAATAATATAATAAGAAAGTCCTTTATGATATTTCAAAGTCATTTACTGAAGTAAAGACATATAAAATTGCCTTGGAAAAGTGTTTTGACACCTCACAACATTTCTTTTTTGTTCCAAGGCATAGGTTTAAGTTGTAGTGTTTCGACTTTGTTTGTCTTGATTCCAAGGGATAAACCAGATACTACATGTCCCAGTGCTTTAAGTTCTTTGAATACAAAATGACATTTCTTTGAAGAAATTTTCATGTTTACAGATTGGATTTTTCTCAAAACTCTGGATATTCTGTATACATGTTCTTGCCAATTCTTGGAACAGAAAAGAACTTCATCAATGTAAATTATTAACCATCTTTCTGAAAGTTCTTCAGGGAAGATTTCATTCACCATTCTTTGAAAGTGTGCAGGTGCATTCTTGATACAAAGAGGCATTCTGAAATATTCATACACTCCACAATGAACAATAATTCACAAGTATTTTCTTGCCCTTGGTATCACCACATTCTTATGAAAATTAACAATGAAATGGAATCAAGTCACTTCTGATAATACTGAACAGACGGAATTATGGCAAGAACTAACACATAAGGAAGATATGTATAAAATGGAAGTCATGAATTTAATACAAAGCTTCCAGCATGAGCTCAGAAATTCTGAAAGGTGTAGCAAAAGTAAAATGAATGATATTGAACAATTACTACAAACCTTACCCAGAATGTCTACACCTCTGAATCAAAATGAGGTTGCAAGAATTTGCAATCCACAAGTATTGGATGTTGAAAGTTCACAGTTAAAAAATGAATTTTTCACTTCTTTTCATAACTTGGAACCATCAATGGGCCAAGCACTCTTGAAAGAAGCACCAAACCTTAAAGAATGGCCTCACTTCAGTGGTGACGGAGAATATGAACATATGGAATTCATCAGAGGTATTGGAATGACTAAAGAAGATGTTGAATTACCTGAAATATTGGTAACAGCAAGATCTAACATCTTTTTTACCAGATCAGCCCACATATGGTATATAAAATTGGGACAGGTACATGGATACCAAAGTTTTACTTAGGGGAAAACCCAAACTATCAACAAATGGGCCAATGATGCCTGCATATTTAAGGTTAAAACAGACTATGAATCTTTTTAATTAAATGCTGACAAAGACAAAGATTTACCATGGTTTTGCCAACTAAAATATAGATCAACAGCATTATATCCTGACATGTCAGAATTTATTATTCACAAAAACATTCTAAGACAATGTGGGGGTGACTTAGAGCATTCTGTCAAAATCAGGACAACTGAACAATCTTCAGCAGCAGATATCATGAATTTATTGGAAGAAGTAACCACCAGAGCCAGGATTGGTTCTAGTAGGGTGAATGTCGAAACAAGGTTTAATACAGCTTTGAAAGATTCTGTGGACAAAAACTCCAAAGAAAATTATAATAATACAAGAGATAAATCTGCAGATGTAATCAGAAAGTGCCAAATTTTCCAAAGAGCCACACATTCAGTTAACACATGTCCCAAAAAGGGCAAAATCAATGAGCTTGAAATTGAAAAGGAACCTGATGTTGAAAAGAATGATGTAATTGAAGATAATTCAGATGATAAATCAACAATATTCTCTGAATCTTCAAAAGATATAAAAAATATTAAAGTCACATTTGACATTATGGAATCTTGTTCCCATTTGCCACAATTGAGCAATGGTCAACTTGATTTATCAAGAATTCAACCTGGACAACTAATGAAAACCAAATCAAACAGTGGAAAAAGCTATACAGCTGGTAACTCATGTACAACAGAAGTGGTAATTGACAACAAACCCACTAAACCTTTATTTAACCCAGGGGCCTTCTGCTCTTGTGTTGAAAATCTTTTCTGAAGACTTGTGTACCAAATTTTGAAGATTAATTGTTTCCAATTGATGGCCTAAAATTTAATAGTGCAAGTAATCAAATGAAAGCATTGGGCATATTTGAGATTAATGTCATATTTCCATACCTAAATGAAAACTTAGAATAACTGTTGAATTTATTGTAATGGAAAATTGCTCTAGTACCCATTTTATATTGGGGAATGACTATTTAATCATGTATGGCATAGACTTACATATAACAAGGACAGATACTTTACTATTGTAGAGAATAAATGTCAAAAATTTGCCTTCTTACCTTTTGAGAGACAAATCACACTAAAAAGGTATCACCAGGCAACGTAGAATTAGAAAATTTCAAGTCTGGGCATTTAAATGAAGCAGAAATAAGTCTTCATCTCACTTATAAACAGGAAAGTGAACTTTATTCTCTTTTATATGACCACAAAGAAGCCTTTTCATCAGATAAAGAACCACTAGGAGCAATTGTTGGTCATGAAGCTGAAATTATCCTCAATATTGAAAGACGTTACACAACACTCTTGAGAAGACCTGAATATCAAGAAAACCCTAAATCAAGAGAAGCTCTGGAAATCCAAATTAAAGAACTTCTAGACCTTGGTATAATAGGAAAAGTTGTCCAAAATGAGGAGGTAGAAACAACTACACCAGTAATAGTGGCATGGAATAATGCAAAATCTAGGATGGTTGGAGAACTTAAAGCTCTGAACACTTACACTGTCCCAGACAGGTACCCAATAACAAAAAATCTAAATTTCCCTTACCCAAATATCTCAAGGAGTGTATATAAGCACTATGGATACCCTTCAAGGATTTCATAAGAATGTGGTGATACCAAGGGCAAGAAAATACTTGTGAATTATTGTTCATTGTGGAGTGTATGAATATTTCAGAATGCCTCTTTGTATCAAGAATGCACCTGCACACTTTCAAAGAATTGTGAATGAAATCTTCCCTGAAGAACTTTCAGAAAGATGGTTAATAATTTACATTGATGAAGTTCTTTTCTGTTCCAAGAATTGGCAAGAACATGTATACAGATTATCCAGAGTTTTGAGAAAAATCCAATCTGTAAACATGAAAATTTCTTCAAAGAAATGGCATTTTGTATTCAAAGAACTTAAAGCACTGGGACATGTAGTATCTGGTTTATCCCTTGGAATCAAGACAAACAAAGTCAAAACACTACAACTTAAACCTATGCCTTGGAACAAAAAAGAAATCCAGTCATTTTTGGGTTTTTCAGCATATTGAAAATAATGCATCCATAGATAGACCTCTTTATAAATTATGTGACAAAGACACAGTATTTTAAATGACTGTTGACAGAGCTAAAGGCTTTGAATATTTAAGACAAGCCTTGACCACCACTCCACTCTTGCTGACGCCAGACTTTAATTTGCCCTTTAAGCTTTCTCTTGATGCATCAGGGAATGGGCTAGGCGCTGAACTTCATCAAGTCCAGATTATAAATGATAAACTTGTGGAAAGACCTATATGTTTCATATCCGGGCAAATCCAACAAGCTGAAGATAGATATGGGGCAGGTCAGCTGGAGTGTTTATGCCTTTCCTGGGCATTAGAATAGCTCAATTACATCCTGGAAAGATTTGCTTTTGAAGTTATAACAGATTGTACCGCTGTTAAATCACTTTTAAATATGAAAACACCTAACAGACAGATGCTCAGATGGCAAATAGTCATACAGGAGTATAGAGATAATATGACTCTTGTTCACAAACATGGAAATATTCATAAAAATGCAGATGGACTGAGCAGATGGCCTTTACCAAATAGTATTGATAATCCTGCTTAGCGCCAGAAGAAGCTTTCCCACAGATCCCAATAGAAGGAATCAGTGTTATAGATCTGAATACCACTTTCTTTTAAAACCTGTCCCCAATTTTTGGTTACAAAATTCACTTCCTAAAAATTGTCTATATAACAAGCCTATGATTTGTAGGTGATGTTGTTAGATGATCCATATGAAAAAAAGAAGTAGGAAACAGTTATACTCAGGATAGGAATTATAGCATCTTATGCAAATTACTTACTAAAGACTGTAAACACAGCTCTTTGATACATGCCTTAGATAAAATATGGAAAAATAATATTATGAACAAAGGTTTCACTTACAATATGGTATAATTTACAACAGGACTAAGCATACATGTGTCATGACAATTGTGGACAGGTCCTTAATCAATCTTCTACTAAAAGAATGCCGAGACAGCCCCTTCTCAGGAAATCTAACTGAAGACAGGACAAGAGAAGATAAAGACCTGTATATGGTGGCCAATGTGGAAGAAAGATGTTTTAGAGTATTGAAAAACCTGTTACAGATGTCAAAAGACAAATAAATCCTCTGGAAGAAGACTTGGAAATATGATCAAGATCAAAGAACCCAGCAGACCTTGGGGAACTTTCCATATGGATTTGGTAACTGGCATACCAGCAGGAGGTGATAGAAGTTCTGATTCTTGCCTAGTGATTGTTGACAGATTTAGTAAAACTCCAATATTTCTTCCATGTCACAAGGATGATACAGCCATGGATACAGCTCTTTAGATGAGGAATAGAGTAATATCATGGACTGGAATATTCACATATATACTTAGTGACAGAGATGCCAAATTCATCTCAGCACTATGGAAAAGTCTTCACCAATTATTTCAAAAAGAGTTGTCCTTCTCTACAGCCTACCACCCACAAATTGATGGTATGGCTGAAATAATGATCCAAACCTTGGAAGATATGGTGAGAAGATTTTGTGCATATGGTCTTGAACTTAAAGATTGTGATGGATTCACCCATTATTGGTGCACCCTGTTACCTGCACTAGAATTGGCATACAAAACATCCATTAATGCCAGTACCAATAAGCCTCCTGCTATCCTAGGGAAAGGATGGAATTGCAGATTACCCCAAGATTGCTTGAGGAAGAATTTGGTTGAGCTGCATCCCAAAGACCCTACCTTCAAAGGGATGTTAGAAAAAGCTAGGAAACATGCATTAAGGTGCATGAAGGACTCATTTGCATATGCCAAAGACAAGTGGGACAAATCACATGCAACCCCGGACTTCAAAGTGGGAGAATTAGTACTTGTATCTACCACTAACTTCAATAACATCAGAGTATGTAAAAAGGTCAAAGACTCCTTTGCAAGACCTTTTGTCATTAACACCCTCCATGGAGAAAAGTCTGTGTAAGTAGAACTATCTGAGGAACTCAGTAATAAGCATCCTAAATTTCCAGTAAGCTTAATAAAGCCATATAAATCTTGTGATTCTGAAAGATTTTCTTTAAGGAATAAAGTTCCTCAGAATATACCTCCTGTTAAATTACCTTGTAGTAAGAAAGCTACCAAAGTACTCAAAGGAAGGAAATTGAGGAGTAAGCAAGTAAGGGAATACCTTGTGGTACAGTGACCCGACATTTGAAGATGAATGGTTAGCAGAAAAGGACATACCCGAAGCTACCAAGCTTCTCAGAAGATTCAGACACACTAGAAATAACAATTCTCAGGCTGAGTGTATGATAAAAGTACTATAAATGTATTTACAACTTTTAACTATGACTTTGACATGGTAAAAAGGATTAAAAAAGGTTATGAGGATTAAAAATGGCTTAACTTAAGAATAAAAGGGCTTTATTATATTAAATATAGAGGTGGTGAGTGCTTTTGAAAGCCTTGGGTGCAGCTTTACCTGTTGGGTTACAATAATAAAGACTACAATAATTAAGATTATAATTATAACTGTATATTAGGCAAGAGTAAAACTATTCTTGACAGTTTACTATATAGGGTATTCAAGAGCAGGATGAGGAAAGCTATCCTGGTTGTGAAAAGCCTCCTTTTTATCCTGAAATGGGGGGAAGGGCTGTTAGACCTTTCCACATAGAGGAAGTGAAGATTTTTTAGCTCTCTGAGACAGGCTTGTGGTTTGCAGGGGCCTTTATAGCTTGGATTGGGATCAGATGTGGTTTTGAACCCACATCTGGGAAGTTTTCACTAATACAGGGTGAAGATTTTCATTGGGGGACCACATATCCTTCTTCTGACGGGTATGACGCATAGAATGCTGTACAGAAAGTGTATGGGACCCCAGTATCTACTTAATTATGAGGTATTGAAGTATAATCATGCTTCTTTGTCATTTTGACACCTCATAATCATGGTTATGGGATATTATCCCATGGTAAAGCTGTATTGGTCAGAATGTGGGATTTTGACCTTAAACAAGTTATAAATTTGTCAATTCTTGAGATATCAACCTCAATGATGATCCAGTGTGTAGCCCTGTATGTTTTATACACAATGGTGCCTTATTTGATATGGTTATAATTAAATGTGGCAAAGGTATGCCATGTACAAGATTTTTGTACCCATGCATGGTTTGGGCAAAAAGCTGTATTGGGCCTGTTTGCCCCATAACTTCTTCCATAGTTGAGATGTGAGGAAATGGTGACACCATCAGATAGCCCTGATTGTGCGCTTTCAAAAAAGACCCAACTTTAGGTATCTCACACTAAAACTGTAGAAGTTAGATGGGAGGTGAATGTTTTGTTTACCCTTATTTGGCCTGAATTTGACCATAACTTCTGTAATACTGGTGCTAGCTCAGTTTGGCTGGTACCATTGGATAGCCATGACTTAGAGCTTCATTTTTCATACCCATTTGATGGGGTTAAGCCTCTTACTCTGTATTTCAGATGAGAGGTGTAAATTAAGGTTTATGCTCAGCAATAACTTTGTTATTCTTTGTCCTATGATGATGCGACTTGTATATTTGGAATGGGGTGAGTTTCCTCTTTTGTTTGATACCTTTTGAGCTAATTTGGCTCAGCTCCATGTTTTGGTGGTATCTTGGCAATACCATTGGTTTGTGGTATTTTGGCTGTCATTCTTGTGCTCTGGTTTTGAGTCACAGGCTGACATACCCTCCGTCTAAAAAATGCTCATCACTGATGAGACTGTTCAGTCCTCCTAGAGGCTCTGAATCTTCTTAAATGAAGGTTCCCATCTGGTATGGCATCTTCTGCCAACCATTTGTATTTATCAGCTGTTTGTTTCTTGAATCTGACTACGTATTGTATTTGATCCTTCCCATTAAGTCTGATCTTCCTGGCCCTGATGATTTTACTCACAGGTCCAGGGGAGGCCTCCACTTACACTATCTCTGGTGGTGTGGGGCTCTTCCTCCTGGAGGGGAATTTTTCCTCCTCTGTTTGGAAGTATGGCTTGACCCAACTCACTGGAAAGACTGGTTTCTTTCTGGAAAATTCCTCTGTAAGTTTGACTTCCACTGCATTCCTCCCTATCAATTTAATGATAGTGAAGGGCCCTACAAATGAGTCTCTTGTTTTCTTAGGTCCTTTAAGATTATTAACGTTTAGTGTGGAAACTAGTACCTGGTCCCCTCCCTTAAAGTCAGGTTCCATGTGTGTCTTGTACCACCTCTGCTTATTATATTCTTTTGCCTTAGCTATGCATTTGGCAGCTGTGTCACAAGCCCTCTTACACATATCATGGAAGTCTTTGGCTGAAAGGTGGATGGTCAGAAGATTATTCTTTGAGTGATCCACAGGCAGCAGGGGATTCCACCCTTTCTCTACTACTGCAGGCATTTTTCCTGTGGTAGAGTGCTGACTTGTATTATAAGCCAGTTGGACAGCTGATAGAAGGGTAACCCAGTCATGGGTGTATCCCTCATGGTCCTTGTATTCTATGCCATAGGCACAGAACCTTCTAAGGATGTCCTCCATTATCTGGATCATCCTCTCAGCTAGGCCATCTGTTTGTGGATGGTAAGCTGTGGAAAATGCAAGATTAGTGCCCAGAATGTCATATAAGTTGGTCCAAAATTAAGATGTGAACTTTGGGTGCCTATTACTAATGATTATCTTAGGGACTCCACAGGTGGATATGATGTTGTTACAGAATAACAGAGCTGTATCCATGGCTGTGTCTTCTTTATGGAATGGTAGACACCTCATGCTCTTGCTGAACCTATCAACTATGATTAAACATGAATTGTAGTTTGCTTTTCCCCCTGGGACAAGTCCTGTGACCCAGTCCATATTGATGGTTTCCCATGGGTGTTTGGGTTCCTCTATATGTTGAACTAACCCATACTTCTTCCCATGTTTTTCCTGTTTGACCTTTGGCATCTTTTACAAGTTTTGATGTATTAACTCAACTCTTTTTCCCACTTGGGCCACCAAGCTGTGCTTGCTACCCTCTCTCTGCTCCTGTCTTCACTCATGTGTCCCATATAGGCGCAGTCATGAGATTCCTGTAGGATCAGAGAGATGTGGTCTCTGTCTACCACTGTGAGTGCACTTGTGTGCTTCTCTCTGTGGTAAAGCAGACCATCCACAAGGAAGAACTTGTTATCCTTGTATGCCCTCAACCAGGGTTCTTCCAACTGGGATTCCAATTCTGGACTCTTGTACCTTTGTTAAAGAAGTTGTAGTAATATTCCTCACTGTTTGTGTTTGGAATAATACTTCGGTACTGCACTGAAAAATTCATTGTGCAGTTCTGAGGATCTTATTCGCAGTATGGGAGTTTCTGTCCCTTCTGAATCAGTGTTCCCACTGTCAAGGGTACCACTCCATGGTGCCCATTCATAGAATCTGAAGTTCCTCCTCCTATCAATTACCATGAAATAGATAGGGATCTTGGCTGCAACTTCAGGGTCATAAGCTGGATTGCTTTTGACATTATCCAGTGGCCACCAGCTGAGGCCATCTGCATTGGTATGGCTTTTACCTTCTTTGAATATGATGGTCATGTTCCCTCTATACTCCTGGATGGCTATTTGCCATCTCAGCATGTGTCTATTTGTAGTCTTCATGTGCAGTAAGGACTTCAAGGCTGTGCAAGCTGTATAGACATCAAACACTGCACCCTCCAGATAATAATGGAGTTTTTCCAGACCCCAGTCTAAGCATAGACATTCAGTCTGGGTGGCCCCATACATGGCTTCTGAATCTTTCAGTTGCCTAGAGATGTAACATATTACTCGCTCTCTTGGTTCACCATCCACAATTTGTCTTTGGTGAAGGGCTGCTCCTGAGCCTTGGCTACATGCTGCATCTATATATAACTTGAATTGTAGTTCAAAGTCAGGAAGATGAGCACAGGTGCATTTGTGAGTAAATCTTTGATCCTCTCATATGCATCCCTTCTTTCCTTGGTAATTTCAAAAACTACATCTTTTGAACATAACATGTATAAACTACTAGTTATGTGGGAAAAATTCTTGATGTGGTTTCTGTAGTAGCTAGCAAGCCCAAGGAAAGGTTGCATCTCTTTGATGCTCTTTGGTACTGGCTTTTGCAGTACTGCTGCTACTTTATTCTGGTCAACTGCCAAACTAAGACCTGAGACTTTATGTCCTAGAGCTACGAGCTCTTGTTGGCCAAAATTACACTTTTTCAGTGAAATCTTCAGATTTATGGGTGTACATTTGCTTAGCACTCTGTCTATGTACTGTACATGGTCTTCCCATGTTTCTGAGTGTATAATGATATCATCAATATATACCACCATCCAGCCTTCCAATATTTCTTCTTGAAATATTGTGTCCATCATCCTTTGGAAGTGGGATGGTGCATTTTTTATGCCAAATGGCATCCTGGTATACTCATATATGCCCATATGGCATGTTATTCTGATTAATTTCATGGAGTTTGGTTTAAATCCATTTTGGTGGAAGCCTTTCATACAATCCATTTTGGTTATGTATTTGGCTTTTGCCAGTTTATCCAGGGAATGAAGTATCCTGGTTATAGGGTACCTGTCTGCTTTTGTGTAGTTATTCAGAGCTCTGAAGTCTCCACACAGTCGAGAATTGCCATCATGCCAGGTGATTAGGACAGGAGTGGTGATTTCCACTATCTCATTATGTCCAATCTTTCTGATGACATCCATGTCCAGGAGCTCACTGATGTGTTTTTCAATTTCTTTCCTGGTTTCCAGGCTTGCTGGATAAGGAGGTCTCCTAAGCATGGGTGGATAAGGTCTTGCCACATACAGATATAGTTCTATATCATGGCGTTTGATCTTTCCTAAAGGCTTTTCACCAATGACAAATTCTGGTGTATTCTTCCTCAGCATCCTCAGTAAGCTTAGTTTTTGTTTACTGGTGAGTGTAGTGCTAAAATGTCCCTCCCTGAATTCATTCAGAATTTCTTCCAGTGGATCTTGAGAATATATCTGGTATATATAAAGTAAAAATTTCTTTTCCTTGTTAGTACCAATGGTAATGTGCCTATTTTTACTGTTGTAAATATCTATGCCATACATCCTCTGGTAGTCTGTTCCCAGTATGAACCCTTGGATGTGGGCATCATCAAGCACTACAAAATCTGGGTTGAGTCTGATATTACCCTTCCTGTGGGGTACAATTGTCTCTTTGAAAATTGTTCCAATGGAAGTCATCTTCCCTGAGGCACTTTTAAAGTTCTTTGCCTTGGTGGGCAAGGGCTATTTTTCCCAATTTGGGAAGTGGTTATCCAGATAATTTCTGGCTACTATGGAGCAGTGTGCTCCACTATCAAAGATCAATGGATGTTGAGCATTGTCAATACAGACAGTCACTTTTGTGGCTTTTCCATGTATATATGCCATCCCTTTGGTTGGTGTAACCAGGAATGTTTGTGCATCTTGTGTATAATTGCACGACTTTTTTTTGGAAGTATCCTGTTGCAGGCCTGCTTCCAACTGTATGTCCTGAATTTCTAGTGGGGCTTCCTCTTGGTACTCCACTAAAAATTCTTCTCTTGGGTCTTGATCATCATCATATGGTTCTCTGATGGCATCACCCATGGAGTCTGAGTCAGAATCTTCAGTTGGGGATTCCTCTTCTGGGACTATCTCAATGGCATAGACTTTTTTCTTTGCCTTTGGACAGTTGTTGGCATAGTGGTCTGTTGAACCACAATTTTGACAAGAATTTTTCTTTTTTGCCACTTCTCCCACCCTTTCTTTGCGTTTGTCTTTAAACTCTACCCTGAAAGGTTGTTTCTCTCTGAAACCACTACTCTTATATGGGGTGAACTTCCCTATATTAGTTCTTTTCCTTATGTCTTGTAAGGTATTAGCAATGTCATATAGAGTGCAATTTTGGTTGCATCTGGATTTGACTGCATGCTCTAGTTCTCCTGGAAGTTGTGTCAGAAATTTATGATTCCTCATTTGGATGTTCATCTGAGGGTCAATAGCTTTAAGCCTTTTAAACTGTCTAAGACACAACTCATATGGATCTTTGTCCACAGAGTATTTGTCATTTTCAAATGACATGGTCTTTTGCCATATCCAAGTACCATTACTGTACTTTTGGATGATTTGGCTCTTCCACCATGGCCAGTTTCTTCTGCCATGAATTTCTTTGATTTCTGTGTACCATATACTAGCATGACCTTTAAATGCTGTATTTAGTCTAGCAGTAATCCAGTAATCTGGTATGCTTGGTAAATCAATGAAGAGTCCATAAATATAATCTAGAGAATATGGGCCAGCTTGAGGCCTCAGGAAGCTGTTTTAAGGCTCCGTTTTCTGAATAAGACATGCCATCTCCATCATGTTATTGTGATGGAGTTCTTGCCTTGTCCATCAACATAGCATCTGGTTGATATGGATTTTCCATAACTTGGCCTTGTGGTTGGGGCTTCAAGTTATGGTAGACATTAAAAAATTTGTTTATGTCTTGATCCAGACAATCCCTGTCCCTTTTGCTGTGCTGTTGTTCTTCAAAGACTAGATTCAGTCTTTTGTTGGTTTCTTCAGAGGCTTTGTTCAATTGAGCATGTCCTTCTTGAAGACTTTTAACAATTTTATCCATGGAGGCTGTGAATTTCTTCATCCTCTCATGGCTTGCTTCAAGTTCTGCAAACTGCTTTTGAGTTTACTCAGCGTATTGGGACATTTGTAACCAAAGTGCATCACCGTTTATGTTACTCTCAGGTGTGACAATATTATGTTCAATCTGAGTGGGGGTAATGTTTCTATTACTAGCACTACTGATTCTAGAGTGGTTTACAACTACTTTTGGTTCTTGTGCACTTCTTTCACCAAATCCAACAACTTCTGGATCATGGGGTCTGACTCTTTCTGCCTTTGGCTGAAAGAGGTCTTGTTTTTCCCCTTGTATCCTTTTCTTCTCCTGGAAACCTCCTGGAATTGTGAAGAGTGGTGACTCCTGTTCATTGATTTGTTGGTGTCTGAATGGTGTGAAGCCACTGGAGAGCTGATTTGGCCTGCTCCTTGTGAGCCTGAAGGAATCTGAGTAGGCCCTGTCTGGGTTAACTGTTCTTCTAAAGCTTGGATAGTGGCTTGATTCTCCCTTATCCTCTGTGCTCTTGCCTGCAGGAGTCTGAACTTCCTGGTAGGATTCCGACCTTTGGTGATTACCATAAGGTCTTTGAAGTCTATCTCTTTGAGACAGCTCTTCTTGCAACTTGCTCCAAGTTCTTCCCAGTGAGATGCAAGGTTGAAACTCTTGTTGTCCATGCTCCATTGAAACAAATCTTTGAGGAGTTGGTGGAGCTGAAGAGCTTGATCCATATCCTTCAAGTTCTCTGGTTTGAGGTTCTTGTTGAATTGGAGTGTGAATGGCAGGGTTGATATTATCTCACTCACTGTTTTTCCATCCACCACTGTGTCCAAAGTGTCCTCTTCCAGGTCTTCTGGTTCTAGACAAGCCTTCTCTGTCCTCTGGCTGGTTCCTTTGGAAGCCAAGGTCTCTGAGCTATACAGGTGACATATCAGTGTTTGCAAGCAGTAAAAAACTTTATGTTCTTAGGGAATTTACCTTTCACTGTGCCTTGTACAAATTTTTTTTCTGCTGATTTGGGCAACTGACCTTTAGAAGTTACAACTGGGCTAATTATAGTAATCTTACCTGTACAAGTTGTTAAGGTTGGTTTACCTTGTATTGATGCAGAGTTTCGTGGTTTTCTACTTCTCTGAGTGGCTATTGGTGTCCACTTCTTTGCTGTAATCAGGCCTTCACTGTGCCTCTTTCCTTTGCCCCTGCTGCCCTCTGGTTCTGAGGGTATCACTGGTGTGTTGGCCTGTAACTGGGTTTCAAGTGGGATACAATTCTTTTCCACTGAAGCAAAGTAGGAAAAAGAGGGCTTATGTCAGTTAAGACTTGTTAAAATGCCCTTTTCACATCAAAGAATGTCCTCTGGGCTTGTATATTAATACAATATGCCCTGTATAATGCCAGTGTAATTGAATTAACAATTCCACGTCAGAATTACAGCTTTTGGTACCCTGTTAAACTGTTTGGGTACCCGTATCCCACAGATTCACTTGTGGCTTTCAAGTGTTATCTGTATAAGTTCAATCAAGTCGAAAATACACCTAACCACGCCTCAACTGTTGGTTTTACAGTCAGAGGTGTCCTTATTTACCAAAAATACAAGACTTATTGATGGCTTATGTGTTTTTATATGAAAAACACGCCAAAAATAAAGGTCTTGTGGGTATTAACCACGTGACAGATACTCTTAAAATATGAGTAAAAGGTGGTACATAGACCAATTTGATAAATAAAATATATAAAATATATATTCTTTAAGAAAAAAGATGCCTAAAAAGATATAAACAAAATGTCAGAAATAAAGAAAATAAGTGAAAAAACTTACTTTTAAGGTCCAAAAAAGGTTTAAAACATGGCCAGGCCCCCAAAATGTCAGGCTGAGTCTATGATGAAAGTATTATAAATGTATTTACAACTCTTAACTATGACAGTGACATGGT
This sequence comes from Austropuccinia psidii, assembly GCA_023105745.1. Classification (NCBI taxonomy): domain Eukaryota; kingdom Fungi; phylum Basidiomycota; class Pucciniomycetes; order Pucciniales; family Sphaerophragmiaceae; genus Austropuccinia; species Austropuccinia psidii. The sequence continues at coordinate 28,315,706 of JALGQZ010000003.1, forward strand.
AAAAAGGATTAAAAGAGGTTATGTGGATTCAAAATGGTTTAATTTAAGAATAAAAGGGCTTTACTATATTGAATATAGTGGTGGTCAGCACTGTTGAAAGCCCTGGGTGTAGCTTTACCTGTTGGGTTACAATAATAAAGACTACAATATTTAAAATGATAATTATACCTGTTTATTAACCAAGAGTAAAACTGTTTTTGATGGTTTACTACATAGGGTATACAAGAGCAGGATGAGGAAAGATATTCTGGCTGCGAAAATCCTCCTTTTTATCCTGAAATGGGGTGTAAGGGCTGTTAGACCTTTCCACATAGAGGAAGTGACAATTTTTTCACTCTCTGAGACAGCCTTGTGGTTTGCAAGGGCCTGTATAGCCTGTATTGGGCTCGGATGTGGTTTTGAAACCACATCTGGGCAGCTTTCACCAATAAAGGGTGAATATTTTCATCTGGGGACCACATATCCTGATTAGTATATGTATGGCTCATAGAATTCTGTACAGAACCTGTATGGGATCCCAGTATTGACGTAATTATGAGGTATTGAAGTATAATCATGTTTCTTAGTCAGTTTGACACCTCATCATCATTGTTATGGGATATTATCCAATGGTAAAGCTGTATTGGTCAGAATGTGGGATTTCAACCTTAAAACAGCTAAAACTTTGTCAGTTATTGAGATATAAACCGCAAAACTGAACCAGTGTGTAGCCCTGTATGATTTATACACAATGGTACCTTATTTGATATTGTTATCATTAAATGTGGCAAAGTTATGCTGTGAGCCTTGAGGTATATTTTACATACCCAAATAGGCCAAAATTTTCTTAAAAATAAATTTTGAATTATGCACAACTCATAAGTCACGCATATATCCAAAATTCATCATTTTTGATTTCAGAAAAGATGAATAACTTTTTATTGAGTAAGTAAATCCATGGATTTAAGGCAGGATTTGGATTCTAAACTGAAATTCACCTAGGGTAGCTCCATAGAGTGAATAAGCTCAAATTAACTCTTTGAGGTGGTAAAATGGAAAATACTTCAATACCACATAAAAGATCCGTGAAAATTTTTGTTTTTCTTAATTTCACGCAAAAATAATGGGAAAGTGAGAAGTCCCATGTTACATATACACTAAGAATAGTGTTATGCATGTTTTGAGCACTTAATATTATGGTATTCTTACATGCACTTTTGGTACACCCATAGTGAATATTTCACTTTAAGCTTAAATTTATATTTTGACCTAAAACATAAGCAAGGGGGACAAAAGACATCAAAGAGAGCCAGGGTACCCAACTTCTGAGGCCTCAGAGGCATGGACAGCTCCAAAGCTTGGATCCATGGCTGAGCTTGGCCTAATTGGTAAACTAAAACCTTTTGGGAACTTGGTTACCATGTTACAACTACAGTAAAACTTGAGAAAATATCAAATAACCTGCTATTTTGACGTGCCAAGGAGGTAAAGAGCTACTTAGACTCCTGTAACGATGTCAATTCTTAATGACTTTCCATGGATAAACCCCAAAAGAGTAATTAAAACCCTTTTTGGACTTGTATCCATTGATTTACCTCATAGCAACCAGTGAAACACTGATATTTGCAATTCTATGTAGAAATGAGGTAAAAACTTCAAAAATTAATTAAAAATACAATTCTTAATTAATTTTTCTGAAACTTTAAGGACTAATGGAAAACTGTATTATCTATGGTACAACCAAAAAGAATTACAGTTTTACTAGTAAAATTCAAAGGTTTACTTACAGTCCATTTTTGACTATTCTACGTGAAACACTGAATCTTCAAAAATTCACAGTAATTACATCCTGTGATGAAATTGGCAATAACATTGATAACTTTTAGAAATAAATGATTATTTTGGAATAAAAGAAGATTTACAGATGTTACTCCTTTTATTCTTAACCATATTGGGGTTGGTAGTCACGTAAAAGCATCAATTAAGTAATTATGATAATCTTACATGACAACAGATGATGCAATCAATAATCCTAAAAGGTTTATTGTTTTCTCACTCACTGGTTTTTCAGTTTGCTCCATGGCACGCCTATGTGAGCTGTTGTTGACTTAAAATAAGCGTCTTCTTGCTGTTTTTTCCACATCATCATCTTATTATCATTTAAATCATTATTACCAACAAGTAAGTATTAGTTACAGCTATTCTTAAGTGTTTTTAATCTTTCAGAATCAATCAGAAAGACGTGAAATCATAGAATCCAACTATATATTTTTGTAATACTGTTATAAATCCATTTTGATCCTTAAATCCACAATTCTACGTCAAATCTCTCGATCTTATCTTTCAATAAGCTCTTTGGAATATTAGTGAGTGATTTATCTTTAATTCTTAAATTTTTTCTCTAAAATTAGTTTTCTTCAAGAATTATCATTATAATTATTCTTGCAAAAGATAATTATATATTAAAATAATTTCATTATTTTAATAAAAGGAGTTTTTATTATTAAAATCTCCTTGTAATTGACTCTAGTAGACAATTACTTGCTCACTGTTAAAATCACTAGTAGTGCTTAACATGTGAAAGAAATAATTCTTTAATTATTCAATTGTGGTTATAATAATATTTTATTATTATATTTCATAAGAACAGACATAGTACTGTTGATTAATAGTGATATTATCATCAGTTTCATAGTCACAGCTTACATATGCCATGTACAAGATTTTTGTACCCATGCATGGTTTAGGCAAAAAGCTGTATTGGGCCTGTTTGCCCCATAACTTCTGCTATAGTTTAGATATGAGGAAATGGTGACACCATAAGATATTCCTGATTGTGCGCTTTCAAAAAAGACCCAACTTTAGGTATCTCACACTAAAACTGTAGAAGTTAGATGAGAGGTGAATGTTTTGTTCACCCTCATTTGGCCTGAATTTGACCATAACTTCTGTAATACTGTTGCTAGCTCAGTTTGGCTGGTGGCATTGGATAGCCCTGACTTAGAGCTTCATTTTGCATACCCATTTGATGGGGTTAAGCATCTTCCTCTGTATTTCAGATGAGAGGTGAAAATTAAGGTTTATGCTCAGCAATAACTTTGAGCATGGATAGCTTTGTTATTCTTTGTCCTATGAAGATGGGACTTGTATATTTGAAAAGGAATGAGTTTCCTCTTTCTTTTGATACTTTTTGAGCTAATTTGGCTCAGCTCCATGTTTTGGTGGTATCTTGGCTATACCATTGGTTTATGGTATTTTGGCTGTCATGCTTGTGCTCTGGTTTTGAGTCACAGGCTGACAACAATATTAAAAAGTGATATTCTTTTTTAGGAGGAGGGAGTGTGAGCTTTAGAGGTATTTTTTATACACAAAAGACCACAAAGAATAAAACAAAGTAAAATCATGAATAAAATAAATTTACTCATATTATCCAAAAAAATTGAAAATATAAATACAAACTTATACAAAAAAATGAAATTTTAAGTACAATTCGAAAATAAAATTACATTGAAAATATAATTGTGAAAATATTTTTTTGCTTGAAAAGATTAAGTAAAAATGAATTTTTCACAAACTTACTAAAACTGAGATATTTTTGGAGAAAAGTTGAATAAAAATTATCATAACTTTGTGTCCAAAAAATAAAAATATGGAAATTATCTTACCCTTGGACTCCTCATAAAAAATAAGGTGGGGTCACCTGTGGGTAAACGTTCTGTAACTCAATTCTAAAGAAGCTTGAATTAAGTTTTATAGTATGCTCTGTACAAAGGTTGAGAAACCTAAAAACCTTAATTCAATTCAAATAAAATGTGGTGTTGACCATCAATTTTTGGAGTTAAAATTGAGTTTTTGTGTGTAGCTTAGAAGGTATGAGGAATTGAAGTATTTTCAATTGAAATGTCAATATTTGCATGTGTATTACATAAGTGAGCTTTAATTTACATATGAGGTATCAATTATTGCAGTTGTGTAAAGAAAAAATAAATTGAAAATATTAATTCTGGGGGGGGAAAAGAAGATTTAGCTCTGAGGGGAGCTAGACCCCCAAATTCCTTTCTGACAGGTATGAGATGTCAAAATCCATGCAAAATTTCATCAATTTTGGCCTGTAATTGACTCACAAGGTCTTTGTCTTAATGAATGATGAGGTTTTGATACCAACCAGGGCAGTTTTTAACTGTATCCAAGTGTCAGCCTTGAGGTATATTTTACATACCCAAATAGGCCACAATTATTTTAAAAATAAATTCTGAACTATGCATTACCCATAAGTCATGCATATATTCAAATTTCATCATTTTTGATTTCAGAAAAGATGAATAACTTTTTATTGAGTACGTAAATCCATGGACTTAAGTCCAGATTTAAATTCTACACAAAAATTCACTCAGGGTAGCTCCATAGAGTGAATAAGCTCAAATGAACTCTTTGAGGTGGTAATATGGAAAATACTTCAATACCACATCATCAATAACACATAACAGATCTGTGAAAATTTTTGTTTTTCTCTATTTCACACCAAAATAATGGGAATGTGAGAAATCCCATGTTACATATACACTAAGAATAGTGTTATACATATTTTGGGAGCTTGATATTATGGTATTCTTACATGAACGTTTGGTACACCCATAGTGGATATCTCAATTTAAGCTTAAAATTCTATTTTGACGTAAAAAATAGGCAAGGGGGACAAAAGGCATCAAAGAGAGCCAGAGTACCTAACTTCTGAGGCCTCTGACGCATGGCCAGCTCCGAAAATTGGATCAATGGCTGATCTTGGCCCAATTAGTGACCTAAAACCTTTTGGGAACCTGGTTACCATGCTACAACTTCACTAAATCATAAAAAAATAGCAAATAACCTGCTATTTTGATGTGCGAAGGAGGTAAAGAACAACTTAGACTCCTGTAACCATGTCAATTCTTAATGACTTACCATGGATAAACCCCAAAAGATTCATTCAAACCCTTTTTGGACTAGTATCCATTGAGTTACCTCATAGCAACCAGCTATATACTTCTATTTGTAATTCCACATAGAATTGAGGTAAAAAATTCAAAAATTCATTTGAAATACAATTCTTAATAAATCTTTCTGAAACTTTCAGGACCAATTAAGAACTGTATAATACATATAAAAACCACAAACAATTATACTTTTATATGTAAAATTCAAAGTTTCACTCACAGTCCATTTTTGATGATTCCATGTGAAACACACAATCTTTAAAATTTTACAGAAAATACATTCTGTGATGAAATTTCCAATAACATTTATAACTTTGAGAAATAAATGATTTTTTTACAATAAAAGAAGATTTATAGTTGTTAATCCTTTTATTCTTAACCATAAATGTGTTGGCAGTCACGTAAAAGCCTCAATTAAGTAATCTTACGTGACAACAGATGATGCAATCAGTAATCCAAAAAGGTTTATTGTTTTCTCACTCACCGGTTTTTCAGTTTGCTCCATGGCACACATCTGTGAGCTGTCTTAGACTTAAAAGAGGCCTCCTCTTGCTGTTTTTTCGAGCTCATCACATTTTCTATTATACCTTTATTACCAACAAGTAAGTATTAGTTGAAACTTTTATTAAGTATTTTATTCTTTAAGAATCAATCAGAAAGACGTGAAATAATAGAAATAAATGTTATATTGTTGCAATCTTGTTATAAATCAATTTTGATCCATTAAATCCACAAATCTATGTGAAATCTCTCTACTATTATCTTCTAAAAGGTTCATTATATTAATAGTGAGTGATTCGTTTTTAATTCGTAAGCTTTTTTCTCTAGTAATAGTTTTCTTCAAGAATTATCTTTATAATTATTCTTGCAAAAGATAATTATATATCAAAATAATTTTATGATTTTGATAAAAGAAGTTTTTATTATAAAATCTTCTTGTAATTGATTCTTGTAGACAATTACTGCTTACTGTTCTAATAACTAGTAGTGTATAACATGTAAAAGAAATAATTCTTTAATTATTTAATTGTTCTTATAATAATTTTTATTATTATATTTCATAAGAACAGTCATAGTACTGTTGATAGATAGTACTATTATCAACAGCTTCATAGACACATCTTACACCAAGAGGGTAAAACTACCCTTAAGCTAAAGGTATCTTAGTAAAGATGGTTTTATATGTTTTCTACTTCTCTTACACAAATTATGATGTGTTTTGAAGGCTTAAAACCAGGTATTACCATAGCAATGGCTGAGTTAAGGGTCCAAAATGACTAAAACCAGGGTTCAATGATGCCATAATTGGCTTTGATGTTGTCAGAGTGTTTTTTTACAACTGACAAAAGTAACTTTTACTTTTGGTGTAAGAAAATTGGTGGTTATCAAAGAATGTCTTCTTTGCCCCACTTTTCTCTTCATGTTAGAAACTTTTCCTTTTATAATTAGTTTAAAAGTGTTAACCCAATCAATAAAAGATTCCAACCACCCTTTTTTTAAATAATTACAAACCTTTTAATCACATGAAAAAATCATTATAATCATTGTTTCTATCTCTTATGATCATTTTTACCCCTGGCCCACCCCATAAGTGAATTAAAGCATCTTTCATCACCATTAACTTTGTAACTTTGTTTCCAAATTCACTTTGGTCACTTTTGGGTGTGTTTTCTCTTTAATAGTATTTTTAAATACTCTGTTTTTATATTAATTGCCTGCAGTTCTTTACTCAATTAATTCCAATTGAAATTGCAACTGAAAAAACTTCTTTTGTAGCCTTGAATATCTCTTGTAGAGTATTTTTGGATAAATTTTTATTGTTGGGAAAACAATACATCTTTATAATAATGTTTTTTTATGCTGATAACACCAAAACCAATAGTATTGGCACTTTTTCTCTCTTAAAAATTGTATTTCATACTATTTATAATCAATTTTTACCTTCTAAATATTTTGAGGACAGGAAAAGTAGTTGATTTTCAATCAAAGTTTCACATCCACACCTTACATCTACATAATCAGACCCAATTGGTATAGACAACACCAACCAACCAAGTATTTCTCTTAAATAATCTGTTTATGGCTTGAAGCTGAGCCCTTGATTTCGGAAGAAAGAACTCAAAAACTCACTAACATCCACTGGCTTGGCTGAGTGCACACAGACCCTTTTCTGTACTACTCAACTCGTTGTAAAAAACCCATGTAGATGACCTAACCTTTGGAGGATCATGGAATGAAAGATTCAACATCAAAATCAATAAAAGTTTTGAAATGGAGGATCTAGGGAAAATAAAATATGCCCTGGGAATTAAAATAACCCAACACAGAGACTACATCAACAACATCCTAGAAGAATTCAATCTTGCTAATTCTTGAGACACATCCAGCCCACTTCCTGAAAACTGAAAATAATTAAGGGAACTACAAGCCCAACAAATTAGCTCAAAAGAAAGAGAAAGCCTACCTCTTTCCAAAAATACAAGTCCAATCACCATAGGCAAAGAATAAAAAAGTTATTCCCTCCCAAAGTTGTTGCTGAGCATAAACCTTAATTTTGACCGCTCATCTGAAATCCAGATTTGAACCTTTTTGATATGACCACATACCCAAAAAGGTCACAAGAAATATTTAATATAATTATACATCAAAAATAAGTACCTTAAAACTAAAAAAATACCATAAATTGGTATAAAACTTGGTTTAACTTGAAAAACAATGAATAAACATGTGAAATAAATTATACCATTGGAGTTCCCATGTTAAAATACACATATACCATTTTTATTGAATATCTGTAAAGTCAATATTTAATAAGTTATGAGTAATAATACCTTATAAAAAACACAAATCCTTATTTATTTCAATAACTAATGAAACAACATGTGAAATAAATGATACCATTGGATTCTACATAAATGTCCACACATAAAAAAATTAATAAGCTAAGCTTCAAAATCAATACTTAAGGAATTAACCTGAATATATGCACTTTTTTGGTCAACGCATATATTCAAGAATCTTAGCTAATATCTCTTGAATTATGCATGATAGAGTGATGAACCAAAAATAAAGTCATCACGTACTTACTGTGGGAATACAGAAATGAAGTTTCTTTCAAAAGTTATAAACAAGGTTAAAATCTGTAAGGAATTATTGATTAAAATCAACAGAGCTGTTGACCACTTTGTTGTGAGAGTGGTCCAAACTTAAAAAAAAGTATACAGTTGGATTCAACTAGCTCATTCGTGAAGAATGATATACTTTCTAATATAATATTCAAGGTATAACCCCTCGAAATCATAGTTTGAAGTTTAAAATATTAAATTTCGACAGAAAAGATGAGTTACAAGAAAAATCATCAAAAATAGAGTTTTGATGATGTAATGAAATGACCTTGCAAGCATAATGAGGTTATGCCAAGCTATTAGAATCCACTCTCTGAATTGCTGTAGCGTGTAAATCTTAAAAGTTATTAAGAATCAAAGTTTGAGCTTAAGTTGATCATTTATGATCACTCACTGTAACCCTAAATTAAGTTTAACAGTCATATAAGTGATAGAATTGGTGAATACTATTAGTTTATGATCAAAACTAATAAAATCCACGAAATTTGGGGTTCTTCCAAGCCTTTGACGTCATCAGACTTAGAGTTATAGTGATAACTCTAAATAATGGCGTAATAATGATGTAATGTGGTTTGATCATGATTTAATCATCACCAAACCTTAAACTTTTGATCAATTCCAGTGGATATGATGAGTACACGTCTACTAGAAGCCTGTTGGACTCTTGGAGGGAGGTATTTAATATAAATAGAGCGCTTTTTACTCTGTTTTCCCCTCAGACGCATCAAAAACATTAAATCAAAACAATTAAAAAGGTAATATCTTTATTCTTTATATATAAAACTTTTATATTATTCAAGACCAAAGATCATCTTATTATAATCATCAATGTTGAAGTGATGAAATCATTTATTTAATTGTTTTTGTTAAAAATCTCTCTAAAACTCATTTCCATGTAAAAATCAAGAATATTTGTATTTTTCTCCATTTTTTATTGTAAATACAATTTGGATAAGTTGTATTTAGATTATTTGGCATACAATATCTCAAAATTATTATATTAAGTATTAAAAGTAGGTTATTTTCTCTTATTATAATAATTTTCTCTATATTATTCTCTTAATAATTCTTTAATTAATATAAATAGTATTTATATTAATTTATAACTTTAATATTGGTAATAATATTGATATTAATTGTTTTTTATTAATAAAAAACAATTTTTTACCCCTTTATTATTTGTTTGTAACAATAATAAAGTGCCATTAAATATATTAATTATTTTATATTAATATATTTATTTTGTTATATTATATTTTATAATATACATTATATTATCATATTTCATTGATAATATACTGATTTTTATGCCATAATTATATTAATTCTTTATTATTATAATTATTTTTATCTTATTTATTTCATTTATAAGGATATTCATAGTACAATAAGTAAAATATTAGTAATTTTTACTTATTGTTTCATAGTCAATCCTGACATTTGGGGGCCTGGCCATGATATTTACTCTAAAAGACCTTTAAAAAGATTTTAATTGGGCTTATCCAATAATAAATTATACTTATAATCATAAAATTATATAATAATCTCATATTTATTGATTTTAAAAGCTATTGAGACATTTGGAAAGCAATTGTACTGTCTTACACGTGGTTTTTCACATCCTTAGACTTGCAAAAACTTTCTTTGAGTGACTCTAGTGATTAAAAAAGATCTTTTATGAATTAAAAATAATTTTATATTATATATTAATTTTATAAAAAGAATCATATTCATTTTTATCCTATTCTTTAAAAATAAAGACATAAAAAATAATAAAAATATTAAAAGCCAATAAAAAAGTTATTTTATTCATTTTAATTTCAATTCTTTAATTATTTTCATTGTTTTTCTATAGAAAAAAGATACAAAAGCAACTTTTACGTGGAAAATTACCATATCTTACCAAAATAACACTTTTATATAAAAGACTTATATTTATTTGTCTTTTTTAGTGTTTGAAGACAACCCAACAGAGGACAACCAAACCACTGTTGAAAGATTGGTGGAAGAAACTTGTCAAAGTTCTCCAACACCAATAATTACCAAAAGAAAGAAAGCCAAGAAATTGGACTTTCCAGGACCCACCATTCAGGACTCTGAAGGTGAGTACCTCATTTATAAATTTCCATAAGAAAATTCCTGTTCTTAAATCCTCTTATTACTTATTTTTCTTATAATATAACTACCAGAAGAGGCTCCCAATACTCCATACAATCAGATGGAGCTGGACTCAGAGGTAGAATTGATTCCTCAAAAGGGAAAAGGAAGGGCAATATCCCCAGTGGAACACAATCCACACAAGGAAGTTCTTTATCCCAAAGGCAAGTCCCAGAAATGCCCATGATATCTGAACCTGAATTGGAACTAAGTATGAGTAACTCAAACAGGTACAAATCACATTCAGAGGGCTCAAATAGTCATTTACATGAGCCAATACAAACAGTACTACACAGTGTACAAGGACAAAGATTGGGAAATGTTGCCTCAGATACACCAAGGAGTGATGAACTCCTGGCACATCCTGAAAAAGTTCCTCAAAGAGGAGGAAATAGTGAGATACTCCAATGGATGGAATCCACTATCATCCAAACCTCAAATCAAAACGATCAAGGAGTATCATGCCAAAAAGAAGGAGGCAACAAAGGAAGAAGCCCCAGTAGCTTCTACCAGCAAGCCCCAAGTCAACCCACTTCCCCAAGAAGGGAATAAGAACAAGAAAAAGATTTGGAGAAAACCATATTCCCCAAGCTACAGATGCCATGGAAAATGTCTTCAACATGGCCGGAACTGTGATGGAATTCAAAGACAAAGAGGAAAAAAGAATGAGACAACCCCATTTCCCAAAGAAATACCCTTGTCTCCTGATGTTGTAAATACTTTAACAGGGCTTAAAAATATTAATTTACCTCTTAAAGACATTAAAAATAGTTTATTATCTTTCCAAGAAATAAATAACAGTTTATCATCTTTAACAAAACTTGTTGCACAAAATAAGAAAGAAATTGATAACATAAAACTTACGTTTGAAAATAATAAACCAAAAGTATTAATTGAAAATACTCAGAAATTAATACAAGGACAACAAGAGTTGTATAAATAAATAAGTGATATCAAAGAAAAACTTTGACAATCAATTATGATGTGAGTATTGACAATCTTACAGAAAAATTAAACAAATTAAGTATTTCTGTAGAAAAATTTAAATAAAAGACTTCATCACACCAAAAATTACTTTTGGACCATGTTAAAAAGAGTGATGAAGCAAGAATGCATCTGAAAGATGACATTCAAAGTGAAATAAGGCTTATTACTGAAAAAATGGATAAAATTAATGAAGCTAATTTAAATATGCCAAAGCTATCAACACCATTTTATCACATAAGAAGCCCTGTTAAACCAAAAGAGGAATTAACAAATCAATTAAAAAAAGACTTGAGTCACCAAGATAATAACCAAGTCTTAATGAAGGAAGCAACTCAATTGAAAGAATGGCCAACATTCACAGGAGAAGATCAATATGACCACATGTCATTTATCAAAACAATTGAAATGCTACAAGAAGATTATGCCATACCAGATGAATTAATCACTGCAAGATTACATTCATTGTTTTCAAAATCTGCAAGAAGATGGTATTATGGCATAAGGCAAACAAATGGCAAAAATACCTGGTCTTGGTGGAAACAAGAAATAATCACCAAATGGGCTAATGATGCCTGGAGGTACAAAATAGAAAATGCATTTGAAAATTCTTTCTTTGACCCAGAAAAAGACAAACCTTTAACTTGGTTATTGAAACAAGTTGAAAGCCTTAATGCATTTTACCCAGAAATGTCACAAAAAATGGTGCATATGAAAATACTCAAGAAATGTGGAGGAGAGCTAGAACATGCCCTAAGAAGAAGGTGTATAGAACCATGCTACACAGAAGAGTATATTAATGCACTAGAAGACATAGTGACAAGAAAAAAAATTGGCAGTACTTGGAAGAAATTGGACATTAAAAGCCCAAATAAACCATTTATCAAAAAAGATAAATCAAAATAATCCTTCAAGCCCAATACATCCAACAATAATGAGCAAAGAAAATGCCATAAATGTGGAGGTATTGGACACTTAGCCAATAAATGCCTTAAAAAGGCAAAGATTAATGAAATTGTGGAAACAGAAAACAACAATGACAAAGAAGAGGAATCTGACTCTGAAAAAGAGAAAGAAGAGTCAGAAAGCTCTGAAAGTGATGAAATCAATATAATTAATGCACAAATTAATAATATTGATATAATCTATGAAGTACTGGATGTTAACTCAAACTTACCACAAGTTGGGACATCTGACACAAACCTGACAAACATACAAGATGCCAAATTGTATAGGACCAAACCTGCAAGAGGAATGGGATATACAGCTGGAAAATCAAGTATAAGTATTGTTATGGTTGATAACCAAGAAGGAAAAGTTTACTTAGATACAGGAGCATATCGCACCTGTGTTGGTAAAAGCTATTTAAAAACTATTGTCCCAGACTGGCAAGAAAAACTTATGCCAATACAAGGTGTCAAATTTAGTAGTGCAAGTGAGAGCATGAAGCCCCTTGGAATAATTTATTTAACACTAATTTTTCCTCATCCCTCAGAATGTGTCAGAATTAAAGTAGAGTTTGTAGTAATGGACAACTGTACTAGTAATCACTTCATACTTGGAAATGATTACTTATCAGTTTATGGTATAGATATCTCTAACCAAAAAGATAGATATTTTACAATAGGAGACAACAAAAGACAAACGTTTGGCTTCTTAAATAACAAAAAACAAATCACAGTTATTAAGAATGAAGAAAAAATTCCAGCTAAAGGAACTTTTTATATCTGAACAACTCAAAGAGGCAGAATTCAATCAAGAATTAACAGAAAAAATGAAAGAAAAATTAATTAACCTCTTATTTAAGTACAAAAATGCCTTTGCAACAGACAAAGAACTACTAGGTGCCATAATTGGACATGAAGAGGATATAATTCTTAATGTGGAAAAACCTTACCCACCTCTACTAAGGAGACCTTCTTATCCAGCTAGTCCAAGGGCTAGAGAAGCCTTAGAGGTACACATTAAAGAATTAATGGACCTTGGAGTATTAAGAAAGGTAGGACATAATGAACAGGTAAAATTCACTACACCTGTCATTATAACTTGGCATAATGGAAAATCAGAGATGGTAGGTGACTTCAGAGCCCTGAATACCTATACCATTCCAGACAGGTATCCAATACCCAGAATCCATGAGACATTGACACAATTGTCACAAGCTAAGTTCATCACAGCCATGGATGCCTTAAAGGGTTTTCATCAAAATGTCTTAACAGACAATGCCAAAAAACTACTGAGGATAATAGTCCACTGTGGAATTTTTGAATACTTAAGAATGCCATTTGGCATAAAAAATGCACCTTCCCATTATCAAAGAATGATGAACACCATATTTCCTGAAGAATTATCAGAAGGATGGTTGTTTATCTATATTGATGATATCATAGTTTGCTCAGAAACTTGGGAAAATCACCTTACAAGACTAGAAAGGGTACTACAAAAAATGGTCCAAGTGAATATGAAAATTTCCTTGAAAAAGTGTCATTTTGCACACAGTGAATTAAAAGCACTAGGACATGTTGTATCTGGACTTAGTCTAGGCATAGACAAGAATAAAGTAGCAGCATTACTACTTAAACCAATGCCTCAAACCAAAAAAGAAATGAAATCATTTCTCGGAATTTCTGGTTACTATAGACAGCATATAAAGGAGTTTGCAAAAAATGCTAAATCCTTGTATAAGCTATGTGACCAACAAACAGTCTATGAAATGACAGAAGAAAGAGTCAAGGCATATGAAGAATTGAAAAATTCCTTAACAAATGCCCCATTTCTTCTAATGCCAGACTGGAAACTACCCTTCAAGCTGTACATTGATGCTTGTGGAGAAGGACTGGGTGCTGCACTACACCAGACACAAATTATCAATGATAAACCAGTGGAAGGACCAATTTGTTTTATTTCAAGACAGATAAAGCCAACAGAAGCAAGATATGGAGCAAGCCAAATGGAATGCTTCTGCTTAGTGTGGGCTTTAGAAAAATTACATTACTATTTAGATGGAACAGTATTTGATGTGTGTACAGACTGTAATGCTGTAAAATCTCTATTAAATATGAAAACTCCAAATAGATGTATGCTGAGATGGCAAATTGCTATCCAAGAATATAGAGGAAATATGACCATTGTTCATAAATCTGGCAACATTCATAAAAATGCAGATGGTCTTAGAAGATGGGCTCTAGCAAATACCCCTGACAATCCAGCATGGGTACCACAAGAAGAACACCATATAGAAGGAATATGTGTTCCAGACATAGGCACAGAATTCTTTAACCAAGTTAAAGAAAGCTATAAGACAGACAAAAATTTCCATATCTTAAGCCAACTTCTAATGAAAGACTGCAAAGACACATCACTTTCATCAAAACTAGATGAAACATGGAAAAAGGCATATGATGAAGGAAGATTCCACCTCCTTGATGGAATCCTTTACCATAGAACAAAACACACATGTGTTATGGCCTTAACAGATAGAACCCTGATAAACACTATTTTACATGAGTGTCATGATAGTGTTGCAGCTGGACACCTTTCAGAAGACAGGACACTAGAGAGGGTGAAAACCTGCTCTTGGTGGCCAAATTGGAAGAAAGATGTTATAGAATACTGCCAAACCTGTGACAGATGTCAAAAAGCCAACAGAGTCAAAGGAAAGAAATTTGGAATGATGATCCAAATCCAAGAACCAAAATCCCCTTCGGAAATAGTTCATATGGATAGGGTAACAGCATTACCTCCAGGAGGAGAGGGAAGCTATAATGCATGCCTAGTATTGGTTGACAGGTATAGCAAAACTCCCATGTTCCTACCATGTCATAAAGATGACAAAGCTATGGACACAGCCATAAGGTTATCGAATAAAGTTATTAGCCATACAGGCTTATTCCAGAATATTATAAGTGACAGAGAGCCAAAGTTCACTTCAGCTTTTGGAAAAATATCCATAACGTTTTTGGGACAAAGTTATCATTCTCAACAGCTTACCATCCTCAAACTGATGGTTTAGCAGAAAGAATGATACAGACCTTAGAGGACATGATCAGAAGATTCTGTGCTTATGGGCTAGAATTCAAAGATTATGATGGTTTTACCCATGATTGGTGTACACTAATACCAGCTCTTGAACTGGCATATAAAACGTCAATCCATTCTTCTACTGGCAAAACACCAGCAATGCTAGAAAAAGGTTGGAATCCAAGACTTCCTTATGATACCCTCAAAAAGGACTTAGTGGATATACATCCAACAGCAAGAAGCTTTAAGATAATGCTTGACAAAGCAAGACACCATGCAAACAGATGTATGCAAGACTCTTTCAAATATGCAAAAGAAAGATGGGATAAAAGTCATAAGCCACCTGATTTCCAAATAGGAGACTTGGTCCTAGTATCAACCCTTAATTTCAATAACATAAAAGGCCCAAAGAAATTAAAAGATTCCTTTGCAGGACCATTTATGATAAAAGCACTTCATGGACCCAATGCTGTGCAATTAGAACTCACAGGTGAACTAATGAACAAACACCCAGCTTTCCCTGTAAGTCTGATAAAACCTTACAGCTCAAGTGACAAGGAGTTAATTCCACTAAGAAATAAACCCCCACTTGAAATTCCCCCCTTGGAAGAAGGAGAGGAAAAGAAGATAGTAAAAGTCCTTAAAGAAAGAAGGACAAGAAACAAAAAAGAAAGGGAATATGTTGTAAGGTATAGAAATTCAACTTAAGAAGATGAATGGCTACTTGAGAAAGATATAACAAATGCTGATAAACTACTAAGAAGGTTCAGACATGAAAGAAAGCCTGAAAAATAAAAAAGTTAAGCATTATTGAGCTTCAAGACTAACAAAGTCTATTGAAGAGGTAGGACAGTGGATGATACCCTAATTACACATATCAGATTGTGGTACAATATTTTTTGGTGGTAGGGAATGTGAACCTTTGAGATATGACCACATACCCAAAAAGGTCACAAGATATATTTAATATAATTATACATTAAAAATAAGTACCTTAAAACTACAAAAATACCATAAATTGGTATAAAACTTGGTTGAACTTAAAATCCAATGAATAAACATGTGAAATAAGCTATACCATTGTGATCCCCATGGTAAAATACACATATACCATTTTTATGGAATATCTGTAAAGTCAATATTTAATAAGTTATAAGTAATAATACCTTATAAAAGACACAAATCCTTATTTATTTCAAAACCTAATGGAACAACATGTGAAATAAATGGTACCATTGTATTCTTCATAAGAATCCACACATAAAACAATTAATGAGCTAAGCTTCAAAATCAATACTTAAGGAATTAACCTGAATATATGCACTTTTTTGGTCAACACATATATTCAAGGATTTTAGCTAATATCTCTTGAATTATGCATGATAGAGTGATGAACCAAGAAGAAAGTCATCACGTAATTACTTTAAGAATACAGAAATGAAGTTTATTTCACAAGTTATAAACAAGGTTAAAATCTGTAAGGAATTATTGATTAAAATCAACAGAGCTGTTGACCACTTTGTTGTGAAAGTGGTCCAAACTCAAAAAAAAAGGAGACAGTTGGATTCTATTAGTTCATTCGTGAAGAATGATCCATTTTTTATTATAATATTCAAGGTATAACCCCTTGAAATCATAGTTTGAAGTTTAAAATATTAAATTTCGGCAGAAAAGATGAGTTACAAGAAAAATCATCAAAAATAGAGTTTTTATGATGTAATGAATTTCTCTGGTAAGCATAATGAGGTTATGACAAGCTATTAGAATCCACTCTCTGAATTGCTGTAGCGTGTAAATCTTAAAAGTTATTAAGAATCAAAGTTTGAGCTTAAGTTGATCATTTATGATCACTCACTGTAACCTTAAATTAAGTTTAACAGTCATATAAGTGATAAAATTGGTGAATACTATTAGTTTATGATTAAAACTAATAAAATCCACGAAATTTGGGGTTCTGCCAAGCCTTTGACTTCATCAAACTTAGAGTTATAGTGATAACTCTAAAAATGGTGTAATAATGATGTAATGTGGTTTGATCATGATTTAATCATCACCAAACCTTAAAATATTGATCAATTCCAGTGGATATGATCAGTACACGTCTACTAGAAGCCTTTTGGACTCTAGGAGGGAGTTATTTACTATAAATAGAGCTCGTTTTACTCTGTTTTCCCCTCAGATGCATCAAAATCATTAAATCAATCCAATTAAAAAGGTAATATCTTTATTCTTTATATATAAGACTTTTATATTATTAAAGACCAAAGATAATCTTATTATAATCATCAATTTTGACGTTATTAAATCATTTATTTCATTGTTGTTGTTAAAAATCTCTCTAAAACTCATTTCCACGTAAAAATCAAAAACATTTGTAATTTTCTCTATTTTTTATTTTAAATACAATTTGGATAAGTTTTATTTACATTATTTGGCATAAAATATCTCAAAATGATTATATTAAGTATTAAAAGTAGGTTATTTTCTCTTATTATAATAATTTTCTCTATATTATTCTCTTAATAATTCTTTAATTAATACGAATAGTATTTATATTAATTTATAGCTTTAATATTGGTAATATTATTGTTATTAATTGTTTTTTATTAATAAAAAACAATTTTTTACGCCTTCATTATTTGTTTGTAACAATAATGAAGTGTCATTAAATATATTAATTATTTTATATTGATATATTTATTTTATTATATTATATTTTATAATATAAATTATATTATCATATTTTATTGATAATATACTTATTTTTACGCCATAATTATAATAATTCTTCTCTATTATAATTATTTTTATCTTTTTTATTTCATTTATAAGGAAATTAATAGTACAATCAGTAAAATATTAGTAATTTCTACTTATTGTTTCATAGTCAAACCTTACACCAGATGAATAGGTTTAACCCCATCAAATGGGTATTTGACGTGAATCTCTAAGTCAGGGCTATCCAATGGTACTAGCCAAATTGAGCTACCATCAGAATGACTGAAGGTATGACCAAAATAAGGTCAAATAAGGGGGGATAAAATCTTCAACTCTCATCTAGCTTCTACAGTTTTAGTCTGAGATACCTAAAGTGGGGTCATTTTGGAAAGAGCACAATCAGGGCTATATGATGGTGACATTTATTTCCCCACATCCTATCTAGAACAAATGTTATGGAGCAAACAAGATCCATACAGCTTGAAGAAAAATCATATATATGTACACAAAATCTTGTACATGGCATAACTTTGCCATATTGAATGATAACCATATCAAGTGAGGTACCATTGTGTAGAAAAAATCCAGAGCTACACAATGAACCAAGGTTGAGCTTGATATCTCAAAAGCTGACTGAGTTATAACAGTTTTAAGGTTAAAATCCCACAATTGGGCCAATACACCCTTTCTGTGGGACAGTATCCCACAACTCTGATTATGAGATTTCAAACAGACAAAGAAGCTTGTTTACACCTCAATACCTCATATTTTGGTCAATACTGGGATCCCATACAGTCTCTGTACAGATTCCTACTTGTAATACATGTCAGAATAGGGGTGGGTGGTCCCCAGATGAAACCTTTCACCCTGTATTGGTGAAAACTGCCCAGATGTGGTTTCAAAACAACATCTGAGCCCAATACAGGATATACAGGTCTTTTGAAGACCACAAGCCAGTCCTTGGAAGTGAAAAATATTCACTTCCTCTACATGGAATGGTCTAGAAGACTTTTTCACCCAAGTTTAGGATAAAAAGGGGTTTTTTCTCCACCAGAAAAGGTGTCCTCATCCTGCTCTTGAATTACAACAGAGCACAGCTGTCAAAAACAGTTATGATCTTGGACGATAATCAGGTATAATTCTGATTTCAAGTATTGTAGTCTTTATTATAATAACCCAATTGGTAAAGCTGCACCCAGGGCTTTCAACAGCACTCACCACCACTATTTCCTGATCGTAAATCCCTGAATCTCTTATTATTAGCCTTTATTATCATCAATTAAACTCTTTTATAATACATTTTACTGTGTCACAGTCATAGTTTAGGTTTTAAATACATCTATTACCACCTCTTCATAGACTCAACCTGACATTTTCCACTAACAATGATTACTTGGACTACTACAATAGCCAGTACAATGAATTAGACACCACTAGGCTTACAAAACTTCTTTACTCTCCCAGTCCCTCAAAAACCAAACGGCCTACACTTCAAGTATGCAAAAACTTTTCTTTCCTATCTAAACAGAACTAGGCACTTTGACCTTTCCCTAGGCCAAAATTAACTACATAACCAAGAGGATCAACTCCCAGCATTAATCAATAGTGAGTGGGGAGCAATAAAAAGATGAAAATATTTCTCAGAAGCCATTGTATACTGCTATGGAACCCTTGGATAGAGAGGTCAGAAACAAAAAGTAGTATTAGTATGCTCTGCCAAAGCAGAGTACAATGCAATAACAGAAGGAACTCAAGACTTACAATGGTTGAAAAAACTCATGCTAGAATCAACCAATCAAAAACTCAAACATAAAGTATTCAGAAAAAATCATAGTGCGATTGAAATACCCTTGAACCCTGTGTACCACCATGAAACCCAACATATAGATTTTTAACTACATCTTATACTTAATTTGATAGAAGATTACAAATTAGAAGTCAAATATTTAGATACCAAAGAAATGATAGCTGTCTAAACAACCAAGAATAATCTGTGCAGTAAAAGCATCAATTAATCAAAAATTATTCTTAGTAACCCAGAGTGAAAGAAAATAAGGGTGGTAAATACAAAGCAGATGTTATATGCATACACCCAAGTGATTTAATCAATAAAGCATCACCATTATCCCTTTGTAACACTACTCAAATATCCAACCCTGTAGAATCATGTATCCAGAATACACATAATTGGTGTCTACTTCCCTTTCTTAGGTTTGTTGTTCCTGCCTCCCTCCTCACCCTGATCCATTAGCCAAGACCTCCTGTCTTTCCAATCCAACAGAGATTATTTGACGATATCTTTACCAAAAACTATTGGAAAATAGAGTAATTAGCTACACATTTTCTGTGTCTACTTTCCATTCTTAGGCCCTTTGTGCCTACCTCCCTCCTCACCCTGATCCATTCGCTAAGACCTCCTGTCTTTCGAATCCAAGGTTTGGCATTCCTGCCTCCCTCCTCACCCTGATCCATTGGCCAAGGATTCCTGTATTTCCTATTGAAGAGTCTTTTTTTAAAACTTATTGAAAGGATCAGGAGTGAAATTACAGGGCGTTTTATTAGTTTATTTATGAGGTTATGAGCTTAAAGAAATTAAATATAGATTGATAATGAAATGAAGTGGTGATTTATCCTTCAATTTTCCTTGTCGAACTACTGATTATATGTCAAAACCAGTCGACACAAGAACCTGGAAAGATTAAGTAACCACTGATTTCAAACTCTCCCAGTGTGGTCACTTCAGGGAGACCTTATAAGTAATTACTCTTGGCTACTACTGAAAGGGGAAATTAATACAGAGTTATTCCAAGGAGCCAATCTCCTATTTGAAAATATGCAATTAAAAAACACTGGATCTATCTCACTCATTATAATCTTTACTATCTATTGAAATACAACTAACTGAAGCATTATTTAATTTATACTATCCTTGCTAATTTATTGATTCCAAGTTCAGAACAGAATAACCAGAGGTCAAATACTCTCTGTTAATCTTTCCCATCCATTTACCCTCTAATAAAAAAAATTCTTCTTAATTTATTTCAATATTTCTCTCCCCGTAACAAAAGAAAATGTGGTTTTGGTTTGAATACATCTTTTAAGGAAAGATAGCCATATTTTTGGGGACCTCAAATGAGGATACGACTAGAGAAGTAATGTGGTATTCTAAATAATGAGTTCAATGAGACTTTAAAGAACAAGATATTGATAATGAAGCTGACAATGGAAATTCACAAATTAATTTAAAAAAGGTAAAAATATTAGTTCTATGCTTGTTTATTTGGATTCTTTCTCGTGGGAAAAATATCAATAAAATATATAAAATTAAAGGTCAATGGATCAATTCACATGTTTTTTTAAGCTTTCCAATTATCTCTTTACCCAAGAGACTCATTGATAGCTGAAATAATTTTGAATTTTGTCTATTCAAGCAAAATGAAGCTTATAATAAGATATTCAAAAGTTCAAATCAAAAATAACTTCACTTCAAAAATCAATATTGAAATACCTAGTGAAATTTACTATTTAGGAATTTATAAGCTAAATCCGATGATATTTAGCTGTATTTTAACCTCTTGATCCAAACAAATTATCAATATTACAATGTCAGGAAATGGTAAAGAATAAAATAGGATATAAAAATACTTTTTTAATCTTGAATGTGCTAGGTCACCCCTACTATTTAATTGATTTTTACCAACTTATTACATCAGAATTTTTATTCAAATATCTGAAATCCTACATTTCTGAGAGGAATTTACCATATTTAGAACTAAATGGAAAAAATTTTTCCATTAATCACGAAAAATATCCATTTTACATCATTAAGAGATGCACATGGAAATATTTGCTGATTAATATTTATAAAATATCAAACATACTTCATATTTTTTTCATTTCCCTTAATGAAAAGTTGGAGAATTAATACAAAACGTTTTGACTGGAAATCATGAAAATAATATAAAGAGTTCTGAAAGCGCAATAAACTGATTTAAGATAAATGATAGAGATTTCATTTTAAAACTCAATGAAATCTCATGGATATATAGACTCTCTTCAAATTTGGAGGCTTATTATATAATAAAATAATTCCAATGAAGATTCAAATAAATAGAAATGTCAAATAAGATTCCTAGATCTTATAGTTTTTTCATAAGTGAGAGATGATAAAATATGCTTCAAGAAAAAGGTTCTTTTGTAAGATTTAAAAAAACATAGTTTTGTAATCCTGGGATCAATTTCTTGATCATTTCTCATTGAGCTTCATGTGCGTCAAAGAATTTACATATCAAAAAGAATTTTAATTTTGAAAATATCAGCTCCCAGGTATGTCAAAAAGCTTAAAACGAAAATATTCAAAAGAAAAACTTACTGTAATTTTTTTGGGAATTCCTGGTGAATATTGAACTTGATTCTTTAAAGAGCCTTTAATACAACTAGCAAGGTAGAAAAGGGTCTTATGAGATTATCTATCATTCTTAACAAGGGGTTAGACCCACATGCTATATACTCAAAAATTCTTGCAAAATATTGTAATTATTTTATAAGGAAAGCAAATCAACCTTTTGGGAGAATGATATCTTCATGTAGAATCATAGGGGTACTTTGGAAAAATCTTTCCAAAATAAACCTTATTGATGTTCTATGTATGATGAAGCTCAAAGTTTTTGATTTTAAATTTCGGCCACGTTTGGTTGAACCATGATGCAGTAGTAGTAACTGAATAATACTATTGAATAAAAAATATTAAAAGGTTCACTTCATAAATTCAGAAAATACAGGTACTTTTAGAAAGCCTATCGTTGGGAGGCTAACTATATTATATAGTAATGATAATGCTATGACTATGAGTTTCACATATGAAAACAAGCTCAAAATAACTGACAGAGGATTTCAGGAAAAATTAGTGATGGTGAATGCTTATGAAAACTCTGTGTCTGGTAATTATAAATTGGCTCATTGAAATAAACTACTAAAATAAACAAGATTTAATTATCACTTGATTATTCTCAAAAAGTATTTTTTTGAAACAATAATACTAAATAGAAATCCAAAAGAAGTATTGCAATGGTTTTTTGGTGCAGAGGAAGGGCCCTCTTTATCCTGAATAAGGTGTAGAGCGGGATTTTTCACACTGACAAATACAAGGGGGAGATATTTTCACTCCACAGGGTAAGCTTGTGATTTTCACAGCCCTTGTCAAGCTTTATTGAGCCCAAGTATGGTTTTGAAACCCCATCTGTCCACGTTTCCAAAATACATGGTGAAACCTTTCATAAAGGAGGCTCACAGATGTTCTCTGAAATTGAGATGGATCATAAAATTAAAAGATGATATTTTGAAAGAAAATTCTTTCAAATTAAAAGGTGATCTGAAGCCCATCATTCCAGATTTCAGCCAATTCTTTATACTAATATCTTCATCTTGTCAATTTACTATTCTTTCCACTATTTCCACTTAGAACCTAGTTTTTTATCTGATTCATGAGATATTTAAAACTTTGATATCTCTTGCTTTGTGTGCTACATCCCCCCTTCCCTCCTTGTCTTACAAAAAGAACTACTAACCATTTACTTATAGATATCTGAAACTGTCAGGTATAACTTTATCAAACAACTTCATTTTATTTGTACTATATCTTGCATTGGCAGACACTGTAAGTTACTCTATCTGCCACTTCAAAAGTCATATTATTCACTTATTATCTCTGATAAAGACTGTATTAGTCTACCCTCTCCTTCACTTAGGAAATAATAAGACATTGATATATATTAAATTTGTTCTTCAGAAACTTTTTTGATTATTGTTTATGTCCAAGGTTCATTTATAAATAATACTAACTATAATATCATTGAAATATAACAAAAGGTCTTGTGACCATTTTATATCACAGAAATACATGAAAAAGACATTTGGTTGGTACCACTTAATAGACCTTATTCAGAAATTAAATTGAAGCCTACACATGGGAGTTTCTTACTCTATTCCAAGATTTAGATGAGAGGTGCAAATTAGAGGTTAACTCAGCTTGGGCTCTGGGCTGAAATAACTTGGTTTTTCTTTTTCCTAGGGTTATGGGATCTGTGTATTTAGGTTGAGGTAAATTTCCTCTTCCTTTTGTATTTCTGTCAGATAGCTTGATCAATTTTACTTTTTGGTGAGGTTCTTGCTTTACAATTGGTTAATGGCATTTTTGATGTTATTATTGTGCTGTGTCTTTGAGTCACAGACTAAAAATTCTCTATATTGATTACCACTAGGCAAATATTCTGTTTTCTTGTTATAATACTCAGGATTTATCAAGAAAAAAAACATTTAAATATGAGAAATAAAATCAGTATTATTAAGTAAATTCACAGTCATAAGGTATCACAGTCCTGCAGGATACACAGAATATGTCCTGTTTACTTAGTGGATTCTTTGGCCATGGTAAACTGGTTAGAGTCCATTCCCCCTTGGAAAAATCCTTGCTTTCAAGGCTTTGGGGGTCTGACTGCCCAAATTTAGTCACATATGAGGCTCCATAAATGTACCCCAAACCGATTTCATAGGACCTGAAGCTTTTAGGAGTCTGGAAGCGTCTAAAATGAACAAGAGTTGAGGCAGCTGATTAGGACGTGTTTGACGAGCTTTGTGACAGGTATTTGATAACTTCTCTTCAAATTCCATGTCCAAGTACACTAGTAAGAACAATAGTAAAAGAAACAAGGGAAAAAATTCAATTGGAAAGTTGCCAGCTTATCAACCTCTACTACAAAAACTGTGGTATTAAAGGAAAAAACATCTACAGAAATACTGAACAGAATGAAAGTTAGAGATCTGAATAAATAATTTTATATATCAATAGAAACATGATTCACTGTCTTTACCTCAATAGGAAGCTCCATCAACCACCCTCAATTCACAAAATATGGTTAATTTTTCAAATTATTATCTATACAGGAGTAATAACTTCAGTTTCTTTTGGTATTGAATTATACATCCTCTTAGAGAAATGAAAGATAAAAAATCGTATAATTTGAAAAAATTAGCTCCATAAAATACCAATACACAATAACCATGGCAAAAAAGCCAAATAATAAATTCAGGTAAATAAGAACTGTAACAAAACTACACAACCAAAATCACTTTCCAAGAACTATAATTGATGTTGACAAAAATATATGTTTGACAAATAAGTTCAAATAAAAATATAGTCTAAAATTAGGTAGGTAAAGACCAATTTAACTCAAATCGGAATTGGAGTCTCCAAATTATCATCAAAACTGGAGAATTTGAGAGTATTAGAGGTATTTTCATATACCAAAATGAGAAAAAAGATAAACTTATAATAAAAGAAGTCCAATTGTTTCTTGATAAAGGCTTAGAATTAACTAAATTAATTATAACCATAAAGCTTTACTAAGATTAATTAAATCAACAAAAAAAAGGCAAATTAGCAATTTCTTAGAAAAATCAACCAAAAACCAAATATTATTATATTTGTTGCAAAAATAATATTTTTTAAAAGATTATATCACATTTTTAATATCTTTCCTATTATTAAAAAAATATTAGTTTCATTTACAGCAAAATTTTACCTTGTTTCCCCTCTGGGTAAGATATCTGTGGCTATTAACTGTATTCCATATCATTATGGCTGTGTTCACAGCTGTGTCATATTTTTGAAATGGTAAGAACATTGGGGTTTGGCTTTAACTGACAACTAGTACTAGAAATGCATTAGAACTCCTTTCTCCTCCTGGAGGTTAGGCTGTTACCCAATCCATGTAAACTATTTACCATGGGGATTTTGGTTCTTTCATTTTGATCATAATTCCAAATTTCTTGCCTGTGGCTCTGTTTTCTTTTTGACATCTGTCACAGGTTTGGAAGTACTCTGCAACATTGTTTTTTCAATTTGGGCACCAATAGCAGGTTTTCACCCTCACTAGTGTCATACCT
Source organism: Austropuccinia psidii (assembly GCA_023105745.1). Taxonomy (NCBI): domain Eukaryota; kingdom Fungi; phylum Basidiomycota; class Pucciniomycetes; order Pucciniales; family Sphaerophragmiaceae; genus Austropuccinia; species Austropuccinia psidii. The sequence continues at coordinate 28,341,606 of JALGQZ010000003.1, forward strand.
TGTGGGAGATGTCCAGATACAACAATATCATGGCATTTATGTAGCATAGTCTATATTAGAGACCTATCTTTCAAGGTCATAACACATATGTGTTTGGTCCTATGATAAAGAATTACATCAAGGAGGTGGAATCTTCCTTCAAGATATGCTTTTTTCCATATTTTGTTTAGTTTGGAAGATAATGATGGGTCTTTGAAATATTTTTTAAGAGTTGGCATAGATATGACTTTTATTTTCCAACTTATAGCTTCCTTTAGCTTAATTAAAGATCTGTGTGCCAATGTGTGTGACACATACCTTGTGAGCCTTGAGGTATATTTTACATAACCAAAAAGGCCACAATCAATGTTGAAATAGGTTTTTAAAATTGCATAACCCATAAGTCATACATATATCCAAAATTCATCATTTTTGATTTCAGAAAAGATGAATACCTTTTTTGTGAGTAGGTAAATGCATGAATTTAAGGCCAGATTTGGATTCCACACAAAGGTTCACCTAGGGTAGGTCTATAAAGTGAATAAACTTAAATTAATTATATGAGGTGGTAATATGGAAAATATTTCAATACCACATCATCAATACCTCATAAAAGAATTGGGAAAACTTTCATTTGTCTCAAATTCAGGACAAAATCATTGGAAAGTGAGAAATCCCATATTACATATAAACTAAGATTAGTATTATGCATGTTTTTTGCACTTAAAAAAATGGTATTCCAGCTTACAGATTTTGTACACCTATACTGGCTATCAGTCTTAAAGCCTGAATTACTATTTTTGACATGAAAATATCTAAGGGGGACAAAAGACATCAAAGAGAGCCAGGGTACACAACTTCTGAGGCCTCTGAGGCATGGATATCTCTAAAGCTTGAATCCATGGCTGATAATGGACCAATTAGTATACTAAAACCCTTTGGGAACTTGGTTAAAAAGTCAAACTCTCATTAAATCATAAGAAAATTGCAAATAAGCTGCTATTTCGATGTGAAAAGGAGGTAAGAGCAACTTAGACTCGGGTAACCAGGTCAATAATTAATAATTTCCAATGGATTGACCATAAGAGATTAATAAATCTTTTTTGGACTAGTATCCATTGATTTAGTTCATAGCAACCAGCCATACTTTGCTATTTGTGCTTCTATGTAGAAAGAAGGTAAAAACTTTGGAAATTAATTAAAAATACAATTCTTGAGTAATATCTCTTAGACTTTGACGGCCATTGAAGAATTGTATGATTCATACATAAATTAAAAAGAATCATGCTTTCATAAGTTGAACTCAAAGTTTTACTTGCAGCCTATTTTTGATGATTTCATTTGAAACACTGAATTTTCAAAAATTCACAGTGAATACAATCTGTGATGAAATTTCCAATAAAATTGATAGCTTTTGGGAATTAATTTTCATTTTGAAATCAAAGAAGATTTCAAGTTTTTCCTCTTTGAATTCTTAATCATAAAGGGGTTGGTAGTCATGTAAAAGCCTTAAATTAAGTAATTATGATAATCTTACATGAAAGCAAATGATTTAATCAATAATCAAAAAGGAATGATTGTTTTATCACCAAATGGCTCTTTGTTTCTCTACATTGCACACCTCTGTGAGCTGTTGTTGACTTAAAAGAGGTCTCCTCTTTCTGTTTTTTTCAAAATCATCTTATTATCCAATTACACCATGATTACTAACAAGTAATTAATATTTAGAATTTTTATTAAGTGTTTTATTATTTCAGAATAAATCATAAAAACATAAAATCATAGAAATAAACTATAGTTTGTTGTATCATTTTTATAAACCAATTTTGATCCTTCAAATCCACAATTTAACCATCAAATCCCTCTACCAAATTATTTCCAAGGTTCATTGGAGCATTAGTGAGTGGCTTCAATTTATTCTTTAAGTTTTTCTCTAGTATTATTTTTCTTCAAGAATTGCACTGATAATTATTCTTTCAAAAGATAAATCTATATTAAAATAATTATATATTAAAATAACTATATATTACAATAATTATATATTAAAATGATTTTATTATTAAATACTTCTTATAATTGATTCTTATAGACAACTACTGCTTACTGCTATAATCACCAGTAGTGTATAAAAAGTAAAAGAAATAATTAATTAATGAATTATTTAATTGTGGCTATAATGAATTTTATTATGAAAGTAATAGTATTTCTGATTAATAGTAATATTATCAACAATTTCATAGACACATCTCACATTTGGGGTCCTGGTCATGTTTTTTGAGCCTTGTAGATTTAATTAATATATTTTAAGCACAAAAATATATCAAATTTATAATTTTCTTTTCCAATTTAAAGTTAAAATAATTTTCATTTTTGGAATTTTATCTAAAATCTTTTTCATTGAGGAATTTGCTTTAATCTATACTTTTTTACATTATTCTTTGAGCTACTTTGAATTAACTTTGATTCAAAATCTTCAATTTTTATTTTTTTCTCTTTAATACGAATAATTTTTTTAATATAAAAAACAAAGAACTTATAAAAAATAATTTCTCTTTTATCATTTGTTTTCTCTAGTGTCTTCAATGAAATAAATTACAACTGGTAATAAGATCAGTAAGAGATAGCTTACCAGTCCAGAATCTTCAGAAGCAGAATCTCAGGAAGTAATTAAAGTTCAAATTTCTAAAAGGAGCACTTTAGTTAGAGCAGAAATATCCAAAAAGCCACCAAAAGGTGTGTGTTTTCTGTCTTTACTCCTTATTTTCACTTTAAATTAAGGTGAAAATGGTGCATACCAGAAACAGAAGAAACTATCCAGCCAGCCAGATGGGTGTAGACAAGGAAGAGGTGAGACCAGGTCCACATCAGGCAAGTCTTCCTCAAGAAAGACATGTCTGGAGGATGCCAGAGTTGCCCCCCATTCCCCAAGTTCTGTACCTACAAGCTTTGACATTGAATCTGAGCCTGAAATGATTCAAGGTAATGTCTTAATTGCTGTAAAACTTCCAAGTGGAATCCATAGAAATATATAAGTCCCAGTACAAAAACTGTTACAGAGAAGCCAAGGAAGAGCAATGGAAAATTTTTCCAAGCCTTTGGCAGGGGGCCATGAACTCCTACTTACACATCAAGAGAATTCTGGGTCAGGAGAATACTATAGAGCTCTTAGGAGGATGGAGTACATCTCCTTGCAAAGGAAAGGTCAAAATGATAAGTAATTTGTTGAACAGCCAAAGTCTTTTATCCATAGACCAGAAGAAAGAGTTGGAAATGACCCCATATTTGGATAAAGAAGGCCCAGTGGCATCAAACAGCTCCAAAACCAGCTGCAGAAGCGTCCAAAGAAAAGCCCAAGGGACCTCAGAAGAAGCAGAGAGGTCCCAAGAGCAATCAGGGAAACGGCAAAGGAAAAGCCAATTGGCACAGGCCTTACCCAAAAGGTTACAGGATCCCCAAATGAGAGCCTTCAGAAGTGGACAGTGTATTCATTATGGCCATAACTCTTATGGAACTCACAGCCAAGAATCAGGAGGGGATGAACAGGAACTCTCCACACAAATAATAATAGAAATACAATTCATTAAATATAGTATTGATGTACAACTTGGTAAATTTGATACAAAAATTAATAAATTAACATCAGACATCAATGACTTTAAAAAGAATAAAAAATTGTTTACTGAATGGAATAAAGTTGAAATTCCAAACTGGATTCAATTTCAAACACATGTCACAGAATTGAAAGAAAAATTCAAGTACAGAATGATGAATTGGAAGATCTTTTTATTAATAAGATTAATGACAAACTTGAAATTCTGAAAACTCATGTTGAAGAAGTATTTCATAATACCAATCTTTCTGCCACACATTTTCCAAGAAGTGACAGTGAAAGGAAGAAATTACAGAATGAAATAATTGCAAATGTAGACAAAATTAACAAGGATTCTGAGCCAAACTCACATATGCCCATACATTCTACACTTTTTACTGAAGAAGAACTCTCTGTGAAAGAAAGTTCAACCTCTTTCCTCAGAGAAAATGCAATCTGTATAAAAGATATCCCCAAATCAAAATAATTGCCAAAATACTCTGGTGAAGGAGAATATAAACATATTGAGCTCATTAGAGCAATTGATATGTTACAGGAAGATTTTAATATACCTGGTGAAATGATACTGGTCAAATAAGACTCCTTGTTTACAAGAACTTGAAAGAAATGGTATTACAAGATGAGACAAGACCATGGTAAAAATGATTGGCTTTGGTGGAAATCTGAAATAATCATTAAATGGGCCAATAATTCCTAGAGATTTGAAATGGAAAATTCTTTTGAACATGTCATTTTTAACTCAGAAAAGATAAGACACTTACTTGGCTCCTCAAACATAAATACAGATTATCTTCTTTACACCCAGAATTGTCTGACTCAATTATTAATATGAAAATATTAAGAAAATGTGGAGGAGAACTAGAGAATGCTATCAAGTGCAGATGTGTAGAACCCTGTTCAACAGAGGACTATATTAATGCAATTGAATATATCATTACTAGGACAAGAATTGGTGAAACCTGGACTAGAAACCATTTAAAGTCCAAGATAGTACCAAAGATTTCCAGAGATTATGAAAGACCTGAAAGACCTGTCTTGAAGTGTCATAGATGTAGAAGCACCTCACATTCAGCCTACATTTGCAGCAAGAAGACCAAAATTAATGAAGTTCAAGTAAATGGAGAGGTCCAGTATTCTGAAGAGAAAGAAGAATCTAAAACAGATTCTGCAATTTCTGAAGACACACCACTAGAGGAATATCTCATTGAAAAAATTACAGCTTTCTTTGAAGTCACTGAAGTGCATACTCACCTACCCCAATATAGTGAAAATTGATCTACCTGATCAATATCCAAGATTCCAGAATGTGTAAGACTGAACCTGCTAACGGGAAATGTTACACTGCTGGAGCATTGTGTATTACATCAATCCTTATTAATGATTTTGAAGCTAAAGTAAATTTGGACACAAGGGCATTTTGCACTTGTTTAGGCAAAGCCTATCTACAATTCATACTCCCTGAATGGAAAACCCATCTATTACTAATAGAAGGTGTGAAATTTAGTAGTGCAATTAACAACATGTACCCTTTGTGCATATTGGATGCTAATCTTGAATATCCACACCATGCAGGAAGTAGAAGAATGAAAACATAGATAGTACTAATGGAAAATTGTACATCTCAAAATATCATTCTTGGAAATGATTACTTGAATATTTATGGTATTGAGATCAATAACCATAAAGACAGATATTTTCCAATTGCAGAAAATAAAAGACAAAATTTTCTTTTTCCAATATGTCCACACAAATATCATTAGTATCTCCATATAAAGATACTTGCAGTTAGTAATTTGTCACTGATTAACTTGTTCAACCACAGATTAATCCATCATTATCATCCAAGATGAGGCACCAGCTTATTGATGTGTTATACACATATAAAAATGCATTTTCTTCAGATAAAGAACCATTAAGTGCTATTAGGGGACAAGAAGTTGATATTACTCTTAATATTGACAGACCATACCCTCCAGTACTTAGAAGAACAGGATACCAAGAAAGCTCCAGAGGTAGAGAAGCCTTGGAAGAACATATCAGAAATTTGATACAGCTTTCTGTACTAAGAAAGGTAGTCCATAATGAGGAAGTTGAAGTGACAACTCCTGTTATTATTTTTGGGAATAAGAATAAATAAAGAATGGTTGGAGATTTTAGAGCTTTGATTAAATACACAGTTCCAGATAGACATACAATTCCTAGAATCCTGGAAGCTTTGAGCCAATTATCCAAAGCCAAGTATATAACTTCCATGGATGCATTAAAAGGCTGTCATCAAAGTTTTTTGACGCCCAAAGTCAAGAAACTACTTAGAATTATCACCAAATGTGGTATTTATGAGTATTGTAGAATGCCATTTGGCTTTAAAAATTCTTGGTCTCATTATCAGAGAATGATTAATACCATCTTCCCCACACAATTTCTGAATAATGACTCATTATTTCTAATGATGATATAATAATATGTTCAGAATAATTATCTTTGCACCTTTAAGGACTGTCAAGAGTAGTTGAAAAAGCTTCAGGAGTGAATATGAATATTTCACTGAAGAAATGCAACTTTGGTTTTGAAGAACTTAAATCATGGGGACATATTGTTTCTGACTTGAGTCTGGATATTGAAAATAATAAACTGACAGAAGTTTTACTTGAGCCAATACCCTGGAATAAGAAATAAAGAATGTATTTTCTTGTATTTGCCAGTTATTGCAGGCAGCACCTAAAACACTTAGCAATTCTAGCCAACTGACTCTATAAAATATGTGATCAACAGACAGTATTTGAGATGACACAGGAAAGAATTAAAGCTAATGAGAAGATAAGGAAAGATCTCACAGAAGAACCCTTACTACTTATTCCTGACTGGAATATACCTCTCAAATTGTACATTGATTTATGTGGAGATGGATTAGGGGAAGCCCTACATCAAGTCCAAATTATTGCTGACAAACCTACAGAAGGGCCAGTTTGTTATATCTCAAGGCAAATAAAACCAACAGAAGCCAGATATAGTCAAATCCAAATGAAGAGCTTATGTTTGGAATGGGCACTGAAGAAGATACAGTATTACATCTTTTAGAAGTAGCTTTGAGATGATAACTGACCTTAATGGCATGAAATCACTTCTCAACATGAAAACACCAAACCAATAAACTTGAAATGGCAGATAGCCATTCAATAATATAGTGGTGATATGACTATAGCTCATAATGCAGGAAATATTCATAAGAATTCTGATGTACTTAGTATATGGGAATTAGCCAATACTCCTGATAACCCAGCTTATGTGACCTTGGAAGTAGAGCCAAAGATTCCAATTTAAGGCATTAACATAAATGATATTGGGACTGAAATCTTTTAATGAGTCAGAGAGTCTTATAAACAGGACAAGAATTTCCATATCTTGACAGCCTTTCTGGATAAAGACTGTAAAGACAAAGGCCCGGTTAATTTACTAAATGAAATATGGAAAAATTCCTACTCTGAAGGAAGATTTCACTTATTTGATGGCATAATTTACCACAGAACCAAACATTCTTGTGTAATGACATTATGCATTAGATTGCTTATCAATTGATTCCTTATTAATTCCATGATGGCATCTATTCTGGACACCTGTAAGATGACAGAACACTTGAAAGAGTGAAAAACTGTGCACAGTGGCCACCTTGGAGGAACTACACCATTGAATACTGCCATACCTCTGACAGATGCACAAAATGAAACAGGAGTACAGGCAAGAAATTTGGACTTATGATCCATATTCAAAAACCAAAATTCCCTTGGGAAGGTTTTCACATGAATTGGGTCACAGCACTTTCTCTGAGTGGTGACAGAAACTATAATTCTTGTTTAGTCATTTTAGACAGATACAGAAAACCCCCAGATTCTTTCAATGTCATAGGGATGAAGCTTCTATGGATACAGCTTTCCTTCTTTGGAATAGAATTATTTCCCATACAGGGTTATTTAAGAATATCATCAGTGACAGAGACCCCAAGTTCACGTCTGGAATTTTGACCACACTTCATAGATTTTTTGAGACCAAGTTATCATTTTCTACAGAATACCATCCTCAAACTAATGGGCTATCAGAGAGAACAATTAGAACTTTAGAGGAAATGATAAGGAGATTCTGTACCTATGGATTAGAATTTAAGGACTCAGATGGATTTACCCATGACTGGTGCACTCTAATACCTGCATTAGAACTGGAATATAAGACATCAGTTCATTATTCCACAGGGAAAACTCCTGCTATGTTAGAAGAAGGGTGGAATCCAAGACTCCCAGCAGACACACTTATGAAATTTTTCAATTTAAATCCATCCTAAAGTTTACAGATTCAAGATTATGCTTGACAAGGTGAAACACAATGCAAAGCAGAGGTGGGACAAGAGTAATAAAGTACCAGACTTCAAAGTAAGGGACTTAGTTCTAGTTTCAACCTTGAATTTTGATAATATCAAAGGCCCAAAGAAACTGAAAGATTCTTATGAAGGACCTTTTGTTATTGGTGTCTTACATGGAAACAATGACGTTCAGGTGGAATTGAGTGGTGAATTGGAAAATAAGGATCCCACCTTCCCAGTCAGCTGGATTAAACCTTATCAAACAGCTGAGAAAAAATTGTTTCCCTTAAGGAACTCAATGTCACATGGTGGAATGTGATCTACAACTTGCCAGTATTAATCGGTCTTTCAACCGGTTTAATAGCCTTTTCGGCAAGAGTTCCCTTTGCTGAGGTCTGGCAGACAGCATTGTGACAATAAACCGGTTACCAACGTCATGGGTTCGATTCCGGTTGGAGACAAGAGGAGGTCTCAATCAAACAACCAGAAATCACTGGGTTTTCCGCTCCATTGGCGTACAAGGGTTCCGCCCCTTGGGGGTTCCTTGTAGGCTCCTGTTGTGACTAATGTAACTCCATGAGGATGACATGGGTAATACCATCAGTTACATGCACTTCGGGACGCAGTGCTCTAAACCCGGGGGTACTGTCACATGGTGGAATGTGATCTACAACTTGCCAGTATTAATCGGTCTTTCAACCGGTTTAATAGCCTTTTCGGCAAGAGTTCCCTTTGCTGAGGTCTGGCAGACAGCATTGTGACACTCAACTCCTTTAACTGTACCCCCAGTAGACTAGAGTTAGGACAAGAAGATAACAAAAGTGATTAAAGAAAGGATACTTAGGGGTGATAATCAAAGAGAATATCTTATCAGATATAGAAATCCAGTAAAAGAAGATGAATGGCTGGCAGAATCAGAGTTACCTGAATGATATAAACTAATGAGAAGATTTAGACATGAGAGAAGGCAACAAGCCTGAATAAGTCTATAAATTTGCTTTTAATTACTTGATATGAGTGATGTAAAGAGGTTGGAAAGTGGATATTAACCCTCTTTAGGCCCTTTCTATTATTAAATATCATTAATAGAATTGTAGTACAATTTCATTTTTTGGTGCAAGGGAATGTGCACCTTGAAGTATATTTTCCATACCCAAATAGGCGACAATTAATTTTAAAACAAATTTTGAACCATGCATAACCCATCAGTCATGAATATATCCAAAATTAATCATTTTTGATTTCAGAAAAGATTAATAAATTGCTTTTGAGTAGGTAAATCCACTATTTTAAGGCCAGATTTGGATTCTACAGAAAAGTCACCCAGGGTAGCTCCATGGAGTGAATAAGCTTAAATCAACTCTATGAGGTGGTTATATCAAAAATACTTCAATACCACATAAAAGAATTGTGAAATTTTTTGTTTTTCTCAAGTTCACACCAAAATAATGGGAATGTGTGTCAGCCTCTGACTCAAAATCAGAGAACAAGCATGACAGCCAAATACCATAAACCAATGGTAGACAAAAATACCACCAAAACTTGGAGCTGAGCCCAACCAGCTCAAAAAGTATCAAAACAAAGACAAAAATCACCCCTGTTGAAAAAAATAGAGTCCCATAATCATAGGACAAATAATAACAAAGTTATTCATTCTCAAAGAGGTTTCTGAGCATAAAACTTAAGCTTCACCTCCCATCTGAAATCCATAAAAAAAGGCATAACCCAAACAAATGGGTATTACAATTTCAGCTCTAAGTCAGGGATATCCAATTTTACTACCCAAATTGAGCTAACACCCAAACTACATAAGTTATGACCAAAATAAGGTCAATGAAGGGGAATAAAATATTCACCTCTCATTAAACTTCTACAGTTTTGGTGTGAGATACATAAAGTGGGGTCATTTTAGCAAGAGAAACATCATGGCTATCTGATGGTGCCATTAATTTCCTCATATTCCATCTAGAACCAAAGGCATGGCGCAAGCAAGTTCTATACATATTTTGAGGGAATTATATATCTGGATAACAAAAATTGAACATGGCATAACTGTGCAATATTTAATGTTAACCACACCAAATGAGGTACCATTGTGTATACCCAACCAGTGATACACAATTTACCATTTTTGCGCTCAATATCTTGAATAATGACAAATTTATAGAAGCTTTAAGGTCAAAATCCCAAAGTGGGGCCAATACACCTTTGATGTGGGATACTGTCCCATAACTATGATTATGTGGTTTCCAATATATAATTTGCTATTCTTTGTCCTATAATTATTAGATTTATCTATTTGGAAGGTGGCTAGTTTCCTCTTTCTTTTCATGCCTTTTGAGCTGCTTTGGCTTGGTTCCATGTTTTTGTGGTATTTTAGCTTTACCATTGGTTTGTGGTATTTGGCTGTCATGGTTGTGCTCTGGGTTTGAGCCACGAGCTGACACTAGAGGACCTTTTCACTAAATTTCAGGATAAAGAGGGACCTTCCTCTGCCCAAAAGAGAAATCCCCATCCTGTCCTTTAATTACTATGTAGCAAAACTGTCAAAAACAATTATACTCTTGGAGAATAAGTCAGGTATACTTTAAACACAAGTATTGTAGATTTTATTATAGTAACCTGGTACAAACTTTGCCCATGGACTTCAGCAGAACTCACCACCACTATATAACTAGAGTAAAGCCCTTTTGCAATCATCAAAAATCTTTTTTATCATAATAATTTGTGTCACAGTCATAGTTAAAGTTGTACATACAAATTATTTGCACTTCATCAAAGACTCAGCCTGACAATTTGAGAAATCCCATGTTGAATATACACTAAGAGTTGTGTTATGCATGTTTGTGGCACTCAAAAACATGGTATTCATGAATACAGCTTTGGTACACCCATAGTGGATATCAGTCTTTAAGCCTGAATTACTATTTTTGACATGATAATAGCTAAGGGGGGCAAAAGACATCAAATAGAGCCAGGGTGCCCAACTTCTGATGCCTCTGAAGTATGGATAACTTTAAATCTTGAAGTAATGGCTGATAATGGCCCAATTAGTATACCAAAACATTTTGACAACTTGGTTACCAAGCTAAACTTTCAATAAATCATAAGAAAACTAGCATTAAGCTGCTATTTTGACATGACAAGGAGTTAAGGAGGAACTTAGACTCCTGTGAACATGTCAATCCTTAATTATTTTCCATTGATAAACCTTAAAAGATTAATCAAGACATGCTTTACACTAGTATTCATTGATTTACCTCATAGCAACCAGCCATACTGTCCTATTTGAAATTCTACATAGAAATAAGGTAAAGGCTTCAAAAATCCATTAAAAATACAATTCTTAATAATTCTTTCTGAAGCCTTCAGAATAAATTAGAAATGGTATAATTAATAAAGAAACTAAAATGAAGCATGGTTTCATAAGTAAAATCAAAGTTTTACCTACAGTTCATTTTTGATGATTCCACATGAAACACTGAATCTTCAAAAATTGAAAGGAAATACAACCTGTGATGGGATGTTCAAAAATATTGATAACTTTGAGAAATTAATTTTTATTCTTAAATAAATGAAGATTTACAGTTTTTAATGCTTTAATTCATAATGATAAATGGGTTGGGAGCTACATAAAAGCCTTAAATTAAGTAATTATGATAATATTATGTGACAACACATGATGCAATCAATAATCCAAAAGAGATGATTGTTTTTTCACCCAATGTTTCCTCTATGTGCTTCATGGTATGCCTCTGGGAGCTTTTGTTTGCTTTCAAGAGGCCTCCTGTTTCTGTCTTTTCCAAATCATCTTATAATCCAATTAAACCATTATTACCAACAAGTATGTATTGGTTAAAAATTTTCTTAAGTGTTTTATTATTTCATAATCATACTGAAAGACATGGAATCAAAGGAATATGATATAAGCTTCTGTATTATTGTTATAAATCAATTTTGATCCTTTAAATCCACCATTTAACCATCAAATCCCTCTACCAAATTCTTTCCAAGGTTCATGGAATCATTAGTGAGTGGCTTTAATTAATTCTTAAAGTGTTTTCCTAATAATAACTTTCTTCAAGACTTATACTTAAAACTATCTTGCAAAAGATAATTATATATTAAAATAATTTTATTATTTTAAAAATGAAGTTTCATTATTAAATATTTCTTGTAATTGATTCTTGTAGATAACTACTGCTTTGTCAGGGTGACTCTATGATATAGCTATAAAAAGAAAATAAAAAGCTATCACTGTGAGTGAGGCACGAAAATAATGATTATAATCAAGTGATAATATGGTTAAAAGGGCTATACTAAATGAATTTAGTGATGGTGAGGGCTATTGAAAGCCCTGGGTGCAGTGATTATCTGTTGGTTTACAATAAAAAACCCTACAATAATAAAAATTGAAATTATAGCTGTTGGATTCTAAGGGTACTACTTCTTGGAAGAAGCTATACCACATAGGAATATTAAGGACAGGCTGATGGACTGGCCTTCTGGTGAGGAAAGGCCTCCTTTTATCTTGTTCTGGGGTAGTGGGAGGGTGTTTACCTTTGGACATGACCATAGAGTGAAAGGATTCAGTACTGTGGGCTGTTTTGGGGCTCTACACACTCAATAAAGACTGGTATTGGGTGGAAATGTGGTTTTAGAGCCACAAGTTATCATTTTTACCTTATACAGGGTAAAGAATTTCACCAATGGAGTTTAAAGGTGTATTCTGGTGCTTCTGACGCGTCAGAAGCTGTACAGAAAATTCCTGTATGAATATTATGTGTCAATTTATGAGGAGTGAAAGAAAAAACAGCATTTAATTCAATTAATTAGCTGTTAATTCAATTTCATGGACAGCTGTCCCACAGTAAGATCACATACTGGCTAGTGTGGTATTACAATCTTAAAACTTGAATATCTTTGTCAGTTTTGAATATAGAGAGCTCAAAAGTAGCTCATTTTGTACCCCTTTACGTGCTCTACACAATGGTTCCTCATTTGGTATAGCTATCATGTAATATGGAAAAGTTATACCAATTCAAAATTTTATTGGCACTTTGTGGACTTGTTATGAGTCCTGTATTGAGCTTGTTTTTTTCTATATCTTTTGCTCTAGATGAGCTGTGAGGAAATGAATGAAACCATTGGATAGCTCTGAGTAAGCGCTTTTCAAAAAGATCCCACTTTAGGTATCTCACACTAAAACTGTAGAAGTTATTTGAGAGGTGAATATTTTCTTCACCCTTATTTGACCTTATTTTGGCCATACCTTCTGTAGCTTTGGTAATAGCTCAATTTTCCTAGTACCATTGGATAGCCCTAATTGCAAGCTTCAATTTGAACAAAAATCTGATGGGGTTCAGCCTCTTTCTCTGGATCTTAGATGAGAGGTGAAAACTAAGGTTTAAGATCAGCAACTGCTTTGAGCTTGAATAATTTTTTTATTCTTTTTCCTATGATTATGAGACTTATCTATTTACAAAGAGGTTATTTTCCTCTTTTGTTTGATTTCTTTTGAACTTGTTTGGCTCAGCTCCATGCCTTGGTAGTATTTTACTCTACCATTCGTTTATGGTATTCTGACCATCATGCTTGTGATCTGGTTTTGAGCCACAGGCTTACATACCCTACCTTTAAAAAAGGCTCATTACTGATGAGAATTTCCGTCCTCTTTGAGGTACTTGGTCTATTGTGGTTCATGTAACCTGGAGAAAACAGCTCTCCTGTGGAAATACTCTTTCTCTCTGGTGGTTTATTATATTTAAGTGGATTTAATCATTGGTGTTTGGCTCAATGTATGTATCATTTACACAGCCATTCCCTACCCCATCAGAGTCAGATTAATGGCTTTCTTGGTATTTTCTGATTTGTTTCTCTTGAAAATATCTCTTCCCTCCTTTGGGAAAATTGTCTGCATAGTGATTTGGCGATTCACCGTTTTTAAATGCTGTTGCAATTTCAGATTCTGAATCATGAGTTTCTTTGCCTTCCAGGGTTGGATTATCCCTGTTATCACCAGTACTCTGGGTATTGTATCCACCAATCCATGTTCTAATACTTACTTCTTGCAAGGTATTTGATATTTCATCAAAGGTGAATTCTCGGAGCATCTGCATTTGACTGCATGCTCTAAGTCTCCTGGTAGTTTGGCCAACAGTTTGTAATTTCTCATTACTGTTGTTATGTGAGGTCTAATGGCTATTATAGTTTTCTGACTGTCTCAGACACCAATCATATATATCTTTGTCCACTGTGTATCTATCATTTACAAATGAAAGGGGTTTCTGCAATATCAATGTATCATTCCTGTACTTTTGGATTATGTTGCTCCTCCACCATGGCCAGTTTCTTCTACCATGAATATCTTTCCGTTCATTATACCATATACTAGAATTTCTTTTGGATGTTGTGTTCAGTCTAGCTGTTATACAGTAGTCTGGTATGCTTGGGAAATCAATGAAGAGTCCATCAATATAATGAATGGGCTCCATGTAGTCATATTCTCCTAAGCCACGGAGTTCGGGCCAACTTGTAGCTTTCGGAAGCTGTTTCAATGCTTCCTTCTCTAATCAAGTTATCCTATTCCAATCTTGGTATTTTGATGGTGTTCTATACTGATTATCCACTTAGGAATTTGGCTTAATTTCCTCTTGGTGGTAGGGTGTGTTTGGGGTTTTGTGTTTTGTCATAATTTCAACAATATGTCAATATCTTAATCCAGGTATTCCCTATTCCTCTTGCAGTTATTTTTCTCCCCTAAAACTGGATTTAGTCTTCCTTTGGTCTCCTCTGAGGCTGTACTCAATTTAGTATAGTTCTCTTAAGGAATATGAATTGTTTTGGTTTGTAAGGTATTAACCTCTTTTAACCTTGTATTATTTTCCTGGAGTCTTTCAAACTATTTTTTTAGTTTTTTATACAAATTGGGGAAAATTGTAACCATAGAGTATTACTATTTATGGTACACTCAGGGATCAAAACATTGTGTTTAATATGAGTGAAGATATCATTCCTTATTTCAGAGCTTCTATCTTCATTAGAAGGTTTTACAACTGTTTGTTGTTTTTTTGTACTTCTTTTGGCAGGTCCAACAATTTCTGGATAATAGGATTTGACTCTTTCTGCCCCTGGTTGGAGGAAGTCTTGTTCTTTACCAATGATCCTCTTCTTATCCTAGATTCTACCTGGGATTGGAAAGTATGGTGACTCTTGTTCACTGATCTGCTTGTGTCTGAGTGGTGTGAAGCAACTGGGGAGTTTGGTTGTGTTACCACTCCTTATGAGCCTGAAAGAGTCAGAGTATGTTATCTATGGTTCCATTTATCTTCTATTATAATTTCTTTGAAGAATATCTCTTTGGGGGAAATCTTTGTAATACTTTATACAGGTCCTTTCTAGTGGAAATCTAGGTTGGATTCCCTGTCTGCCATTCTCCATTGGAGATGTTGTTCAAAGATTCAATGGGTTAGAATAAACTTTTCTATGAAAGAAATTCTTGGAGGTTTGCTGTTGGAATCCATCTTGAAAGGTGTAGAAAGGTTCATTTTGCGATGTCTTGTGACTTTGAAAAAATTCAACTTCTCTCCTTTCCAGACCTCTATTCCTACTGATTGTTGATTCTCTTTGTAAGGGATAATCCCTTGGAGATTGAAAGTCTTTGGAATGAGGTGGTATCATCTCTGATTTGTAAAGTGAGATTTTGATGTGGTTGATCAAAACCCTGTTTTGTTGGGAATCTATAAGTCAGTTTGGAAAAATTATTATTGAAACTATAAATAATAATTATAGAATCAACTTTTCATATCAAGTTGGACCAAAAAACCCAATTATAAGGGTTTCACTTGATAAGAAATCCAACCAATATATAATTTGTATATATTAAAGGATTAAGTAGAAGAAATATGATTATATTTATCTCTTAATAGGTATCATTATTAAAATAATCAATAATAATGACTATGATCAATTTTTTCACACCAATGTGGGTAAAGAGGAAATGATTTTAAAAGTTTTTTCTTGGGGAAAAATCCAAATAATATAAATTTTGTATTTATTATTAAAGTAAGTTTAGAAAAAAGAAATATGATTTTTATTTCTTTTTATATGGTTAGTGTTATTGAAATAATCAATGATGATGACAAACAATTTTGTTACACCAATTTGGGTAAAAAAAGAATTATGATGGTATTTCTCCAAGAAAAAACTCTATCAATATACTTTGTATATATTATTATGAAAAAATAAGTGAAAGTAAGAAATATGATTATATATTTTTCTTAGTATTATTATCTCAATTATCCATAATAATGATAATAATAAACTTTTAACACCAATTTAGCTGAAAAGTGAATTATAAGAGTTTTTCTTCAAGAAAAACTCAAAAAATATATACTTGTATATATTATGAGAAAAAGATCAATAATAAAATATGATTATATTTGAGGGTGTTGGTAAACACACATAAGCGTTTAGTGAAAACATGTAAGCCCTTAGGTGTTTTTACCAATTTATGGCCAAAACATGTAAGTTACCTTATTTTTGAAAAAAAAACCTCAGAATCAGTTTTGAGATTTTTTTAATTTTTCTTTGCCATATTTTTCCCAAAATGGCATGTCAACATCCACAGATTTTAGCATATTTTTTTGGCCAAATTTCGAAATTTTGGCCAATTTGGCAAAATGGCCAATTTTTTTTAAAAGAAATTTATTGTATATGCTCCCACTTATGAATCTCCATAATTTTTGTTAAGATAAAGGGCGAAATCTTGAGAATAAAAAACCAGAAGCACAAAATTTGGGGATTTTTTTTTCCAGGACAATTGTAGGCCCAAAAAGTTACTTTTTTAAATTTTTTGTTCATGTTTTTAATTAACTTTAAAATGCCATTTATGACATCAATTGAATTAAAAATGGAATTTATGAGGAGTGGAAGTTGAAATTCCATTTCTGGCATGAAAAGTGCCATTTATGGTATCAAAGCTGCCATAAATGGCATCACAAATGACATATAGATGCCATTCATGGCCATAGTATTGGCATAATTGGAATTAAAACAATGCCATAAATGTAGTTGTATGGTCTTAACAATGCCATTTATGCACTTAAAAATGTCATAAATGGCTTCAGCAATGACATTGTCAAGGCCATAAATGGCATTGTTAATGTCATTTTTGGCCTTAATAATGCCATTAATGGCCTCAAAATTGGCATTAATAGCCTTAAAAATACCACAAATGGAATTAAAAATTCCATTTATGTAATTAATAATGCCATTTATGGAATTAAAAATTCCATTTGTGGCATTAACAATGCCATTTATGGCATTAACAATGCCATTTATGGCATTAACAATGCCATTTATGGCATTAACAATGCCATTTATGGCATTAAAAATCCCATTTGTGGCATTGACAATGCCATTTGTGGCATTAAGAATCCCATATATGGAATTTTTAAGGCAATTCATTCCATTGTTAATGGCCTTAAAAATGGCATGAATGTCCTTGAATTAATCATTCCATAAATGGTATTTTTAATACCATTTATGGAATTAACAATACTTTCTGTGGCATTAGAAATGCAATTGATGGAATTAATAATTCCATTTATGGCATTAAAAATTCCATTTGTGGAATTAACAATACAACTTATGGATTAAATAATTCCATTTATGCTATTAATAATGCCCTTTATTCCATTGATAATGTCATTAAGTGCCTTCAAAATGCCCTCCATGGCATTCCTAATTCCCTTTATTGCATTGATAATGCCATTAATAGCCTTCAAAATGCCATTAATGGCATTAATAATGCCCTTTATTGCATTGATAATGTCATTAATGGCATTAATGGCATCAGAAATGCCATAAATAGGCATATTTCATTTAAAACCCACCACTTACATGTTTTTACCAATTGATGGTAAGAACACATAAGCTCTTATGTGTTTTTACCAATTGATGGTAAAAACACGTAAGCTCTTACGTGTTTTTACCAATTTGCTTATGTGTTTTTACCAACAGCCATATTTTGTTATGAAGTATTATTATTGAAATCATCAATAATAATGATATTAATCAATTTTTCACGCCAATTTGGATGAAAAATTAATTATTGGGGTTTTTTCTTTAAGAAAAATCCAAACAATATATACTTTGTATATATTATTATGAGAAAAAATAAAAAAATATGCTTATATTTTTTTAAAAAAATGGATTATTGTATAAATATCAATTATATATTAATAACTCTTAAAAATAATGAAAAATATTATTTTTCAGAAAGAATATGTATACAGTTTTTTTTATTTTTTTTATTATTTTATTATGTTTTTTTTATTTTTTAGTAAAAAATCAGAATAGAGCAAAACTACAAAATTAATCCCTTTCAGGGCTTCTTATGGCTTAAAAAAAGTGAAAATAAGGAATAAAACAAGTTTAATAACTCTCAAAGGCATGAAAATAAGCTAAAAATAGTAAAAAAAGCCAGAATTTCGTCTAAAAGAGGTAAAAAACCAAGCCAGGCCCTCAAAGTGTCAGGGTAACTCTTTGATATACCTATAAGAAGATAATAATAAAAAGGTATAACTGTGAGTGTGACACGAAAAAAATGATTATAATCAATTGAGAATATGTTTAAAAGGGCTATACTAAAAGAATTTAGTAATGGTGAGTGCTATTGAAAGCCCTGGGTGCAGTGATTATCTGTTGGTTTACAATAAGAAACCCTACAATAATCAAAATTAAAATCATAACTCTTGGATTCTAAGGGTACCACCTCTTGGAAGAAGCTATACCACATAGGAATATTAAGAACAGGATGATGGACTGGCCTTCTGGTGAGGAAAGGCCTCCTTTTATCTTGTTCTGGGGTTGTGGGAGAGTGTTTACCTCGGGACATGACCACAGAGTGAAAGATTTCACTACTGTGGGCTGGTTTGGGGCTCTACACACTCAATAAAGACTGGTATGGAGTTGTAGTGTGGTTTTAGAACCACAAGTTGTCATTTTTACCCTATACAGGGTGAAGATTTTCACCAATGGAGTTTACAGGTGTGTTCTGGTGCTTCTGACACATCAGAAGCTGTCCAGAACCTGTATCAACCCCTGTCTTTGACAGAACTATGCGGTATTCAAGCATAAACAGGCTTATTTGTCTATTTGATAAGTCATAATCATACTTATGGGATATTATCCCACAGCAAAGCTGTATTGGGCCAAATGTGAGACTTTGACCTTAAAACTGCTATAGCTTGGTCAGTTTTTAGCATATTGAGCTCAATGTTGGTTCATTGTGTAGTACTGGATGAGATATACACAATATGACCTCATTTGACATGGTTAATATTAAATATTGAACGGGTATGCCATGTTCAATTTCAGTTATACAGAGATATGATTATCTTTCAATATGTAGGGAGCTTGTTTGCCCCATAACTTTTGTTCTAGCTGAGATATAGGGAAATGGATGGCGCCATCAGATAGCCCTGATTGTTCTCTTTCCAAAAATCTCCACTTTAAGTATCTCAAACCAAAATGATAGAACTTAGATGAGCAGTGGATATTTTGTCCACCCTTAATTGACCTTTTTTTGGCCATAATTTCTGTAATGTTGGTGTTAGCTCAATTTGGCTAGTACCGTTTTATAGTCCTTAAATAGAGCTTAAAATGTAATACCCATTTGCTGGGGTTAAGCCTCTTCCTCTGGATTTCACATGAGAGGTGAAAATTAAGGTTTCTGCTCAGCAACGTCTTTGAGCAGGAATAACTTTGTTATTCTTTGTCCTATAATTATGGGACTTGTATATTTGAAGAGAGGTGAATTTTCTCTTTCCATTGATATCATTTGAGCCTGTTTGGCTCAGCTCCATGTTTGCTGGTATTTTGCTCTACCATTTGTTTGTGGTATTCTGTCAGTCATGCTTGTGCTCTGGTTTTTAGTCACAGGTGGACACATGTGTGGAACCACCCCTGGGAGGTATGGTTGCATGGGTGTCACACATTCAAAAAAAGGAAAAAGCATGTGAAGGCCTAATGTCAAGCCGCATAAACCATTTGCGGGTGACTTGTGTGGAACCACCTGCGGCAGGTGCGGGTGCATGTGCGTAAGTGTGAGACATGTGCAAGAAGGCAAAAGAATGTGCAAGGGTAATTTTTTCCACTCAGATGTGTCCAATGTGATGATAGTACAGCTGCGTTGATTTAGATCCTTGGATATGTGAGTTTGTGGATAATTTTATCATTGAAATTGGCTTATTCACACCATACCCAATTTCAAAATAGTGGTTGATTTGTGGCTATCTGAACTGATGGGATTTACTTGTCACAATGGAATTTTACTTTCACCAAATCTTGTGGTCATTCTTTCTTTAGAAAAATTCCTAATGCAGATTCAATAATTGCATTCTTGTATGACTTTACTTTCTGTAAAAATGTATACTAAATACCATGAAATAATGGTTTCATCATTACAAGCAGTCCCCATGACATAACTTTGTTGTAATACAATCCACAGTGATCTTCTATTTCCTGCTCAGAGACAATAGAGTGTCCATCATCACAACAAACAGCTTTATAAATATTGAGATGCACCCAATCAAGTAAGAAAGTCCCATCAATTTTCAGAGTTTTTAAGCCCAGAATGTTATTGTTCAGAATACAAGATGGATCAGAGACTTTGAAAATGCTATCAGTAATACAAAATTCTTGTTAGTTACCCCTCAGAAAATATATAACACTGTTGCTGATATTTTTTGTTTCAATTGAACATATATTTTGGCCAATATTAATATTTGAAACTGGAAAATACCAAGGTGAGACAATTCTTGAAGTGTGATGACTTGTCAATTGAACAGTAGTGTCTAAGGTGATCCATGCAACTATTTCCCTTATGGAATGAAAATTCTGTAATTTAATCAACCAGGGAATCATAATTTTGTTGGTCATTGTGCGGTTGGTTTTTATGTTTTTTGTAATTGAACAGGGCAGGAGGCTGTGATTGGAAAAGTTGTTTTATTTTACAAAGGGCTTATGGGGATTTCAGGAGGATTGAAAGGTTGGAACATCAACAGATATGTTGAAAGTTTTATCTATATCATGTATTCGGAGTTACAAGAAGTTAGTCTTATTCAGTTCACATGTGTAATCAATGTCAATATATTTCTCTTATGAATTAACATAGATATTTTCTTATTTGTTGGAATCTTTGCATAAACTACAATCAAGCGCTCATACCCCCATGTGGTTGAGGCTCTTGCTGGGCCCCAACATTGGAAGAGTTCTGCAATATGATCCTCAAAATGATGATTTGATTTACTTTTCCATTTTGGGAACAGGTGTAGATTGGACAGGGGGAATTTTTTCCAATGTTCATCAAATGTGGTGGAATCATCCATTGAAACCGTCTGACTGGTGGCAATGCTTCTAGAGCAAAAAAATGGAATATATTCCTGGTTAGTTGATTTTTGAGGTCTTCATATTTACCCATTTTACTTTGTATATTGGAGGAATTGTGTTCATTTAATGAAATCTGTTGGCTGAGCATTGGAAATGGAATGTAAACCTTGTATAAAAGATCCCATTAAGTGGCTTTTAAGCTACCATGAGAGGAGGAAGCATTTTGCGGGGTACTCTTGTCCATGAAGATGTAATTGGGGTATCAGATATGATTCATCAGAGATGGTCTGTAGCCTTACCCTTGGTCAGGTGATCACTCAGTGCACTGATATCCAACTCAGAGGGGAATTCAGAAGTGGCGATGTACTCTGCATCAAATGAGGGAATATTTTCAGAACCCCTAGATGGATGTTGCATGTGAGGGGTGGGCATTGGCAAGTAATTTTTTCAGGTGGAAGTAGTGGGGAGTGACTCATTTATTATTTTTTCTGTGTCTCTTCTCAGGGAGTGGGTGTCTCTTAATGTGATTTGATCAAGAGACCTGTGGGAGGTCATTGAATCTGAGTCTGCACTGTTGGTGTAATTGGATTTCCTGCAGGACCTGAAGTTTATTTTGGATTTGGCATCTGGAATGCACAATTTGAAATTTGCATGATCCTTCAAAATTCAAAGTATTTAATTGTGTGTTATGTCAGGATTAAGCATTCTGGTTGCATCCCAATACAGAAGGTCTTCCAAAATTGAATATCACACTCCATACTCAGAGGAAACTGCTTTTTTTTGTTTTGGGGTTGCCCAAAGCCATTTTGCAATGGTTGATTTATGATCTTGGTATGAGTGTGTGTAGTGAAATTGAGGACCAATTTCTT
The DNA here is from genome assembly GCA_023105745.1 of Austropuccinia psidii. Classification (NCBI taxonomy): domain Eukaryota; kingdom Fungi; phylum Basidiomycota; class Pucciniomycetes; order Pucciniales; family Sphaerophragmiaceae; genus Austropuccinia; species Austropuccinia psidii. Next base: position 28,363,810 of record JALGQZ010000003.1, read on the forward strand.
AAATTTTAGCCTTGCCAATAGTGAAAAACTTACAAAAGTGGCTGCCTGAATGAGAATGAGATTCAGCAAGCTTTCACATGGCAGCCACATCCTCAATGGCCATGAGGATGGAAACATGGATAAATGATCCGGAAGGACCTGTTGAGGTGGGTGAAAAATGATAACCTCACCATAGCTCTTTGAGCTCCTTGATGGGTGGCATTGATAGGTAATTCAATTGAAAGGGTGTTGGCTCCTTTAATTTGGACCAGCAATGATTCCTGCAACATACAAATCTTCTGGCTTCAATCTTTCACTGGGGGGAGATTAAAACAAATTAGAATGATAGGTCCAATTCTGGCCAAGCGGCTTGACTTTGCATGTGCATTAAACCAGTCCACATAAATTGAGAATCCCAATGCAATGGGAATGGACATGAATAGGGGGTCATTGATATTTTTGGTGCCAGTGCAGTGTCTCCAAACCAATCCATTCCCCATGTAACATTTGGGAGAACCATCAGGGCTTTGGGATTGTTGATGTTGATGCAGAATTTCCATAATTCCAGCCCACTGCAGAGATCTTCAGAACCAATTTTTGAATGGTTGATAAATGAAATGCTTTGTTGGGATAAAGTTTTGTTTGATGTTGGTTGTGTTTTGGATTTGGGTATCAACTAAATGGATGAATTTGCCTGATGATTGTGTTCAAGGGGGATCATGTTCATTTGGCTCATTATAGCATTGAAAGTGGTGTTGATCAGTTCTGCCAATTCAGCAATTCCTTTAAGGGAGAAACATTGAGGATAGCATATATATTTTTCAATAAGTGGCTTCAATTTCATATGTTCAAATATGGTACTGAGATCTTGAGGTATATGGAATGTGGGAGTGGAGTGACCACCTGAGCATGAAATACTTGAATTCCTAAGTAGGTGCAGGGCAGGGGTGATAATGCATGAAACCCTGCAGGGAATATTATAGCTTAGGAATGGAATGGCAGATATTATCATTCCAAGGTCTTGTGGGGGAAGTTTTTGCCTCCCTCTGTATGGTTTTAGTGCTGTTGAATTGAGACCTGGCAGAGTGGATAACGTGCTTTGACTCAGTTGAGAATGATGCATTCGGAAAATTTGATTGAATAAAATTTGCAGACACTCATATCCTGATTCCAAAGTAGGAATGTTTGGAATAGTGTTGGTTTCAATGGCTGATTTGAGTTTTTTAATGTGCTGTTCATACTGGAAAGATGTGAAGGAAAATCCCTGCCTATAACCCTCAGGGGAAAAGTGTGTTTGCATTGAGAAGTGGTGACACATGCATATATGCATTGAGGAATAGAGGGGAGTTGAAATTGTTGTGGGAATTGTGAATAAGGTTTTAAGTGATTAATTGGGAAATATTTGAGTGATTATCTGTGAAGGGGAATATCGATTGAGCCAGTGGATGATTTTATCCCATTCATAATGGTGGGTGACCTTCAGTGGAAAAAGCATAATGTGCCAAATCTTTATGGGGGAATCGGTTAGGAGTTTACTTGGGTAAAACGCCATGCTGCTCAATGCTAGTCCATATTCTAGGTTTTTTACAAATGGTGATACAGCGGGCTTGACCATTGAGGGGGTTGCATTAGTGAAGTGTCACCATTGAATTGAGGGGATTAAAATTCAAACCATGTATGCTGGCACACCATTTTACAACGCTTAAACCTTATTCGTGACATAAGTATATAGCTATATTACATAATGGCTTGGAGTGGACGTAAAGTCTTGGTATTTGGTTTGAGTGAAGGGCCCCTTTTAATCAGTTTAAATATGATTTGGAATATCTTTCCTTTCTTCAAAAGGTGATGTCTCTTTTGTGGTTGAATCCTTCATAAATATAGCCTTATACAGATACAGAATGCTGGGGAATTTTGCTGCATCCATTGGCAGTTTGTATAATTCACAAATTGTGAGAATGAACAGGGGGAAGGACAGTGGTTGGGAAATATTGAATGAGTCTTCTTACTTATGGATTATGGGTCCCCTTCGAGATTAAGGAAATATCACATTACATGCTGGTAGGCCATGCAGTGTGGTTTCTGACAAAAGCAGTGGAGCTAAAAAATGGGCCAGGAAAATTCTGCAAAAAATTGTTTCATTAGACTTCCATGAGAGAATTGGGTCCCACTATTAATAGAATTTATCTATTATACATTTAAAATCCTTCATTTGAGATCAATCTATTTTATCATAATACTGAGATGTTTTATGAAGTTGAAAATATTACTCCAGTTTTGTAGGTGTTATGTCATCTTCAAACTCACGTAAATCTTGTTCAGGTTCTGTTCATGACTCAGATAGTGAATCTAACATAGAATATATTCAAAAGAAGTCACCAATGCGTCCCAGGATTCCACTCCCAACCCCTATTTCATCCTCAATGAATGTATCAGGTCTCAACATTGATGTGGGAATTCTGACTTCTCAAACTTCAAGAACTTGGTCAATTCCAAATATTTCCGTCACTCAAATTCCCCCAAATCCCACTAATAAACAAATGCATGTTTTTGAGGGGGCAGGAAGCACACCATAAATCTCATCAAAGGCTAATCCCCAATGAGAATTTCCATGTGAATTCCTTGCTTTCCCAACTTTACATTCAAAAAACCCCTCCTGCCTAAATTGTGTGTAATCTTCTCCATTTAACACTTGCATATACTTTATGTTCTGCTCCTAATAATAAATCTTCATTATGACTTTCTTTCAGAATTTTCAAACCTCACTCCTAAATCTTTACTAATTGAATTACTTTTTCAATTTAAAATTAATTTTTTGTCTTCCCCTTTCCTTGAAATATTCCTTTCTATTTAGAAACTAACCTAATTTTTTTTATTTTACATTTTGTGCACTGTGTGCTCTAAGTGGGGTATCCCCTTTGTTTTCTCCTCCACAATAACCAACACTTGTGATGCTTTCTGACAAGCACACAAAAAATATCAGTTTGTTGCGTCACCCTTCCCACCATGGGGCCAGAGGAGTTCCTGTTCAAGAAGCCCTCATGAGGACTCCTTCATTGTCAAAAATTATTAAAGAATTCCCAAGCAGGAATGGAGAGTGCGACCTCAAAAAGGAAGACAGGAACACTTTCACACAATGAGTCCAATGCCCTCAAGTATTTATTTGTCCACCCCCTCCCATACCACCATCCAATGGTCACATCACTCCTTGACTAGAGCTAGGTGATTATCTGGACAATGAAAGACGGAAACGGCAAGAGGACATTTGACCTTGGGCTGATCATCACCATGTCTTGTCACCCACTGGATTAAAATTCCAAAGTATGTTTTATTTCTCCTCCTTGACTCATTTTTTTCACCTGATCATACTGACCTTTTATTCGTACCCAAGTAATCCCCCACAGCAAGATTCTGCTGTTGCTCATATGACTTGCAAGCAAATTCGGAGGCAACCAACTCCAGGCCCAAGTGGCACCTGATGGTTGGAGGACTTATTCCGGGGTAAGAAGAAAGATATTCCTTTGCTAATTTTAAATTTTGAACCACACTAACTGACTCTGCCTCCTTTTTTAGAAACCTCCCAACACAATGAGCCACCTATTCTAGGCCAAAATCAATCCTCAGAATCTCAACTCCCATCACATAAGGATGATTTGGCTTGTGAGCCTGAACCTGAGGTGGCTCCAACACAATTAATGTAGGATCCTATTGAAAAGTCCCCACTTTCATCTTTTTCCTGTTACCAACATTCCCTCACAACTCCTTTGACCATCTCCAGCTCACCCTGCTACCCCCCACTATGTAATCATCATTGACAATATGCCCATTGGATCCCTGACTCCCCCACCTTACCCAGATATACCTCCCGTTGCCTCCAAGAACCCACTACCCTCCTCCCCCCCTGCACAAAGCTCTCCTCATTTGCACAATGAGGCCCCACAGGAATTCACCAAGTTGCAACTGGCCCTAATGATCCCTCAAGCAATTGTCCACAAATCAACCAACCAAATAGTGTTGAAGCATTGCCAATTATTTCACATTATTCCCTTTGTGGATGCGGCTCATTGGAATGTGATACACTGGGAATTCTGGGAGGAACGGAATTGGAGGCTTATCCAAAGGAGGAAATGGCCACGATAATCTCATAATTACTTGGAAAAAAAGTTTTTGAAATATTTTCACTTATTTCCTTTTGTAATACAATCATTTACATAAGTCATTTGTAATCAATCAATGATTTTTTCAATTTCAGTTACATTCTTTGTTTCCATACAATTTTCTTATTTCCTCAGCAGTGCAAATCACCTCTTCCTTGAGAATAATTTTTGTGAGAGCCCCACCAAAGGTTTTCAGTCAGTATTTTTTTGTGAACCTCTTTTTCAGGAAATTCGCAAACAGTCACCATTAACCCCTCCTACATTTTCTGAATCCATGGGTCTAAACCATATGGGGTCTTAACTGTAAAAAACCGAGGTTTCCCCGCATGTGAGCAATCCACCTGATATTTGTGAGGCATTTCCTGCCCTAAGGTCACACACAATTAATCTTACATAAATAAAGAGTTGCGTCTGAAGCGCATGTATGCTCGGCATGCATAAGGAATTGTGTAAACTGTCAGGAGCCAGTTCAAGTGTAAGGATTTGCATGTGAACCATTGGGATCCTATGAAAGCATAAGGAATTGCTTGTGAAGCATCCAGATCCTGGACAAGCATAAGGAATCTCATGTGAACCATGGGGATCCTGGACAAGAATAAGGATTTGAGGGTGAACCATCCAGATTCTGGACAACAATAATAAATCACATGTGAACTGTTGGGATCCTGGACAAGTGTAAGGATCTGGGTGTTTATAGTTGTGATCCTGGACAGGCATAAGTATTTGCGTGTGAACCATTGGGATCCTGCACAAGCGTAAGGATTGAAAAAAATTGAGAATAGCAAAGATAACCTCATTTTATGAAAATTTATGGTGGGGTGCCACTGTACATGGTCATATATGTTTTTCATGTGAGCCACTGTATATCCCCAATTTCAACCCATCAAAACCAGGTGTATACTGTACTGCGCATTACCACACCCTTATACTCCAATCACCCTCTAGCTCCCAGATGCATCCAAATTCACTCATTCTTCTAATTGGATGTATTACCATCCCTGATGTGATAGCCCTCTCCCTTGTCAATATCATAATAGCTGTGGCTTTTCTGCCAAATTGCTTTTGCTAGCTTCCTTGAGCATTGCGCAGATATCCCCACTAGTGTCATGCTTTCATTGTCCTGTGCTGGATCAGTTCAATGAACAAATGTACTACTCAACCACGCTAACTTAATGATTCCATGATATTTGGATAGATTAATCCAAAAATGCTCATTTGAGAAAATCAATTTTCCTCCTGTACAACCCTTTGATGCATCTCTTTGAGTTTGGCCAGTCTGCTTATCAGCTTGAAACCACCATCCCAAGGCATAAAGAAATGCATACTTATCAACATGAGGTGAGTTTTTTAATCTGTTCATGGTGAAAGTCAGTGGGGAAGCAAACTCAAACACCCCCTGATTTGCCAAAATATTAGCTTCATAGTTGACCTGATCAAAGGATGGGACCGCCAATGACTTGTAGCAAGTTTGCATCTTTTGAAATAATTTATCCCCAACATATTGCAAGGATCTCCAAAGAATGTGACCCACCAAGCTAATATTGGCACCTTCATTCCACCATCCATGTTTAGCATCTTCAATTCCCCCAACACTTCCATAAATCCCAAACTGTTGGTTATTCATGCTGCATTTGCACCACCCAATAGCAAACATAAATCCCTCGAGTAATGCCTCATTTGTTGCAATTGGGTCTGTGAGCCTTCTTTCATGAAGTAAGAATTATGATAATTCAACCTATTGATTCACCTCAACCTCACTCATTGTTTTGAATGGTCTGAATTCAACAAGGGCAATGTGTAATCCTTTCAAAGAGAAAATTGCTACATGGCCAAAGTGAATCTGTTTGATCTGAGTGACATCCACAACCCTCCAAATTTCACTTGGGGTCATATTTGCTGATAATGGAATTGATATTTGTGCTGTTGGTTGAGTGGAGGACAAAAACTTATTCCTTTGGGTGGTTATGGCCTCATTTGTATTTTGGGATGTGCCACTATTTGCAAGTGGTTGAGGGATCAATTTGTGTTGAATCAGACAAGATATCAGATACTTCTGACTCTCATTTGAAGCTAAGGCCTTTTGAATCCTGAATGGTGCCCAATACCCAATGAGCTTTATTCAGCACCCATGCATGACTTCCCCATTGGAGCCCACATGGAATTGGCTTAATCTAAACCAACTAAAGCCAGGTTTCCTCTATGGGGCCCAATGAGGGTGCTACATGAATGCCAACCCATATATATATCTATATATATACACTGAGAATAACTGAGCAACTCACACTTTCCATCCTCAACCTAACATTTTGCCATGAATTCCCTTTTTGTGAATGACATGCTTGCACAGGGAAATGAAATGAAGCCAAACAATTAGTGACTTTGGTGTGGATTATTAATTTCACCTAAATTTTATTTTGGTGAATGAATGTTTCTTATTGGCCACTAAAAATGCATGATTACATGTAACCTTTGTGAATTGGCAATCTCAAGTACTCAAGCCAAAAAATATTTGGTTGAAACTGCATTATTCAATTTGATATATTCATGTTCCAATTCACTGAGATTCAAATCCAACCCTCTGGAATATTGGAAGCAAGAACAAGTGGAACATGCACTTGATTTGCAATTCCTATCCATCCTAGTACTTTTGAAAGAAGCAGTGGGACTTGGCCTATTATGAGCTGGCAGGATGTGAAAATATCCACTTCACACAATTTTTCTGCATGTGCTAATTGTGGGAACAACTGCACCTGCATGTGGTCAATGCAGGCACAACTACCTGACTGAGTTTTTATCCTGTTGGAGTATTTTTTATTGGATATGGAGTCATTCCTCCATACAAAGGTAGTTATTATTGGGATTCATACTGAGGCATGTGGGAAGTAGGATATGTAGTTAAAATTCTTAAATTTTTGCATCACTTTCTAAAATTAAATTACAATCTATTTGATACAAAGCTGATCTAAAACGGGTCAATATTGGTTGTAAGTTTAGCTGACCTGGGTACAGTCAATGTGACCTCTTCATTTGAACCAAGTCCATGCTAAAGTTTAATACCAAGCATCATGAAAATCCAAATCTCAGAGGCACAATGGGGGTAAAAGACTCTGATGAGAAGAAACTCTTATTCAATAAATTAAATACATACTTATTAGTACCTAGCCACACCGTCTCTACTAGATTCTTAACCTCTGAAAGTCTTTAACAAATTTCAATGAGTGATAAAGTCCCTTTCACTGAGCTTTTTCTCCAGTCATCTGAGCATACCATCAAGCCACAAAACCCCTCTGCACAGAATGGAGCTAATATACATGAGAAAATTTGATTTATCCCAATATTCTTGTGACACACCAAAAGATGTTTGATGGCCTCATTTTTTTTGAGCTCGTGAGTTTGCCTTTCATTCCCTATACTTTGAACTTTGTAGTTCCATGTACCATGTTCTATGCAATCATCAAGTGAATAACTGTATCCATTAGATCATCCAAGCCCTTGTGCTGCTTTGTTGATATCTCTTTGTCAGCCCTGCCACCTTGAATGCTAATTTGTGTTGCACATTCCTTTGATTTACTCAAGCAGGAAGCAAGGTATTTAACCTCTCTGTTTGAGTCCGAGAGGATCAGAAAAACCTTTTTTTGATGCCAAATATGGTTTGGGTGAAATAACACTGCATGAGACTGAAATAATGGATTCAAACATAAAATTCTCCTAAAGATTTTTAATCAGATTGGAGGGGTAAAGAAGGCTCTGAACCATTTTGAAGAAGAAGAGTTCAGAATTTTGGAGATTATCTGGAGGTTTTGCTGATTCCTTCATAAATTTGAGATTCCAAATTTCATTATTAAAAAATGCTTTGGTTCCTATTTCCTTGAGAAGTTCTAAGCCTATCTACTGAAATGTATATCACTTGAGTCATCAGCCAAATCATAATGTATCATTTACAAAGATAAAAATCACCTTCAATTTCAAGAGCCTCCAGACAGGCCAACATTTTAAGCTGTAGGTTACTGATTATCTTAATACCAACAGCCAGGAATGTATCAGCATCATTTGTTGGTAAATTGTACAATCCGTTTTTGTAAATACTATGAGTATTACCAAGCCCTCTTGTCTATGAATCTTAAGTAATATTGGAATGATAATTCAAAATTTCCCAAGCTCTTCAATGAAGGATAAGAATATTCCTTTATCATGAGTGGAGGATGACACTTTGGGCTCAGGGTCAGCCATTTAATCAGTCATATCTCAACCGAATGTATCATGTTTGATTCACCCCCTTCTTGAAATGCTTGAATATCTTGAGGAGGGGTGGGAGGGATTTCATTGAGTAAGGGGGGCTTTCAGTATGTGGAAGTTCATTATCATTATGGTAAACTTCAACATTGATAATGTCATCACCTTGATCCCAGAAATCCTTTGCAGTTTGAAAGGTACACCATACTTACATTTGGTTGTTTTCCTAAGAATTTTCCTGGAAGTTCAATTACCACTCGAGATCCTTCTGGTAGAGATTCTTCCACATCAACACCTATCCATATATTGAAAGAAGCTATTTTAATCAATTTTTTATTTAATTAGTAATGGACTTATGGTTCAAATCCATCGTAAGGAGGCTCATTGCTTCAGAATTCTTTTGATGTACAAAATAAGGAATTTTACTATCTTTTTGAATTTTCTCCAACCTTGGGATTGTTTGAGAAATTTTTGAGACAAATTTTTTCTTGGATATAGTTTTGAATTCACCACTAAAAATCAGTCATCTTTCCCAGAATCTTCTGTTGGTTCACAATGTTCAACAGTCTTTTCCCTCTCATAGCTTTTAAAATTTGGTTTCTGAGATCTTGGAGGCTGAGCTGAAATAAAGGCTATGAAAAACTATGAGTTTTTGACAGATTAAAAGTATTCCAGACTAATAGATGCTCACATTCTGGAAGAACTGGTGGAGCTTGATTACTTTAATGTGACAGGGTCTCTACTTTATTCAAAACTACTGACCATATCAGAGATTTCACTTCCACTCTCTGGGGCTGAAGCTGGTAGTTCATTGAATTAAGTTGAATTTTGCGGGGTTTGGGGAATTGGTTGATTCATAGCAGAGGTAGTTTACTGATTAAAGAGATGGTGACTAGTTGATGGATAACTTGATTGAAAATAATTGAATAAAAAGATTAAAACTGCCCAAAAAAGGCAGGAGCTCTGAAATTTTTGGAAGCAAAATAAGTTTAATATATGAATTATTGATTCTTCTTTTGGAAATATCAATACTGGAGGATTTTGGAAATATTGAAGGTATTTAAATATCAATTTAAATCAGTTCAATAGTTAGCAAATTTCCTAGAGACAAGAAATTTTAGAACAACAAGCTGACCAAAAGAAACTTGCCCATCAAAACCCTTAGAACATTCCATCAATATCTATTGAGCTTGTATTGCATTCACAAAACATTATTTGTTGGGTAATTCAAGGAGGTGATGTGTTTCAAATTATTTTATCTCATTAAAATGAAATAACTTACCTGTCAGAAATTGAATTAAGTTGACTAGTGAGAAACCTACTAAAGTCAACTTTTGAACTATTCAATGCTCATGAGGTAAGGACTAAGAAAAGTGTTCTATTTGAATGATATGAAATCAAATGGTTTTTTTCAGGGAAACAAAAGACACAATTCTGGTCTTAAATACTCCACTTATTAGGTTTCAATTTTTTATTCTCATTATTTGAACCCTAACCACAACATTGTGAATATCCCCACAAATTTGCCCCCAGAAGATGTTGGCAGAGAAGGCCACTTGGTATATTTCTGCGATTGGCTTCATCATGTATGCCAACAAGCCACTGTACCCTATGGATATAATATGGGAACATAAGGATGGTAAACGGCAGAGAAGATGAGGGGGTGTAGAGACAAAAGGAGGGGTGAGTGCAGCATTGGAGACATATATCGAGGGGCAGTGGGAGCATTAGCATGGTGAGCAGAGGGGGTGCAGAAGTGAAAGGGTGGGTGAGGGCACTGCAGGAACATAAGAATGGTAAGGGCTGGAGATGATTAGGCGGGGGTGCGGAAGCCAGTTCATGTGTGAGACTAGACATGTTAAAGGGGTGAGATGATCAGGAGGAAGGGAAGAAGTGATCTCATGCACAAATATGAGCATGAAAAACTTCTGCCTTGCACCATGAGGTGTAATTACCCAAACATTGCCAATTTTGTTGATATGGGTTTTGGCTTTGAGTGACATACTCATGTGACAGATGTGACAATTGACATTGTCTTGATGCAGATTTAATGTGACCCACAAAATCCAGTGACTATAATGTGACACTAATGCAACTGAAGCAAGATTTTATACTTGTAGCAGTACAACCTGAAGTCAATCGCCAGCAATTGATGCGACATTTGCCCTGGTGGTTGGTTTACCTTGTATGGAAGCAGAGTTTTGTGGTTTTCTACTCCTCTTAGTGGCTATGGCTGTCCACCTTTTGGTGGTGATGAGGCCTTCACTATTCCTCTTTCCTTTTCCCTTTTTGCCTTCTGTGTCTGAAGGTGTCACTGCTCTACTTCCTTGTAACTTGTTTCAAGTGGAATGCAGTTTTCATCCACATAATCAAAGGAAAAATGGGTGCTTAACTCAGTTAAGACGCCTCAAAATTGTTTTTGCACGACTAAGAATGGCCTTTGGGTAACCTATTACTATATTATGCCTCTGTATTATGATATGTGATTGACATTATCAATTACATGTCAAAAATACTGCTTTGTGGAGGTATGGTGTACAGTTTGTACCCCAATTTCTAGAAGATTGACTTATAATTAACAAGTTTAATCTTATTATTGGTTCTGTAATAGAAAATTGAAATTATCAATATGTCCAACCATGCCTCTGAACTGTTATTTCCAGTACTGGGGGTTCTTTTAAATTAAAAAAGAATATATTGAGGGCTTTTAAGTGTTTTGATATAAAAAACACAACCAAAATAGTCTTGTGGTGATTAAATTATAATCAAACCACGTAAAACAAAAAAAGAAAAAACATAGTGGTATATTGTTTTATAGTACTCAAAAAGCAGAATATGATTTTTAATATATGGTTTTTTTTCAAGATTTCACACCTAAAAAAACAAACAATGGTTTTAAAAAATAAGAAAATTAAGAGAAAAACTCACTTTTTCCAACAAAATGGTCCAAAAAAGTTCAAAAAACACGGCCAGGCTGCCAAATTGGCAAGCTGAGTCTATGATGAAGTGGTAAGTAAATGTATATACAACTTTAAACATGACTTGAAAAGAATATTTAAGCTTAAAGAAGGGTTTATAATAGATAATTTAAGGGCTTTACTATGAGGTATAGTGGTGGTGAGCACTGTTGAAAGCCCTGTGTGCAAGTTGGGTTACTATAACAAGAGCTACAATACACTAATTAATGTATACCTGATCATTTTCAAACAGTATAACTCTTTTGGAAAGCTGTACTACATAGAAATGCAAGAGAAGGATGGGAATTCCTTTTCTGGAAGAGAAACGGCCTCCTTTTATCCTGAAATGGGGTGGAAAGGTCCTCTAGACCATCCATGTAAAGGAAGTGAAGGTTTTTTTCACTTCAGAGTACTGGTTTGTGGTTTGCACAAGGCATGTATGCTCTGTATTGGGCTCAGACATGGTTTTGAAACCGCATCTGGGCAGTTTTCCCCAATATAGGGTGAAGATTTTCATCTGGGCACCACACAGCCCTCTTCTGAAATGTATGACATGTAGAATGCTGAACAGAACCTGTATGGCAGCCCAAGATTGAATTAACTATGAATATTTGAAGTATAAACAAGCTACTTTGTCTATTTGACACCTCATAATCATGGTTATGGGATAGTTTCCCACAGTCAAGGTATATTGACCAAAATGTGGGAGTTTGACCTTAAAACAGCTATAAATTTATCAGTTCTCAAAATATCAAGCTCAAGGTTTGTTTATTATGTAGTGCTGGATTGGATCTACACAATGGTACCTCATTTGGTATGGATATCATTCAATATGGCCAAGTTATGCCATGTTTAATGTTTGTTATTTGGATATATGATTATCTCAAAAGCTGTATGGAACTTATTTCCCTCATAAACTTTGTTCTAGATGAGATATTTGGAAATAGATGGCACCATCAGATAGCCCTGATTGTGAGCTTTCCAAATGAACCTGACCTTAGGTATCTCACATTAAAATTGCAGAAGGTAGATGATAGGTGAATATTTTATTCACCCTTATTTGATCATTTTGGCCCTAGCCTCTGTAGTTTTGACTCTTTTTCTCCAATATAATGTTATACTTTTTTTTGTTATTTTTATTTTAAATCTACTCAATAGATCTTTTTAAGACCAAATCAACTGTATAAAAAGTCTTTTGGTGCCCTATGGATATTTCATACATATCTCACAGGCTCATATATACTTTACAGTACAGCTTTATGCCTATATGATAAAGATAACGGGGTTTCTTTACATTGCTATTTTCACAAATTCTGTATTTGGGGTAAGAAGGCTTTGTGACAAGATTCCTTTTCCAACTTTTGAGATCAATACCTCTAAGTTATCTCAAAAAAATGCTATTATTTAGCTTCTGATGTTTAATGTACTTTTTCTATAGTTTTGTAAAAGCTGTCCTAGACCTTAAGAGGTTTATTTCTCAAAATAGTGTGATAATGGTACTTACTGGAGAGTGCTACAGTAAGATAGATGGTACCATTGGGTAACTTTGATTGAGATATGCATCAAAATATCTTAGCTGAGTTAAATATTCATAACTTAGATGACAGCTGAAAATAAGGTTTTCAGTTATTTTGTCTTATCTTTGAGTTATTGTGTCTATTTTGTTTCTTATTTTATGTGGAAGGGGCTGGGACATTATTTTTGGGTGCTTTCCCAAATTAATTTTATAACAATATGGACTCTTTTGGTTCAATACTTGCTATAACATTATTGATGGGATTTTGTAAGGTGTGGATATGAAACTTTAATTAAAAATCAAGTACTTTTCCTGTCCTCAAAATTTGTATAAGGTAAAAATCAATTAAAAATAGTAAGAAATATTATTCTTGAGAGAAAAACCGCCAATTCTATTGTTTATAACTTCATTAGTATAAAACAATAATATTATAAAGATTTATTGTTTTACCAACAATAAAAATTTATCCAAAAATACTCTACATGAGATATTTAAGGCTACAAAAGAAATTTCTTCAAGAGGAATTTCAATTGGAATTAATTGAGCAAAGAGCTTCAGGAAATTAATTAAAGAACAAAGTTTTTAAAAAGATGTTTAAAAAGAAAACACACCCAAAAGTGACCAGAGTGAATTTGGAAACAAAGTGACAAAGTTTACAGTGATGAAAGATTCTTTAATTCACTTTTGGGGTGGTTCAGGGGTAAAAATGATTAGAAGAATTACAAAAAATGGTTATAATGATTTTTTCACGTGGTGAAAAGGTTTAAAATGATTTAAAAAAGGTGGTTGGAATCTTTTATTGATTTGTTTAACAGTTTTAAACTAATTATAAAAGGAAAATATTCTAACATGAAGGGAAAAGTGGGGCAAAGAAGACAACTTTTATAGCCATCAATTTTCTTACTCCAAAAGTAAATTTAACTCTTGTCAGTCTTGAAGAGCAGTCTGAAAACAGAAAAGCCAATTATGGCATCATTGAGCCATGGTTTAGACCAAAAAAAGGCTGGTTTAAGCCCTTTTTTGCCCTTTTTATCCATTTTAGACCCTTAAATCAGCTATTACTATAGAAATACCTGGTCTAGAGCCTTCATTACACGCCAGAATGTGTGTAAGAGGCGTAGATATCAGTTAAAACTGTTTTTACTAACATTGCTTTAGCTTAAGGGTAGTTTTACCGTCTTGGCAGCAGTTAAAACTACCCTGGTTGGTATCAAAACCTCATCATCAATTGAGTCACAGACCCTGTGACTCAATTCCAGGCCAAAAGTGATGAAGTTTGGCATGAAATTTGACATCTCATGCCTTTCAGCAAGGATTTTGGCAGTCTGGCTCCCCCTTAGAGCTAGAGTTCCTTTTCCCCCATTTTAATCTTTCCAATTTATTTTTTCCTTTAATTCCTCATCATGTATTATACTTGTAATTTAAATATGTAACTCAATTGTATTGTAAAGTACAATACAGTAATAATTGATACCTAATATGTAAATCAAAGCTCACTTATGTAATACACATGCACCTTTTGACATTTCAATTGAATTCAATTGAAAATAGTCCACTTCCTCATAGCTTCTAAACTAAACACAACACCTCAATTTTAACACAAAAGTTGATGGTTAACACCACATGTGGTGTGAATTAAATTAAAGTTTTGAGGATTTTCAATTTTTGTATTGAAAATACTGAAAACTTAATTTAAGCTTATTTAGAGTTGATTTAAAAAAATGTCCCTCAGAGGTGACCCCACCTAATTTTTTATAACGAATCAAATGGTGAAATAAATTTTATATGTTTATTTATTGGATAAAAAGTTATAATATCTTTTATATAAATTTTTACCAAAAATATTTCAATTTCATAATTTTTATGAAAAATTCATTTTTACTTAATTTTTACAAGTAAAAATGAATTTTCATAATTTTAAATTTTATTGTAATTTTATCTTTAAATGATAATTAGATTTTTATTTTTAAATATAAATTTGTATTTATATTTTTCTTTTTATAATAAAAATAAATTTATTTTATTTATATTTGTATTTTAATTTATCATTTGTGGTCTTTTGGTTATATAAAAATACCTCTAAGGCTCACATTCCCTCCCCCTAAAAAAAGAATATCACTTTGTAATATTGTTATTTCTAGTGTGCCTGAACCTTCTGAAGAGTTTAGTAGCTTCAGGTATGTCCTTTTCTGCTAACCATTCATCTTCACAAGCTGGGTCACTGTACCTAGCAAGGTATTCCCTTACTTTGTTGGTTCTCAACTTTCTTTGAGAACCTTGGTAATTCTCTTAATACCAGATGGCTCAAAGGGAGGTATAGCTTGGGGGATTTCATTGCTCAAGGGAAATATTTCAGCATCACTAGATTCATTTGGCTTTATCAAGCTCACTGGAAATTTAGGATGCTTATTGGTAAGTTCTTCAGATAATTCTACCTCAATGGCATTTTCTCCATGGAGGGCCTTAATAACAAAAGGTCCTGCAAAGGAGTCTTTAAGCTTTCTACATCCTTTGATGTCATTGAAGTTAGTGGTGAATACAAGAACTAAATCCCCCACTTTGAAATCTGTAGTTGCATGTGATTTATCCCAATTGTCCTTAGCATATGCAAAATAGTCTTTGATGCATCTTACTGCATGCTTTCTAGCTTTGTCTAGCATTCCCTTGAACCTAGCTGCTGTAGGATGTATTTCAACCAAATTTTTCTTAGAGAATCTTGAGGTAACTTGGGGGCTCCATCCTTTTTCTAGAATAGCAGGAGTTTCATTGGTACTGGCATGGAATGATGTTTTGTATGCAAATTCCAGTGGTGGCAACAGAGTACACCAATCATGGGTAAATACATCACAATATTTGAATTCAAGGCCATATGCACAAAATCTTCTTACCATGTCCTCCAAGGTCTGGATCATACTTTCAGCCAGACCATCAGTTTGTGGGTGGTAGGCTGTAGAGAAAGACAGCTTAGTGCCAAATAATTGGTGAAGATTTTTCCATAGTGCTGAAGTGAATTTGAGATCCCTGTCACTAATGATATTTGTAAATATGCCAGTCCATGACATTACTCTATTCCATATCAGAAGAGCTGTATCCATGGCTGTATCATCTTTGTGACATGGTAAAAAGATTGGATTTTTACTGAATCTGTCTACAATCACTAGGCAAGAATTATAACTTCTTTCACCTCCTGTTGGTAGGCCAGTTACCCAATCCATATAGACAATTTCCCAAGGTCTGCTGGGTTCTTGGATTTTGATCATATTCCCAAGTCTCTTGCCAGTGGATTTATTTGCCTTCTGGCATCTGTCACAGGTTTTGCAATACTCTGCAACATCTTTCTGCCACATTGGCCACCATATGCAGGTCTTTACTTTCTCTCTTGTTCTGTCTTCAGACAGATGTACTGAAAAGGGGCCGTCATGGCATTCTTTTAGTACAAGATTGATTAATGACCTATCCAAAACTGTCATGACATATGTGTGCTTGGTCCTGTGGTAAATTATACCATCCAGTAGGTGAAATGTTGCTTCATCATAGGACTTCTTCCATACTTCATCCAAGGCATGTATGAGAGAGTTGTCTTTACAGTCTTTGTTAAGCAATTGGCACAGGATGCTACAATTCTTATCTTGAATGTAACTGTGTCTTATTTCTTCAAAGAAGGTGGTGTTCAAGCCTGTAACACTTATTCCTTCTATTGGGATTTGTGGTTAAGCTTCTTCTAAAACATAAGCAGGATTATCAATATTATTTGGTAATGGCCATATGCTTAGTCCATCTACATTCTTATGAATACTCCCATCCGTATGAACAATAGTCATATTGCCTCTGTATTCCTGTATGGTTATTTTCCATCTGAGCATATGCTTGTTGGGTGTTTTCATGTTTAAAAGTGATTTGAAAGCTGTACAATCTGTTATCACTTCAAAACACATTCCTCTAAGAAGTAGTTCAATTTCTCCAAGGCCCAGAAAAGGCATAGACATTCCATTTTCCTTGCTCCATATCTGTCTTCAGTTGGTTTGATTTGCCTGGATATGAAACATATGGGTCCTTCTACAGGTTTATAATTTATCATCTGAGCTTGGTGAAGTGCAGCCCCCAGCCCATCCCCTGATGCATCAATATACAATTTAAAAGGCAATTTAAAGTCTGGCATCAGTAAGAGTGGAGAAGTGGTCAAGGCTTCTCTTAGACACTCAAAAGCTTTGACTCTGTCAACAGTAATTTCAAATACTGTGTCTTTGTCACACAATTTATAAAGTGGTCTTGCTATGGATGCAAAATCTTTAATGTGTTTCTTGTAATATCCTGCAAAACCTAAAAATGACTGAAATTCCTTTTTGTTCTGAGGCATGGGTTTTAGCAATACTGCTGCAACTTTGTTTTTGTCAATTCCAAGGGACAAACCAGATACAACATGTACTAGTGCTTTAAGTTCTTTAAATGCAAAATGGCATTACTTCAAGGAGATTTTCATGTTTCCTGATTGAATTTTTATCAAAACTCTGGACAATCTTTACATGTGTTCTTCCCAAGTTTTGGAACAGACAATAATGTCATCAATGTAAATGATTAACCATCCCTCTGAAAGTTCTTCAGGGAAGATCTCATTCATCATTATTTGGAAGTGTGAAGGTGCATATTTGATACCAAAGGGAATTCTTAAATATTCATACACTCCACAACAAACAATAATTCTCAAATATTTTCTTGCTCTTGGTGTAACCACATTTTGATGGAATCCTTTAAGGGCATCCATAGTGGTTATATACACTGCTTGAGATATTTGAGTAAGGGCAATTTGGATTTTTGGTATTGGGTACCTATCTGGAACAGTGTAAGTGTTTAGAGCTCTAAAGTCTCCAACCATTCTAGATTTTCCATTATCCCATGCCACTATCACTGGTGTAGTTATTTCTACTTCTTCATTGTGGCCTGCTTTTCTTATAACACCAAGGTCCAGAAGTTCTTGGTTATGAATTTATAGAGCTTCACTTGATTTTGGACTTTCTGGATATGCGGGTCTTCTTAATAATGGTGGATAAGGTCTCTCAATGTTAAGAATGATGTCAAGTTCATGACCAATAATTGCTCCTAGAGGTTCTTTGTCTGAAGAAAATGCTCCTCTGTGGTCATACAAAAGGGAAGAAAGTTCATTCTCTTGTTCATCAGTCAGATTAAGGCTTATTTCAGCCTCCTTCAACTGTTTAGATTTGAATTTTTCTAATTGTAAGTTGACTGGTGATACTTTATTTACTGTAATTTGTCTTTTAAACGGGAAAAAGGCAAATTGCTGATGCTTATTGTCTCCAATAGTAAAGTATCTGTCTTTGTTGTTATGTAAATCTATCCCATACATGATTTAATAGTCATTTCCCAATATAAAATGGGTAATAGAGCAGTTTTCCATAACAACAAATTCAACTGTGATTCTAAAATTCCCATTAATGTGTGGGAATATGACATTGGTCTCAAAGATTCCTAATGCTTTCATTGGATTACTTGCACTATTGAATTTTATACCATCAATTGGTAACAATTGGTCTTCAAAATTTGTACACAAGTTTTAAGAAAAGATTTTCCAACACAAGAGCAGAAGGCTCCTGGGTCAAGAAAAGGTTTTGTGGGCTTGTTTTCAATCACCACTTCTGCTATACAGGAGTTACCAGCTTTGTAACCTTTCCCCCTGTTTTGTTTTGTTTTCATAAGTTGTGCATCTTGAAATTTTGATAAATCAAGTTAACCATTGCTGAATTGTGGCAAGTGGGAATAAGATGCCAAGATGTCAAAAGTGGCATTGATATTTTCTATATCTTTTGAAGATTCAGAAAATATTGATGACTTATCATCTAAATTGTCTTCAATTATGTCATCTTTTTCAACATAAGATTTGTTTTCAATATCCATTTCATTGATTTTCCCCCTTTTTGGACATGTATTGGCTAAATGGGTGGTGCTTTGGCAAATATGGCACTTTCTGACTGTATCTGCAGGTTTATCTTTATTATTAGAATTTTCTTTGGGGTTTTTGTCCACAAAATCTTTCCAAGGTGTATTAAACCTTGTTTTGAGATTCCCCTTACTAGACCAATTTTGGTTCTGGTGGTTACTTCTTCTAATATATTGATAATATCCTCTGCTGAAGATTGTTCAGTAGTCCTGCTTTTGACAGGATGCTCTAAGACACCTCCACATTGTCTCAGAATCTTTCTATGGATCATAAGTTCTGAATTTTCAGGATATAATGCTGTTAATCTGTCTTTTTGTTGGTGAAACCATGGTAAAGCTTTGTCTTTATCAGCATTAAGTTTTGAAGATTCAAAGGCTGTTTTCATTTTAAACCTCCAAGAATCATTGGCCCATTTTTTGATAATTTGGGCTTTCCACCAAGTCCAACTTTGGTGTCCTTTTGCTTGTCTCAATTGGATATACCATCTGTGAGCTGATTTAGTAAATAAGGCGTTAAACCTGGCTGTTACCAATCTGTCTGGTAATTAAAAGTCTTCTTTGATCATGTCAATACCTCTGATGAATTCCATATGGTCATACTCTCCTTCACCACTGAAGTGAGGCCATTCCTTAAGTTTTGGAACTTCTTTTAAGAGTGCTTGGCCCACTGTTGGTTCCAAGCTATGAAAAGAAGTAGAAAATTCATTTTTTAATTGAGAATTTTCAATATCCAATACTTGTGGATTGGGAATCCCTGTACCCTCATTTTGATTCAGAGGTGTATACATTCTTGGTAAGGTGTTTAGTAGTTGTTCAATATCATTCATTTTAGTGTTGTTGCATCTTTGTGAACTTCTTAATTCATGTTGTAAGCGTTGTATAGAGGTTATTACATTCTTTTGATGATCATCCTCTTTATATGTCAGCTCATTTCATAATTCTGTTTGTTTAGTATTATCAAAGATAACCTCATTTAGCTTTATTGTTAATTTTGATATTTCCTCTTTTGAGGTATCAAAACACTTTTTAAAGGAAATTATATGTGTCTTTACTTCAGTCAATGATTTTGAAATATCATCAAGAGCTTTATTATTATCCTCTTTTATAGTACTTATGGCTTGTTTTATTCCTGTTCCAATCATGTCATCAATATTGAATTTAGAATATTTGTCTGTCAATTCTTTAATAATGGAAGATTGTTCATTTATCTTATTGCCAAAAGAATTATCATTATTGGAAGTTTTAATTGTTCTTAAAACTTTTTCAAAACATTTGAGTGTTTCATTGATTTGGCTCAGACTCAAGTTATGTGTTTTAAGATTGTCACAAATTGATGTATTTTATTGGAAAGATTAATTTTTACATCAATTATAGCTTCATACAACTGTGGAATAGAATCAAATATATCAGAAATCATTTCTGATATTTCTATCTGGCCTCCTCTTTCTTTTGTAATTCCATCATTGTTCTGGCCATCTGAAACACATTTTCTATGGCATCCTGTTGAATTTTCAGAATCCTGTAGCCCTGGCTGTAAGGTTTGGTTTCTGGTGGCTTTCCTTTGCCCTTGTTTGGAGCTTTTGGCTGCTTTTTCAGGTTGGAATTGCTGCTTCTGGCCACTGGGGCTATTTTTGGCACTTGCTTTCTGTACCTGATTTGCTTCTGCCATAATCACATCTATCACCTTTTTTGGGAGCTGCTTGGGGGGTTATAGCTGGCTCCTGATCTAGTTGAGGGATATTTTATGATTCAAAAGGCTTTAAAATAGTATTTTTACATCAAAAATTACAATTGGCCAAATTTTTAGCTTTCTGAAGGGTATTGCTTATATCCAAGTGAATCAATTCAGAAGATATTGGTTCAGGTTGGTTATTTTGAGTCACAATAACAGTACTATTATGGTCTGAATTCACAGTACTGGCAGGGATAATGCTGGTCACTGTTGAGGCTGTTTCAATGTTTTCATGTCTTACCACGTTGTCAGACACTAACATTAATGAAAAAGCCAATGAATTAAGTATAAAAAAGGTTATTTCAAAAAAAGAAATAAAAATATAAGCCTCACTTAGAATATGAAAAAATTATTTTTTATGGGTTTTTTGAATTGTAAGTATTTTTTATATATTTTTGAGATTTTTCAATATAAGAAAAAGGTTTAAAAAGGAGTAAAAAAATACATCACAGGTAAAATATCATGGCTGGGCCCTAAATGTAAGGTGTGGATATGAAACTTTGATTAAAAATCAAGTACTTTTCCTGCCCTCAAAATTTGTATAAGGTAAAAATCAATTAAAAATAGTAAGAAATATTATTCTTAAGAGAAAACACGCCAATTTTATTTTTTATAAATTTATTAGTATAAAACAATAATATTATAAAGATTTATTGTTTTACGACCAATAAAGGTTTATCCACAAATACTCTACAAGAGATATTTAAGGCTACAAAAGAAATTTTTTCAAGAGCAATTTCAATTGGAACTAATTGAGCAAAGAACTGCAAGAATTTAATTAAAGAACAAAGTCTTTAAAAAGATGTTTAAAGAGAAAACTCACCCAAAAGTGACCAGAGTGATTTCGGAAACAAAGAGAGAAAGTTTACAGTGATGAAAGATGCTTTAATTCACTTTTGGGGTGGTTCAGGGGTAAAAATGGATATAAAAATTACGAACAATGATTATAGAGATTTTTTCACGTGTTTAAAAGGTTTAAAATGATTTAAAAAAGGTGGTTGGAATCTTTTGTTTATTGGTTTAACAGTGTTTAAACTAATTATAAAAGGAAAGGATTCTAACATGAAGAGAAAAGTGGGGCAAAGAAGACATTCTTTTATAGCCATCAATTTTCTGACTCCAAAAGTAAAGTTTACTCTTGTCAGCAATTAAAAACAGTCTGATAACAGAAAAGCCAATTATGGCATCATTGACCCCTGGTTTAGACCAAAGCAGGGCTGCTTTAAGCCATTGTTTTGCCATTTTTAGCCATTTTACACCCTTAAATCAGCCATTACTATAGCAAAACCTGGTCTAGAGCCTTCAAAACACGCCATAATGTGCGTAAGAGGCGTAGAAATCAGTTAAAACTGTTTTTACTAACATTGTTTTAGCTTAAGGGTAGTTTTACCTTCTTGGAAGCAGTTAAAACTACCCTGGTTGGTATCAAAACCTCATCATCAATTTAGTTCCAGACCCTGTGACTCAATTCCAGGCCAAAAGTGATGAACCTTTGCGTGAAATTTGACATCTCACGCCTTTCAGCAAGGATTTTGGCAGTCTGGCTCCCCCTTAGAGCTAGAGTTCCTTTCCCCCCCCATTTTCATCTTTCCAATTTATTTTTTCCTTTAATTCCTCATCATGTATTATACTTGTAATTTAAATATGTAATTCAATTGAATTGTACAGTACAATACAGTAATAATTGATACCTAATATGTAAATCAAAGTTCACCTATGTAATACACGCACACATTTTGACATTTCAATTGAATTCAATGGAAAATACTTCAATTCCTTATAACTTCTAAACTAAACACAACACCTCAATTTTAACACAAAAATTAATGGTTAACACCACATGTGGTGTGAATTAAATTAAATTTTTTAGGATTTTCAATTTTTGTATTGAAAATACTGAAAACTTAATTTAAACTTATTTAGAGTTGAGTTACAAAAATCTAACTCAGAGGTGACCCCACCTAATTTTTTATAAGGAATCAAATGTTGAAATAAATGTTATATGTTTATTTATTGGATAAAAAGTTATAATATATTTACAAATTTTTACCAAAAATATTTTAATTTCATAATTTTTATTGAAAATTCATTTTTACTTAATTTTTACAAGTAAAAATGAATTTTCCTAATTTTAATTTTTTGTAATTTCATTTTTGAATTATAATTAAATTTTGATTTTTAAATATAAATTTTTATTTATATTTTTATTTTTACAATATAAATAAATTTATTTTATTTATATTTGTATTTTAATTTATCATTTGTGGTCTTTTGGGTATATGAAAATACCTCTGAGGCTCACATATTTTGTATATCACACTTGTGCGCTGTTTACAGTCACAGGCAGATGGCATCATTTGAAAAACTGAATGAACTCCTCCCTGACTGTTAAGCCACTTCTGGGCCATCCCAGAGCTTGAAAGGTAGTGAATGAGTTGTATATGAAAATGGTAAGGAAGTATATAATTCTTCTGAAATAATTGTGGAGGCAAAACAATCCAAAACCTACCTTAGTGGCCAGATGAAGGAATTGGACTGTGGAAGATCAGACATAAGCTAAGTCCAAGGCCAAGGAAAAGAAAAAGTCACCAAACCACAAATACAAGGCTACAGAATTCAAAATATTATAAATTATTTCTTTAGCTTCACCCCTTAGTTTAAAATTGTTTATAGCCATCAATAACATAAACCTTCATCTGTATAATAATAATTAAAACATATTCAAGAATCTTAAAAAAACTTAGTTTGAGCTACATGAATTATATTTGAATTTTTTTGCAAGATTTTACAAATACTAAAAGCATTGAACAATGATAATTTATTTTGAAATAAAACAAATGAGAAATCTATGATTATAAAACAGTCGAAAAACCATTATTGTAAGTTGAAAATGGATGAAATGTTTGCAACAACGTAGCAAAAGGCATAAATATTTTCAAAGAAGATCATGAAAGTATCCTTGATGATTTTAAAAATTTCATATCTGAATTAAAGACAAATACAATTTCTTTGGGAAATCTTTTTGAAAATTCAGAAGCAGAAGTATCCAAATTGATACCTCTGGAAGAGGTACCAAACCATCAAGAATGGCCATACTTCAGTTTTGAGGTAAAATCTTAACATATATAGCTTATTAAAGGTATTGAAATTGTGAAAGAAGACCTTTAATTTGAATACATTTTTGTAACACAAATATTTCACCCCTTGTAAACACAATCAGCCCATGGATTGTATCTCAAGTCAAGACAAGAACATGAAAATCAAAGACAGGCTTGGTGGGAAATTAAAATTACCAATGAATTGGCCAATTATTCTTGGAGATTTGAAGCTGAGAAAACCTTTGAATCTGAAAGAATTAAATTCTTACGCAGGGAAATCCTGAAATTGTTTTCCTGAGAAAGGACAGACTGATGGAATTATAATGTGAAATATCAGAATTTATGATTGATAGACCATTTTGAGAAATTTTAGATGAGATTCAAAAAGTTTTCTAAAAATAAGAAATACTTAAAAATCTTCAGGAGGAGATCATATTAATATACTAGAATAATTGAGAACTAGATCACGAATTGGTTATGGCAAGATGAATCTTAACAAGGGTTTACAGCACCCTGGAAATATTCTTTGGACAAGAATCCCAAAAAAAATCTGTTAATATAAAGAATTAATCTGAAGAGACCCTCAGAAAGTGCCACATCTTCTGAATTACCATATTCTGAGCCCATAAATTTATAAAAAGAGGAAAAAAATAATTAATTAAGCATTTCAAGAGAGCCTGATGAAGAAAAAGATGATGTGAATCAAGAGAATTTACATCATAAATAATCAATTTTTTTTGAATCTTTAAAAGATATAGAAGATATCAATATCAAATTTGAAATAATGGATCTTTACTCTCACTCACCAAGGTTGAGTAAATATAAAATAAATTTATAAAAAATGCAATACAAAAAATTTCAAAGACATATCAAACAGGGGAAAAGGGAACACAACTGTCAATTTCTGTGTAAAGAAAGGTGTGATTGAGAAAAAGCGCACTAGCATTGCAGCTGAATCAGGGGCCTTATTTGTTGTTGCTCAATCCTTCCTTAGAAATTTCTTACCAAATCTTTAGGATAAATTGTTTTCTCTTGATGGAATAAAGTATAGCAGCTCAATAATTGCAATGCAGCCATTAGTAATCTTTCAAGTAATTTCCCATATTCCCACGTATGAGTTGTACCCTGAGAATAACTGTTGAATTGGTTGTTATGGATAGCTTCTCAAGTAATTATTTTATATTTGGAAAGGATTATTCAGTCATGTATGGAATAAATTTGCACAATTCCAAGAAAAATACATTACTATTGGTTACAATGAGCATAGAAATATGCCTTTTTTCTCTCCAAAAGACAAATTACATCAAAAAAAAGTATCACTATTAAGCTTATACTTTAAGACATTCAAAGAAGAACAAATGAAGAATCTGAATTCAGGCTTTGTCTTACTGATATACAAGAATCACACTGTAATATTTCATATGAACATAAAGCGGCATTTGCCTCATGTCGAGAGCCATTAAGGGAAATAATTGGCCATGAAACTGAAATAAATTTGAGCATTGAAAGGCCTTCATCAGCACTATCAAGAGGGCCTTCATACTTAGAAATTCCAAAGTCAATCAAAGACCTTGAGCTACAATTGGAGAACTCTTACTTCTCTGTGTAATGAGGCAGGTTGACCACAATTGTGAAAATAACTACACCAGTAGTAGTTAAGTGGAATCATTTACAATCCAGAATGGTTGGTTATTTTGGCATTTGAAATATTTACACTGTCCCAGACAAGTAGCTCATACTAAAGATACCAGTTCACCTTACTAAAATATCTCAATCAGTGTTCATGAGAACTTTGGATGACCTAAAGCAATTTCACTCAAATGGGGTGAGACCAAGAGAAAGAAAATATCTGAGAATTTTGGGTCATTTTGAATTGTATGTATACCTGAGGATGCCTTTGGGTATAAGAAATTCACCTTCACACTTTTGAAGGATGATTAATAAAAGATTTCCTGAGGAAATTTAAAAATCATTGTTGATAACGTAATGTTTGACTATGAAACAATAAGTAAAACTTACTAATATTTTACTTATTGTACTATGAATTTCCTTATGAATGAAATAAATAAGATAAAAATAATTATACTAATAAAGAATTATTATAATTATGGTGTAAAATAATTAAATTATTAAATAAATATAATAATATAATTTCTATTATAAAAAAAATAATATAATAAGTAAATATATTAATATAAGATAATCAATATATTTCAAAGCACTTTATTATTGCTACCAACAAATAATAAAGGCGTAAAAAATTGTTTTTTATTAATAAAAAACAATTAATAGGAATAATATTACTAATATCAAAGTTATAAATTCATATAAATACTATCTATATCAATTATAGAATTATTAAAATAATGATAGAGAAAATTTATTATAATAAGAGAAATAACCTAATTTTAATGCTTAATATAATAATTTTGAATAATTTTACGCCAAAAAATGTAAATAAAACTTATTTAAACTATAGTTACAATAAACCCTCAGAGAAATTACAATTTTTCTTGATTTTAGGTGGAATAGAGGTTTTTTTAAGAGAAATTTAAACAAAACAATTAAATAATTGCAATAATCACATTGTAGATGATGATTATAATAAGATTACCTTTGGTCTTTAATAATATAAAAGTTGTATATATAAAGAATAAAGAAATTACCTTTTTATTTAATGATTTAATGTTTTGGAAGCGTCTGAGGGGAAAACAGAGTAAAAAGAGCTCTATTTATAGTAAATACCTCCCTCCTAGAGTCCATAAGGCTTCTAGTAGACGTGTACTGATGCTTTCTATTAGAATGTATCAATATTTCAAGGTTTGGTGATGATGACATCATGATCAAACCATCTTACCTCATAATTACGCCATTATTTAGAGTTATCACTATAAGTCTAAGTTTGATGACATCATAGGCTTGGAAGACGCCCAAACTTTGTGGATTTTATTATTATTATTCACCAGTTTCATCACTTATATGACTGTTAAACTTAAAATAAGATTACAGTGGGTGGTCTTAAATGATCAAATTTAAGCTTAAAGGTTGATCATTAATAACTTTTGATTTATACACGCTAAAGCTATTCTGAGAGTGGATTCTGATAGCTTGGCATGTTCTCATTAAACTTCCAAGAGCATTTCATTGAATCATCAAAACTTTATTTTTGATGTTTTTTCTTGTAACTCATCTTTTCTGTCAAAATTTAATATTTTAGACTTCAAACCATGATTTCACGGGGTTATACCTTGAATATTGTAATAAAAGATACATCATTTTTCACAAATGAAATAGTAGAATCCAACTGTCTACTTTTTTTAAGTTTGGACCACTTTCACAACAAAGTGGTCAACAGCTCTATTGATTTTAATCAATAATCCCTTACAGGTTTTACCCTTGTTCATAACTTAGAAATAAAGTTCATTTCTGTATTCCTACAGTAATTACGTGGTGACTTTATTTTTGGTTCATCACTCTATCATGTATATTTCAAAAGATATTAGCTAGAATCCTTGAATATATGCGTTGACCAAAAAAGTGCATATATTCAGCTTAACTCCTTGAGTATTGACTTTGAAAATTAGCTTCTTAGTTTTTTTATGTGTATATTTTAACTGAGAAGCCAATGGTATCATTTATTTCACATGTTGATTCATTGGTATTTGAAATAATTAAGGATTCACGTTTTTTATAAGGTATTATTACTTATAACTCATTAAATATTGACTTTACAGATATGCAATAAAAATGGTATATGTGTATTTTACCATGGGGAAACCAATGTCATAATTTATTTCACATGCTTATTCATTTGTTTTTGAGTTAAACAAAGTTTTATGCCTATTTATGGCATTTTTGTAGCTTTAAGGTAATTATTTTTAATGTATAATTATTTTAAATCTTTCTTGTGACCTTTTTGGGTATGTGGTCATTTCCCAAAGGTTCACAGATAATATGAATTTATTAAACTATTTTTTTACCCCAAGACTTGGGAGGAACACATGACTAGATCATCTAGAGTTTTGGGAAGAATAAAATCAGTCAAAATGAAAGTTTTTCTAAACAAAAGTCACCTTGGATTCAAGAAACAAAAATCACTAGGAAATTTAGTGTTTGGTATATTCCTTTAAATAAAAAATATAAAGCTTGAGAATTCTTAGTAGAGCCTATGCCTCAGAGCAAAAAACAGTAATTTCTAGCCTTTTCTCAATATTAAAGACAAAATATTAACAATTTTCCATAAATTGAAAGACCTCTTTATAAAATATGTTACAGAGAGAAGGTTTTTAAAGTGACTTTTTATAGAGTCAAACCCTTTCAATCTCTGAGACAATCCATAACCACCCATGCACCACTACAAATTATAGATTTCAAGCTGTGCTTCAAGATTCATGTTTATGCATCATGAGATGGGCTAGTAGCTGCACTTCATAAAAAGAAAATCAAAGAAACTGAATCAAGATATGGAGAAAGTAAAGTGAAATTTGTATAGCTTTTTTGGGCTTTGAAATAACCAAATTATTTACTTTAAAGGCCTGTTTTTGAAGTGATAACAGATTTTACCTTTTTTAAACTACTTATCAAAATGATAAGACTCAACTGTAACCTGCCTAGATGACAAATATTTGTACAAAAACATAGAGGCAATATTACCATTGTACATAAATGAGGGAATATTAACAAAATTCCAGATGGATTAAAGAGAGGGTCTTTACCCAATGAAATCAAAACTCCTTGTCATGCTCCATAAGAAGCCTTTATACAAATACTAATACAAGGAATTAATGTTACAGACTTGAATACCACTGTCTTTGAAGAAGTCAAACAATATTTTATGCTGGACAAGAGCTGTGGATTTTTATGCTATTTTCTGGCTAAATATTCTAAAGATATTTCTTTTAGTCATTCCTTGGATGAAATATTTTTAAATTAGAACTATGAAGGAATTTTTTACTTATTTGATGTTGTCAGGCTGACTCTATGATAAATTGATAACAAGTGTATTTACAACTTAACTATGACTGTGACACCATAATTTAAGACAAAGAATAGAGCTGATAGTATTACTTAGGGCTTTAACATGAATTATGATGGCTTTAGTGCTTGGCAGCCTGTGACTCCAAACCAGAGCACAAGCATGACAGCCAAAATACCATAAACCAATGGTATAGCCAAGATACCACCAAAACATGGAGCTGAGCCAAATTAGATTGAAATCTATCAAATTAAAGAGGAAACTCACCCGTTTCTGAATATCTAAGGCCCATCACCATAGGACAAAGAATAACAAAGTTATTCCTGCTCAAATTTGTTGCTGAGCATAAACATTAATTTTCACCTCTCATCTAAAATACAGCAGGAGAGGCTAAACCCCATCAAATGGGTATTATAAATGAATCTCTAATCCAGGGCTATCCAATGGTACTAGCCAAACTGAGCTAGAGCCAGTATTACTTGAGTTATGGCCAAATTCAGGCCAAATAAGGGTGAAGAAAACATTCACCTCTCATCTAGCTTTTGCAGTTTTGGCATGAGATACCTAAAGTGAGATCCTTTTGCAAAGAGCACAATCAGGGCTATCTGATGATGTCATCCACCTCCCCATATCTCAACTAGAACAAAAGCTATGGGGCAAAGAAGCCCAATACAGCTTTTTGCCTAAATCACGCAAATGTACAAAATTCTTGTACATGGGATACCTTTGCCATATTTAATGATACCCATCTCAATTGAGGTACCGTTGTGTAGAGCACATGCAGGACTACACACTGAACCAATTTTGAGGTTGATATCTTAATAATTGACAAAGGTATGGCTGTTTTAAGGTCAGATTCCCACCTGCTGTCATATACAGCCTTACCATGGGATAATGTCCCATAATCATGAATATGAGGTGTCAAATAGACAAAGAAGGTTGTTTTTACTTCAATAACTAATATTTCAGTCAATAATGGGGTCCCATACAGTTTCTGTACAGCATTCTACATGTCATACACGTCAGAATCAGGCTCTGAGGTCCCCAGATGAAATTTTTCACCCTGTATTGGTGAAAACTTCCCAGATGTGGTTTCAAAACCACATCTGAGCCCAATACAGGTTAATACAGTTCTTAGAAAACCACAAGTCTGTCTCAGAGATTGAAAACATCTTCACTTCCTCTATGTGGAAAGGTCTAGCACCATTTCCACCCCATTTCAGGATAAAAAGGAGGCTTTTCAGAGCCAGAATTGCTTTCCTCATCCTGCTCTTGAATTCTTACGCAGTACAACTGTCAAAAAAGCTATACTTTTAAAAAATAATCAGGTATACTCTTAATTTTAAAGTATTGTAGTCTTGATTATTGTAATCCAACAGGCAAAGCTGCACCCATGCCTTTGAATAGCACTCACCACCACTATACTAGTATAGTAAAGCCTTTTTATTTTAAATTAAATAAATTATTATCATTATTACCATCATCACAAATCTTTATAAACTATTTTTTCCATGTCACAGTCATAGTTAAAGCCTGTAAACACTATTAGACATCTTTATCATAGACTCAGCCTGACATTTTGGGGGCCTGGCCGTGTTTTTTGACCATTTTGGGCCTTATAAGTGAGGTTTTTACTTATTTTCTTTGTTTTCTGACACTTGTTTTATATTTTTGGGCGTAATTATTTTATAATAATATATATTTATTTTATATTTATCCTTATACTCATATTAAAAACAGTACTTGTCACGTGGCTAATAACCACAGGACCCTTATTTTTGGCATTTTTTGTATATAAAAACACTTTTAGCCATTAATAAAGTCTCAATTTTTAATGAAATTAAAACACCTCATACTTATAAGCCAACAGTTGAGGTGTGGTTGGGCATATTGTTAACTCAATTACCCTCTTACATACCACTTTTTGACAGTTTACACTTGCTAATTACAAGTTATTCTATGAGATATTGGCATACAAACAGTATACCAAATATCAGTAAGCTGTATTTCTGACGTGAAATTGTTAATTCCATTACACTGTCATTGTACAAGGCCAGAGGCCAGTCTTATATCTGAAAATAGCATTTTAAGAAGTCTTAACTGTCAAACCCTATTTTTCCTGTTTTACTTCAGTGGAAGATAACTTCATACCACTAGAAAGCCAGTCACAGGCCAACACACCAGTGAAACCCTCAGAATCAGAGGGCAGCAAAGGCAAAGGAAAGAGGCACAGTGAAGGCCTGATAACAGAAAAAAGGTGGACACCCATTGCCACACAGAAGAGTAGAAAACCACGAAATTCTGCTTCAAGACAAGGTAAACCACCCTTGATAACTTGTACAGGGAAAATTACTATAATTAACCAAGTTGTAATCTCTAAACGTAAATTGCCCAAATCAGCAGACAACAAATTTGTACAAGGCACAGTCAAAGGTAAATACATTAAGAACATAAAGTTTTTGACTGCTTGCAAACACTAACATGCAACCTGTACACCTCAGAGATCTTGGCTTCCAAAGGAACCAGCCAGAAGACAGAGAAGGCTTGTCCAGAACCAGAAGACCTGAAAGAGGACACCTTGGACACAGTAGTGGATGCCAAAACAATGAGGGAGATAATATCAACCCTGCCATTCACACTCCAATTCAATGGAGACCTCAAAACAGGGGATTGGAAAGACATGGATCAAGTTCTTCAGCTCCACCAACTCCTCAAGGACCTATTCCAATGGAGCATGGACAACAAGAGGTTCAACCTGGCATCTCACTGGGCAGAGATTGGAGCAAGTTGCCAGAAGATCTGTCTCAAAGAGATAGACTTCAAAGACCTTATGGTAATCACCAAAGGTTGGAATCCTACCAGGAAGTTCAGACTCCTGGAGGAAAGGGCACAGAGGATAAGGGAGGATCAAACCATTATCCAAGCTATAAAAGAACAGTTAACCCCAACAGGGCCTAGTCATATTCCTTCAGGATCACAAGGAGCAGGCCAAATCAGCTCTCCAGTGGCTTCATACCATTCATACACCAACGGATCAAGACCAAGAGTCACCACTCTTCACAATTCCAGGAGGTTTCCAGGAGAAGAAAAGGATACAAGGGGAAAAATAAGACCTCTTTCAGCCAAAGGCAGAAAGAATCAGACTGATGATCCAGAAGTTGTTGGATTTGGTGAAAGAGGTGCACAAGAACCAGAATTAGTTTTAAACCATTCTAGAATCAGTAGTCCTAGTAATAGAAACATTACCCCCACTCAGACTGAACAAAACATTGTCACATCTGAGGGTAAAATCAACAGTGATACACTGTGGTTACAAATGTCCCAATATGCTGAGCAATCTGCAAAGCAGTTTTCAGAACTCAAAGCAAGCCATGAGAGGATGAAAAAATTAACAGCCTACATGGATAAAATTGTTAAAACTCTTCAGAAAGTACATGCTCAATTGAGCAAAACCTCTGAAGAAACCAACAAAAGACTGAATCTAGTCTTTGAAGAACAACACCACAGCAAAAGGGAAAGGGATTGTCTGGATCAAAACGTTACCAATTTGTTCAATGTCTACCATAAATTGAATCCCCAACCACAATGCCAAGTTATGGAAAATCCATATCAACCAGATGACATCAGACCAGATCCCATGTTTATGAATAAGGCAAGATCTCCATCAAAATACCCGGATGTAGATGGCATGTCTTGTTCAGAGAAGGAAGCCTTGAAACAGCTTCCTGAGGCCTCAAGCTGGCCCAAATTCTCTGGAACAGGAGAATATTATCATATAAAACTCATAGATTATATTGATGGACTCTTCAGTTATGTACCAAGAATACCAGACTACTGGATTACTGCTAGATTAAATACAGAATTTAAATTTCATGCTAGTATATGGTACACAGAAGTGAAAGAAATCCATGGCAGAAGAAACTGGGCATGGTGGAAGAGTCAAATCATCCAAAAGTACACTAATGGAACTTGGATATGGCAAAAGGCCATGTCATTTGACAATGACAAATATTCTATGGACAAAGATCCATATGAGTGGTTTCTTAGACAGTCTAAAAGACTTAAAGCCATTGACCCTCAGATGAACATCCAAATGAGGAATCACAAACTTCTGACACAACTGCCAGGAGAACTAGAGCATGCAGTAAAATGCAGATGCAATCAAAATTGCACTCTAGATGACATTGCTAATAACTTACAAGAAATAAGGAAAAGAACTGATATAGGGAAATTTACCCCATATAAGAGCAGTGGTTTCAAAGAGAAATAACCTTTCAGGGTGGAGTTTAAAGCCAAACCCAGAGAAAGGGTGGCAGAAGTGACAAAGAAGAAGAATTCTTGTCACAATTGTTGTTCAACAGACCACTATGCCAACAACTGTCCAAAGGCAAAGAAAAAAGTCTATGCCATTGAGAAAGTACCAGAGGAGGAATCCCCAACAGAGGATTCTGAATCAGACTCCATGGGTGATGCCATCAGAGAACCATCTGATGATGACCAAGACCCAAGAGAAGAATTTCTGGTAAAATACCAAGAGGAAACCCCACTAGATATTCAGGACATACAGTTGGAAGCAGGCATGCCACAGTATGCTGCCAATAAAAACTTGTGCAAACACACACAAGATGCACAAACATTCCTGGTTACACCAACTAAAGGAATGGCATATATACATGGAACAGCCACTAAAATTACTGTCTGTATTGACAATGCTCAACATCCATTGATCATTGATAGTGGGGCACACTGCTCCATAGTGGCCAGAAATTATCTGGAAAATCATTCCGCAAATTGGGAAAAACAGCTCTTTCCCACCAAGGCAAAGAACTTTAAAAGTGCCTCAGGGAAGATGACTTCCATTGGTATAATTATCAAAGAGATAATTATACCCCGCAGGAAGGGTAATATCAGACTCAACCTCGAGTTTGCAGTACTTGATGATTCCCACATCCAAGGGTTCTTACTGGGAACAGACTACCAGAGGATGTATGGCATAGATATTTACAACAATAAAAATAGCCACATTACCATTGGTATCAACAAGGAAAAGAAATTTTCACTTGATTTATACCATATATCTTCTCAAGATCCACTAGCAGGACTTCTGAATGAAGAATTCAGAGCAGGAAAGTTTAGCACTACCCTCACCAGTAAACGAAACCTAAGTTTACTGAAGATGCTGAGAAATAACAGACCAGCATTTTCCATTGGTGAAGAAGCATTAGGAAATATAAAAGGCCATGATATAGAACTATATCTGGATGCAGCAACACCTTATCCACCCATGCTTAGGAGACCTCCTTATCCAGCAAGCCTGGAAACCAGGAAAGAAATTGAGAAACATATCAATGAACTCTTGGACATGGATTTCATCAGGAAGATCAGACATAATGAAATAGTGGAAATAACCGCTCCTGTCCTAATAACCTGGCATGATGGCAAGTCTAGACTGTGTGGAGACTTCAGAGCTCTGAATAACTACACTAAAGCAGACAGGTACCCTATACCCAGGATACCTCATGCCTTGTATAAACTGGCAAAAGGCAAATACATAACAAAAATGGATTGTATGAAAGGCTTCCACCAGAATGGAGTTAAACCAATACCCTGAGACATGGGAAGACCATGTACATTACATAGACAGAGTGCTAAGCAAATGTACACCCATCAATCTGAAAATTCACTGAAAAAGTGTAATTTTGGCCAACAAGAGCTACTGGCTCTAGGACATAAAGTCTCAGGTCTTAGTCTGGCAATTGACCAGAATAAAGTAGCAGCAGTACTGCATAAGCCAGTACCAAAGAGAATCAAAGAGATGCAATCTTCCCTTGGGGTTGCTAGCTACTATAGAAACCACAGCAAGAAATTTGCCCACATAACTAGTAGTTTATACAAGTTGTGTTCAAATGATGTAGTTTTTGAAATCACCAAGGAAAGGAGCAATGCATATGAGAGGATCAAATATGAACTCACAAAAGCACCTTTGCTCATCTTACCTGACTTTGAACTACCATTCAAGTTATACATAGATGCAGAATGTAGTCAAGGCCTAGTAGCAGCCCTTCACCAAAGACAACTTGTAGATGGTGAACCAAGAGAGGGAGTAACATGTTACATCTCTGGAAACTGAAAGATTCAGAGGCCAGGTATGGGGCCACCCAGACTGAATGTCTATGCTTAGTCTGGGCTCTGGAAAAACTCCATTATTATCTGGAGGGTGTAGCTTTGGAAGTATACACAGATTGAACAGCCTTGAAGTCTTTACTGAACATGAAGACTACAAATAGACACATGCTAGGGGGTTTCCTTCACACCTTTCCAATACAAAAAGAACATTAAAAAGCTAAAATAAACCATTTAACCCAAATCTATGCCAAACATCCATACTTCAGAAGCAGGATCTGCGTGCCCACAAATTTTATTAAATCAAATTTTCCCAAATTATTATTCTCAATTGATCCAAAGTGGTTCTCCACTCCACTTGTTTTCAATTCAAATGCAAAGAAATTATACAGACGGAGTGAAAAACTTCCTCCACAAGACCATGGAATGATAATATCATCCATTCTATCCTTAAGGTAAAATATACCCCAAATGTCTTCATGCATTATCAACCCTCCCCTAATACTTCTTATCCAGTCAAGTATTTAAACATCAGATGGTCACTGAACTACCACATTCCATATACCTCATGATCTCACTACCATATTTGAACATCTCCAATTAGAGCCACTTATTGAAAACTATATATGTTGTCCTGAATGTTGCTTCTTTAATGGCCTTACTTAATATGTAATAACTGACCAACCCCACCATCAATTCCATAAAGAACCAAATTATAATGATACCCCTTTCACACAATCATTAGTAAAATTCATTGATTCATTTGATCCCTGAGCCACAAACACAACCAACATCAAACATTA
Organism: Austropuccinia psidii; assembly: GCA_023105745.1. NCBI lineage: Eukaryota > Fungi > Basidiomycota > Pucciniomycetes > Pucciniales > Sphaerophragmiaceae > Austropuccinia > Austropuccinia psidii. The sequence continues at coordinate 28,399,335 of JALGQZ010000003.1, forward strand.
ATTTATCCCAAAAAAATATTTTATTTATGAACCATTGAGAAATTGGCTAGCCAGATTTCTCCAGAAGGCTGTAATTATGGAAATTCTGAATCCAAATCAACAATCTCAAATAACTGAAGGCTCCCCCAAATGTGAAATCTGGAATGGTTTGGTGTGGAGATGCTTCACTGGAATAAGAAATATCAACTAACCCCCATTCATGTCCTCCCCTGTGCATTAGCCTTCCCAATTTATGTGGATTAGTTTAATGTACCATTTTGAATCATTTTTCCTCAGCAATTCAATGATGGACTTTTCAAGACTCAATTCTCATGTTGGTAGTCAACTCACTTGTCCACCAAACCATTTTTTAAGGAAGGTATCCAAGAACTGAAGCTTTCAATATATGGGGACTCTCAGAAGACCACTCAAGGATACCAATAACCTTGCCCTTCAGGTATTGGTGAATTCCAACACAGAAGTATGCCTCCAAGGGGATATGGGGCAAGTACTCATTGAGGGTATTTTAAAGACGTTTTTAGTTCTAAAAGAATTTTTCAAGTAATAAAAAGCCCCAGAAATTGTTGAATAACTCAATTGACACATACAGGGTGTATTAGATCAACCTGTATGGTATTGAACCTTTTGGGTCAATTAATAATCTACTGTGAGAATTCAAGACACAAAGTTCAATTCTAAAGATGGCTATATCTGTATTTTCCCAAAAACAGTCAATATAGTGGAGTGCTCAACCCTCCAGGATCAGTCTTTAAGATTTTCACATATATTGGCCACCTTGTCACCCCTGGCGACCTTCCACCAGTTGATTAATCTATTGGATTTCTTTTTATTGATATTTCACTTGCATTATTGGAAGTAAGTACTAGTAGTAATAAGTCAGTCATTTTCACATTCTTTGATTTTCAGTGGATATTGGTGGTCATATCCTTTACTAATTCCATTTTTCTTTCTGGCAGGTTGAAACTGTGAATTGAGGATTGGTTTGGTTGGATCTTTGGCTTTGGATTCCTTTCTTACACTGGGGAAAATCTCCCATCAATTGTTGGCGATTGATGTCACGTTCTGGTATTCCATACCAGTTCTTCCAAGGTTCAAATCCACAATTTCAAAGCTAAAACTTTGATCAATAATAATAATAATATATATATATATAAAGAAAATAAAGATAAAAAGTGAAAGATAAAAGTAAAGAAAAATTGGCAAGAAAAAGGAGGATAGTTATATTAAAATAACAAAAATAAGTATTCCACTGGAATCTACATCAAATTTTACCTATAGTCACATATTGCCTCAACCCCATAATGTCAATAATTTTCTAGATATCATGGATTAAAGAAGAGAAATGATACTATACACTCTATACTAGGTACAACAATATGCTTAAAGATAATGCAGCTTGTCTAAATATTCAATATGAATAAACATGTGTAATATTACATAAGTGATACCATTACTCTTACAACATCATGTGTTACATGTCTTGACATAAAAAAAACACTTACATATAAGTTAACATAGTGTTACATTACTCAATCCCCACTTAAACTCCCATAACCAAACATTACAGGTATTATTTACAAATTAAATTTTACATAAAGAAATACTCAACTGAATACAGATCAAGGCTGTGAAGAAGAAAAATAAGGTTAGTAGAGATAAGAATACAGTTATTTAAAATGGTGCAATCAACCAAACATATGGTGCAATATCTGTATCAAATGACACCATTCCAAATTTAACCACCAGCATAAATGTCTCAAGGCTGTGAAGAAGAAAAATAAGTTTAGTAGAGATAAGAATACATTTTTTAAAATGGTGCAATCAACCAAACATATGGTGCAATATCTGTATCAAATGACACCATTCCAAATTTAACCACCAGCATAAATGTCTCAAGGCTGTGAAGAAGAAAAATAAGGTTAGTAGAGATAAGAATACAGTTTTTAAAATGGTGCAATCAACCAAACATATGGTGCAATATCTGTATCAAATGACACCATTCCAAATTTAACCACCAGCAAAAATGTCTCAAGGCTGTGCATAATAAGAATAAAGTTTAGTTAAAATATAAGTATAATTCAAAAAGTATGGTGCAATCAACCAAACATATGGTGCAATATCCTGAACAAATGACACCATTCCAAATTTAACCACTAGCAAAAATGTCTCAAGGCTGTGCACTGACAATAATAAGGTTCAGAATGGTGCAATCAACCAAACATATGGTGCAATATCTTGATCAAATGACACCATTTTTAATTTACCCACCAGCAAAAATGTCTCAAGGTGGAATTTTTTCTAAGTCCCTTGTTTTTGGAAGGCTCTATGGAGGGCCCAAAAGGTATAAATAAAGGGCCTCTCTCCCTGTTTTTCCCCCCATGCTTCTGATTCAGACAATAATCTTGAGGATCAATCCATCCCTTCTCTAGTAGGATAATCTAGTATTTATATTGAAAAAGATCAGTAGCAAGGCTCAGTATCTTATAGTATTATTGATGATTAATTAATGAAAGATATTTATAATATTAATGAAAGAGCTTAATATTATTTAATAGTCTTACCATTAGAGTAGTAGTGTTGAAGTAGTGTTTGAAGATATTATCATTGGTGATCTTATCTAATTTATCAATAACCCTTATTTATAGAAGGGATATCATCTTACCCTTATACCTTATATCATAAGCCCTTTAGGTATATTGGATTATATTTATATTGATCCTAATAGTATTATATTACTATTATATCATTTATATCTTACCCTTATATTAAACAGAACCACCCCTAAAGAATTATCTTACCCTTGAATTATTATAGCTATATTGATAGTATTATTAAATCACCTTTAAAAGTATTAGCTAGCTATCAAGATTATTATTAATATTAATAGTGATCTTAAACAATATTATTTAGAATATCTCAGGTATTGAAAGAAGGAATACTAGAAGAATTACTTAAAAAGAATTATAATCAATAGCAAGAAAGTTAAGCAAACCTAAATTATTCAAAAAAAATATTAACTATTACCAGTATTATCATAGTGATATTTTATTGACAGACTGATAGAGACTGCTGAAGAAAATTCTCTAATTGAAAAGCCACAAAACTAAATAATTGATTTGTGATCTCATCAAAAAGGGTATCTTTTTCAGTATATTTAGAGGGGCAGCTAATACACCTTAGCACCCATGGTTATTGGCTCATTCTGAAATTCAAAACAGACTCACCAATAATTTCCCCCTCAAGGTACTGCCTATTATTTATCCCACAACAAAAGGAGTTCCCACATCTGGTGTCTCAGCAGTGGCCTTCCAATCTCAAGTATCATTAATAAGATCACCTTACCAATCTTAAAAATCATCAAAAAATCAAAAAAATCAAAAAAATCAAAAAGACTCAATCAAAAAAAAATTAAAAATTAAATCATTGTTTAGATCACAATTATAATGGAGGAATCATCATCCTCAAAGAAGGCTCTAACCTTGGAGGAGGAATTGGAAAAAGAGCAGTCAAGAATTGAGGAATTAGGTCAGGAAGAAAGTGAAGAAGAGGATTTTTCTTATTTAGAAAATGATGAAGAATTTCAGAAGAAAAGGTTAGAATTACAGAAGGCTATGGAAAGAGCTGCAAGAAGACATGGAAAGAAGACAAAATCAAGTCAATTCTCACCTGAAACGACTGGGGATGCAACTATTGAAAGAATGCTCAGACCCCAGCAACCATCACCATCACCAACCCCAAAGATATTTGCAACATCCACACCAGAAACATTGCCAAGAGCTGCAAGATTTGCAAAAAGGGTACATATTACAACACCAACTCAGCAACCTGAAAGAGTTACAATACCCACAAGAAAGATTGTTAAAATAAAGGCAAAGGATTATAACCTCAACTTTGATGGGAGTGATGTTGAGGATTTTATCAAGAGAGCTGAAAGGATAGCATCAATTGAAGGAGCCAATTCAAGGGATTTGGCCATGCAAATAGCATTCTGGAGTGAAGATAAGGATATCAGATATGAAATTGAAGGAATGCCAGGATATGAAATGGAGGATTGGGATCAATTGAAAAAGGAAATGATCAGTAAATGGGGAAAGGTGGAAACAGAAAGAAGACACAGGAAAGATTCATTAACAAGACTATTTAATCAAACTCAGCAGGAGGGAGGAGTCAAAAGTTTGTCCCAATACAGAAGGTTCATTGGGGAATATGACATAATTTCAAAATATCTGCTGAAGTATGGGTATATCAAAAAGGAAAATGATTATCATGAAGATGTCTTTGATTCCTTATCGCCAGAAATTAGAAGTAGTGTTACTAAAGAAATGATCAAAGACAGGACCATGGTTCAAGCAAGAGATGGAGGATATATCTTACCTGAGATGGATATCCTCAGAAATTATATTGAGGTAGAATTGGAGGCAGCAGTAGTTATTAAAGGGAAATCACAATTATCAAAGTCAGATGAAATCAAAAACAAAAAGAAAACCAGATTTGAAGATGAAAGCTGGGAGGAGGTTATCAAGAAAATGAAAGATATTACAAAGAAAATAAAGAATCCACCAGCTCAAGAGGCTCATGTTAATGAAGCACCAAAAGAAGTCAACCCAATGAAGGATGTGTTGGACCAGCTGAAAGAACTATCAGAGGCTGTTAATCCACCAAAGAAGGTCTGGAAGGATAAACCAAATACACAAGGATCAGGCTTAGCACCAAATGCACAACCATTCAGACCAAGAAATACTCAGGCACCTTTACCTGCAAATTATCAACCTTATGTTCCAGCACAACTATATCCAAGACCACCCTTAAAGTGCTATTACTGTTTTGAAAATGGTCATTCATTGACAAGATGCAGCTACCTGGCAGAAGATATGGAAAAAAGAATTGTTAGTAGGCAAGGATTAAATTTCCTTTACCCTAATTTCCAAAGAGTACCTTCAGAAGGAACCAAATCTCCATAGGACTTAGTCAGGGAATTTGATAAGGAACAAAAAGAAATTTCAAATAGGATAATTGAAAAGGAAAAGCCTCTATCAAGACCAGAAGATCAAAAGATAGTTGAGCTGAAAAAGGAAGAAAAAGAAGTTTCAATTGCTCAAGTAGAAGACTGGGGTAATTGGGAACCACCAACAGTATCTTCACCCACTGAGATGTTGGAAACACATGCAACTCTCAGACAGACAAAGCAAAGATTGGCTAGGCAAGAAAGACAAAGTATAGAAGATTCTCAAAGTAAAAAGCCTATACTACCAGGAACCTATCATGAGGATGAGGCTGAAGAGGAGATAAAGATGATTGTTCCAACCAAATATAAAGATAAACATACAAAAAGAGATGAAACATTTGAAGGAAGTGAAAGTAAAGAAAAAGAGAATGTTGAGGAGGAAAGTCACAAGCTAAATAAAAAGATGGTTCACCACAAAACTGAAAAGAAGGAATTAATAAAGGATAAGAAAGAATTAAAGGCAAAATTAGCAATTGAAAATGTAATAAAGAAAATCTTGGAACAGAAAATTAACTTAACCTTGGAAGAAATATTATCAGTTTCACCAACCTTCATTCACAGGCTTCAAGGGATTTCTCTTGAAGAAAAGGAAGCTATCAAATCAGTTAACACTTTGGACATTAAAGAAGATGTTATTTCTATAAAAATTAAAGACTTTGAAAAACCAAGACTTCATTATGCCTGTCCACTTGGGTTCATGCAAGTATTTGTTGGAAAAGAAGAATATCCAGTAATGGCACTGGTAGATACAGGATCAGAGCTCAACATAATCACTGAAGATGCAGCAATAAAAGCCTCTCTTCCAAATAGAAAGCTCAACATGAATTTAAGAGGAATTGGAGGACATACAACATCATTAATTGGATTGGCTGAATTCACACAAGTACTTTTGCCTTCTGGAGAAGAAAAAGAAATTCATTTCTTCATTGCCAAGGGAGAAGTACATACAGTCCTTGGAAGGCCCTTCTTGGCAGACAACAACATTAGATTGGACTTTTCACAAAAACAAGGTGAAATATTTAGCTATCAAGAAGCAGATGGTAGAATATTATGTATGCCAATATGCAAACCCCATATGTTAGGATGGCAAACAGGACCACCAAGAGGAATGGAGCTTTGTTCAATGGGAAAAATAAAGGATTGGTTTAGCAAAGTAAAATTAAAAGAAACTGAAGATAAATCTAAAGCAAAAATAAAAAGTATTTTCAAATCAACAAAAAACAAAGAATATCAAAAGATAAAGTCTATGGAATGTAATTTAGATGAAAGATTATCCATAATGGATAGGGGAATAGAGAATGAACCTCAGGAGGAAGTGGAAGGAGACCAAGAGGTAGAGACACAAGAGCCAGAACAGGGACCATCAACAGAAGCACTATCAAACCAAATAAAATCAGAAGAACCAAAGTCATTAGCCTGGTACTTAGACAAGGCAATGAAAGAAAACAAGGAATGGGCTACATTTGATCCCAAAAAGTGGGAGGAATGGATTAACAGAAATCTACCACCTTCAAGTGAATATGAAGATTATGTTAAAAATAAAAACCCTCAAGTAAACAACTTAAGCTTAAGCCCATGCCCTGACTTCTGGAAAATTGATGATGAACCTGAAAACAACAAAAGTTATATATGGAAACAAGATGAAAAATCAAATTGGTATATGGAAGAAGTTAATGAAGCAGAGAAAAAGGAAAATAAAATTAGCTATAAACCAATTGACACCAATGGTATGTTATATCAGGTTATGGTTAATGGCTCAGAAATCATAGAAGGACAACCAATACATAGTAGGAAAAATCTGTTTGACATATTTTCCAAGCAAAAATACCCACAAGATATGGAAATTGAAATGAAGCCAGAAATCAACAGTGATCAATGCTGTGAAGACTCATTGGAAGATCTTAGAAATAAGATTATTGACTGTTTCAAAGATGAAGAATTTATGAAGGAATACAATAAAGAAGAATCTAATCAAACTGATGAATTCCAAATACATGAAATTTCTCAAGATCCTCCAAAGAAGAAAATAAAGCACTCTCATGCTTATGAAAATCTTTGGGAGGCCTACAATAATCATGACTCTTTAAAAGAAATTAAACCAAGATTATCTTCATATTCAAAGCCAGAAGCAAATTTGATAGAAGTTGAAGTCTCACCATTGCAAAAGGATCTCATGAACACTATTCTGTCATGTGATTTAAACCCAAGAAGCCCATGGAGAATTGATAAAGACAAGGAAATGGACTTGGATAAAGAAAGTTTCTTGAAGTATTATGATGAAATGTCTTACTGGAAACTTCCAACACCTGAAGAAGAGCCAGATTTCATAATTCTTCCCTACATTGAATTCAAAGATATATACTTTGAGGGTCCATCAAGAGTAAAAGGTGGAAAATGGTTGAAGAATCTTCCAGGATACGACCTGTCAAAATTAGACTTCATGGAGCTCTTGAATGAGGAAGAAATTAAGGGTAATTTGGAAAACCAGTATTGGGAGGAAGTTTTTTCCTTTGATGAACAAACAAGGAAGGCTCTTTATGATGGTAGAATTTGGCCACAAGAAGACTTCAATTTGCATAATATGGAGCTTCTTGGTGGAAATCTTTTCTGGGAAGAGTATGGATACCTCTTTATACACAAAGAAGAAGGATTCATAAGAAATTGGAAAGGTAATACCCTAGAAGAAAGGAAGAAAGGAAGGAAAATACTGGGAGAAATAGCCAAGGATATATGTGTGAATAGAATTCTTCAGAAAAAAGAAAAAGGAAAATGGGTTTCATGAATTGAATATATTTTTCTGGACATGTAAAAAAAAAAAAAAAAAAAAAAAAAAAAAAAAAAAAATTAATTAAAAAAAATATATATGAATGATGATTTGGGTATGCAAGAGTTTTAACTGTAAAAGTATTATAAGGCTATGTTTCAATTAAAAAATGGGGGTGGGTGTCTGTTTCTTATTCCACCTCTAATGGTTTAAGTTTTTGGGATGAAATCCTTGGGAATTTCAATATCAATTTCTATTCAATTTTAATATCAATATCATTAATTTCAAGACCTTTTAAAAAAAACAGAAAAAATTAATAATACCATAATCTTTAATAAAATTAACAAACAGTTCAAGATGCAAAAGTTTGGATGTTATGGGGATGAATTGTTGGAGGATGAAGAGATTTTGGATCAAAGGCAATTGAAGAAGCAATATGAAGAATTCATTTTTGAGTATGAAGATGAACTTCAAGAATGCCAGTCATCAAGTCACCAATCAAGAGAAGAAAAGGAAAAATTGGAAGAAATAAGGTTGTTATTGGAGGAACTTAGAGTTTTGAATGAAAAATTAGCTTATTATAGAAATTACTTACCATCAATGAGAAAAGTACAGCTGAAGCCAATTCTGAAAACCTCCAGCTTACATAGTTCAAAAACAAAGAAGAGAAGAAAATCAGTAAGATTCAATTTAAATAATCAAGTCCAGTATTTTTGGCAGTGACTTCCTGCCTTATCAAAGAGGACCCAAAAAAAAATTCTCACCTTAATACTTAAAATTTCAATTGATTCAAGTTTTTGGCAGTGACTTCCTGCCTTATCAAAGAGGATTAATTCTTTAAGAAATATTTTACTTAGATTATTTATTTCATTAACCTTTACCAAGAAGCTATTATAATTAATCATATTTTTTTTAACATCAAGAAACCATTAGCAATTTCTTTATCATATTTTATATTTTATAATCATCATGTCTGAAACTAATGAAGCAGACAATACCATCTGTATCTGTTGGCCACACTCAGAAACAAATGAAGAAAGCCAAGACCTCTGGATTAATCATCACTTTCAAGGATTTAACAATGAAGACCAAAGATGGGGCTTACCAATTATTGAATACTTCAAGATACCAATTATTCAAAGTATCCCCTTTATTGAATTTGAAGACTTATTTGGAAATGAAGATATTACTCAAGAAACCCCTGCAGAAGCCTATTTAAGCCAACTTCCTGGATCAAACCTTTCAAAACTAGAATTTATGGGTATACTTAACTATGATGGAATTAAAGGAAATCTCAATAATGACTTTTGGAATGAGATTTTCTATATGGATTCAGATATAAGGAGTAGTCTTTACTTGGGAACAATACAAGCTCAGAGATGGTTTTGTCTTGAAGAATATGAAATTGAGGGTAAAATTATTAAATGGAGAGGGGATTGTTATATTATTGAAAAAGAATTGGATTTTGATTTAGAGGATAAAGTTTTACAGTTAATAATTATAATGAAGAATCACCAGTTTTGTTTGAAAAAAGAAGAATGGAATAAGTTATGGAAAGAAATTGTCAGCAGCAAGATTGAAATGAAAATGAAGAAGAATCAAGATTATTTCAAGAAAATTATTCTTCAGAAAATTAAAGGCCCAGCATGGCCTTAAACTGCAATTCAACTATTTGGTTACTGTTTATCTTACTCTATTTTAAGTCAGTTCATCAAAAAAAAAAGAATATATTAACACATGCAAGTACCAATGATACATGATGGCCCAGCATGGCCTTAAACTGCAAATTTGATTTCTGTATTTTCTGTAATAGTATCAAAAAAAAAAACATAAAAAAATATATATAAAAAAAAATCTATTGATAATCAATAAATCAATGAAGAAAAAAATTTATATATAACTAATAAAACAATAAAAATTAATAATTGATATGGAGATCAGAAGTGATAGTTGTGGTAAAGATATTTCAATTAGTATAAAAAAAAAATAAAAAAGAAAAAAAAAAAGAGAGCTGGTTATAAAATTCTTTTAGAAATAATGTTTTAGTTTTTTTATTCTGTAATAGTATCAGTAGTTTTCATATTTAAAAAATAGGGGTGGTTAACTATTTCTTATACCACCCAAAGCACAAGTGGCTATAAGTTTTGGGGAAAGTGGGACTTTATTAATTAAAGATCAGCTTATAGCTTTAATCAATGAAAATCAATTTCAGTTATTTTACCTTAATAAAGAATTATCAATTTACCATTAAATAATAGCTTATTTTCCATTAATGAAGTACTTAGATATCTCTTTAATTATAAATTTCATAAATAATTACCTTTCATAAAGGTCAAAAAAAAAATCACTTATCATTGCACTTCTTCAAAAGAAGATCATTGTTTGTTAAAAAAAAATCAAGTTTCAATTTCAAAAGAAAATAATTTCAAAATATAATTCAACAAAATAATCTAAAAAAAGGAAGATTCAATCAGTATTATGTTGAAATTGAAAATAAATAAAAAAATAGGTTCTATGAACTTACTAATACAAGAGGATATCTTGAATCAAAAATACTGCAAGATTTTTTCACTACAAGAAGACTAGACATTTTAGAAGGAAAAAAAAAAAAAAAACTCATCAGTTGTGTGCAGTATCAATCCTCAAAGAGAAATTATAAAGAAACTTATCTTAATATTCTAGAACTGAATCAATCAGGAAGCCAAAATGGAAATTATTGAGCTGAACTACTCAATACACATACATGCTACACACATACACACAGCATGCATACACACATAGCACATACAAAGAATCCAACTCACAAGGAGGGATGACCAGATTTTTTAATTTAATTTTTCTCTTTTTTCAATTTTTAATTTTTTTAATTTTTTTTTTTTTTTTTTTTTTAAAAAAAAAAAAAAAATTAATAAAAAAAAACTGGCCACCCCCCCTTGCTTTAAAAAGAAGCAAAAATAAACAAAAAGAAAACCAATTCATGAGGAAGGAGGAATAAATATAGCACATCAATATAAAGCTATATTGAATAAGATAATATTATAATAATATAAGTATCATAATATTATAATATTGAAAATAAAATAATATTAAAATAAGAATAATATCATAATACTATAATATTCTAAGGGATGATATATAATCCCAATAACATATTATATTTAAGAAACAACTATTGTTTTAATTTAGTAACATTATTATTTGATAAAGAAAATAATATTATATGGATATCCTTAAGTGATTTTGTGAAAATGATATAATTTTAAATTCAATAAATGAAAAAACAGCTATATTAAAAGGGATATGTCCCTGAATGATGAATAAATATAAATAATCTTATTCATTTAACATGATAATATTTAGAATATAATTTTAACCTTCAATATATATACTTATAGATATTATCAAGGTTAATTAAAAAACAGATACATAGAGGCAACTGGCCAGGTTGACCCTATATATTTTGTTCCTTAATATCACTTTATAAAAATAGTAGTAACTTAAAATAGTATTCAAATGAATAAGATAATGAATAAAAAAAAAGAATTATAATGAAATTATTGTGGGAAGATAAATTGGAGAAGAAGCTTGGAAAAGTAGCTCCTTATATATTGAAGAAAGATCTTTGTCACACCCACAACTTGACCATCATAACACTAGAAATAAAATAAACTTGTTGGTTCTTTGCAAGTTTTTAGTTTATTTTTTTAATTAATTTTAAAGTTTAATTTATCTTTACTTAGTTTTTTTTCCAAACAAATATAAATATAAATAAATATAAATTTATATAAATATAAATAAATGTAAATAAATGTAAATTTATATAAATAAATCTATATAAATACAAATAAATATAAATAAATTTTAATTTATAAAGATAAATATAAATAAACATAAATAAATATAAATAAAAATTCAATTAAATAAATAAATGTTAATATATATAAATCAATATAAATATAAATAAATAAGAACTCAACTAAACAAACAAACAAATATATATATATAAATATAAATAAATATATACAAATATATCTAAATACAAATCAATACAAATAAATAAAAAAACTAAATTAAACAGCAAAAGATAAAGATACATAAATATAGATAAGTCTAAAGAAATATAATTAAATTGAAATCTGTTTTTGTTTAATAAAAAAAAAGTCGGAGTTACCAAAATAGTAGAGTTTTCACTTTACAACATATTGTATTAAATAAAAATAATAATAATAATAATAAAAGACCCTTCGTGCTTACCTTTTAAGCATAGTACAGTACAGATTACTATACTGTTCAAGCTGTTAATGCATATCAAAATAATTAAACTTAAAGAAAAATTATTATAAAAATTCAAAAAAAAAACAAAAAGAAATAATAAAATAATAATACTAAAAAAAAAAAAAAAAAAAAAAGATCGTTCAAGCGATCAAATTTAAAAAAAAAAAAGCCTGGATCCGATTAAAAGAAAAAGAGAGTTTAAAGTACAGTACAGTGCAGTACTGTTGTACTGTACAGTACAATAATGTTACTGTAATATAAACTCTATTATAAAAAAAAAAAAATCATTTTAAATTAATAATAAAAAAAAAAGAGACTAGACGCGATTAAAAAAGAAACAGAGTACAGTACATTACTGTACTGTACTAAAAAAAATAAAAAATAAAAAAAATAAAAAAAAAAAAGTTACTTAAAAATTATAAGTAAAGAAAAACTAGTTGCGATCAAAAACACAAACAGACAGTACAACTTAGTACAGTACTGTACCTTACTACAGCTTATTTTAATTTATTATAGTAGAAATAAAAAAAAAATATTTATATATATAAATCCCTCCATGTGATTCAATTTAGAATAAAAGCAAACATAATAACAATAAAAAAAAAGAAGTAACGATTCAAAATAAAACATATATATGGATAAAAAAAAAGTTATGATTACAAATTTCAAACAACAAAAAAAAAATCAATCAAATAAAAAAAAAGAGAAATTAATATAGAAAAAAAAAAAAAAAACTAGATGCGATCAAAAAAGAAACAAAAATAACAATATAAAAGAAATTTTTACATTAAATTACAAGTACTGTACAGTACTGTACTGTAAAGCTCCTCCAATGTAAACTTTCCAGTACTGCACTTAAAGTTACTTTACTGTTGTAAAACCAAAAAAAAAAAAAAGGATCGCTCATGCAATCAAATAAAAAAAAATTAATATAATAATAAAAAATAAAAAAAAGAGAGAAATAAATTATCATTTTAAGGTTTTTAAAAACAATGTGAACAATAGAAATTTTTTTTGGAAAAACAGTACAAAGTCACAATAATGTACTGTAGTTTAATTTACACTAAGTGCTAAAATGATTAAAATGAAAGTAATAGTAATAATAATTAAGCAAGCTAAAAATAAACATACCTGTCGTTTTAATAATAATAGAGCCTTTAAACGAACCAAATTTAATACACCAATAATTTATTTGAATCCTATGAGCATTAAAGTCAACTGTATATTGTTTGATTTATTTATCTATTAAATTATTAATTTAAAAATATTTTTTTTTAAAAAAAAAGAAGAAAGTCCTCTATGACTTTAAACTGGAAAATTATTTAAATTATTAAATTTATCTTTGATCTTTTATTTTTTATATTTTTTTAATTCATTTTTTTTATTTATAAAAAATTCATTAATTTCAATTTGGTCCCCCATGACCTAAAACTGGAAAATTATCCCTCTACTTATTATCTCTTTTGATTAATACTTAATTTATAATCAAAATAATATGATAATATATAGAAATATTCTTTATCACATAAGCTATAAGATTGATTTTAGGTGGAACTTAAAGAAATAAGTCCTCCATGACTTTAAACTGGAAAATTATGGAAATAATTAGATTTTTCTTTGGTGTTTTAATTTTCAATTTTTTTTAATTCATTTTTTTTACTTATAAAAAATATATATATTAGTGTAAATTGGGTCCTCTATGACCTTAAACTGGACTTATTTCTTATATTAGATTATCATCAATAAATCTATTATCTTTGTTAAGATTCATTTAATAACCATCTTAATAAATATCTCAATATATTTACACTGAGCTTAATAGATGACTCCCAAATTAATTGAATATTTATTATTATTTATCTTTCATATTATTTTTGCTTAAAAGGGTCCACCATGACCTAAAACTGGATTATTTAGTAGACTTATAAGATATTTTCTATTGGTCCTCTATGACCTAAAACTGGAAATTTTCTTTTGTTATTGATTTATCATTATCAAAATACATTTATGACTATATCATTCTAAATAGAATTATTCTATATCAGAACCAATCAAATGATCTTATTATTATTGCTATATTTCATATAAAATAGTTTTCAGATTCAAAGAGGAACCTTCAAGTCAATGAGGGTCCTCTATGACCTTAAACTGGACTTATTTCTTAACTTGGATTACAATTAATGACTCTATTGCTTATTTCATAACCATATTAATAAACATCTTAATATATACACTTAATTACAATATCCTTTTCAATATTTATTTTAATAATTAATTTAACAATAGCTTGGTAATCAGTATGGTATTCAAGTATTTGTTTTTAAATTCATTCAAAAAAATGGGTCTACTATGACCTAAAACTGGATTAATTGGTAAAATTATAACATAAGCTTTTTTTTCTTTTAGGTCCTCTATGACCTTAAACTGGACTTATTTCTTATATTGGATTATCATCAATCAATCTATTTTTTTTTAAGATTCATTTAATAACCATCTTAATAAAAATCTCAATATATTTACACTGAGCTTGATAGATGAGTTCTAAATTAATTGAATATTTATTATTATTTACCTTCCATATTATTTTTGTTAAAAGGGTCCTCTAGGACCTTAAACTGGATTCTTATTTCCAATTTATTAATTAATTGCACTTATAAATTTCTATTATTGTTTCTTCAATAATATTATGAGAATTACTATTTAAAATATTATATATAGGTATTCAATTCATACTCACACTATATTTATACCTTCTCAGAGTAAAAAGATTGATATACATCATTGTAAGTCCTCCATGACTTTAAACTGGAGGTTTTCTTTATTTTATAATATCATATATTATCCATATGGAGTATATATAAAAAGATAATAGTTAAAGAGTATTGGAATACTCATCCTCAATATCTATTTTAATTTCAAAAATATCTTGATAATTAATTTAATATTTGATTATTTATTTCAAACTTCATTAAAAAAAATTATAAGTCCACCAAGACTATAAACTGGAATTTCTTTTTATTATTATTTTTTCACTCAATAAAAAATCCAGAGTTCACAAAGACTATAAACTGCAGCTTTTAATTTATCATTTTTACATAAATTAATGTTCAATTATATAGGTCCTCCATGACCTTAAACTTTAAATATTAAAGTCTCAATATTATATAAGATTATATATGAAAAATTCAAGTATATATATATAAATAAATATAAATATATATATACTCAAAAAAAAAAAAGAATAAATCATAAGAATTATCAATCATTTAAAGATTAGAAATATGATATTTACTATTAATATTATTATTAGGAAAATCTCATTCAGAAAAGAGAGGCTTTAATGGTCTTCCTGCTCTAGGTGGCACTTGGACAACTGGTCTATATGTACATAAAAATACATATACACTGAGAAGCCAAGGTCAGACCTGGTCTGATGAGGGGAAATATCTCTGAGTTGATTAGAGTTATAGCCTTTTAGACTGCCACTATATAGTGTCAGGCCACCACAAAAATTAAAACCCTCTTCTTAGTATGAATAAGACTCAAAATAATAATAATAATTAAGCTAAAATTCAAAATTTGGCAAACAAATATTACAAGAATCAAAGACAAAATAAAAAGAAAGTAGAAAAACCAACTACAGAAATTTAAATGGAGAGGGGGTCTTATCCCAAACCTGAAGATTAATGTTACAGAAAGGAAGAAGAAAGAAAAAAAAAAGATCTCTTAATAGTAACTTGAAAGCTCAATCAGGACATGATGAATTTTTTGGAAGATGATAAATATAGACTGGCTTTCCTTTAAGCTTATCCTAAAAACATCCTTAAGGCATATTTAACTCTAAAATTATGAGAATTTCTTTCAATATATAAAATTGGCAATTTAATGAATCCATGAAGGGAGTAGTGGAATGTTAAGTCCTTGTATGACTTAAAACTGCAGGGGTGGCACACCTTAGGGCTTATAATCTATTTCTTTATTTTAGTCCATGAAAGGAGTAGTGGTATTAAAGAAATAATGTGAAGAAAGAAGAGGTCAGATTTGAAATGGTTCAAATAAAATCCTCAAATATATATGATAAATTGGCCAAAGAATAAAATATTGAATAAAGAAGTACAAAAATGTAGAATTGAAATATGCAAGGAGATTGGTAATGAATGAAAAGAAGAAAGAAATATCTATCAACCCAAACATTTTATGAATTATTAAGCCTCAAGGTAGCTCAAGTTGATATTAGTAGAAGGAATCTTTCAACTTAACAAAAAAAAATATAAAAAATAAGATAAAAAAAATAAACTGCCCTTGGATCAAGTCAAATTGAAGACCAGGAGGTCCTCAGCATGACATGAAACTGCTCCCTTGTGAAGAAATGGACAAGGGGTCTTATTGTCCTTGTATGACATAAAAAGGCAGGAGTTTGTATACCTAATATACAGGGTCTGCACACCTGAGTTGTAGGGTCCTGTATGACCTTAAACTGCAACCTCAAATGTATGGACAGAAAAAGATAAAAGAAATGAAGATTTATTTAATTTAAAAAATTATTAAAATAAGGAGAAGAATTACAGAAAATAGAAGAATTGATACTATATTGAATACAACTTAACCAGTTTTAAAAAAGAAAAAATATATAAAAATATAGAAATATCAAAGAGAAAAACAGAATCATTTCATGATATTACAAAATGGATTACCAAAATAGTGCAGCAAAATACAAATCAGTACTCAAGAAGGTCAAACCAGTTAATGAGCCTATGCCACAAGACATAAATCCTCCTTTGGGAAGGCCACCATTATCAAGAGACCCTTATAACACACCACTATCACCAAAACCACCTAAATTTATGGTCACAACAAAAATAACACAAGAAAGATTTGAATTGATAAATTTTGGACCACCTGGATGGCTTTCAGAAGAAGAAATGAGTCTTCTGATGAGTGTCATAGTTTTAAGAGAAAAAGAAATTGCATTCAGTGCAGAGGAAAGGGGTTTACTGAAACATTCATATGGAAAACCCTACAAAATACCAGTAATACCACATACACCTTGGCAAAAGAAGCCAATACCAATACCAAAGCCTATAATACCCCAGCTTATTGAATTGGTAAGGGAAAGGATTAGAACAGGCTTGTATGAGCAGTCTACCTCCAGCTATAAAAGTCCAGTATTTTTTGTTGCAAAGTCAAATGGAAAACTTAGAATTGTCCATGACTTACAGGATCTTAATAAGGTAACAATTAAAGATGCAGGATTAACACCACATATTGAAGAATTTGTAGATGCCTTTTCAGGGAGAGCTTGCTATGGACTTGGTGACATAATGGGAGGGTATGATGAAAGAGAATTAGACATTTCTACAAGACCCTTAACTACATTTGAAACACCACTTGGAAGGCTACAACTCACAAGATTACCACAAGGAGCAACCAATTCTGTTGCAGTTTATCAAGCCCAAATGACTTGGATACTTCAAGAAGAAATACCAGAGAATGTAGGAATTTTTATTGATGATGGAGGGATAAAAGGTCCAAGATCAACATATAATAATGAGGCTTTACAAGAAAATAATTTGATAAGAAGATTCATTTGGGAATATGCAGTTACATTAGAGAGAATATTATTCAGAATTGAAGAGGAAGGACTTACCATATCAGGAATCAAATTTGCATGTTGTGTGCCAGCATTGGACATAGTAGGGCATGTAGTTTCTTTGAATGGAAGAAAAATTTCAAAGCAGAAGATTAATAAAATACAAAGTTGGCCAAAGCCCCTCAATAAAAAGGAAGTAAGAGGCTTTTTGGGACTTTGTGCATATGTTAGAATGTTCATTCAAAATTTCTCTCAGATTGCATCACCACTAAGAAGATTAACAAGAGATGATGAAGAATGGAAATGGAATACTAAATGTGATGAAGCATTTGAAAAGTTAAGAAAAATTGTAGGGGAGGAAATAACATTAAAAAATTTGCATTATGAAAAGGGAGCAGGGAAGATTAAATTAGCAGTAGACTCAAGCTATATAGCTGCAGGAGCAGTACTTACTCAAGAAGACAAAGAAGGAAAGGACAGACCAGTTCTTTATGAATCAATAACATTTTCAAGATTGGAATCAAAATACTCACAGCCAAAGCTGGAGCTATGTGGAGTGGCCAAAATGCTCAAGAAACTCCAAACAGTACTTCGGGGATAACATTTTGAGCTACAAGTAGATGCAAAAGCCTTAATTGAAATGATAAACTCACCCTGTTTGCCAAATGCCCCAATGACCAGATGGGTTGCATTTATTCAATTGTTTTCTTTTGACTTAGTTCATAGGCCAGGGAAGACCTTCACAATGCCAGATGGGCTGTCAAGAAGACCTCAGTCAGAAGATGAAGAAAAAGAAAAATCTGATTTTGATGAAGAAGAAGAATGGATAAAACCACACCCAGGGTTTGGAGTAAAACATAACAATATAATAAAATTGGCAGGAATAAAGCTACCATCAAAGCAAGAAGGATTTTGGAAAAGAATGGTAGAATACTTAAATACATTGAAAAGGCCCTGTGGTAGTAAAGAGGATGACTTAAAAAGAATTAAAAGGAAGTCATCAAATTTCTTTCTGGAGGAAGGCCAACTCAAAAGAAGAAATACACCAAATCCACAAGTAGTTGTGTCAAGTCAGAGTTCTCAAAGAAGAATATTAAAATCATTAAATGAAGAAATGGGACACAGAGGAGAAAATGAAACATACAGAAGAGTTAAAGAAAGATTTTGGTGAGAAGGAATGAAGAAAATGGTCAAAAAATGGGTCAAATCTTGTAAAGCTTGTCAAAAGAGAAGTCATTATCACCAAAAAGAGGAAGGAAGAATCTCATTCACCTCAACATTATTTGAAAGAGTCAGTATAGATGCAGTACATGTAGAAGCAGGAAGATGGAAGTATTTAGTAGTGGCCAGGGATGATTTCTCAGGATGGCCAGAGACAATTGGTTTAGTAAATCTTACAGCAAAGTAAGCATCAGAATGGTTCACTTCTGAATGGATTTGCAGGTATGGAGCGCCAAAAGAGGTTACAGTAGATGGAGGGCCTGAGTTTGGAAAGGAATTACAAGATGCAGTAAAGAAAGCAGGTTCAAAGATAAGGGTAACAATACCCTACTACCCTGAGTCACAAGGAATGGTAGAAAGGGGGCATAAACAATTGAAGGATGCATTGGTGAAGATGTGTGGTGAAAATGGTTCAAAATGGAAAGAATATTTACCTTTGGTTACATTGGCTGACAGAATATCAACCAAAAGAACAACAGGTTACTCCCCATTTGAGCTTCAATTTGGTCAAAAGGCAGTACTACCAATAGACATTGAAGCAAAAACATACTTATCAATTGAATGGCACAAAGTAAAATCAACAGAAGATTTATTGGAAGCTAGAGCTGAACAGCTATCAGGAAAAGAAGAAATAAGAAAAAGGGCGAAAGAGAAATTAAAAAAGGCCAGGGAGGATTCAGTAAAATATTGGGACAGGAAATTAGCACATCAAAGAAGAAAGCCAATTCATCCAGGTGAAATTGTTCTTGTATACAATAAAGCATTAGAGTCACAATGGGGATTATTGTTCAAGAATAGATGGGATGGACTCTATAGAGTTGTGAGACAAATAAACAATGGTCCATATGAGCTGGAAGAATTAGATGGTACAAAGCTAGCAAGAAGGTTTGCAGCAAGTCAAATAAAAAAGTTCTATCCAAGAGGAAAAGAGTTGGACTCAGAGGAAGAAGAGGAAGAAGGAGAAGAGGAAGTTGAAGATGAATCTCAATTTGAAGATGAAGAGGACTTTGATGAATAAAAATTCTTTTATTCAAAAAAAAGGGGGGAAATGTTTGATTGTTTTTTTTTAAAAAAAAGTAAGTGGATTATCACCTTGAATGCTGGGGACAGCATTAAATGGAGAGGGGGATGTGGTATTCCATACCAGTTCTTCCAAGGTTCAAATCCACAATTTCAAAGCTAAAACTTTGATCAATAATAATAATAATATATATATATATAAAGAAAATAAAGATAAAAAGTGAAAGATAAAAGTAAAGAAAAATTGGCAAGAAAAAGGAGGATAGTTATATTAAAATAACAAAAATAAGTATTCCACTGGAATCTACATCAAATTTTACCTATAGTCACATATTGCCTCAACCCCATAATGTCAATAATTTTCTAGATATCATGGATTAAAGAAGAGAAATGATACTATACACTCTATACTAGGTACAAGAATATGCTTAAAGATAATGCAGCTTGTCTAAATATTCAATATGAATAAACATGTGTAATATTACATAAGTGATACCATTACTCTTACAACATCATGTGTTACATGTCTTGACATAAAAAAAACACTTACATATAAGTTAACATAGTGTTACATTACTCAATCCCCACTTAAACTCCCATAACCAAACATTACAGGTATTATTTACAAATTAAATTTTACATAAAGAAATACTCAACTGAATACAGATCAAGGCTGTGAAGAAGAAAAATAAGGTTAGTAGAGATAAGAATACAGTTATTTAAAATGGTGCAATCAACCAAACATATGGTGCAATATCTGTATCAAATGACACCATTCCAAATTTAACCACCAGCATAAATGTCTCAAGGCTGTGAAGAAGAAAAATAAGTTTAGTAGAGATAAGAATACATTTTTTAAAATGGTGCAATCAACCAAACATATGGTGCAATATCTGTATCAAATGACACCATTCCAAATTTAACCACCAGCATAAATGTCTCAAGGCTGTGAAGAAGAAAAATAAGGTTAGTAGAGATAAGAATACAGTTTTTAAAATGGTGCAATCAACCAAACATATGGTGCAATATCTGTATCAAATGACACCATTCCAAATTTAACCACCAGCAAAAATGTCTCAAGGCTGTGCATAATAAGAATAAAGTTTAGTTAAAATATAAGTATAATTCAAAAAGTATGGTGCAATCAACCAAACATATGGTGCAATATCCTGAACAAATGACACCATTCCAAATTTAACCACTAGCAAAAATGTCTCAAGGCTGTGCACTGACAATAATAAGGTTCAGAATGGTGCAATCAACCAAACATATGGTGCAATATCTTGATCAAATGACACCATTTTTAATTTACCCACCAGCAAAAATGTCTCAAGGTGGAATTTTTTCTAAGTCCCTTGTTTTTGGAAGGCTCTATGGAGGGCCCAAAAGGTATAAATAAAGGGCCTCTCTCCCTGTTTTTCCCCCCATGCTTCTGATTCAGACAATAATCTTGAGGATCAATCCATCCCTTCTCTAGTAGGATAATCTAGTATTTATATTGAAAAAGATCAGTAGCAAGGCTCAGTATCTTATAGTATTTTTGATGATTAATTAATGAAAGATATTTATAATATTAATGAAAGAGCTTAATATTATTTAATAGTCTTACCATTATAGTAGTAGTGTTGAAGTAGTGTTTGAAGATATTATCATTGGTGATCTTATCTAATTTATCAATAACCCTTATTTATAGAAGGGATATCATCTTACCCTTATACCTTATATCATAAGCCCTTTAGGTATATTGGATTATATTTATATTGATCCTAATAGTATTATATTACTATTATATCATTTATATCTTACCCTTATATTAAACAGAACCACCCCTAAAGAATTATCTTACCCTTGAATTATTATAGCTATATTGATAGTATTATTAAATCACCTTTAAAAGTATTAGCTAGCTATCAAGATTATTATTAATATTAATAGTGATCTTAAACAATATTATTTAGAATATCTCAGGTATTGAAAGAAGGAATACTAGAAGAATTACTTAAAAATAATTATAATCAATAGCAAGAAAGTTAAGCAAACCTAAATTATTCAAAAAAAATATTAACTATTACCAGTATTATCATAGTGATCTTTTATTGACAGACTGATAGAGACTGCTGAAGAAAATTCTCTAATTGAAAAGCCACAAAACTAAATAATTGATTTGTGATCTCATCAAAAAGGGTATCTTTTTCAGTATATTTAGAGGGGCAGCTAATACACCTTAGCACCCATGGTTATTGGCTCATTCTGAAATTCAAAACAGACTCACCAATAATTTCCCCCTCAAGGTACTGCCTATTATTTATCCCACAACAAAAGGAGTTCCCACAACGTCAAGCAGCATAAAAGTCAAGATCACTTCAAGCGAATGTCAAGAACACATCACACTCTGGTCTTACACCGAATCCTGTGACATCCACCAATATTGGTTCCTCTGTTCCTTCAACTGACATTCCTCACCACGTGATACTCCCAAAACCATACAAAGGTTCATAAAAATTATACAAGAACCGCCTGTTTCCACATACACACATCAAAGAGGTCCTTCAGCCAGTCTTGATGTAGAGAAGGGGTGTGTGACTCCCCAGGTCACCCATCAAAGGACTCTTCTTTAGTGGGATTGACATTTTGCGTGTGACACTGGTGGAGCCTGGCGATGATGGTGCAGTTGTGTCATCTTAGATCCTGTGATATGTGAGTGTGGGGGTCATTTGGTCATTGCAATTGGCTTATTCACACCATACCAAATGTGAAAATAGTAACTTATTTGTGGAAACATGAAATAATGGGCTTTGCTTGTCACAATGGCATGTCACTGTCACCAAATATTGAGGCAGTTATTCCTCTGGAAAAAAACCTAAAGAAGCTGACAGAACTGCATGATTGTATCACTATATTTTCATCAAAAAGTGGAGACTAAATATCATGAAAAAATCATTTTAGAACTACAAGCAACCCATATGACATCACTTTGTTATGATACAATCCACAGTGACCTTATATTTCTTCTTCAAATATAATATAGTGTCCATCATCAAAACCAACAGCTTTATAAAGATTGAGATGCAGCCAATCTGGTAAGAGAGTCACATCAATATTCAGAGTTTTTAAGATCAAAAAGTTTTTTTTCAGAATGCAAGATGGCTCAGAGACTTTAAAAATGCTATTAATACTACTGAATTGTTGTGAGTCGCCCCTCAGAAAAAGTATCACACTGTTGCTAACATTTTTGGATTCAGTTTAAAATATATTTTTCCCAATATCAATGTTTGAAACTGGGAAATACCAGGGTGAGACCATCCTTGAAGTGGGATTCCTTGTGGATTGTATGGTAGTGTCTAAGCTGATCCATCCAACTGTTTCCCTTGTTGAATGAAAATTCTGTGAGTACTCAACCAGGAAATCACAATTTTGTTGGTAATGGCAGGATGGTTTCTTATATTTTTGATGATTGGCAAGGGCAGGCTGCTGTGATTTGAAAAGTTGTTTTATTTCACATGGGATGGATAGGGATTTCAGTAGAACGGAAAGGTTGGAACATAAACATATATGTTGAAGTAAGGTTTTATCTATATCATCTATTCAGAGTTGCAAGAAGTTAGTCTTATTCAGTTCATGTGTTTATGCAATGTGAATATATTTCTCTTATTAATTGACATACATATTTTGTTATTTGCTAGAATCTTTTCAAATACTCCAATAAAGCACTAATAACACCATGTGGATGAGGCTTGTGCTGGGCCCCAGCGTTGGAAGAGTTCTGAAATATGATCAGCAAGATGATGATTTGGTTTACTTTTCTGTTTTTGGAACAGGTGTTGATTGGAAAGGAAGAATGGTTTCCAATGTTCAGCAAATGAAGTCACATCATCCATTGAAACAGTCCAACTTGTGGCAATGTTCATAGCACTAATCAAATGGAACATATTCTTGGTTAGTTCATTTGCAAGTTCTTCTGATTAGGCAATTTTTTTTGATTGTTGGAGGAATTGTGTTCATATAATGACATCTTTTGACTGAGTATTAAAAATGGAATAAAGACCTTCTATAAGAAAACCCATTCAGCGGCTTTTAAACTACCATGAGAGGGGGAACCCTTTTTTCAGGGTACTCTTGTCCATGATGAGGGAATTATGGTATCAGATCTGATTTTTCAGAGATGCTCCAGAGCCTCACCCTTGATCTGGTGATCACTCAGTGCACTGATATCCAATTCAGCGGGGATTTTGGAAGTGGGGATGTAATCTCCATCAAATGACAGAATCTCCACAGAGCCACTAGATTAATGTTGCATGTGAGGGTTGGGAATTGGGAGGTAATTTTTTTGGGTGGCAGTAGTGGGGAGTGACTCATTTATTATTTTTGCTGCCTCTCTTCTCAGTGAGTGGGCCTCTTGCAATGTGATCTGATCAAGAGAGCTGTTGGAGGTCATGGAATCTGAGTCTGAACTGTTGGTGTCATTGGATTTCCTGTGGGATCTGAAGTAAAATTTTGATTTGGACTATGGAATGCACAATTTGAAATTTGCATGATCCTTCAAAATTCCAAGTTTTAAATTATGCATTATGTCAAGATTAACCATTCTGGTTGCATCCCAATACAGAAGGTCTTCCAAAATGGAATATCACACTCCATACACAGCAAGAATTGCTTGTGTTTGTTGTGGGGATGCCCAAGGCTATTTCACAATGGTTGTCAGCCTGTGACTCAAAACCAGAGCACAAGCATGACAGCCAAAATACCATAAACCAATGGTATAGCCAAGATACCACCAAAACATGGAGCTGAGCCAAATAAGCTCAAAAGGTATCAAAAGAAAGAGGAAACTCACCTCTTCCTGAAAATATAAGTCCCATCACCATAGGACTAGAAATAACAAAGTTATTCCTGCTCAAAGTTATTGCTGAGCATAAACCTTATTTTTCACCTCTCATCTAAAATACAGCAGGAGAGGCTAAACCGCATCAAATGGGTATTATAAATGAAGCTCTAATCCAGGGCTATCCAATGGTACTAGCCAAACTGAGCTAGAGCCAGTATTACTTGAGTTATGGCCAAATTCAGGCCAAATGAGGGTGAACAAAACATTCACCTCTCATCTAACTTCTACAGTTTTAGTGTGAGATACCTAAAGTGAGATCCTTTTGCAAAGAGCACAATCAGGGCTATCTGATGGTGTCGTCCACTTCCTCATATCTCAACTACTGCAGAAGTTATGGGGCAAACAAGCTCAATACAGCTTCTTGCCTAAAACACGCAAATGTACAAACCTCTTGTACATGGGATGTGAGCCTTTGAGATATGACCACATACCCAATAAGGTCACAAAAAAGACTCAGAATAATTACAAACTTAATATAATTATATTAAAATTACTTAGAATAATTATACATTAAAAATAATTACTTAAATATACAAAAAATACCATAAATTGGTACAAAAATTGGTTTAACTTAAAAACAAATGAATCAAAATGTAAAATAAATTACACCATTGGATTCCCCATGGTAAAATACACATATACCATTTTTATGGCATATCTGTAAAGTCAATATTTAATGAATTATAAGGTATAATACCTTATAAAAACCATAAAACCTTATTTATCTCAGAAACTAATGAACCAACATGTTAAATGAATTGAACCAGTGGATTCCCCACAAAGTTCCACACATAAAACAATTAATAAGCTAATTTCCAAAGTTAATACTTAAGGAATTAACCTGAATATATGCACTTTTTTGGTCAACACATATATTCAAGGATCATAGCTAATATCTCTTAAACTATACATGATAGAATGATGAACAAAAAATAAAGTCACCACGTAATTACTGTAAGAGCACAGATATGAACTTTATTTTACAAATTATAAATAAGGTTAAAACCTATGATGAAATATTGATAAAAATCAACAGAGCTGTTGACCACTTTGTTGCGAAAGTGTTCCAAACTTAAAAAAAAGTATACAGTTGGATTCTACTAGTTCATTCGTGAAGAATGATGTAATTTTTATTATTAAATTCAGGGTATAACCCCCTGAAATCAAGGTTTGAAGTTTAAAATATTGAATTTCGACAGAAAAGATGAGTTACAAGAAAAATCATCAAAATTAGAGTTTTGATGATGTAATGAAAAGCTCTTGGCAGCACAATAAGATTATGCCAGGCTATCAGAATTCACTCTCTGAATTTGCGTAGCGTGTAAATATTAAAAGTTATTGAGGATCAAAGTTTGAGCTTAATTTGAGCAGTTATGATCACTCACAGTAACCTTAATTTATGTTTAACAGTCTTAAGAGTGATAAAATTGGTGAATACTATTACTTTATGATTAAAACTAACAAAATCCACGAAATTTGGGGTTCTGCCAAGCCTCTGATGTCATCAACTTTAGAGTTATAGTGATAACTCTAAATAATGGTGTAATAATGATGTAATATGGTTTGATAATGATGTAATCATCACCAAACCTTAAAATATTGATCAATTCCAGTGGATATGATCAGTACACGTCTACTAGAAGCCTGTTGGACTCTAGGAGGGAGGTATTTACTATAAATAGAGCTCTTTTTACTCTATTTTCCCCTCAGATGCATCAAAAACATTAAATCAATTAAATCAAAGGTAATTTCTTTATTCTTTATATATAAAACTATTATATTATTAAAGACCAAAGCCCACCTTATTATAATCATCCATTTTGACGTGATTAAATCATTTATTTAATTGTTTTTGTTAAAAATCTCTCTAAAAACTCATTTCCACGTAAAAATCCAGAGTAATTTGTAATTTTCTTTATTTTTATTGTAAATACAATTTAAAAAGGTTGTATTTATATTTTTTTGGCGTAAAATACTTCAAAATTACTATATTAAGTGTTAAAAGTAGGTTATTCTCTCTTATTATAATAATTTCTCTATCATTACTCTCTTAATAATTCTCTAATTAATATAAATAGTATTTATATTAATTCATAACTTTAATATTAGTAATATTATTGTTATTAATTGTTTTTTATTAATAAAAAGCAATTTTTTACGCCTTTATTATTTGTTGGTAACAATAATAAAGAGCTTTTTAAATATATTAATTATTTTATATTAATATATTTATTTATTATATTATATTTTCATAATACAAATTATATTATTATATTTATTTAATAATATAATTATTTTACGCCATAATAATAATAATAATTATATTTTTAATCTTATTTATTCAATTCATAAGGACATTCAGAATACAATAAGTAATAAATTAGTAATTTTTACTTATTGTTTCATAGTCAAACCTTACATTTGGAGGCCTGGCCGTGATATTTACTTAAAAGACCTTTAAAAAGATTCTAATTGGGTTTATCCAATAATAAATTATATTTATAATCATAAAATTATATAATAATTTTATATTTTATTGATTTTAAAAACTATTGAGGCATTTGGAAAGCAATTGTACTGTCTTACACGTGGTTTTTCACATCCTTAGACTTGTAAGAACTTTCTTTGAGTGACTCTAGTGATTAAAAAAGATAATTTCTAAATTAAAAATAATTTTTTATAATTTAATTTTGTAAAAGAATCATATTCATTTTTTATTTTATTCTTTAAAAATAAAAATATATAAAATATTAAAAAAAAAAATATTAATTTTTTTTTTAAAAACCAATAAAAAAGTTATTTTTATTCATTTTTATTTATTTCTTTATTCATTTCAATTTTTTAAAGATATATAAGCAATTTCTACGTGGAAAATTGCCATATCTTGCCAAAAAAATAACACTTCTTATAAAAAGACTTATATTTATTTGTCTTTTTTAGTGTTTGAAGATAACCCAACAGAAGACAACCAAACTACTGTTGAGAGATTGGTGGAAGAAACTTGTCAAAGTTCTCCAACACCAGTTATCACCAAAAGAAAGAAAGCTAAGAAATTAGACTTTCCAGGACCCACCATTCAAGACTCTTAAGGTGAGCACCTCTTTTATAATTGCCATAAAAAGAATTTTTATTCTAAAATACTTTTATTTCTTATTTTCTTAAATTATGACTACCAGAAGAGGTTCCCAATACTCCATCCAATCAGATGGAGCTGGACTCAGAGGTAGAATTGATCCCTCAAAAGGGAAAAGAAAGGGCAATATCCCCAGTGGAACAGAATCCACACAAGGAAGTGCCTTATCCCAAAGGCAAGTCCCAGAAATGCCCATGATATCTGAGCCTGAATTGGAACTAAGTATGAGTAACTCAAATAGGTACAAATCACATTCAGAGGGCTCAAATAGACATCTACATGTGCCAGTACAAGCAGTATTACACAGTGTACAAGGACAAAGATTGGGAAATGCTGCCTCAAATACACCAAGGAGTGATGAACTCCTGGCACATCCTGAAAAAGTTCCTCAAAGAGGAGGAGATAGTGAAATACTCCAATGGATGGAATCCACTGTCATCCAAACCTCAAATCAAAAAAATCAAGGATTACCACGCCAAAAAGAGGGAGGCAACCAAGGAAGAAGCCCCAGTAGCTTCTACCAGCAAGCCCCAAGCCAGCCCACTTCCCCAAGAAGGGAAGAAGAACAAGAAAAAGCATTGGAGGAAAACATATTCCCCAAGCTACAGGATCCCAAGAATTCAAAAGGATGCCATGGACAATGTTTTCAACATGGCCAGAACCTTGATGGAATTCAAGGACAAGGAAGAGCAAAGAATGAGACAACCTCATTTCCCAAAGAAATACCCTTGTCCAAAGATGTTGTAAATACTTTAACAGAAACTAAAAATAGTATATTACCTCTAAAAGAAATTAAAGATAGTTTATTATCACTAAAAGAAATAAATAAAAATTTATCTTCTTTAACAAAAATTGTTGTGCAAAACAAGAAAGAAATTGACAACATTAAGTTTATTGTTGAAAATAATAAACCAAAGAATTTAATTGACAATACTCAAAAATTAATACAAGGACAACAAGAATTGTATAAATACATAAAAGATATCAAAGACAAGACTTTGACAATCAATTATGATGTGAGTATTGACAATCTTACAGAAAAATTAAATAAATTAAGCATTTCTGTAGAAAAATTTGAAGAAAAGACTTCATCACACCAAAAATTACTTTTGGAACATGTGGAAAAAAGTGATGAAGCAAGGATGCATCTGAAAGATGATATTCAGAGTGAAATAAGGCTTATTACTGAAAAAATGGAGAAAATTAATGAGGCTAATTTAAATATGCCAAAGTTATCAACACTATTTTCTCATATAAGAAGCCCTGTTAAAACAAAAGAGGAATTTTCAAATCCTTTCATAACATACTTGAGTCACCAAGATAATAACCAAGTCTTAATGAAGGAAGCACCTCAATTGAAGGAATGGCCAACATTCACAGGAGAAGGTGAATATGACCACATGTCATTCATTAAAACAATTGACATGTTACAAGAAGACTATGCCATACCAGATGAATTAATCACTGCAAGATTACATTCATTGTTTGAGAAATCTGCAAAAAGATGGTATTATGGCATAAGACAAACAAATGGTAAAAATACCTGGTCTTGGTGGAAACAAGAAATAATCACCAAGTGGGCAAATGATGCCTGGAGGTATAAGATAGAAAATGCATTTGAAAACTCTTTCTTTGACCCAGAGAAAGACAAACCTTTAACTTGGTTCTTGAAACAAGTTGAAAGGCTTAATGCACTATACCCAGAAATGTCACAAAAGATGGTGCACATGAAAATACTTAAAAAATGTGGAGGGGAACTAGAACATGCCCTAAGAAGCAGGTGTATAGAACCATGCTCCACAGAAGAGTATATAAATGCACTAGAAGATATAGTGAAAAGAATAAAAATTGGCAGGACTTGGAAAAAATTGGACATTAAAAGCCCAAATAAACCATTTATCAAAAAAGATAAATCAAAAGAATCCTTTAAGCCCAATACATCCAACAATAATGAGCAAAGAAAATGCCATAAATGTGGAGGTATTGGACACTTAGCCAATAATTGCCTTAAAAAAGCAAAGATTAATGAAATTGTGGAAACAGAAAACCACAATGACATAGAAGATGAATCAGACTCTGAAAAAGAGACACAAGAGTCAGAAAGCTCTGAAAGTGATGAAATCAATATAATTAATGCCCAAATTAATAATATTGATATAATTTATGAAGTACTGGATGTTAATTCAAACTTACCACAAGTTGGAACATCTGACACAAACCTGAAAAACATAGAAGATGCCAAAATGTATAGAACCAAACCTGCAAGAGGAATGGGATATACAGCTGGAAAATCAAGTATAAGTATTGTTATGGTTGATAACCAAGAAGGAAAAGTTAACTTGGATACAGGAGCATATTGCACTTGTGTTGGCAAAAGTTATTTAAAAACCATTGTCCCAAACTGGCAAGAAAAACTTATGCCAATACAAGGTGTCAAATTTAGTAGTGCAAGTGAGAGCATGATGCCCCTTGGAATAATTGATTTAACACTAATTTTTCCTCATCCCTCACAATGTGTCAGAATTAAAGTAGAGTTTGTAGTAATGGACAACTGTACTAGTAATCATTTCATACTTGGGAATGACTACTTATCAATCTATGGTATAGATATCTCCAACCAAAAAGATAGATATTTTACCATAGGAGATAACAAAAGACAAAAGTTTGGCTTCTTAAATAACAAAAAACAAATCACAGTTATTAAGAAGGAAGAAAAAATTCCAGAAAAGGAACTTTTTATATCTGGACAATTTAAAGAGGCAGAATTCAATCAAGAATTAACAGAAAAAATGAAAGAAAAATTGATTGACCTCTTATTTAAGTATAAAAATGCCTTTTCAACTGACAAGGAGCCACTAGGTGCCATAATTGGACATGAAGTGGATATAATTCTTAATGTAGAAAAGCCTTACCCACCTTTATTAAGAAGACCTGCTTATCCAGCCAGCCCAAGAGCTAGAGAAGCCTTAGAAGTGCACATTAAAGAATTAATGGACCTTGGAGTATTAAGAAAGGTTGGACATAATGAACAAGTAGAAGTTACTACACCTGTCATTATAACTTGGCATAATGGAAAATCAAGGATGGTAGGAGACTTCAGAGCCCTGAACACCTATACCATTCCAGACAGATATCCAATACCTAGAATCCATGAGACATTGACCCAATTGTCACAAGCTAAGTTCATCACAGCTATGGATGCTCTTAAGGGTTTTCATCAAAATGTCTTAACAGACAATGCCAAGAAACTACTAAGAATAATAGTTCATTGTGGAATTTTGGAATACTTGAGAATGCCATTTGGGATAAAAAATGCACCTTCCCATTATCAAAGAATGATGAATACCATATTCCCTGAAGAATTGTCAGAAGGATGGTTAATTATCTATATTGATGTAATCATAGTTTGCTCAGAAACTTGGGAAAATCACCTTACAAGACTAGAAAGGGTACTACAAAAAATAGTCCAAGTGAATATGAAAATTTCCTTGAAAAAGTGTCATTTTGCATATAGTGAATTAAAAGCACTAGGACATGTTGTATCTGGACTTAGTCTAGGCATAGACAAAAATAAAGTAGCAGAAGTACTACTCAAACCAATGCCTCAAACCAAAAAAGAAATGCAATCATTTTTAGGATTTGCTGGTTTCTATAGACAGCATATAAAGGACTTTGCAAAAATTGCCAAATCCTTATATAAATTATGTGACCAACAAACAGTTTATGAAATGACTGAAGAAAGGGTCAAGGCATATGAAGAATTGAAAAATTCACTAACAAACGCCCCATTTCTCATAATGCCAGATTGGAAACTACCTTT
Organism: Austropuccinia psidii; assembly: GCA_023105745.1. Taxonomy (NCBI): domain Eukaryota; kingdom Fungi; phylum Basidiomycota; class Pucciniomycetes; order Pucciniales; family Sphaerophragmiaceae; genus Austropuccinia; species Austropuccinia psidii. Next base: position 28,431,048 of record JALGQZ010000003.1, read on the forward strand.
CAAACTATACATTGATGCTTGTGGAGAAGGATTAGGTGCTGCACTTCACCAAACACAAATTATCAATGATAAACCAGTGGAAGGACCAATTTGTTTCATTTCAAGGCAAATAAAGCCAACAGAAGCAAGGTATGGAGCAAGCCAAATGGAATGCTTATGCCTAGTGTGGGCTTTAGAAAAACTGTATTATTATTTGGATGGCACAGTATTTGATGTAATCACAGACTGTAATGCTGTGAAATCACTATTAAATATGAAGACTCCAAATAGACATATGCTGAGATGGCAAATTGCTATCCAAGAATATAGAGGAAATATGACTATTGTACATAAATCTGGAAACATTCATAAAAATGCAGATGGTCTTAGCAGATGGGCTTTAGCAAATACCCCTGACAATCCAGCATGGGTACCACAAGAAGAGCACCATATAGAAGGAATATGTGTCACAGACATAGGCACAGAATTCTTTAACCAAGTTAAAGAAAGCTATAAGACAGACATAAATTGCCATATCTTAAGCAAACTTCTAATGAAAGACTGCAAAGATCCATCACTTTCATCAAAACTAGATGAAATATGGAAAAAGGCATATGATGAAGGAAGATTCCACCTCCTTGATGGAATCCTTTACCATAGAACAAAACACACATGTGTTATGGCCTTAACAGATAGAACACTAATAAACACTATTTTACATGAGTGTCATGATAGTGTTGCATCTGGACATCTCTCAGAAGATAGGACACTAGAGAGGGTGAAAACCTGCTCTTGGTGGCCAAATTGGAAGAAAGATGTTGCAGAGTACTGCCAAACCTGTGACAGATGTCAAAAAGCCAACAGAGCCACAGGAAAGAAATTTGGAATGATGATCCAAATCCAAGAACCAAAATCTCCTTGGGAAATAGTTCATATGGATTGGGTAACAGCACTACCTCCAGGAGGAGACAGGAGCTATAATGCATGTCTAGTGTTAGTTGACAGGTACAGTAAAACTCCCATGTTCTTACCATGTCATAAAGATGACACAGCTATGGATACAGCCATAATGATATGGAATAAAGTCATTAGCCACACAGGCTTATTCCAAAATATTATAAGTGACAGAGACCCAAAGTTCACTTCAGCATTATGGACAAATCTCCATAACTTATTTGGGAAAAAGCTATCATTCTCAACAGCTTACCATCCCCAAACTGATGATTTAGCAGAAAGAATGATACAGACCTTAGAGGACATGATCAGAAGATTCTGTGCTTATGGGCTAGAATTCAAAGATTCTGATGGTTTTACCCATGATTGGTGTACACTAATACCAGCACTTGAACTGGCATATAAGACATCAATCCATTCTTCTACTGGCAAAACACCAGCAATGCTAGAGAAAGGTTGGAATCCAAGACTTCCTTATGATACCCTCAAAAAGGACCTAGTGGACATACATCCAACAGCAAGCAGTTTTAAGATAATGCTTGACAAAGCAAGACACCATGCAAACAGATGCATGCAAGACTCTTTCAAATATGCAAAAGAAAGATGGGACAAGAGTCATAAACCACCTGACTTCAGAATAGGAGATTTGGTATTAGTATCAACTCTTAACTTTAATAACATAAAAGGACCAAAGAAATTGAAAGATTCCTTTGCAGGACCATTTATGGTAAAAGCACTTCATGGACCCAATGCTGTACAATTGGAACTCACAGGTGATTTAATGAATAAACACCCAACTTTCCCTGTAAGTCTTATGAAACCTTACAGCTCAAGTGACAAGGAATTATTTCCACTAAGAAATAAACCCCCACTTGAAATTCCCCCTTTGGAAGAAGGAGAAGAAAAAAGAATTGTAAAAGTCCTTAAAGAAAGAAGGACAAGGAACAAAAAAGAAAGAGAATACCTTGTAAGGTATAGAAATCCAACTCAAGAAGATGAATGGCTACTTGAGAAAGATATAACAAATGCTGATAAACTACTAAGGAGGTTTAGACATGAAAGAAAACCTAAAGAATAACAAAATCAAGCATTATTGAGCTTCAGGACTGATAAAATCTAATGAAGAGGTAGGACAGTGGATGATACCCTAATCACACATATCAGATTGTGGTACAATCTTTTTTGGTGGTAGGGAATGTGAGCCTTTGAGATATGACCACATACCCAATAAGGTCACAAAAAAGACTCAGAATAATTATACCTTTAATATAATTATATTAAAATTACTTAGAATAATTATACATTAAAAATAATTACTTAAATTTACAAAAAATACCATAAATTGGTACAAAAATTGGTTTAACTTAAAAACCAATGAATCAACATGTAAAATAAATTAAACCATGGGATTCCCCATGGTAAAATACACATATACCATTTTTATGGCATATCTGTAAAGTCAATATTTAATGAATTATAAGGTATAATACCTTATAAAAACCATAAAACTTTATTTATCTCAGAAACTAATGAAACAACATGTGAAATAAACTGTACCAGTGGATTCTTCACAAAATTCCACACATAAAACAATTAATAAGCTAATTCCCAAAGTTAATACTTAAGGAATTAACCTGAATATATGCACTTTTTTGGTCAACGCATATATTCAAGGATCATAGCTAATATCTCTTAAACTATACATGATAGAATGATGAACCAAAAATAAAGTCACCACGTAATTACTGTAAGAACACAGATATGAACTTTATTTTACAAATTATAAACAAGGTTAAAACCTATGATGAAATATTGATAAAACTCAACAGAGCTGTTGACCACTTTGTTGTGAAAGTGTTCCAAACTTAAAAAAAAAGTATACAGTTGGATTCTACTAGTTTATTCGTGAAGAATGATGTAATTTTTATTATTAAATTCAGGGTATAACCCCCTGAAATCAAGGTTTGAAGTTTAAAATATTGAATTTCGACAGAAAAGATGAGTTACAAGAAAAATCATCAAAATTAGATTTTTGACGATGTAATGAAAGGCTCTTGGCAGAATAATAAGGTTATGCCAGGCTATCAGAATTCACTCTTTGAATTGCTGTAGCGTGTAAATCTTAAAAGTTATTGAGGATCAAAGTTTGAGCTTAATTTGAGCAGTTATGATCACTCACAGTAACCTTAATTTAAGTTTAACAGTCTTAAGAGTGATAAAATTGGTCAATACTATTAGTTTATGATTAAAAATAATAAAATCCACGAAATTTAGGGTTCTGCCAAGCCTCTGATGTCATCAACTTTAGATTTATAGTGATAGCTCTAAATAATGTTGTAATAATGATGTAATATGGTTTGATAATGATGTAATAATCTCCAAACCTTAAAATATTGATCAATTCCAGTGGATATGATCAGTACACGTCTACTAGAAGCCTGTTGGACTCTAGGAGGGAGGTATTTACTATAAATAGAGCTCTTTTTACTCTATGTTCCCCTCAGACGCATCAAAAACATTAAATCAATTAAATAAAAGGTAATTTCTTTATTCTTTATATATAAAACTCTTATATTATTAAAGACCAAAGACCATCTTAATATTAATCACTGTTTTTACGTGATCAAATCAATTCTTTAATTGTTTTTGTCATAAATCTCTCTATAAACTCATTTCCACGTAAAATCAAGAAATTTAGTAATTTTCTTTATTTTTTATTGTAAATACAATTTGAAAAGGTTGTATTATATTCTTTTGGCGTAAAATATCTCAAAATTATTATTTTAAGTGCTAAAAGTATGTTATTTTATCTTATTATAATAATTTCTCTCTTATTATTACTCTTAATAATTCTTAATTAATATAAATAGTATTTATATTAATATATAACTTTAATATTAGTAATATTATTGTTATTAATTGTTTTTTATTTATAAAAAACAGTTTTTTATGCCTTTATTATTTGTTGGTAACAATAATAAAGAGCTTTATAATATATTAATTATTTTATATTAATATATTATTTATAATATTATAATTTCATATAATATTAATTATATTATTATATTTATTTAATAATATAATATTTTTACGCCATAATAATAATATTACTTTAGAATTATTATTATTTCAATCTTATTTATTTCATTCATAAGGACATTCACAGTACAATAAGTAATTGTTACATCAATTCGTGCTGAAAGGATAGAGTGATGGGCAAGCTCAATACCGATTCTACCATAAAAAAAAGGTTGGATGGATTCAATTGGTAATGAATGCATATTAGAATTAACTCACAAATCAAGAAATTGGGTCCATTGGGTGTAAACCACTGATTTGGTTGAACCAAACTTTGATTGTTTGTTCTGCAGTAAGCTTCTTAGTAGGTGTGCAATTTTACTACCCATCATGCATGTTTCCACATCCACAATAGTTTGGGTGTTTGTTGAGGAGTTATCCTGAGTGCTCCTGACCTTGTGGTATTCCAAATCCCATTGGCCATGGTATTAAGAATTATGTGATGGTTAAAACATATTTGCAGCTTATTAATATCTTTGAAGAATTCATCTAGTCATTTGCTTTTTGATGATAGGAATTCTTTGTTTAACGTGGAATATTCTTGCTGCATTGTTGGGTTAAGTTGGAGCAGTTCATAGTGATGGCTAATAGTGGGGAGGGATTTGAGATGTGTGGTTTTGGTGGAGCACAAGCTTAAATGCCGCAATGGCAAGTGCAAAATATCTTTGCAACCTTTGGAAAGACTACTCAGGATGAACGGCAACCAGTTATCTTGATCTGAGCTCTGGGGTTGGGTGATGAATGATATTATGCCAAAAAGGTCATAAATGGTGTTGTGAATAGGTATGCCTCTTAAACATATTCCACAGGCTGATAGGAGGCTATTAATGGAACAGTGAGTGGCAGTGTATTGAGAGCAAATATAGCTATAAGATGAGGGAAGGTTATTTGATATAATAGGTAATTTGAATCATTAAAAGATCAGATACTCACTGTGATTCCTCCAAAATTATACAATTCAAATTGATTTTAAAAATGAATAATGTAGAGGTATTGGTTTTCTTAAATTCTTGGGTGATAATATTGTAAGAAGGGATGATGATATCACATTTTAAGATGTCAGCCTTGTATAATGAGGGAAGAGTGGGACCATGGTAGAGTTTGGCTTGCAGTGCTCCAGCCTGAGCATGATTGGATATTTCAGATTGCCAATTGGTAATTAAGTGAGGTGGGCAGATGATAATGGTGGGCGTGGAGCGGTGGGAGTTTGTAATTAGCCGCTCCTTGGAGGTACCAATTAGAGAAATGGCCTGAATGGTTTTAACCAATCCCAAATCATCTGCAAGCAGTCCTCCAAGAGAGGTATTGGTCAAAAGGGATTTGAACAAGCTGATGACCTTGTTTGTAATTATGTGCCTGGAATCAAAAGTGGATGCAGGGGGTGATGTGGCCCAAAGGTTACGGGTTGATTGTCCATTGGGGATATCTTGATCCCAGAGAAAGGCTAGTCTGGTTTTTTGATGAGGGAGGAAGGGGGGTTTGAATTATGGAAGGGGGCAGGGTCATCATGGGAAGGTCTGATCCACTAGGTAATTGGATCAGTTTTTGCTTGGAATTCAATGAAAAAAAAGGATATGATGGTGGCATTGATTTTGAAGCGGGAAATGTGGGAGTAGAAAGTTTAAATTGACTATTAGTATTACAGTCATATTATTTAGGAATTCTAAGCTTGAAGTCTTGTTTGCAAAAAGTTTCAATTATGAATAGAATGTTCAGATACCATGTGAAGAACATCAACGCTAGATTGGGTTTCTGAGATGAGGAAGGATCATGCTGATCAGTCATACATACTGCCTTAACAAATAAAGTTTGAGTAGGATTGGATTGGAAGTTTTCAATCTATGCCCCACAAGGACCACAGCACATGAACATTTGTGGCTCCCCAAGAAATGGTATCAATTTGTTGGAAAGGATTCCAGGGAGAGAGCCAATAGTATTATGGTGATTGGGGAGATATAAAAATATGTTGTGTTGATTGTGCCATAGGATAATACAAGAATCAAAGTGGGAATTAGCAATTTTTGAGGTTATATCACTATTTATTTGAATACAAATATTAATCATCCCAATGCACAGTGGTTGTGAAGGGGTTGACATTATGGCTATTATGTATTATTTGGGGGAAGTGGGAAATGATATAATCAGGGAGGGTTAGCTAAAGGGAATGAAGACCAATAAGCGCAGGTGGGGAACTTATATGAGAGGAAGAAATGGGCCCAAAGGGGGATGGTCTGTGGTTATTTGCATGGTCATTAGGAAGATGGCCTTTGAATTATAATTTTCATATGCAATTTGGGGCATATATCAAGGCAAGGTTGCAAGAATGTGGGACAACCAATATCCAAAATTGGGTGGGTTTTAGAAACTTGTTGTACAGTGGCAAATTGGAGGCCAGGTTAATTGACAGGGATATGGTGGTGGTGGAAAGGAAAATTCCATTTGGGAATATTTTTGTTTGGGCAGGTGAGGTATGCTTGGTGGCATGCCACCAAACATGAGTTTGGTTTTGTGCGCAAATTCTAGTGGACTGAAACCTACTGGGATTCCAGGGGGGAATGTTTGCCTTGATCAAAGGGGGCACCAGCTGTGACCCCTGATCCACTTACACATTCACCCCTATTGCATTTGAGGCTGTTACTAATACACCCAGAATGGTATCAGGGTTTTTCCCTCACACGTGTGAGAATCTCCAGAGAAATAGGCCACCTGCCAAGGGTCATTTTTGCCTGGAAGACAGGCGCTAATAGTTCCATGGCGCATGTGAGAATTTCCTGTGTATTACCCACATTGGTGGATCCCCCTGTGGTTATAACCAGCCTCAGGGATCATAAGCAGGGGTTATGCTAATGAGTATGAGCCTTAAGAAAATCCACGCTGAATAGCCTCTGGTTTCCGTGCGCAAGCGAGTGAGCCTCTGAAGTTAAGCGGGCCACCCGCACAAGCAAATAGCTGGTCAGAAGACAGGTTTCAAAAGGTCTTACAAGCATGTGAAAATTTCCTGTGTATGCTCCTTGGGGGTGGATATGAAAGCGTGTGGCAGCCTGACAATGTGCGGGCATAAAAAACATGAGGGGCCAGTAATAGGCTGCCTCCACCTCAGCACCAGATTGAACCCACCATTTGAGTATCACCCAAATCATTAGTCATCCCTATATGCAATGCTTACCTTAACTTGCAATACACCAGAATCTGTGTGGTAGTTAGGCACATTTCTCCAACAAGGTGCATCAAAGGGATGCATTTGAGAAATTTGACTTGAAGGTTTTGCGTGATTGCATGTTACATTCTTGTAAAGCTTTTGCTTTTCCCCGCAGCATACACGTACAAAGGTGTACATACTATAATGTCGGCTGGACAGATTAGGATGGTGTAATACTACTTCTGCCTGCATTCATATTTCCAATGGGTATCCACCTTCCAATTGTTTGCACACACTCATGTGCCCAATGCTCAGAATTGTGATTCACCCAATTTGCACATGCAAGCTGAGCATGTCATGGTCAAAAGCTCAGTTTGGGAGTTTTTGGTAAAGCCATGGTCGGAAGACTTTTTGCAATAGTTCATCAGAAGGCCCACTTCTGAGCACTTCAAAAAATCATGTGATATGCTGCACCTGGCTGAAATGTCTTTTGATGCTGTGCCAAATGCTCAGATTGCGTGCTTACAAAGATGAACTAGCAATTGCTCAGAAGGGTTCATTTGATCTTGTTATCTTAATAGCTCAAAAACTGTGCAATTCCAATGTTCAGCCACTCAGAAATCAATTATGACCCTGAAGCGGACTTGCATAATGGGTCAACCCAAGATCGTGCTGTATTCACTTTTCATACAGCCACCCAACCCTTTGTTCAAACACTATCACCCGGCCATAAAGCTGGGATTCTTTCCAGAGTCACCTGTGACCAAACGCGCCATGTCCTAATGTGCATGGGGCATTTGTGGATTGCACCCACCATGCACATTCAACAATGCCCTCACAAAAGCCCTCCCGGGTGATCGGGTGGCTATTTAAGGCAACAAAGGGGATTTGACTCAGTCTGACAATTGAATTAATTGCAATACTCAGCCAGAACCCCTTTGTTCCTCTGCCAAACATGGGAATTTCCCTTCTCAGCTGCAGCCAATGCTGCGAGTGAGCTTCTATTTCCCTGACACGCCATGAAGCTGAGACTTTGGCGGGTGCTGCGACTGCTTCAATTGGCTCAGCTTTCCCATTGTATAAAAGACCATTTTTTCCTGAGCGCCCTGCACTTTTTTTCTCACCTGCTCCACTTTGTCCCAGCTCAACTGCTGTTCTCATTCTTGTGCATATTCCCCTTTGTCTTCCTGCCTTTCCACTCTTTTCTATTGCACTCCACTAACTACACTTCCCTTCCTTTTTTCTGTTTGTTTTTCCTGATTATATATCCAGAACCCCCCTTCTATCCACCTCATGCCTCTCCTTCATTTGAAACGTTTGTTGATATTACGCTCCAATATTAATACTAAATTTTCATTACAACTTTCTTTCAGACTTTTCCAACCTCACTTCTAGGGCTTTAATAATTTAATTCCATTTTAAATTTATAATTCATTGTATGTCTTCCTTTTTTTCTTCACATGTTACTTTCTAGATGGATACTAACATAATTCATATTTTCTTTAGATGTTGTGCACTTTGTGTGCTAAGCAGGGTATCCCCTGCATTCACTCCTTGACCATCAACAACACTTGTGATGCTTGCCAACAAGCACACAAGATATGCTTGTTTGTTGTCTGACCCTTCTTACCACAGGCCCAGAGGAGTTCCCAACCAAGATGCCCTTGTGAGGACTCCTTTGTGGTCAACCATGATTAAAGCATTCCAAAGCGGGAATGGACACTGGGACCCCAAACAAGCAGACAGGAATGATTCCAGAAAATTATCCCTGTCCCCTCAACTATTGATTTGTCAACCCCCCCTCCTAGGTGACTTCACTCCTTGTGCGGAGCAAAGTGATTATCTGGCCAATAAAGGATGGCAATGGAAAGAGGATATTTAAGATTGGGCCAATTGTCACCATGTCTTGTCACCCATGGCATTCAAATGCCAAAGTAAGTTTTTAATTTCTTGCTGAATTCATTTCTCTTCACGCAATCATACTGACTTTTTTCCATCATGCATAGAACAAAACCCACCAAATCCCCAGCAACAAGACTCTCCCATTACTTGTATACCTTGCAAGCAAACTCCGCAGAAACCCACTCCAGGCCCAAGTGGCACCCAATGGTCGGAGGACTTATTCTGTGGTAATAATCCCACTTTCCATTTTCTCATTTTAACTTTTGCAGCAAGTGAACTGACTTTTCCTCCTTTTTTATAACCCTCCCAAAACAATTAGCCACCTATTCCAGGCCCAAGTCAAGCCTCAGAACCACATGAGGACCCTTCAACTTGTGAACCAGAACCTGAGGTGGCTCCAACGCAATCCATGGAGGAACCTTTTGGTAAGTCACCATTTCACTTTCTTTACTCTTCTCAACTTTTCCTCACCCCTCCTTCAGCCATCTCCAGCTTGTCCTGCTACACCCACATTTGTAATCATCATAAACAATACGCCCATTGGATCCCTCCTTCCCTGATGCCGCCACCTTCCACTCCTACCCTGGAGATCCCTCCCATTGACCCTGAGAACACAAACACCTCCTCCCCCCTGATGACAAGCTCCCCTCAATCCTGTGATCCTGTGAGTTATGTATAACATACCCATAAGGCCACAAATAACTTTATACACATTTAAATTTGTCTTCAATAGACTTTTTAGTTGAAATTAAAATGAAAAAAAAAAGAAAAAATAAGTATAACTTTTTTATAAATATTATGTCATTTTTGGATTCTACACCAAAAATAACCTAGGGTACATCCATAAGGTGTTATACCCAAAAACACTTATTTCTTATGCTATTAGAAGATTTAAGAATCTCACAGTACTAATGTAACTTTTTTAACATTTTTTAAATCGTTAAATTTAAGCTTAAATGAGCTTAGATTTAAAGTTGCATAAGGTTTATGCAAACTTACCAAAATTTTAGTTAAAATTGAGGTGTGGTGTATATTTACTAAATTGGCTAAGGATTTTCCATACAGAATGTAAATCCTGCGTGAGCTAAAATTAAAAGGGTTTAAGGCCATAGTATGGCTTTAAATTAATAAAAGGAAAAAATCCACGCAAAAAGGTGGGACAAAGGAAAAAGACCAAATAGAGATGGGGTACCCAGCTTTTTGGATCTGAAAGGATTAAATTAAGGTTGTCCACCTTTATTGGAGGATTTTCAACCTTATTTAAACTTTAATATTAGACTTTGATCCAACATTAAAGTTTAAACTGGTTTTATCCCAAATTAGACAGGAATTCCAAGCTGCCAGAGGGTAAATCCCAATATGCAGGCTTGAATTCAAGGTTTTAACAACTGTCAAAGCTTAATTAAGCTTAAAAAGCCTAAATAAGCTTAAACCTTCAAGGTTACAAGCATTAAAACCTTATGAAAACTTAAGGTTTGGTGTGTATTGCTATTTTACGTGGAAAAATAGCAATAACTTCAAAAATCATTAAAAATCCAATTCTTAATGGATTTGCTTGAAAATCTCACACAGCTTACAGTTGAATATTATCTACATATAAATCGAATTTTGAGTATCTTTTATAAGTAAAATTCCTGGGTAATTAGCCTGGAAATTTACTCTTTTAATTAAAGCTCAAAGAAAATTATAATTTCTTTAAAAATTAATTGAAAATTGAGTTTAAGAGATTTCTGCTTGAAACTCTATTTTTAAGTTTTTCATGTGATGAACGTTAATATAAATAAACTTACTTATATTAAAAAATTTAAATAATCAGTTTAAATGAGGATTAAAGTTACATGGAGTTAAGAATAACCCTGTTAACTTTAAATTGGACTTAAAATGAAGTTACCTTAAGTTAAAAACTTTATTTTTAAGCATGGTTTTTCAGTTTTGACCTGAGCACGCCCTCTATATCCATTATGAATCATGATAGCTGCTCTGAAGACATAAAAAGAGTCTTTTCATCACTGTTTTTGTCCATCATTCATTATCATTCCAATCATATTAGAAATTTAAATAGGTAAAGTTTTATTAAATATAAAATCTTATTATTAAAGTAATTCTTAAGTTATTTTATTCTTTATTAATTAAAATTAAAGAATTGAAATCATAGAACTTATATTATTGTTGTAATCACCAATAATATATTTTATTATATAAAATTAAATCATCTTAAATATATTTCAAAATCCACAAATTCCTCTTAAAAACTCTTTAATCTTAATTTTTATTATAAAAAGTTGTTTTATATTTAAAATTATTGATTTTTGGCGTGTTTTTAACTTATAATGCTTATTTAATATAATAACTGTTGTTGTTTGACTTGTTGTATTAAATAAATATTATAAGGAAGTTTTTCTCTAAAGTTCTATATTTTTTATCTAGTATTATTTTTTTATATAGAATTTTCTTCTATAAGAATTATTTCTTCACATTGTGTGTTTAATTCTTTTTATAAATAATATTTATATTATTTATAAGTGGTTAATATTCATATTTTCCACGTGTAATTGTCTCATTAAGAGCTTTACACTTCTTATTGTTATAACTGTCAGTGACTATAACAATAATAGAATAATTATAATTTATTATAATCATTATTTTTTATTATTATTATATTTTTATAATAATAATTAAATTTATTTTTTTTATATAATTATTGTTAATAATTATATTTAGATTTGTGGCTATAACATTTTGTTATATTATATATTTCTACTGAGGACAGTCATAGTACTCTTGATTTTGCTACTATTATCAAGAGTTTCATAGACAAACCTTACAAATCCCATGATGATACTTGGCAGGAATTCATGGACCTGCAACCAACCCTCATGATTCCTCAAGCCATCGTCCATGAATCAATCAACTGAATCTTGTTGGAGCATTGGTGCTTGCTCCACATTATTCCTTTCATGGATGCAGCTCGTTGAAATGAGATGCACCGGGAATGCCGGGAGAAACTAAACTCCCTCCTTGGCCAGGCACTGGAGGCTTATCCAAAGGAGGACATTACCAGGATGGTCTCAAAATACTTAGAAAAATAAAAAAGAGATACGTTTTTTTTCTCTTATTTCCTTTTGTAATACACTCTTTTAAATCAGTTAGTTGCAATCAATACACACTTTTTTCCATTTTTGTTTTATTATTTTTTCCCATGAGATTTCCTTTTTGGCCATTTGTGCAAATCATGTATTGTGTGAGATTTATTTTTGTAAGTGCCCCACTAAATGTTTTGGTCAATATTTCTTTGTGTGAACCTCTTTTGCAGAAAATGCACAAATAGTCACCATTATCACCTCTTATATTTTCTTCTTCCATGGTTTACAACCACATCAGATCTTAACTGTAAAAATGGGGGGGTTCCCTGAATGTGAGCAATCCACTGCAGATTCATGGGTCAATGCCTTTCCTATGGTCACATGCTATTAATCTTAGTCGTTTAATGAATTTTCAGAATTGTTGGGAGGCTGCCCAGGCGTAAGGAATTGTCTGAATTGTTGGTCACCTAGAAAAGCGGGAGGATGTGTGTGTGAAGCGTTGGGAACCTGCACAAGGGTAAGGATTTGCATGTGAATTTTTGGAAGCCTGCACTGGCATAAGGAATTGCTTGAATTGTTGGGAACATTCACAATGTAAGGATTTGCATGTGAAGCATTCAGAGCCTGCACTGGCATAAGGGAATGTTGGAGTTGTCGGGACGCTGCCCCAGTGTAAGGATTTACAGCGCAAGGTTTTGCATGTGAAGCGTTGGGATCCTGGCAGGCATAGGGATTTGCATGTGAAGTGTAGGGATCCTGGAAAAGAGCAAGGAACAAGGACAAGCATATGGGGGCATGCCACCATACATGAGCCACTTCACCCCTTTCTCATGTGAGCCACCATATTACCCAAATTCCAACCCATCAAAACCAGGGGTATACTGTACTGCAAATTATCACACCCTTATTCACCAATCACCCTCTAACTTCCAGATGCATCCAAACTCCCTCATTATTCTAATTGGGATGAGATTTTATTACCATCCCTGATTTGATAGCCCAACCCCTGGCCAATTGCATAATAGCAATGGCTGTTCTGCCACATTGTTTTTGCTAACCTCCTTGAGCATTGTGTGGACATACCCACTAGTGTCATGCTTTCGATTTCCTGTGCTGGATCAGTATAATGAGCAAATGTACTACTGGCCCACACTACCTGAATAAGCCCATGACAATGGTATAGATCAATCGAAAAGTGCTCATTTGGGAAAATCAATTTTCCCCCTTTACACCACTTTGATGCATCTCTTTGAGTTTGGCCAGTCCACTTATCAGCTTGAAACCACCATCCCAAAGCATACAATGATGCATTCTTATCAGGAGGAGGTGAGTTTTTGAATCCATTCATTGTGAAAGTGAGTACCAAAGCGAACTTGAATGGCCCCTGATTTGCAGAAATATCTGCTTCATAGTTGACTTGATCAAAGGACACAACCCCCAATGACTTTGAGCAAGTTTGAATCTTTTTAAATAATTTATCTCCAACATATTGTAAGGATTGACCTAGAATGCAACCCACTGAGCTAAGATTTGCACCTTGGTTCTGTTATTCATCTTTTGTGTCTCCAATTCTCCCAAGGCTTCTGTAAGTCCCAAATTGTTTGGACTTTGTGCTGCATTTGTGCCACCCAATTGAAAACGAAAATACCTCCAGTAATTCCCCATTTGTTGCCATGGGGTTGGTAAATTTTCTTTTGCCAAATAATAATTGTGATAATTCATCCCATTGATTGACCTTGACTTCACTCATTGTTGTGATTGGTCTGAATTTGACAAGGGCAATGATTAATATAGTTGGAGAGAAAATTGCCACGCTGCCAAAGTGAATGCATTTGATCTCATTGACATCCACACCCCTCCGAATTTCACTTGGGGTCATATTTGCTGATACTGGCATTGATATTTGTGTGGTTGGTTTAGTGGAGGAAAAAAACTTATTCTTTTGGGTTGTTTTGGCCTCATTTGTCTTTTGGGATGTCTCACTTTTCCCGAGTGGTTGAGGGATCACTTTTTGTTGAAGCAGACAACATATCAGATACTGCTTCCCCCCATTTGAATCTAAGGCCTTTTGAGTCCAGAATGGTGCCCAATGCCAAAGGAGCTTTATTTGACCCACATCTCTTACTTCCCTGTTGGAGCCCACATTACATTGGCTTGATCTAAACTGACCAAAGATGTAAGATGTGTCTATGAAACTGTTGATAATATTACTATGACTTTTCTGATGAAATATAATAATAAAAAATTCTTATAGCCACAATTAAATAATTAAAGAATTATTTCTTTCACATTTTATACACTACTAGTGATTATAAAAGTAAGCAGTAATTGTCTACAAGAATCAACCACAAGAAGAATTTAATAATAAAAACTTCTTTATCAAAATAATAAAATTATTTTAATATGAAATTTTCTTTTACAAGAATAATTATAAAGATAAATCTTGAAGAAAACTATTATTAGAGAAAAACTTTAAGAATTAAGATAAATCACTCACTATTAATCCAATTCACCTTTTCAAAGATAATAGTAGAGAGATTTGACATAGAATTGTGGATTTAATGGATCAAAATCGATTTAGAACAATATTACAAGAATATATAGTTCATTTCTATGATTTCACGTCTTTCTGATTGATTTCTGAAAGAACAGAACACTTAAGAAATAGTTTTAACCAATACTTACTTGTTGGTAATAAAGGCATAATAGAATAATGTGATTATTTGGCAAAAACAGCAATAGGAAGCAGCTCTTAAGTCTAAGACAGCTCAAAGAGGCATGAAATTGAGCTAACAGAAAACCAGTTAGTGAGAAATCAATAAAACTTTGTGAATTATTGATTGCATCATCTGTTGTCACATAAGATTATCACAATTACTTAATTGAGGTTTTTACCTGACTACCAACCCATTTATTGTTAAGAATAAAAGGAGTAACAACTGTACATCTTCTTGTATTCAAAAATAATCATTTATTCCTCAAATTTATAAATGTCAATTGAAATTTCATCACAGAATATATTTTGTGTAAATTTTTAAAGATTCTGTGTTTCAAGTGCAATCATCAAAAATGGACTGTAAGTAAAGCTTTTAATTTTACATATAAAAGTATACTTTGTTTTGGTTTTTATATGAATTATACAGTTCTCAATTGGTCCTGAAAGTTTCAGAAAGATTGATTAAGAATTGTATTTTGAATGAACTTTTGAAGTTTTTACCTCATTTTGACATAGAATTGCAAATAGAAGTATTTGGCTGGTTGCTATGAGGTGAATCAATGGATACTAGTCCAAAAAGGATTTTAATTCCTCTTTTGGGGTTTATCCATGGAAATTCCTTGAGAATTAACATGGTTACAGGAGTCTGAGTTGCTCTTTAGCTCCTTGGAATGTCGAAATAGCAGCTTATTTGCTATTTTCTTATGATATAATGAAATTTTGATTTTGTAACCAAGTTCCCAAAAGGTTTGAGCTTACTAATTGGGTCAATATAAGCCATGTATTCAAGATTTGGAGCTTTCCAAACCTCAGAGGCCTCTGAAGTTGGGTACCCTGGCTCTCTTTGATGTCTTTTGTCCCCTCTAGCCGTTTTCACGTCAAAAATAGAGTATCAGGCTTCAAGACTGATATCCACTATGGGTGTACCAAAAGTGAATATAAGAATACCCTAATATTAAGTTCTCAAAACATGAATAGCACTATTCTTAGTGTATATGTAAGATGGGAGTTCTCACATTGCCCTTATTTTGGCCTTAAATTGAGAAAAACAGAAATATTCACAGATCTTGTATGTGGTATTCGTCAGCCTGTGACTCAAAACCAGAGCACAAGCATGACAGCTGAAATACCATAAACCAATGGTATAGCCAAGATACCACCAAAACATGGAGCTGGGCCAAATTAGCTCAAAAGGTATCAAAAGAAATAAAAAACTCACCCCTCTCCAAACATACAAGTCCCATCATCATAGGACAAAGAATAACAAAGTTATTCATGCTCAAAGTTATTACTGAGCATAAACCTTAATTTTCACCTCTCATCTGAAATACAGAGTAAGAGGATTAACCCAATCAAATTGGTATTTAAAATGAAGCTCTAAGTCAGGGCTATCCAATGGTGCCAGCCAAACTGAGCTAGCACCAGTATTAAAGATGTTATGGGCAAATTCAGGCAAAATAAAGGTGAACAAAACATTAACCTCTCATCTAACTTCTACAGTTTTAGTGTGGGATACCTAAAGTGGGGTATTTTTGGAAAGAGAACAATCAGGGATTTCTGATGGTGTAATCCATTTCCTCATATCTCAACTATAGCAGAGGTTATGGGGCAAACAAGCCCAATACAGCTTTGTGCCTAAACCACATATATGTACAAAATTCTTGTACATGGCATAACTTTTCCATATTTAATGATAACCATATCAAATAAGGTACAATTGTGTAGAAGACATATAGGGATACACACTGATTCAGTTTTGAGGTTGATATCTCAAGAACGGGAAAAGGTATAGCTGTTTTAAGGTCAAAATCCCACATTCTGACCAATACAGCCTTACCATGGGATAATATCCCATAGCCATGACTATGAGGTGTCAAACTGACAAAGAAGCATGTTTAGAATTCAATACCTCATAGTTAAGTCAATACTGGGGTGCCATACAGTTTCTGTACAGCATTATATGCGTCATACATGTCAGAAGAGGTCTATGTGGTTCCCAGATGATAGTTTTCACCCTGTATGGGGGAAACCTGCCCAGATGTGGTTTCAAAACCACATCTGAGCCCAATCAAAGCTATACAGGTCCTTGAAAACCACAATTCTGTCTCAGAGGGTGAAAAAATCTTCACTTCCTCTACGTGGAAAGGTCTAACAGCCCTTCCACCCCATTTCAGGATAAAAAGGAGGCTTTTCACAGCAAGAATAGCTTTCCTCATCCTGCTCTTGAATACCCTACATAGTGAACTGTCAAAAACAGTTTCACTCTTGGGTAATAAACAGGTATAATTATAATTTTAATTATCTTAGTCTTTATTATTGTAACCCAACAGGTAAAGCTGCTCCTAGGTCTTTCAACAGCGCTCACCACCACTATATTTAGTATAGTAAATACCTTTTATTCTCAAAATAAACCATTTTTAATCCTTTTTACTGTGTCACCGTCATAGTTAAAAGTTTTAAATACATTTATAATACTTTTATCATAGACTCAGACTGACATTTTGTGGGCCTGGCCGTGTTTTAAACCTTTTTTGGGTCTTAAAGGTACGTTTTTTCACTTAATTTCTTTATTTCTGACATTTTGTTTTATATTTTTTTAGGTGTCCTTTTTCTTAAATAATATATATTTTATATATTTTATTTATCAAATATGTCTATGAACCACCTTTTACTCATATTTTAAGAGTATCTGTCAAGTTTTTAAAAATATATTCTCAATTGTATGAAAATTCAAAACTTGAAACCCAGTCACAGGCCAACACACCAGTGACACACTCAGAACCAGAGGGCAACAAAGGCAAAGGAAAGAGGCACAGTGAAGGCCTGATAAACGCAAAAAAGTGGACACCCATTGCCACACAGAAGAGTAGAAAACCACTAAATTCTGCTTCAAGACAAGGTAAACCAACCTTAACAACTTGTACAGGGAAGATTACTATAATTAACCCAGTTGTAACCTCTCAAGGTAAATTTCCCAAATCAGCAGACAACAAATTTTTACAAGGCACAGTCAAAGGTAAATACCCTAAGAACATAAAGTTTTTGACTGTTTGCAAACACTAATATGTCACCTCTATACCTCAGAGACCTTGGCTATCACAGGAACCAGCCAGAGGACATAGAAGGCTTGTCTAGAACCAGAAGACCTGGAATAGGACACCTTGGACACAGTGGTGGATGGAAAAACAATGAGGGAGATAATATCAACCCTGCCATTCACACTCAACTTTAACAGGAACCTTAAACCAGAGGACTGGGGGGATATGGATCAAGTTCTTCAGATCCACCAACTCCTCAAAGATCTTTTTCAATGAAGCATGGACAACAAGAGGTTCAACCTGGCATCTCACTGAGCAGAAATTGAAGAAAGTTGCCAGAAGATCTGTCTCAAAGAGACAGACTTCAAAGACCTTATGGTAATCACCAAAGGTTGGAATCCTACCACTCAGTTCAGAATCCTGGAGGCAAGGGCACAGAGGATAAGGGAGAATCAAGCCACTATCCAAACTATAGAAGAACAGTTAACCCAGACAGCGCCTACTCAGATTCCTTCAGGATCACAAGGAGCAGGCCAAATCAGCTCTCCAGTGGCTTCACACCATTCAGACACCAACAAATCAATGACCGGGAGTCACCACTCTTCACAATTCCAGGAGGTTTTCAGGAGAAGAAAAGGATACAAGGGGAAAAAGAAGACCTCTTTCAACCAAAGGCAGAAAGAGTCAGACCCCATGATCCAGAAGTTGTTGGATTTGGTGAAAGAAGTGCAAAAGCACCAGAAGTAGTTGTAAACCACTCTAGAATCAGTAGTCCAAGTAATAGAAACATTACCCCCACTTGGATTGAACATAATATTGTCACACCTGAGAGTAACATAAACACTGATGCACTGTGGTTATGAATGTCCCAATATGCTGAGAAAACTCAAACACAGTTTGCAGAACTTTAAGAAAGCCATGAGAGGATGAAGAAATTAACAGCCTCCATGGATGAAGTTGTTAAAACCCTTCAAGAAGGACAGGCTCAATTGAGTGAAGCGTCTGAAGAGACCAACAAAAGACTGAATCTAGTCCTTGAAGAACAACCCCACAGCAAAAGTGACAGGGATTGTCTGGATCAAGACATAAAAAAGCTGTATAATGTCTACCATAACTTGAAGCCTCAACCACAAGGCCAAGTTATGGAAAATCCATATCAGCCAGATTCCATCAAATCAGATTCCATTTTGATTAATAAGGCAGGATCTCCATCACAATACCAGGATGGAGATGGCATGTCTTATTCAGAGAAGGAAGCCTTGAAACAGCTTCCTGAGGCCTCAAGCTGGCCCAAATTTTCTGGAACAGGAGAATATGATCATATGGAGCTCATAGATTATATTTATGGACTCTTCATTGATGTACCAAGCATACCAGATTACTGGATTACTGCTATACTAAATACAGCATTTAAAGGTCATGCTAGTATATGGTACACAGAAATGAAAGAAAACCATGGCAGAAGAAACTGGCCATGGTGGAAGAGTAAAATCATCCAAAAGTACATTAATGGTACTTGAATATGGCAAAAGACCATTTCATTTGAAAATGACAAATACTCTGTGGACAAAAATCCGTATGAGTGGTGTCTTAGACAGTCTAAAAGACTTAAAGACATTGATCCTCAGATGAACATCCAAATGAGGAATAACAAACTCCTGACACAAATGCCAGGAGAACTAGAGCATGCAGTTAAATGCAGATGAAACCAAAATTTCACTCTAGAAGACATTGCTAATACCTTACAAGACATAATGAAGAGAAATAATATAGGGAAATTCACCCCATATAAGAGCAGTAGTTTCAAAGAGAAACAACCTTTAAGGGTAGAGTTTAAATAAAAACCCAAATAAAGGGTGGAAGATGTGAAAAAGAAGAAGAATTCTTGTCACAATTGTGGTTCAACAGACCACTATTCCAAAAGATTTTCAAAGGCAAAGAAAAAAGTCTATGCCATTGAAAAAGTCCCTGAGTGTAAGGTGTGGATATGAAACTTTGATTAAAAATCAAGTACTTTTCCTGTCCTCAAAATTTGTATAAGGTAAAAATCAATTAAAAATAGTATGAAATATTATTTTTAAGAGAAAACACGCCAATTTTATTGTTTATAACTTTATTAGTATAAAACAATAATATTATAAAAATTTATTGTTTTACCAACAATAAAAATTTATCCAAAAAATACTCTACAAGAGATATTTTAAGGCTACAAAAGAAATTTCTTCAAGAGCAATTTCAATTGGAATTAATTGAGCAAAGAACTGCAAGCAATTAATTAAAGAACAAAGTCTTTAAAAAGAATATTAAAGATAAAACGCGCCCAAAAGTGACCAGAGTGAATTTGGAAACAAAGTGACAAAGTTTACAGTGATGAAAGATGCTTTAATTCACTTTTGGGGTGGTTCAGGGGTAAAAATGATTATAAGAGTTACAAACAATGATTATAATGATTTTTTCACGTGGTTAAAAGGATTAAAATGATTTAAAAGTGGTGTTTGGAATCTTTGATTGATTGGTTTAACAGTTTTAAACTAATTAATAAAAGGAAAAGATTCTAACATGAAGAGAAAAGTGGGGCAAAGAAGACATTCTTTTATAGCCATCAATTCTCTTACTCCAAAAGTAAAATTTACTCTTGTCAGTCGTGAAAAACAGTCTGACAACAAAAAAGCCAATTATGGCATCATTGAACCCTGGTTTAGACCAAAAAGGGCTGGTTTAAGCCATTTTTAGCCATTTTTAGCCATTTTAGACCCTTAAATCAGCCATTACTATAGCAATACCAGACCTAGAGCCTTCAAAACACGTCAGAATGTGTTTCAGAGACGTAGAAACCAGTTAAAACTGTTTTTACTATGATGGTTTTATCTTAAGGGTAGTTTTACCCTCTTGGCAACAGCTAAAACTACCCCAGTTGGTATCAAAACCTCATCATCAATTGAGTCCACAGACCCTGTAACTCAATTCCAGGCCAAAAGTGATGAACTTTTGCGTGAATTTTGACATCCCACGCCTGTCAGCAAGGATTTTGGGGGTCTAGCTCCCCCTTAGAGCTGGAGTTCCTTTTCCCCCCCAAATTTAATCTTTCCAATTTATTTTTCCTTTAATTCCTCATCATGTATTATACTTATAATTTACACATGTAATTCAATTCAATTGTACAGTACAATACAGTAATAATTGACACCTCATATGTAAATCAAAGTTCACTTATGTAATACACGCGCACATTTTGACATTTCAATTGAATTCAATTGAAAATACTTTAATTCCTCATAACTTCTAAACTAAACACAACACCTCAATTTTTACACAAAAATTGATGGTTAACACCACATGTGGTGTGAATTAAATTAAGGTTTTGAGGATTTTCAACTTTTGTATTGAAAATACTAAAAACTTAATTTAAGCTTATTTAGAGTTGAGTTACAAAAATTTCACTCAGAGGTGACCCCACTTGATTTTTTATGAGGAATCCAATGGTGAAATAAAATTTATATGTTTATTTATTGGATAAAAAGTTATAATAAATTTTATTTAACTTTTTTCCAAATTTATTTATTTTTTCACAATTTTGTTAAAATTTCATTTTTACTTAAATTTTTCAAGTATAAATGTAATTTTATATTTACAAAATTTAAAGTAATTTTATTTTTAAATTATAATTAATTTTTTATTTTTAATATAATTTTATATTTATATTTTTATTTTTATTTTAATAATATAAATAAATTTATTTTATTTATATTAATATGTTATTTTTTATATTTGTGGTCTTTTGGGTATATGAAATTACCTCTAAGGCTCACATTCCCTCCCCCTAAAAAAGAATATTACTTTGTAATATTGGTGTTTCTAGTGTGTCTGAATCTCCTTAGGAGTTTGGTGGCTTCTGGTATATCTTTCTCTTCTAACCATTCATCTTCACAAGTTGGGTCACTGTACCTAACAAGGTATTCCCTTACTTTCTTGGTTCTTAATTTCCTTTCTTTAAGAACTTTGGTTATTTTCTTAGTACCAGATGTCTTAATAGGAGGTATAACTTGGGGAATCTTATTCCTCAAGGGAAATTTCTCAGCATCACTAGATTTGTATGGCTTTATCAAGCTTACTGGAAATGTAGGGTGCTTATTGCTAAGTTCTTCAGATAACTCTACTTCAACAGCATTTTCTCCATGGAGGGCCTTAATCACAAAAGGTCCTGCAAAGGAGTCTTTTAACTTTTTACATCCTTTGATGTTATTGAAGTTAGTGGTGGATACAAGAACTAGGTCCCCCACTTTGAAATCTGGAGTTGCATGAGATTTATCCCATTTGTCTTTAGCATATGCAAAAGAGTCCTCCATGCATCTCACTGCATGCTTTCTAGCTTTGTCTAGCATTCCTTTGAAGCTAGCAGCTGTGGGATGTATTTCAATTAAGTCTTTCCTCAAGGAATCTTGGGGTAACTTGGGGTTCCATCCTTTTTCTAGAATAGCAGGAGTCTGATTGGTACTGGAATGGATTGATGTTTTATATGCTAATTCCAGTGCTGGTAACAGAGTACACCAATCATGGGTAAATCCATCACAATCTTTGAATTCAAGGCCATATGCACAAAATCTTCTCACCATGTCCTCTAAGGTTTGGATCATTCTTTCAGCCAGACCATCAGTTTGTGGGTGGTAGGCTGTAGAGAAAGACAGTTTTGTGCCAAATAATTGGTGAAGATTTGTCCATAGAGCTGAAGTGAATTTGGGATCTCTATCACTGATGATATTTGTAAATATCCCAGTCCATGACACTACTCTATTCCATATCAGAAGAGCTGTATCCATGGCTGTATCATCTTTGTGACATGGTAAAAAGATTGGAGTTTTACTGAATCTGTCCACAATTACTAGGCAAGCATTATAGCTCCTGTCACCTCCTGGTGGTAGGCCAGTTACCCAATCCATATGGACAATTTCCCAAGGTCTGTTTGGTTCTTGGATTTTCATCATATTTCCAAGTCTTTTGCCAGTGGATTTATTTGCCTTTTGGCATCTGTCACAGGTTTTGCAATATTCTGCAACATCTTTTTGCCACATTGGCCACCATATGCAGGTCTTTACTTTCTCTCTTGTTCTGTCCTCAGAAAGATGTCCTGAAAAGGGACTATCATGGCATTCTTTCAGTACAAGATTGATTAATGACCTGTCTACAACTGTCATGACACATGTGTGCTTGGTTCTGTGGTAAATTATACCATCCAGTAGGTGAAATCTCCCTTCATTATAAGATTTTCTCCATACTTCATCCAAGGCATGTATTAGAGAGTTGTCTTTACAGTCTTTGTTAAGTAATTGGCATAAGATGCTACAATTCTTATCTTGAGTGTAACTATTTCTGACTTCTTCAAAGAAGGTGGTGTTCAAGTCTGTAACACTTATTCCTTCTATTGGAATTTGTGGTGAAGCTTCTTCTGGAACATAAGCAGGATTATCAATGTTATTTGGTAATGGCCATCTGCTTAGTCCATCTGCATTCTTATGAATATTCCCATCCTTATGAACAATAGTCATATTGCCTCTGTATTCTTGTATGGCTATTTGCCATCTGAGCATGTGTCTGTTAGGTGTTTTCATGTTCAAAAGTGATTTCACAGCTGTACAATCTGTTATTACTTCAAAAACACATCCCTCTAAGAAATAGTTCAATTTCTCTAAGGCCTAGACAAGGCATAGACATTCCATTTGACTTGCTCCATATCTGGCTTCAGTTGGTTTGATTTGCCTGGATATGAAACATATTGGTCCTTCTACAGGTTTGTCATTTATGATCTGAACTTGGTGAAGTGCAGCACCTAGTCCATCCCCTGATGCATCAATATACAGTTTGAAAGGCAATTTAAAGTCTGGCATCAGTAAGAGTGGAGCAGTGGTCAATGCTTCTCTTAGAGACTCAAAAGCTTTGACTCTGTCAACAGTCATCTCAAATACTGTGTCTTTGTCACACAACTTATAAAGTGGTCTTGCTATGGATGCAAAGTCTTTAATGTGTTGCCTGTAATATCCTGCAAAACCTAAGAATGACTGAATTTCCTTCTTATTCTGAGGCATGGGTTTTAACAATACTGCTGCAACTTTGTTTTTATCAATTCCAAGGGACAAACCAGATACAACATGTCCTAGTGCCTTAAGTTCTTTAAATCCAAAATGACATTTCTTCAAGGAGATTTTCATGTTTACTGATTGGATTTTTGTCAAAATTCTTGATAATCTGTACATGTGCTCCTCCCAAGTCTTTGAACAGATAATAATGTCATCAATGTAAATGATTAACCATCCCTCTGAGAGTTCTTCAGGGAAGATTTCATTCATCATTCGTTGGAAGTGTGAAGGTGCATTTTTGATACCAAAGGGCATCCTTAAGTATTCATACACTCCACAATGAACAATAATTCTCAAGTATTTTCTTGCTCTTGGTGTTACTACATTTTGATGGAATCCTTTAAGGGCATCCATAGTGGTTATATACACTGCTTGAGATATTTTAGTAAGGGCAATTTGGATTTTTGGTATTGGGTATCTGTCTGGAACAGTGTAAGTGTTCAGAGCTCTAAAGTCCCCAACCATTCTGGATTTTCCATTATGCCACGCCACTATGACTGGTGTAGTTATTTCTACTTCCTCATTGTGGCCTACTTTTCTTATTACACCAAGGTCTAGAAGTTCTTTGATATGAATTTCTAGAGCTTCTCTTGATTTTGGACTTGCTGGATAAGCAGGTCTTCTTAAGAGTGGTGGATAAGGTCTCTCAATGTTAAGAATGATGTCAACTTCATGACCAATAATTGCTCCCAGGGGTTCTTTGTCTGTAGCAAATGCTCCTCTGTGGTCATACAAAAGGGAAGAAAGTTCATTTTCTTGCTTATCAGTCAGATGAAGGCTTATTTCAGCCTCATTTAACTGTTCAGACTTGAATTTCTCTAACTCTAAGTTGACTGGTGATACTTTGTTTACTGTAATTTGTCTTTTAAAGGGTAAAAAGGCAAATTTCTGGCGCTTATTGTCTCCAATTGTAAAGTATCTGTCTTTGTTATTATGTAAATCTATCCCAAACATGATTAAATAGTCATTTCCCAATATAAAATGGGTACTAGAGCAATTTTCCATAACAACAAATTCAACTGTGATCCTTAAATTCCCATTTATGTGTGGGAATATGACATTGGTCTCAAAGATTCCTAATGCTTTCATTGGGTTACTTGCACTGTTGAATTTTATACCATCAATTGGTAACAATTGGTCTTCAAAATTTGGTACACAAGTCTTAAGAAAAGATTTTCCAACACAAGAGCAGAAGGCTCCTGGGTCAAGCAAAAGTTTGGTGGGTTTGTTGTCAATCACCACTTCTGTTATACAGGAGTTACCAGCTGTATAACCTTTTCCTCTGTTTGGTTTTGTCTTCATAAGTTGTGCATCTTGAACTTTTGATAAATCAACTTGACCATTGCTCAATTGTGGTAAGTGGGAATAAGATTCCATGATGTCAAAACTGGCATTGATATTTTCTATATCTTTTGAAGATTCAGAGAATATGAATGACTTATCATCTGAATTGTCTTCAATTATGTCTTCTTTTTCAACATCTGGTTCTTCTTCAATGTCAATTTCATTGATTTTCCCCCTTTTTGGACATGTATTGGCTAAATGGGTGGTGCTTTGGCGAATATGGCATTTTCTGACTGTATCTGCAGATTTATATTTAATATTACTAGAATTTTCTTTGGGGTTTTTGTCCACAGAATCTTTCCAAGGTGTATTAAACCTTGTTTTAAGATTCACCCTACTAGAACCAATTTTGGTTCTGGTGGTTACTTCTTCTAGTATATTGATAATATCCTCTGCTGAAGATTGTTCAGTAGTCCTGCTTTTGACAGCATGCTCTAAGTCACCTCCACATTGTCTCAGAATTTTTCTATGGATCATAAATTCTGACATGTCAGGATATAATGCTGTTAATCTGTCCTTTTGTTGGCAAAACCATGGTAAAGCTTTGTCTTTATCAGCATTAAATTTGGCAGATTCAAAGGCTGTTTCAACTTTAAACCTCCAAGCATCATTTGCCCATTTGTTGATGATTTGGGTTTTCCACCAAGTCCAACTCTGGTGTCCATGTGCTTGTCTTATTTTGATGTACCATCTGTGAGCTGATCTGGTAAACAAGGTGTTAAACCTGGCTGTTACCAATCTGTCTGGTAATTCAAAATCCTCTTTGATCATGTCAATACCTCTAATGAATTCCATATGGTCATACTCTCCTTCACCACTGAAGTGAGGCCATTCTTTAAGTTTTGGAACTTCTTTCAAGAGTGCTTGGCCCATTGATGGTTCCAAGTTATGAAAAGAAGTGGATAATTCATTTTTTAATTGTGAATTATCAGGATCCAATACTTGTGGATTTGAAATTCTTGTGCCCTCATTTTGATTTAGAGGTGTAGACATTCTTGGTAAGGTGTTCAGTAATTGTTCAATGTCATTCATTTTACTGTTGCTACACCTTTGGGAATTTCTGTATTCATGTTGGAAGCTTTGTATTAAATTTATTACTTCAATTTTATACATGTCTTCTTTATGTGTAAGTTCTTGCCATAACTATGTCTGTCTTGTATTATCAGCAGTGACTTGATTCAATTTCATTGATAATTTTGATACTTCTTCTTGTGAAGCATCAAAAAACTTTTTCAAGGCAATGGTATATGTCTTTACTTCAGTAAATGAATTCGAAATGTCATCAAGGACTTTCTTGTTATCTGTCTTGATAATATTTATGGCTTGTTTAATTCTTGTTTCAATTATGTCATCAATATTGAATTTAGAATATTTATCTGTTAATTCTTTAATAATGGCAGATTGTTCATTTATTTTATTGTTAGAAGAATTATCATTATTGGAATTTTTAATTGTTCTCAAAACTTTTTCAAAACACATAAGTGTTTCATTAATTTGGCACAGACTCAGGTTGTTTGTTTTAATGTTGTTACAAATGGTGTCATTTTTATCAGAAAGATGTTTTTTCACATCATTTATAGCATTATACAACTCTGGGATGGAATCAAATATGTCAGAAATCATTTCTGGAACCTTAATCTGGCTTCCTCCTTCTTCTGTAATTCCATCATGGTTCTGGCCATCTGAAATACATTTTCCATGGCATCCTGCTGAATCTTTGGGATTCTGTAGCCCTGGCTGTAAGGTTTTGGGGCTGGTGCCTTCCCTTTGCCCTTGTTTGGAGTTTGTGGCTGCTTTTTCACGTTGGAATTGCTGCTGCTGGCCACTGGGGCTGTTTTTGGCACTGGTTTGGCTGGTGGAGGGTTGTTTTTCCTCCATTCTAGTGTCAAAAGCATCATGTTTTTCTTCTCCATCAATGGATGCCATCCATTGAGCAATTTGCAAGTGTTGGGATGGCCCAAGAATTTTCTTACTGTCAGGTAAGAATTCATGCAATTCTTCCACAGGTCTGCAAGGATCTGGTACTCCTTGAATTGGAGTGCATTGTTGTATGCACTGTGGCTGGCTTTGTATATGTCCACAGAGGCTTGTTGTGGCGGTGTCAGCTCTTTTTGAAGGTAAAATGGTATTATCAGCTTCAGAATGACCCATTTTAGTTGTTTGGAAGTCATCAACTGACCCTTTTCCTTCTGTACCTGGTTGGCTTCTGCCATAATCACGTCTATTACCTTTTTGGGACCTGCTTGAGGGGTTGTAGCTGGCTCCTGACCTGGTTGAAGGCATAATTATGGTTAAAAAAGACTTAAAATAGTATTTTTACGTCAAAAACTTACTATTGGCCAAATTCTTAGCCTTCTGAAGAGTATTACTTATGTCCAAGTTAATTAATTCAGAAGATATTGGTTCAGGCTGGTTATTTTGAGTCACAATAACAGTGCTATTATGATCAGAATTAACAGTACTGGCAGGGATAATGCTGGTTACTGTTGAGGCTGTTTCAATGTTTTCTTGTCTTACCACGTTGTCAGACACTAAAATTAATGAAAAAAGCCAATTAATTAAGTAAAAAAAAGGATATTTCAAAAAAAGAAATAAAAATTTAAGCCTCACTTATAATATGAAAAAAATTATTTTTTATGGGTTTTTTTGAATTATAAGTATTTTTTATATGTTTTTAAATTTTTCAATATAAGAAAAAAAGATTTAAAAAGAGTAAAAAAAATATGTCACAGGTAAAATATCACGGCTGGGCCCCCAAATGTAAGGTGTGGATATGAAACTTTGATTAAAAATCAAGTACTTTTCCTGTCCTCAAAATTTGTATAAGGTAAAAATCAATTAAAAATAGTATGAAATATTATTTTTAAGAGAAAACACGCCAATTTTATTGTTTATAACTTTATTAGTATAAAACAATAATATTATAAAAATTTATTGTTTTACCAACAATAAAAATTTATCCAAAAAATACTCTACAAGAGATATTTTAAGGCTACAAAAGAAATTTCTTCAAGAGCAATTTCAATTGGAATTAATTGAGCAAAGAACTGCAAGCAATTAATTAAAGAACAAAGTCTTTAAAAAGAATATTAAAGAGAAAACACGCCCAAAAGTGACCAGAGTGAATTTGGAAACAAAGTGACAAAGTTTACAGTGATGAAAGATGCTTTAATTCACTTTTGGGGTGGTTCAGGGGTAAAAATGATTATAAGAGTTACAAACAATGATTATAATGATTTTTTCACGTGGTTAAAAGGATTAAAATGATTTAAAAGTGGTGGTTGGAATCTTTGATTGATTGGTTTAACAGTTTTAAACTAATTAATAAAAGGAAAAGATTCTAACATGAAGAGAAAAGTGGGGCAAAGAAGACATTCTTTTATAGCCATCAATTCTCTTACTCCAAAAGTAAAATTTACTCTTGTCAGTCGTGAAAAACAGTCTGACAACAAAAAAGCCAATTATGGCATCATTGAACCCTGGTTTAGACCAAAAAGGGCTGGTTTAAGCCATTTTTAGCCATTTTTAGCCATTTTAGACCCTTAAATCAGCCATTACTATAGCAATACCAGACCTAGAGCCTTCAAAACACGTCAGAATGTGTTTCAGAGACGTAGAAACCAGTTAAAACTGTTTTTACTATGATGGTTTTATCTTAAGGGTAGTTTTACCCTCTTGGCAACAGCTAAAACTACCCCAGTTGGTATCAAAACCTCATCATCAATTGAGTCCACAGACCCTGTAACTCAATTCCAGGCCAAAAGTGATGAACTTTTGCGTGAATTTTGACATCCCACGCCTGTCAGCAAGGATTTTGGGGGTCTAGCTCCCCCTTAGAGCTGGAGTTCCTTTTCCCCCCCAAATTTAATCTTTCCAATTTATTTTTCCTTTAATTCCTCATCATGTATTATACTTATAATTTACACATGTAATTCAATTCAATTGTACAGTACAATACAGTAATAATTGACACCTCATATGTAAATCAAAGTTCACTTATGTAATACACGCGCACATTTTGACATTTCAATTGAATTCAATTGAAAATACTTTAATTCCTCATAACTTCTAAACTAAACACAACACCTCAATTTTTACACAAAAATTGATGGTTAACACCACATGTGGTGTGAATTAAATTAAGGTTTTGAGGATTTTCAACTTTTGTATTGAAAATACTAAAAACTTAATTTAAGCTTATTTAGAGTTGAGTTACAAAAATTTCACTCAGAGGTGACCCCACTTGATTTTTTATGAGGAATCCAATGGTGAAATAAAATTTATATGTTTATTTATTGGATAAAAAGTTATAATAAATTTTATTTAACTTTTTTCCAAATTTATTTATTTTTTCACAATTTTGTTAAAATTTCATTTTTACTTAAATTTTCCAAGTATAAATGTAATTTTATATTTACAAAATTTAAAGCAATTTTATTTTTAAATTATAATTAATTTTTTATTTTTAATATAATTTTATATTTATATTTTTATTTTTATTTTAATAATATAAATAAATTTATTTTATTTATATTAATATGTTATTTTTTATATTTGTGGTCTTTTGGGTATATGAAATTACCTCTAAGGCTCACACTGAGGAGGAATCCCCAACAGAGGATTCTGAATCAGACTCCATGGGAGATGCCATCAGAGAACAATCTGATGATGATAAAGACCCAAGAGAAGAATTTCTGGTGGAATACCAAGAGGAAACCCCACTAGAAACTCAGGACATACAGTTTGAAGCAGGCATACCACAGGATACTGACAACAAAAACTTGTGCAAACATACACAAGATGCACAAGCATTCTTGGTTACACAAACCAAAGGGATGGCATATATACATGGAACAGCCATTAAACTGACTGTCTGACTTCCCAAATAGGGAAGAAAAGCTCTTGCCCACCAAGGAAAAGAACTTTAAAAGTACATCAGTGTAGATGAATTCCATTGGAACAATTCTCAAAGAGATAATTATACCCCATAGGAAAGCTCATATCAGGCTCAACCCAGAGTTTGTAGTGCTTAATGATGCCCACATCCAAGGGTTCTTACTGGGAACAGACTACCAGAGGATGTATGGCATAGATATTTACAACAGCAAAAATAGGCACATTACCATTGGTACCAACAAGGAAAAGAACTTTTCACTTTATATATACCAGATATCTTCTCAAGACCCACTGGCAGAACTTCTGAATGAGTTCAGGGAGGGACAGTTCAGCACTACCCTCACCATTAAACAAAAACTAAGTTTACTGAAGATTCTGAGGAAGAACAGACCAGCATTGGCCATTGGTGAAGAACCATTGGGCAAGATCAAAGGCCATGATATAGAACTATATCTGGATGTGGAAATACCTTATCCACCCATGCTTAGGAGACCTCCTTATCCAGCGAGCCTGAAAAGCAGGAAAGAAATTTAAAAACACATCAATTAACTCCTGGAAATGGATGTCATAAGGAAGATTGGACATAATGAAATAGTGGAAATCGCCACCCCTGTCCTAATCACCTGGAATGATGGCAAGTCTAGACACAGTGGAGACTTCAGAGCTCTGAATAAATACACAAAAGTAGACAGGTACCCTATACCCAGGATACCTCATGTGATGGAAAAACTGGCAAAAGCCCAATACATAACCAAAATGGATTGTATGAAAGGCTTCCACA
Organism: Austropuccinia psidii; assembly: GCA_023105745.1. Taxonomy (NCBI): domain Eukaryota; kingdom Fungi; phylum Basidiomycota; class Pucciniomycetes; order Pucciniales; family Sphaerophragmiaceae; genus Austropuccinia; species Austropuccinia psidii. The sequence continues at coordinate 28,462,089 of JALGQZ010000003.1, forward strand.
AAAATGGAGTGAAACCAAACTCGATGAAATTACTCAGAATAATATGCCATATGGGCATCTATGAGTATACCAGGATGACATTTGGCATCAAAAATGCATCAGCCCACTTCCAAAGGATGATGGACACAATATTTCAAGAAATATTGGAAGGCTGGATGGTAGTATATATTGATGATATCATTATATACTCAGAGAAATGGGAAGACCATGTAAAATACATAGACCGAGTGCTAAGTAAATGTACACCCATCAATCTGAAAATTTCACTGAAAAAGTGCAATTTTGGCCAACAAGAGCTACCAGCTCTAGGACATAAAGTCTCAGGTCTTAGTTTGGCAATTGACCAGAAGAAAGTAGCAGAAGTACTGCAAAAACCAGTACCAAAGAGCTTCAAAGAAATGCAATCTTTCCTCGGGTTTGCTAGCTACTACAGATACCACATCAAGAATTTTGGCCACATAACTAGTAGTTTATACAAGTTATGTTCAAAGGATGTAGTTTTTGGAATTACCAAGGAAAGAAGGGATTCATATGAGAGGATCAAACATGAACTCACAAATGCACCTGTGCTCATCCTGCCTGACTTTGAACTACCATTCAAGCTATATATAGATGCAGCATGTAGCCAAGGCTTAGGAGCAGCCCTTCACCAAAGACAAATTGTGGATGGTGAACCAAGAGAGGGAGTAATATGTTACATCTCTAGGTAACTGAAAGCTTCAGAAGCCAGGTATGGGTCCACCCAGCCTGAATTTCTATGCTTCGTCTGGGCTCTGGAAAAACTCCAGTATTATCTGGATGGGCAGTCTTTGAAGTCTACACAGACTGCAAAGCCTTGAAGTCTTTACTGAAAATGAAGACTACAGATAGAAACATGCTGATATGGAAAATAGCCATCCAGGAGTATAGAGGGAACATGACCATCATATACAAATAAGGTAAAAGCCATACCAATGCAGATGGCCTCAGAAGGTGGCCACTGGATAATGTCAAGAGCAATCCAGCTTATGACCCTGAAGTTTTGGCCAAGATCCCTATCCATTTCATGGAAATAGATAGGAGGAGGAACTTCAGATTCTCTGAATGGGCACCAGGAAGTGGTACCCTTGACAGTGGGAACACTGATTCAGAAGGGACAGAAACTCCCATACTGGGAATAAGTTCCTCAGAACTGCACAATGAATTTTTCAGTGCAGTACTGAAGTCTTATGCCAAACACAAACAGTGTGGCATATTACTACAACTCCTTCAACAAAAGTAAAGGAGTCCAGAACTGGAATCCCAGCTGGAAGAACACTGGTTGAGGGCCTACAAGGATAACAAGCTCTTCCTTGTGGATGGTCTGCTTTACTACAGAGAGAAGCACACAAGTGCACTCACAGTGGTATACAGAGACCACATCTCTCTGATCCTACAGGAATGTCTTGACTGCCCCTATATGGGAAACATGAGTGAAGACAGGACCAAGGAGAGGGTAGCAAGCACAGCTTGGTGGCCCAAGAGGGAACAAGAGTTGAGTGAATACATCAAAATGTGTGAAAGATGCCAAAAGGCAAATAGGAAACATGGGAAGAAGTATGGGTTACTTCAACATATAGAAGAACCCAAACACCCATGTGAAACCATCAACATATACTGGCTTACAGGACTTTTCCCAGGAGGAAAAGAAAACTACAATTGCTGCGTGATCATAGTTGATAGGTTCAGAAAGAGCATGAGGTTTCTACCATTCCATAAAGAGGACACAGCCATGGATACTTCTCTGTTATTCTGGAATAACATCATATCCACCTGTGGAGTCCCTAATATAATCATTAGTTCATCTGGGCACCAAGCTTGCATTTTCCACAACTTACCTTCCACAAACAGATGGCCTAGCTGAGAGGATGATCTAGACAATGGAGGACATCCCTAGAAGGCTCTGTGCCTATGTAATGGAATACCAGGACCATGAGGGATACACCCATGACTGGGTTACCCTTCTACCAGCTGTCCAACTGGCTTATAATACAAGTCAGCACTCTACCACAGGAAAAAAACCTGCAGTGGTAGAGAAAGGGTGGAATCTCCTGCTGCCTGTGGATTACTTGAAGAAGAATCTTCTGACCATCCACCCCACAGTCAAAGACTTCCATGATATGTGGAAGAGGGCTTGTGACACAGCTGCCAAAGGCATATCTGAGGCAAAATAATATAATAAATAGAGGTGGGACAAGACACACATGGAACCTGACTTTAAGGAAGGGGACAAGGTGCTCGTGTCCACACTGAACTTTAAATTGATAGGGAAGAATGCAGTGGAAGTCAAACTCACAGAGGAAGTTTCCAGAAAGCACCCAGTCTTTCCAGTAAGCTTGGTCAAGCCATACTTCCAAACAGAAGATGAAAAATTCCCCTCCAGGAAGAAGAAACCCACACAGCCTGATATAGTGGAAGTGGAGGACTGCCCTGGACCTGTGAGTAACATCATCAGGGCCAGGAAGATCAGACTTAATAGGAAGCATCAAAGACAATACTTAGTCAGATTCAAGAACCAAACAGCTGATAATGGTTGGCAGAAGATGCCATACCAGAGGGGAACCTTCATTTAAGCAGATTCAGAACCTCTAGGAGGACTGAACAGTCTCATCAGTGATAAGCCTTTTTTAGAGGGAGGGTATGTCAGCCTGTGACTCAAAACCAGAGCACAAGCATGACAGCCAAAATACCATAAACCAATGGTATAGCCAAGATACCACCAAAACATGGAGCTGAGCCCAATTAGCTCAAAATGTATCAAAAGAAAGAGGAAACTCACCCCTTTCCAATTATACAAGTCCCATCATCATAGGACAAAGCTTAACAAAGTTATTCATGCTCAAAGTTATTGCTGAGAATAAACCTTAATTTTCACCTCTCATCTGAAATACAGAGTAAGAGGATTAACCCCATCAGATGGGTATGAAGAAAGAAGCTCTAAGTCAGGACTATCCAATGGTACCATCCAAACTGAGCTAGCACCAGTATTACAGAAGTTATGGTCAAATTCAAGCCAAATAAGGGTGAACAAAACATTCACCTCCCATCTAGCTTCTACAGTTTTAGTGTGGGATACCTAAAGTGGGGTCTTTTTGGAAAGGGAACAATCAGGGCTATCTGATGGTGTCATCCATTTCCTCATATCTCAACTATAGCAGAAGGTATGGGGCAAACAAGCCCAATACAGCTTTTTGCCTAAACCACGCATATGTACCAAAATCTTGTACATGGCATAACTTTGCCATTTCGAATGATAACCATATCAAATAAGGTACCATTGTGTAGAACACATACAGGGCTACACACCAATTCAGTTTTGATGTTGATATCTCAAGAACTGACAAAGCTAAAGCTGTTTTAAGGTCAAAATTCCACATTCTGACCAATACAGCCTTACCATGGGATTATCCCATAACCATGACTATGAGGTGTCAAACTGACAAAGAAGCATGTTTAGAATTCAATACCTCATAGGTCAGTCAATACTGGGGTCCCATACAGTTTCTGTACAGCATTCACACGTCATACACATCAGAAGAGGGCTATGTGGTCCCCAGATGAAAGTTTTCACCCTGTATTGGTGAAAACTGCGCAGATGTGGTTTCAAAACCACATCTGAGCCCAATAGACGCTATACAGGTCCTTGCAAACTACACTGCTGTCCCAGAGAGTGAAAAATTCTTCACTTCCTCTAAGTGGAAAGGTCTAACAGCCCTTCCACCCCATTTCAGGATAAAAAGGAGGCTTTTCACAGCCAGAATAGCTTTCCTCATCCTGCTCTTGAATACCCTGTGTAGTAAACTGTCAAAAAAAGTTTTACTCTTGGTTAATAAACAGGTGTAATTATAATTTTAATTATTTTAGTCTTTATTATTGTAACCCAACAGGTAAAGCTGCACCCAGGGCTTTCAACAGCACTCACCACCACTATATTCAACATAGTAAAGCCCTTTTATTCTTAAATTAAACCATTTTTAATCCTTTTTACCGTGTCACATCCATATCTCAAAGTTATAAATCCATTTATAATACTTTTATCATAGACTCAGCCTGACAGTATTGAAGTATTTTCCATATTACCACCTCAAAGAGTTGATTTGATCTTATTCACTCTATGGAGCTACCCTAGGCTAAATTGTTATGTAGAATCCAAATATGGCCTTGAATTCATGGATTTAGCTACTCAATAAAAAGTTATTCATCTGTTCTGAAATTCAAAATGATTAATTTTGAATATATGCATGAATTATGGGTTAAGCATAATTCAGAATCTCTTTTTCAGATAATTGTGGCCTATTTGGGTATTCAAAATATACCTCAAGGCTCACAAAAGCCAATGTTCTTCCATGGGGCCGAATGAGGGTGCCACATAAATGCTGAAGCATATATATATATATCTATATATATACACTGAGAATAAGCAAGCCAATCACACTTTCCTTCCTCACCGCGTAGTGCTTTCCTGTGAGTTCCCTTTTATGCTCCTTTCCTTTTTTGGTGAATGGAATGCTTGCACCGGAAAATGCAATGAAACAAAATTATTAATAACTGTTGTGTGAATTATTAATTTCAACTAAATTTGATTTTGGTTGATGAATGTTTTTTAATTCCAGCTAGAAATGAAAGATTACATCTGACTTTTGTGAATTGGCAATCTCAAGTACCTGAACCAGGAAAATTCAGTGGTATCTTCATTATTCAATTTGATATATTCATATTCCAATTAAATGAGGATCAAATCCAACCATGTGGAATATTGCAAGCACGCACAAATGCAATATGTACTCCGCTGCAGATCCCTAATCATCTTAGTTATCTTGAAAGAACCAGTGCCATTTGGCCTATTATGAGCTTGCAGGAAGTGATAAAACACACTTCCTGGAACCCCCCTGCATATGCTAATTGCGGGAACAACTTCCTGACTCAGTTTGTGTCTTGTCGGAGTATTTTCAATGGTGTACAGAGGCATGCCTCCGTACAACGGTAGTTTTTATTGGTATTCATTCATACTGAGGCATCCGGGAAGTAGTAGGATAGATAGTCACAATTATTAAATTCATAAATCACTTTGAAAATGTAAATTACAATCTATCTGATACAAAGCTAATCTAAAATGGGTCAATCATGGTTGTAAGTTCAGCTGACAAGGGTACATTCAATGTTACCTCATCACTTGAACCAAGACTGCGCTTCTCTACCCAGGCATCACCAAAGTCTAATACCAAGCATTGTGCAAATTTGAATCTAAGAGGTACAGTGGGTTTAAAATACTCTGAGGGGAAGAAACTCTTATTCTGTAAATCTGAGATTATTGTGACACATTAAAAGAACTCTGATGGCCTCATTTTTTTTGAGCTTGTGAGTTTTCCTTTCATGCCATAGACCTTGAATTTTGTATATGCACGTACCATGTTGTACGCAATCATCAAATGGAGAACTTTATCCATTAGATCCTCCAGGTTCTTGTTCAGCTTTGTCAATATCTCATTGTCAACCCCACCACCTTCAATGCTAATTTGTGTTGCATGTTGCTTCAGTTTACTCAAGCAGGAGGCAAGGTATTCAACTGATCCCCATTAAATTCCAAGAGGATTGGTCGAATTTGATGTTGGTGCCACATATGGTTTAGGTGCAATCATATTGTATGAGATTAAACTAATGGAATCAAACATAACATTCGCCCAAAAATTTTCAATTGGATTGGTTGTGTAAAGAAGGCTCTGAACCATTTTGAATAAGGAGTGTCCAGATTTTGGAAGATTATCTGGAGGTTTTGCTGATTCCTTCCTCAATTTGAGATTACAAATGTTACTATCAAAAAACGCTTCTGTTTCTGTTGGCTTAAAAAAATCTAACCCTATATATTGCAATTTATATCACATGTCAACAGCCAATAATCATGTATCATGCACAAAGATAAAACTCACCTGAAATCTTAAGCTCCTCCAGCCAGGCCAACATTTTAAGCTCTCAGTTACTGATCACCTTAATACCAATGGGCAGGAATGTATCAGCATCATTTGTTGGTAAGTTGTCCCATTGATTTTTGTAGATACTATTGATATTATCAATCCCCATTTTCCACGATTCTTGAGTAATATTGGAATGTTAATTGAAAATTTCTCCAAAATCTTAAATGTGGGATAAAAATATTTCTTGAAAATTAGCGGAGGATGACACTTGGGGATCAGGGTCAGGAATTATATCAGTCATATCTTGTCCCATTGTATCATGTTTAATTGTCTCCTTTTCTTGCAAAGCTTCAATTTTTCTAGGAGAGGCAGGAGGGGTTTTATCATTGAATGTTTCATTGAGTATGGGGGGGGCTTTCAGTATGCGGAGGTTCATTATCAATATGGTCCACTTCACCATTGATCATTTCATCACCTTTATCCCAAAAATGTTTGGGGCTTCAGAGGTATGGCGTTTTTTGTTGGTTTTTTTGGTGGCAGGTATATTTGGTCTTTTTCCTAATCCTTTTCCTGGAAATCCAATTACCACTAGAGGTCCTTCAGGTAGAGATTCTTCCACCTCCACACCTGCCCATATATTGTAAGCAGCCCTTTCTAAGGTTTTTTTATTGAATTAGTACTGGACTTATGGTTAAAATCCATTCTGAGGAGCCTCATTTCTTCAGAAATCTTATGACACACATAATCAGGAATTTTACTATCATTTTGAATTCCTTTGAGCCTTGGGATTGTTTGATCAATGTTTGAGACAAATTGCTCTTTGGATATAGTTTCCACCTCCCCACTGAAAATTATGTCATCTTACCCTGCATCTTCTGTTGGTGCACAAGGTTCAACAGTCTTTTCCTTCTCATAGCTTTTAAAATTTGGTTTCTGAGAGCTTGGAAGCTGAGCTGAAATAAAGGCTATGACAAAAGTATCAGGCTTGGAGAAACTACAACTATTCAAGATAAATTTATGCTCACATTCTGGAAGACGTGGTGGATCTGGATTGCTTTCATGTGGCAGGCGCTCTACTTCAATGACTAATTCATGACTACTGACCATATCAGAGATTTCACTGCCACTGTGTGGTGCAGAAGTTTGTAGTTCATTGAAATCAGTTGAATTTCCCGGGGTTTGGGGAAGTGTTTGGGGCATAGCAGAGATAGTTTATTGAGTAAAGAGATGGTAACAAGTTGATGGATAACTTGATTAAAATCAATTTAACACAAAGATCAAAATTGCTGAAAAAAGGTGGGAGTCCTGAAAGTGGTGGAAGTAAAATAAGTTTAAGATAATTGATTCTTTTTTAGGTAATATCAATATTTGAGAATTTGGGAAAGTTTGAAAAAAGTTAAATATCAGTTTAAATCAGTTCGATAGTTGGTGAATCTTCTAGAAAAAGGAAATTTCAGAACCACAAGCTGACCAAAAGAAACCTTCCCATTAATGGCCTTGGAACTTTCCATCAATATCTATTGAACTTGTATTGCATTTGCAAGATATGATTTTTTGGGAAATTCAAGGAGGTGATGTGTTGCAGATTATTTCATATAATTCAAATGAAATCACTTCCCTGTGAGAAATTGAATAAAGCTGACTAGTGAGAAACCTACCAAAGTCAACTTTTGAACTATTCAACGCTCATGAGGTAAGGACTAAGCAAAGTGTTCCATTTCAATGATATGAAATAAAATGGTTTTGTTGGGAAAACAGGAGACAAAATTCTTTTGTTAAATAGTCCATCTATTAGGTTTAATTTGTGAGTCTCATTATTTAAACCCTAACCACAACATTGTTAATATCCCCACCAATTTCCCCCCAGAAGATGTTGGCAGAGAAGCCCACTTGGCATATTTTTGTGATTGCGTTCATCATGTAGGCCATCAAGCCACCATACCCTATGGAGCTAATCAGAAGCGTAAGGCAGGTAAGCGGCATGTTGGAGGAGGTTTAAGGAGGGTTGAGGGAGGTCTTGGAGGCATATCTTGAGGGCACAGGGGGAGTGTAATGATTGTAAGCAGCAAAGATGAGGTGGGGGTGTGGAAGTGTAAGGAGTGGTGAGGGTGGAGATGGGGGGGAATTGTAGTCTCATCTTGAGGGAGCTGCATGATTGTAAGGATAATAAGCAGCATTGAGGATTACGCCAGTGTGAGGGCTGCGTCAGAGGCATGCTGGGAGGGAACTATGTGAGCGGAAGGATGGTAAGCAACGTCAGAGGCATGTTGGGAGGGCACTATGTGAGTGTAAGGATGGTAAGCGGTGTCTGAGGCATGTTGGGAGTGCACTTTGTGAGCATAAGGAGTGGTGAGGGCAGAGATGGGGGGCAGTGTTGGAGTCACATCTGGAGGGCAGTGCAGGCACATAAGCATGCTAAGGGTTGGAGAGGATTAGGCAGGGATGCGGAAGCCAATTCATGCATGAAAGTAGGCATGGTAAAGGGGTGAGATGGCATAAGTCTTGTCATGCACAAATATGAGCATGCCAAACTGCTGCCTTTCACCATGAGGTGTAATTACCAAAAGCTTGCGAATAGTGCTGTAATGGGTTTGGGTTTTGAGTGACATATTCATGTGACACATATGACAATTAATTTTTTCTTGATTCAGATGTGACATGACCCACTAAATCCAGTGACTACAATGTGATACTAACGCAACTGAAGCCAGATTCTATACTGACCGTGGTGAAACGTGAAGTCAATTTCCGTGGATTGATGCAACATTTTCCCTGGTGTTAGCATCTGCATATTTGTACTGAATCTTATTCTTTCTTACAGAAATATGTTGTTCATTTTATTTCTTTATTCTTTTGGAAACCTCCAAGTGAGCTCTTGATTTATGAGTGCCAGGCCACTCTGTTCATTCCCAAGAGCCCCTGTGACATTATATTAATTAACTCATGATTTAATTGCATTCTGTTCATTCATTCTTCTTATTACTCAATTTACTCATTTCATTTCAACTACAAATCTTCAAATATTTATGAAATTAATTATTCTCAATTGCTTCACAATTTCCTCTCACTCATTCTTCATTATCAAACATTGATTTATTATTTATATTTTTCTCTCAATCCTTATAAAACTTTTTCCTTTCTTTTAAGCTTTTTTGGCCAGCCATCTTTAGTAATTTTTATTCCAGTATATTTTAATGCAGGTACTCGTTAATTTTCATTTTCAAATTGATGAAAAATTCATTTAATACCAAAATCTTCATTAATAAAGTTTTCTGTTTGAGATATTCTTCAAGGATTTTGATTCACAGAAATATTTTAATTCTTATTTGACATTAATTGTCAGCCTTACAGGTCTTTTCATATACCCAAAAGACCACAAAGAAAAAATTAATATACAAACATATATAAGATAAATTTGTTTGTATCATTAAAATGAAAAAATAAATATAAATATAAATTTATATACAAAATCAAAAATTTAATTTTAATTTGAAAATAAAAATATATTAAATTTTAAAATTGTAAAAATACATTTTTACTTGAAAAAGTTAAGTAAAAGTGAATCTTCAAAAAAATTACCCAAAATAAAATAATTTTGGAAAAAGAGTAAATAAACTTTATCATCAATCTTTATCCAACAAATAAACGTATAGATCTTATTTCCCCATTTGATTCCTTACAAAATATTGCGTGGGGTCACCTCTGAGTGAAATTTCTGTAGCTCAGCTTTAAATAAGCTTAAATTAAGCTTTTAGTATTTACTTTACAAACGTTTAAAATCCTCAAAACCTTAATTTAATTCACACCACATGTGGCGTTAAACATCAATTTTTGTGTTAAAATTGAGGTGTTGTGTATAGCTTAGAAGTTATGAGGATTTAAAGTATTTTCAATTGAATTCAATGGAATGGTCAAAATGTGTGCATGTATTACATAAGTGACTTTGATTTTAATATGAGGTGTCAATTATTACAGGAGTGTACTGTAAAACTCAATTGAGTTACATATGTAAATTATAAGTATAATATATGATGAGGAACTAAAGGAAAGAATAAATTGGAAAGATTTAATTTGCGGGGGAAAAGGAACTCTAGCTTTAAGGGGGAGCCAGACCCCCAAACTCTTTTCTGACAGGCATGGGATGTCAAGCTCCATGCAAACGTTCATCACTTTTGGCCTGGAATTGAGTCACAGGGTCCTTGACTCAATTGATGATGAGGTTTTGATACCAACCAGGGGAGTTTTAGCTGTTGCCAAGAGGGTAAAACTAACCTTAAGATAAAACCATCATAGTAAAAACAGTTTTAACTGGTTTCACAGTTTTAAATTGTTTCTACGACTCTTACACACATTCTGACTTGTTTTGAAGGCTCTAGAGCAGGTATTACTATAGAAATGGCTGATTTAAGGGTCCAAAATGGCTAAAAATAGCAAATAATGGGTAAAACCAGCCCTTTTTTTGTCTAAATCAGGGTTCAATGATGCCATAATTGGCGTTTTTTTGTCAGAGTGTTTTCCACAACTGACAAGAGTAAATTTTACTTTTGGAGTAAGAAAATTGATGGCTATAAAAGAATATCTTTGCCCCACTTTTCTCTTCATGTTAGAATCTTTTCCTTTTATAATTAGTTTAAACACTGTTAAACCAATCAATAAAAGATTCCAACCACCCTTTTCAAAATAATTTTCAACCTTTTAACCACATTAAAAGATCATGATAATCATTGTTTGTAACTCTTATAATAATTTTTACCCCTTGAAACACCCCAAAAGTGAATTAAAGCATCTTTCATCACTGTTAACTATGTCACTTTGTTTCCAAATTCATTCTGGTCACTTTTGGGAATGTTTTCTCTTTAAATATCTTTTTAAAGAATTTGTTCTTTAATTAATTTCTTGCAGTTCTTTGATCAATTAATTCCCATTTAAATTGCTCTTGAAGAAATTTCTTTCGTAGCCTTAAATATCTCTTGTAGAGTATTTTTGGATAAATCTTTATTTTTTTAAAACAATAAATTCTTATTATACTGTTTTTTTATACTTAAAGAGTTAAAAACAATAAAATTGGTGTTTTTTCTCTTCAAAAATACTTTTTCTTACTATTTTTAAAATAATTTTACCTTATACAAATTTTTAGCACAGGAAAAGCACTTGATATTTTATCAAAGTTTCATATCCACACCTTAAATTAATTGATCAATTTTACACAACTTTGATTTCTAGCATAATGATTTTAATGACCTGAAGATGTCATTGATTTTTATTTGAATTGAGTTTAATTAATTGATTGATTAATTTCCTTCAAGAATTCATTGATTTGATTGATTTTTCTCAAGAATTACTGTTTGAATTCCTCAATTTTGACTGATTAACTTATTGAACTTAAGAAACTGTTGATTTTGATTTTCCCTCAAGAAATTGATTTTTGTGTTGAATTGAACCTTTCATTTTGATTCACCACAAGTTTTCATAGTTAAATTTTGATTGTAGATTCATATTTCTTTTTCATTTTATTCTGCAATTCATTCCTGTCCAAAACTCACCTCCTAAAAGACAGACAAGGTCTCAGGCCACAACTCAAGCTTTCCTTACTTCAATGCAAGAGCTCTTCTTGTGGCACCCCAGTGGTTCCTAAACTGAGGGCCCACTTAGACATAGGACCAATTGTGGAAGGAGAAGGACCATCCAGGAAGGAAGGAAGAGGGCCCCAGTCAAGTTCATTTTAAGGATTAGTTGGATCTTTTCCAGGTATCTTAAGGACCACTCTCAAAGGTATTGGTGAAGATGATGCAGAGGAGGCAGAGAATTGCGTGCAAGAGAAAGAGTCTCATGGTACTGAGGCTTTCCCTGCTCCTGTGGGGGAATTTCAAGGTACTTGAGGGCCAACTCAAGCCCAGTTTAATCAGCCTGAACCATCTTTTTGGAAATAATGCAACAAATGACCCAAATTATGGACAGTCTTCAAGCAGCTGACATTTCTAATGCTTCAAGACCACCAGCCTTCAAGACACCATCTATGAACGCACAAGACTCCTTTGATGGCACTCAATCCTTCAAATTCAGAAGTTTTATTAAGTACTTCCAGCTTATCTTTCACAATGCCAAGGAAAGCTTGGCTGAAGACAAGAAGGTAGTTCTTTGTACCACCCTATTTCTCACTGGAAGGGCTTGAAAATGGTTCAAGTCTTATATTTCCATTCTCACCAATTGATAACAACCTTACCTCCTCAATGACTGGGCCTCATTCAAATCCCAACTCCTTACCATATTTGGGGACACAAATGGAGTTTCGAAAGTTGAAGCAGACTTCAGACGACCTAATAATGAAGGATGGAGGTAATTTTTCTTTATATATTTCTGATTTCAGAAGCTTGGAGTCAATAATTGGGATTGGGGGCACAGGGCATATATGCATCATTTCAGGAAGGGATTAGCCTCCAGGATTCAGGATCAATTATCCTCCCATCCTTTAATTAATGGAAATTACAGTGCAATTTGATACCAGGTACCATGAGAGGCAAAAAGAAACCAATCATTCTCCAGAAAAGAAGAGTTACTCCTCAAATTCAAGTTCCCCAAACCCTCAAAACTCTTCAAGCTCAAGGTACAAGATGGAGAAGAAATCTAATTCCTAGACAAGGGACAAGCCCCATTATTCCTTGTTGAATAAGGACTACAAGCTGATGGGTCCTGAAAAAGACAAAATACTAAAGGAAGGCTTTTTTTCCTATTGTGGTGGGAATTATAATATTCAGGCTTGTGTTAAAAAGTCTCAAAATCAGCTTACCCAACCAGAAGGCATATTTCCTATCCAAGGAAAAGGCTGAGTGAAGATCATGTTTTGTTCAATGTTATTCACTATTTTCCATCCAGAGCACAATTGTGCCTTCTGAACACTGGTGTCAAAAAATCTCTCAAATTTTTTGTTTTTATTCCCTTTCTGATGTGCTTTACAGTATTCTCATTGATTCTGGTGCTACCAGCTCATTTCTTTCAAATCAGTTTGTTCACAAGTACTCTTTGACCAAGTCAGAACTCCCATAGAAGATCCCTCTTATCATTTTTACTCCTCTGAGTCTCCTTCATTATTTGTGACTCACTATACTTGATATATGGTTGAGCTCCCTTCCTTCCCAAGCTTTAACTGGGACTATCTAGTCATTTATACTCCCAAGGGATGATACCTCATATTGGGCTTTGACTTACTCAATCATTTTCATTCATCTACTTCTTGGAAGAAAGAGCCTATCACCTTTAATGCTGATCATAAGGACTATAATGATCTTTTCAAATATTTTGGTAAGAACTTTCCTTCTATCAATACATGTGCAGCACTGTTTAGTGATTCAGAACACCATAATTTTCAACTTCTGTCCATATTCATTTTCCTGATTCCCCTCAGTAGTTGCTACTCTCTAGAGATGAGGTCCTCAAAAATATAAAAGATTTTGGAGAAGATAATTCCATTTCTTCACTTCATCTCTTCCATGAGAATGTGGACCTTCCTCCTTCATCTTACCATTACTCCCTGAAGGAGTTCTGAGATGAAGAGGAAGAGCCAGAAAAAATTGAACCTGTGATGAAGGTTGTTCCTTCTGCTTATCACCTTTATTTGGATTTATTATCCAAGATTAAAGCAGAAGACATTCCTCCTCACCATTCCTGTGATCAACATATTGAACCGGAGGGGTCTCTACCTCCAGCTGGTGTCATGTACCTTTTCCCAAAAAAAAATGCAGAGACACTAAGGTCCTACATTTAATATAATTTAGAGAAAGGCTTCATTAGGCCAAGCTTTTCTTCAACAGGAGCACCTGTACTCTTTTTCAGAAAGAAGGATGGAGGCCTTTGTTTGTGTGTTGATTACCACAAACTAAATTATTTTACTAAAAAGAAAAAATATCTTTTTACTTCTTTTGATCAGCTTCTCACTTTTTTCAATGGTTCTTCTATGTTCTTTAGTGTTGATCTGCATGGTGTATATACCTTCTCATAATCAAGAAGTGTGATGAAAATTTTACATCTTTTATAACGAAATTTGACAGCTATGAGTACTTGGTTATGCCATTTGGGCTCACCACTTCTCCTTCCTCTTTTCAAAATTGTGTCCATTATATTTTCTCTGATCTTCTTCAAGTTTATGTTGTGCTTTATTTGGAGGGCATTTCAGTGAAGAACCAGAAATATGCCCTTGGGAACCAACTGAAAACCTCAATAATTTTCCTGAACTTGAACACTTTTAACTTCATGTTTATGGCCATTATCACTCAGGAAAATGTACCACCCTTTTAGAATTCAAATCCCAAGGTTTTATAATTCAATTCAATCCTGTTCCCTGTTGTTTTTTGCTTTATGGCATTGGCAGGATTGGTGACTAACAAAAGTAAGTCTCCTTCCTTGTATGAACTTGCCTTAGGGGTCTAAAATCTGTCAAAGCATCACCTTGCCCACTCTGTGAGCACCTGCAATAATTTCTATCCCAGGTCCTTGGCCACAAGCATCTCAGAATTCAACTCAGTGGTGAAGATTTGAAACCTTCTCACCAATTTTTTTTCTTTGCTACTCTTTCACTTTCTCTTCATTATACTCCATCAAAAAATGTATTTATTCCATAAAAATTCTTAAAAACCATTACATCACCTCAATCTCTTCGAGTACAAAGCCAAATTTCAAAAGAAGACCAAATAATTCTTACTTAATATTCCAACCTTTTTATCAGTTCTCATTTTTTATTTCTAAAGCCACTACCTCTGGATCCCCATTTCAATCGATCTCAAAAAGCCACAAAGGATTTTACCTGTCCTTGGTGCTCAGGAGCTCACCATTTCAAGGTTGGGGGTACTGTGACGACCACAGGTAATACTCCCCCAATGGGTGTTTATAGCCAATTGGCCCCCTCATGGTGTTGAATGACCTCTGGCCCATACACACTATTACCACCGGGGCGAATCTTGTGTCAATCTTCGGCAATTGACTTCACGTCAAGCAAACGTCAAGCTGCATAAAAGTCGAGCTCACGTCAAGCAAAAATCAAGCGAACGTCGAGCACACGTCACACTCTGGTCTTACACCAAATCCTGTGATATCCAATATAATATTGGTTTCCCTGTGCCTTCAACTCAGATTCCTCACCACCTGATCATCCCACAACCGTCCGATGATTGGTAAAAATTACACCAGACCCACCTGTTTGCACACACACACATCAAAGATGTCCTTCAGCCAGTCTTGATGTAGGCGGGGGGTTTGACTTCACCAGGTCATCCATGAAGTGTGCGTGTGCATGCGCGGGGGCGGGTGCATTTGCGTGTGCATTGGCGTGTGCGGGTGCGTGGGCGTGTGCATTGGCGCGTGCGGGTGGGTTTGCGTGTGCATTGGCGTGTGCGGGTGGGTGGGCGTGTGCATTGGCGCGTGCGGGTGTGGGTACGCAAAAGCCGATTCCGCTTCCAACATGATGATGGCGCAGTTAGAAACTTTGGATGCTGTGAAAGGTGAGTGTGTGGGTCATTTGATCATTGGACTTGGCTTATTCACACTGTACCCAATGTCAAAATAGTAAGTTCTTTGTGGCAATGTGAAATAATGGGCTTTGCTTGTCACAATGGCATGTCTCTGTCACTAAATTTTGAGGCAATTATTTCACTAGCAAAATTGCTAATGAATCTGAGAGATTTGCATTTTTGTAGACTAAATATCATGAAATAACGGCTTTATCATTACAAGCAGTCCACATGACAGAGCTTTGTTATCATACAATCCACAGTTACCTTCTATTTCTTCTTCTGATATAATAAAGTGTCCATCATCAAAACCAACAGCTTTATAAATATTGAGATACGGCCAATCTGGTAAGAAATTCACATCAATCTTCAAAGTTTTTAAGATAAGAAAGTTATTCTTCAGTATGCTAGATGGCTCAGAGACTTTCCAAATGCTATTAATAATACCAAATTGTCGTGAGTTGCCCCTCAGAAAACATATCACACTGTTGCTGACATTTTTGGATTCAGTTGAAAATATATTTTTCCCAATATTAATGTTTGAAACTGGAAAATACCAAGGTGAGACAATCCTTGAAGTGGGAGGACTTGTGGGTTGCACGGTAGTGTCTAAGCTGATCCAATCAACTATTTCCCTTGTTGCATGAAAATTCTGTAAGTACTCAACCAGGCAATCATAATTTTCTTGGTCCTGGCGGGATGGTTTGTTATATTTATGGTCATTGAACAGGGCAGGTGGCTGTGATTCGAAAAGCTGTTTTATTTCACATGGCACGGATGGGGATTTCAGGAGAACGGAAAGGTTGGAACATCGACAGATATGTTGAAGTAAGGTTTTATCTATATCATCTATTCAGAGTTGCAAAAAGTTAGTCTTATTCAGTTCAGGTGTTTAATCAATGTCAATATATCAATCTTATTAATTGACGTACATATCTTGTTATTTGTTGGCATCTTTGCAAATACTCCAATCAAGCGCTCATAACCCCATGTGGCTGAGGCTTGTGCTGGGCCCCAACGTTGGAAGAGTTCGGGAATATGATCAGCAAAATGATGATTTGGTTTACTTTTCTGTTTTGGGAACAGGTGTTGATTGGAAAGGTGGAATTTTTTCCAATGTTCAGAAAATGCAGTCGCATCATCTATTGAAACAGTCCAGCTTGTGGCAATGTTGATAGCACTAATCAAATGGAATGTATTCTTGGCTAGTTCATTTGCAAGTTCTTCTGACTGACCCATTTTTCTTTGAGTGTTGGCAGATTGGTGTGCATCTAATGACATCTGTTGACTGAGCATTAGAAATGGAATATAGACCTTATATAAGAGAGCCCATTCAGCGGCTTTTAAGCTACCATGAGAGGGGGAACCCATGTTGCGAGGTACTCTTGTCCATGATGAGGGAATTATTGTCTCAGATATGATTTGACGGAGATGCTCAAGAGCCTCACCCTTGATCTGGTGATCACTCAGTGCAGTGATATCCAATTCAGAGGGTATTTCAGAAGTGGGGATGTAATCGGCATCAAATGAAGGAATCTCCGCAGAACCACTAGATGGATGTTCTGTGTTAGGGGTGGGCATTGGGAAGTAGTTTTTTCGGGTGGAAGTAGTGGGGAGTGGCTCATTTATTATTTTTGCTGCATCTCTTCTCAGGGAGCGGGCCTCTCTCAATGTTATTTTATCAAGAGAGCTGTTGGAGGTCTTGGAATCTGAGTCTGAACTGTTGGTGTCATTGGATTTCCTGTGGGACCTGAAGTAAATTTTTGATTTGGACTCTGGAATGCACAATTTGAAAGCTGCATGATCCTTCAAAATTCCAAGTATTAAATTATGCATTATGTCAAGATTAACCATTCTGGTTGCATCCCAATACGGAAGGTCTTCCAAAATTGAATATCGCACTCCATACTCAGAGAAAATTGCTTGTCTTTGTTGTGGGGTTGCCCAAAGCCATTTGGCAATGGTTGATTTATGACTTTGGTATGAGCGCGTGTAGTGAAATTGAGGACCAATTTCTTCAATTTGAACTTTGTGAATGGTGCAAAAATTACAAAAGTGGTTTCCTGAATGGGAAATAAATCCAGTAAGCTTGCGCATGGCAACCACATCCGCAATGGCTGTGAGGATGGCAACACGGATAAAGGATCCTGATGGACCTGTTGAGGTGGGTGCAAAATGGTAACCTTGCCATAGCTCTTTCAGCTTGTTGATGAGTGGCATTAATAGATAATTCAATTGAAGCGCAGTTGGCTGCTTCGGACCAGGGATGATTCCTGCAACATAGACATTCTCGGGATTCAATCTTTCACTTGGGGGGAGATTAAGACAAATAAGCATGATAGGTCCAATGCTAGCCAACCGGGTTGACTTTCCATGTGCATTAAACCAGTCCACATATATGGAGAAGGCCAATGCACCAGGAATGGACATGAATGGGGGGTCATGGATATTTCTAGTGCCAGTGAAGCGTCTCCAGACCAATCCATCCCAAACGTCACGTTTTGGGGAATCTTCGGGAGTTTGGGATTGTTGATGTTGATGCAGAATGTCCATAATTCCAGCCTGCTGGAGAAATCTGGCAAGCCAATTTTTGAATGGTTGATAAATGAAATGTTTTGGTGGTATAAATTTTTGGTTCATGTTGGTTGTGTTTTGGGTGTGGGGTTCAGATGAATAGATGAATTTGCCTAATGATTGTGTGCAAGGGGGATCATGATCATTTGGGTCATTATGGCGTTGACAGTGGGGTTGGTCAGTTGTGACTGATTCAGTAAGGCCATTAAGAGAGAAACATTGAGGACAACATATATAGTTTTGAATCACTGGCTCCAATTGGAGATGTTCAAATATGGTACTCAGATCTTGAGGTATATGGAATGCAGGAGCGGGGGGACCAGCTGAGCTTGAGATACTGGACTTGATCAGCAGGTTCAGGGCGGGGTTGAGTATGCGTGAAGCCCTGCGGGGTAAATTATACCTTAATGATAGAATGGCAGATATTATCATTCCTAGGTCTTGTGGAGGAAGGGTTTGACTGCTGCTGTATGGTTTCTGTGCAGTTGAATTGAGAACCGCTGGAGTTGAGAAAGTGCTTTGGGTCAAACGTGAATAATCAGCTGGGAAGATTTGATCCAATAAAATTTGTGGGCACCCAGATCCTGATGCAGAAGTAGGGATGTTTGGAAGAGATTTGGGTGCAATGGTTGATTTGAGCTTTTTAATGTGCTGTTTATATTGGAAAGGTGTGAAGGCAACTCCTTGCCTATCACCCTCAGGGGAAGAGTGTGTTTGAGTTGAGCAGTGTTGACACATGCATATATGCATTGAGGAATAGGGCCGGGTTGTCATTGTTGCAGGAATTGGGAGTACGGTTGGTTTGTGTATAAATATCTATGGTTGATGTGAAAGTGTTTAGCAGTGTTATTAATTGGAAATAAAATTCAGTGATTATTTATGAAGGGGGAGATGATTTGAGCCAGCTGAGGATTTTATCCCATTTGTAATGGTGCATGAGCTGCAGTGGATAAAGTTCAACATGTCTCATCTGGATGGCAGAATTGGTTAGGCGTTTAATTGGGTAAAATGCCATGCTGCTCAATGCTCATACATATTCTATTTTATTTACACATTGTGATAGTGTGGGTTTGACCATTGAGGGGGTTGCATTAGTGAAGTGTTACCATTGAATTGAGGGGATTAACATTTAATCCATGTACGCTGGAACGCCATCGTACATGGTTTAAACCTTATTACAGACATAACTATATAACTATATTACATAAGGGGTTGGAGTGCAGCTAAAGTCTTGGTATTTGGTTTGAGTGCGGCGGGCTTTGAATCAGTTGGAATGTGATTTGGATTGTCTTGCCTTTCGTGAAAAGGTGATGTCTCTTTTGTGGGTAAATCCTTCATGAATATACCCCTTTACAGATGTACAATGTTGTGGAATTTCAATGCATATATTGGTAGTTTGGATAATTCACGAAATGTGACAATGGGGAGGCGGAAATGTTACCAAATATGATTACTTATGGATGATGGGTCCCCTTTCAGATCAAGGAAATATCACATTATATGCTGGTAGGCCGTGCAGGGTGGTTTCCGACAAAAGCGGAGGAGCTCAAGAAGAGGCAGGGAGGATTCTCCTCAGAAGAGTCTTATCCGACTTCCACACAACACTTAGTTCCAACTATTCATAGAATTTCTCTATTCTAAATTTGAAAAGATTTCATCTCATATCACTCTATTTTATCATAATACTGAGGTGTTTTATCTAGTTAAAAATATTAGTGTACTTTTTCGGCCCTTATGTCATCTTTCAAGTCACATAAATCCCGTTCAGGTTCTGTTCATGACTCAAATAGTGAATCTAGCATAGAATATGTTCAAACACAATCACCATTGAGTCCCAACATTCCTCTCACAACCCCTATCGCATCCTCAATGAATGTATCAGGTCTTAACATTGATGTGGGCAATCCAAAGGCTCCAACTTCAAGCGCTTGGTCGATCCCAAATATTTCCGTCACTCCAATTCCCCCGAATCCCACTAATACACAAATTCATGTGTCTCAGGGGCCAGAAGGCACACCTCAAATCTCCTCACACGCTAATCCCCAATCAAAATTTCCACGTGAGTTCCTCCTTAATCCCGGTCGGAATCCAGTCCCATCCCAGGATCCCTTTGGCCAAAGTAAACAGCCAACCCTCAATATTCCATCAGGATCTCAGGTTCATGTGGGTGATGAAAGGCGCGTGGATGGGGGGCGACGAAAAAGACCTTTGGAAAATGTAACTTGGAGCGGTCTGTCGGAGGGAAATCCAGGATTGACGCTTCATAAAAGTAAGTCATTTGAATTTTGGAGTAGAAACTTATTCACAATTTGATATGTCTGTTTCATGGGTTAGATATGGCACCTAAAGGCAAGTCAGTCCGATCTCAGGAGCCAATTGAAGATCGTGAGGATGACCAGTCTTCATTAATGTTTTGATGTGTTAACTGATGATTTGCATGGCAGGGGATGAACTTTATGCGTCTTCACCTCTGGTCCATAAAGAGAAAGTCACTGGACGTCATCATCCATATGCCTCCAAACCAAGAACGGGTCATGCCAGTACATCAAGAGAAAGAATTGTGGATGATGAGGATGAGAACATGTCTCCGACTCAAAGTGAAAGAAATGATGAGCCAAGGAGGGACAATTTCACAGCGCATGAGCAAGGCACTCAATCAAATAGCGAGTTCACCCATCCTCAGCTGGGCCTTGCCCAGAGTATGCTTGAACAATCGGAGGTCAGACAGCAAAGGAACCAGGCCCGCAAAGCTCACAATGTGGCAAAACGTGCAAGCCAGAAGGAGCAACAAGAATGGCTGAAGGCAGAACTTCCAGAGAATGTCCATGGAATGAGATCAGCAGTACACGCACATTGCCTGTTCCTACTCAAAGTTAGGGATAAGGATTTTTCCTCACTACCAGCACCACCCAGCACAGAAGAGCGTGAAATTGCAATTCAAGTGGCTGGTCATCTCGGTTATGTCCCTGAGGATGTTTTCAATGAGCCATCAACACAGGTTCAGTCTCAGGGTTTCCAAAGCTACTGCGAAAATGAGCTCCACAAGCTAGGACTAAAGCGATTCACTTGGGACTGGGAGAGCTCATGGCAACATCCGTTCAACGAGCTGATGTCTATGGTGTTTTACCGTACATTCCGTCTTGCACTTGTCCGCACTGAGTATCATCACTACTGTTGGAACAAGGATCATAACAACTATGGGGTCGTGGCGGCTTTAATGGAGCAATATTTCACTTATTTGAAAAGAGAATTGAAGTCTATTCAAAAGGATGCGGAGTATTTGGTAAAAAAGAAGGAGAATCAAAAGCTCGCAAAGATTTGTCAAAGAGTTAGTTACTGTATCTCTTCTTCATTGTGGACCAAGTCTGATGATGATCTACTTGATTATGTGCAGACCTGTGAGCGCCGTCGTGAATGGTGTGATACGGCTAAATTTCCCATTCTAGCATCACAGTTCAATGACCCTCAAGTATGCTCAGATACTGAGGAGTTACTGGAAAATGGCCGTCAAGTTTAGCGCAAAGTGGGATTACGCTGGCGCTCCCAGTTATTTAATGATTTGGTATTGAAAATGGATAGAGACATAGAGTTTTGTAATCAGATTAAAAAAAAGGGTAAAGAAACTATTGATAGATTGCCAGAATTACGATCGACAGATGATGGTGATATTCCGGAAGGCCTATCATTTCAGGTATTTGATCAAGATTGGCTCAAAGGCTGTAGTAAGATGCAGACTAGCGCCCTCAAGATACTTGACATGCCAGTTATTAGGCCGAATGGTGATGCTCTGCAATAACTTAGTAATTTGTCATGGTATAGCACTGTGACAAATTAAAATTTTGTGAATTATTTGTGCAGGTGTAATAAAATCTGATTATTATCTCTTAAGGATGCAACAACTTGCTAAATATGTTAGATTATAGACAATATGAATTGAAATGTTTCACCGTCTCCCTTAGCAATAATACTCTATTGCTCATTTTCATTGAGGAAATATTGAAGAAGTTCGATCCAGCTCATGGTGTTCATAATTGTGGACCTGTGCCAGAGTCAACAGGAGTTATCAACTTTGTCAATCACAAATGATATAATATCAGTAAGGCTCACGCAGTTAATGATTTTTTCTTTTCTTGGACCTATTGGTGATTGGAATATGGCATTCCCATAAGGAAGGATTTCAGAATAGTAATACAATCAAGTGAAAGATGAGCTTGAAAGGCACCTTCCGCATGTTGACCTCAACTGAATGTGAGTTATATAGTGGATGACCTGTACAGGTCGTTGTTGGCCAATACAATGTAGACGATCAGCAGCCTGAGCCTCAATGGCTGGGTTCCAATTGGGCTCCTGGAAATGTGGATGTCAGGGTCCAAAAATCAGGGGAGAATCTTGGGGGGCCCCTCACCATTAAATAGACTATATTAGCACAAGTTATATTGAGGCCAGTTCCAGCCCGGCAATGGATGCAATGAGTACTTCACATTCAGGATTATTGAAGAAATTCTCAAGCGCCTTGTCCTGTGCTCGTGGTGTAATTGTTCCATCAATTCGTGCTGAAAGGATAGAGTGATGGGCAAGAGCAATACCAATTCTAAAATATAAAAAAGTCAGATGGAGTCAATTGGTAATGGATGCATATTAGAATTAACGCACAAATCTAGAAATCGGGTCCATTGGGTATAAACCACCGATTTGGTTGGACCACACCTTGTTTGTTTGTTCTTCATTAAGCTTTGTAGGAGGTGTGCAATTTTACTACTCATCATGCATGTTTCCACATCCACAATAGTTCGTGTGATTGTTGGGGAGTTATCCTGAGTGCTCCTGCCCTCGTGGTCTTCCAAGTCTGCCTCTGCAATTGTGTTAAGCATGATGTGATGGTTACAACATATTCGCAGCTTATTAATATTTCTGAAAAACTCTCCTGGTCCTTTGCTTTTGGATGATAGGAATTCTTCATATAATGTGGAATATTCTTGCTGCATGGTCGGGTTGAGTGGGAGCAGCTCATAATGATGGGTAATAGTGGGGAGGGATTCCAGATGTGTGGTTTTGGTGTGGCGCAAACTTAAATGCCGCAATGCCAAATGCAAAATATCATTGCAACCTTTTGAAAGACTACTCAGGATGAATGGTGACCAGTTATCTTGATTGGCGCACTGTGGTTGAGTGATGAATGATATTATGCCCAAAAGGTCATAAATGGTGTTGTGAATAGGTGTGCCCATTAAACATATTTGATGGGATGAAAGGAGGCTATTAATGGCATGGTGAGTGGAAGTGTATTGAGAGCGAATATAGCTATAAGAGGGGGCAAGGGTTATTGGATATAAGAGGTAATTTGAATCATTTAAGCTCAGCCACTCACTGTGCTTCATCCAAGATTATACGATGCCAATTGATTTGAAAAATGAATGATGTAGAGGGATTGGTTTGCTTAAATTCTTGGGTGATAGTATTGTAAGAAGTGATGATGATATCATATTTTAAAATGTCGGCTTGGGATAATGAGTGACGAGTGGGACCATGGTAGATTTTGGCATGCAGTGCTCCAGCCTGAGCATGCTTGGATATTTCTGATTTCCAGTTGGTAATTAAGCAAGGGGGGCAGATGATCATGGTGGGCGTGGAGCGATGGGGGTTTGCAATCATCCGCTCCTTGGAGGTACCAATTAGAGCAATGGCCTGAATGGTTTTACCTAATCCCATATCATCCGCAAGCAGTCCTCCAAGAGTGGTATTGGTCGAAAGGGATTCAAATGAGCTAACGACCTTGTTTGTAATGATGTGCCTGGCATTAAAAGTGGATCCTGGGGGTGAGGTTGCCCAAAAGCTACGGGCTGATTGGCCATTGGGGATTTCTCAATCCCAGAGAAAAGCTAGTCCGGTCTTTTGATGAGGGAGGAGGGGGGTTTGAATAATGGCATGGGGCGGGGTTATCATGGGGAGGTCTGATCCACTGGGTAATTGTATCAGTTTTTGCTTGGAAATCAATGATGAAACAGCAGGATATGAAGCAGGCATCGAGTTTGAAGCGGGAAATATTGGAGTAAAGAGTTGACATTGACAATGAGTAGTACAGTCATATTCTTTGGGCATTTTAAGCTTGA
Source organism: Austropuccinia psidii (assembly GCA_023105745.1). NCBI lineage: Eukaryota > Fungi > Basidiomycota > Pucciniomycetes > Pucciniales > Sphaerophragmiaceae > Austropuccinia > Austropuccinia psidii. The sequence continues at coordinate 28,486,203 of JALGQZ010000003.1, forward strand.
AATCTTGTGTTCGAAAGGTTTCCATTATGAATAGAATGTTTGGATACCATGTGAAGAACATCAATGCTAGATTGGGTTTCTGAGATGAGGAGGGATCATTGGCATCAGTCATAAATACTCCCTCAACAAATAATATTTGAGTAGGATTGGATTGGCAATTTTCAATCCATGCCCCACCAGGACCACAGTGCATGAGCGTTTTTGGTGCCCCAAGGAATGGTATCAACGTTTGGGAAAGGGTTCCCGGGAGAGAGCCAATAGCATGCTGGTGATTGGGGAGATATACAAATATGTGGTGTTGATTGTTCCATAGGATAATCCAAGACGCTAAGTGGGAATTCTCAGGATTTAAGGTTATATCACTATTTATTTGAATACGAATATTAATCATCCCAATGCAAAGTGGTTGTGAAGGGGTTGACATGATGGCTATTTTAAACTATTTGGGGATAGTCGGAAATTATATGATCGGGAAGGGTTAGCTAAACGGGATGAAGACAGATAAGCGCAGGTGGGGAGCTTATATGAGAGGCAGCAATGGGGTCAAGGGGGGATGGCCTGTGGTTACGTGCATGGACTTGATGGGGGTGGGCGTCTTGGGCTGATAATTTTCATATCTGATTTGGGGCATATATCAAGGCAAGGTGGCCAAAATGTGGGTGCACCATTATGACTTCTGGATCTGCAGCGAGTGACGAAACCTTTGGTGGAACAAGGTTGACATTAGCATATCCGAAATTGGGTGGGTTGTAGCAACTTATTGTGGAGGGCATATTAGAGGCATGCAGTCATGTTCGCTGGTGTGACAGCAAACATGGATGCATATCTTCCCCAGGTCAATTCTCGCACAGGGACCTACTGGGCAATGTTGGCAGTTTCAAAGGGCAATCTCACTGTGGGGATGTTTGTGTGTGGGCGGGTGAGATATGTTTGGTGGCATGCCACCAAACATGACTTTGGTTTTTCCTGAAGTTTTTTGCTGACTGATGCCTACTGGGCTTTCAGGGGGGAATGTGTGGGATGATCAAAGCGGGCGCCAGCCGTGAGCCGTGATCCACATATACATTCACCCCTATTGCGTTTGAGGCGAGTACTAATCCACCGAGATTGGCATCCGGGTCTTTGCCTCAAGCGCGTACAAAACTCCGGAGAAAGAGGCCACACGCCCAAGGGATTTTTTGGCTGCAAGCCAGGTGCCACAACTTGCGCAAGGCGGGTGAGAATGTGAAGAAAGTGACCCGCGGTGGGAGATACCCTCAGCAATCATAGGCTAGGATTATTCTAATGTGGATGAGGCTGAAGCAAATCCACACTGATTGGCCTCAGGTTTCCACGCGCAAGCGGGTGAGCGTCTGCAGTCAAGCTGACAACCCGACCAAGAAAATAGGCAGTTGGAAGACTGGCAGTAAAATGTCTTCCAGGCGTGTGAAAGTTGCCTGTGTATGACCCATCGGGGGTGCGTATGAAAGCATGTGGCTGCCCGACAATGAACAAGCGGGCCAGTCATTGTTGGCCCCGGCAATGGCACCGGAGTGAATCCACTGTTTGTGTATTACCCAAATAATAAGTCATCCTATTATGACCCACTTTCATTAACTCGGATTACACCCACGTCTATCCCATTGTTAGGCAGAGCTCTCCAAAAAGGTGCACCAAAGGGATGCAGTTGAGATATATGACTCAATGGCTTGACGTGATTTTCATGTTACATTGCTGAACAGCTTTTGCTCTGCCCCACAGCATACATTTACAAAGGTGTACTGCGTACTACAGTGTTGGCTGTACAGATTAGGAAGTTGTAATACTACTTGAGCCTGCATGCATATAGCGAATGTGCATGCACCTTCCGATCGTTTGCATATACGTAGCTCATGTGCCACATGCTCAGCATTGCACTTCACCCGATTTGCACACGCAAGCTGAGCATGTCATGGTCAAAAGCACCGTGTGAAAGTGCTGAGTAAAGCCATGGAATGAACTTTTTTTGCAATAGTTCATTGGAAGGCTCAGTTTGGAGCACTTCACCCAAGCGTGTGAAATGCTGTACCTGGCTGAAATGTCACCCGATGCTGTGCCAAATGCTCAGATTGTGGGCATACAAAAACGACTGAGCAATGGCTCAGCATGGTGCATTTCATATTGTTATATCACTTGTTCAATTACTGTGCAATTAAAATGTTCAGCCACTGAGCATCTCAATTATGACCCGAAAGCAAACCTGAGCAATGGGTCGAGGCAAGCTCACGCTGTATTCACTTGCCTTACAGCCCCCCCCTTTGTTCACATACTATTACCAGGCCATATGGCCGGTAATCTCGCCGCGGTCACTTGTGACCAAATGCACCGGGTGCTTTTCTGCATGGGTCACTTGTGCATTGCACCCACAATGCACATTCAACACGGGCCTCACGACCACCCTCCTGGGTGATCGGGTGGCAATTTAAGGAAACAAAGGGGATTTAACTCAGCTTGACAATTCAATAAATTGCAATACTCAGCCAGACCCCCGTTGTTCTTCTGCCTCACGCGAGCATTTCACTTCCCAGTTGCAGCATTCGCTGAGATTCAGCTTCAATTTTGCCCACACGCCTTGAAGCTGAGACTTTTGCGGGTGCTGAAACTGCTGAGATTGTCTCAGCTTCACCATGGTATAAAAGACCATCTTCACACGACACGCACTTCACTTTCTCTCTCACCCGCTCCACTTCGTTCAACCTCAACCGCGTTTGTCCTTCTTGTGCGTATTCCCCCTCGTCTTCCTGCCTTTCCAGTCTTTTCTTTCGCACTCGACTAACCCCACTCCCCTTCCTGCTCGCTTTTTGTTTTTCCTGCTAATACTTTCAGAACCCCACTTCTATCTACTTTGTACGTTTTCTCCAATTAAACTTTTGTCAACATTATGATCCAATATTAATAATTCCCTTTCTTCACGACTCTCTTCTAGACTTTTAAAAACCTCCTACTAGCGCTTTTTTAGCTTGAATTCCGTTTTAAAATTATAAATCATCGTATGTATTCCTTTTCTTTCTTGATTGCTTACTTTCTATTCAGTTACTAACCTGTTTTGTTTTGTTTTTAGATGTCGTGCACGTTATGCACCAAGCGGGGTATCCCCTGCATTCGTTCCTCGACAACGACCGACGGTTGTGATGCTTGCCGACAAGCACACAAGAAATGTTCGTTCGTCGTCCGCCCCTTCCGACCCCGCAGCCAGAGGAGTTCCCGCCCAAGACGCCCTCGCCAGGACTCCTTTGTGGCCGATGATGATGAAACCATTTCCGAGCGGGAATGGACCCCGGGACCCCAAACAGGCCAGCGGGAACAATTCAGGACGATTAGCCCAGTCCCCTCAAGCATCGATTTGTCCACCCCCCCTCCTAGGCCACCATCCAATGGTCACTTCACTCCTTGACCTGAGCGAAGTGATTATCCGGCCGATGAAGGATGGCGATGGAAAGAGGACATTCGAGCTTGGGCTGATTGTCACCATGTCTTGTCACCGATGGGATTCAAACGCCAAAGTAAGTTTTCTTTCTCCTCCTTATCTCATTTATCTTCACGCAATAATACTCAATTTTTTCCATTATTCATAGAACCAAACCCCCCAAATCCCCCCCGACAAGACCCTCCCATTCCTAGTTTGCCTCGCGAGCAAACCCCGCGGCAACCCACTCCAGGCCCGAGTGGCACCCGATGGTCTGAGGACTTATTCCGTGGTAAGCAGCCAACTTTCTCTTTTCTCATTTTCACTTTCGCATCAAGTTAACTGACTCTTCCTCCTTTTGTAGAAGCCTCCCAGCACGATGAGCCACCTATTCCTGGCCCGAGTCCATCCTCCGAACCAACTGAGGACATTGCGACTCGTGAGCCTCAACCTGAGGTGGCTCCTATGCAATCAACGGAGGAACCTTTTGGTAAGTCCCTATTTCACTTTTTTAACTCAACTCAACTTTTCCTCACCCCTCCTTTGACCATCTCCAGCTCGTCCCGCCACTCCCCGCTTGATTATCATCATCGACGATACGCCAGTCGGATCACCCCCTCCCCCTCCCCCTCCACCTTCTTCTTCACCGACTCTGCCACCTTCCCCTCCTGTTCCCCCTCCCACCACTCCTACCCCGGTTCCTTCCCCGGATATCCCTCCCATTGCCGCCGAGAACCCAACCACCTCCTCCCCCCCGGTGCCAAGCTCCTCTCATTCCTACGATGACGCTCGCCAGGAATTCACCGACCTGCGCCCGATACTAATGATTCCTCGAGCCATCGTCCACGAATCGATCAACTGAATCTTGTTGTAGCATCGTCGGTTGCTCCACATGATTCCTTTTGTGGATGCAACTCATCGAAATGAGATGCACCGGGAATTCCGGGAGGAACTAAACTACCTCCTTGGCAAGGCGATGGAGGCTTATCCAATGGAGGACATCACCGGGATAGTCTCAAAATTCTTAGAAAAATAAAATCCACAAAAAAAATCTTATTCTTTCCTCTTTTTACCTTTTGTAATACACTCCTTTAAATAAATTTTTTGTATTCAATGAAAGATATTTTCAATTTCTCTTACGTTCTTTGTTCACATGAATTTATTATAATTCCTCAATGATTCATATTTACTATTGTGTGAGAATAATTTTCGTAAGTGCCCCACCAAAAGTTTGAGTTAGTATTTGTATGTGTGAAAATCTTTTGCCAAAAATGCGCCAATAGTCACCATTCCTGCCTCCTATATTTTCTTCTTCCATTGTTTAGAGCCATATCAAATCTTAACTGTAAAAAAGCGGGAGGTTCCTGCATGTGAGCAATCCACTCCAGACTTGTGAAAGATGGCCTTTCCTATGGTCACACGCTATTAATCTTAGTCATGAATTGAATTGTTTAAATTGTCGGGAACCTTCACAAGCGTAACGATAGGCGTGTGAGCTGTCGGGAGCCTGAAAAGGCGTAAGGATTGGCGTGTGAGCTGTCGGGAACCTGCACAGGCGTAAGGATTGGCGTGTGAATTGTCAGGACTTCACAGGCGTTAGAAATTGCCAGCATTGTTGGCAACCTTCACAAGCCTAAGGATTGGTGTGTGAGCTGTCGGGAGCCTGCACAGGCGTATGGATTGGCGTGTGAGCTTTGGGGAGCCTGCACAGGCGTAAGGATTGGCGTGTGAGCGTTCGAGAACCTGCACAGGCTTAAGGATTGGCGTGTGAGCTGTCGGGAACCTGCACAGGCGTAAGGATTGGCATGTGAAGCGTCGGCAGCCCGCATAGGCGTGAGGAACTTTTAGCATTGTCGGAACCTGCACAAGCATAAGGATTCGCGTGTGAAGCGTTGGCATCCTGGACAAGAGCAACAAACCTGGCATATTTACGATGGCATGCCTCCGTACATAATCCATTTCACCCCTTTTTCATGTGAGACACCCCATCTCCCGCACTCGAAACCATCCAATCCTGGTGTATATTGTCCTCTGCCTTACTTACCCCACCATTATCTACCAATCACGCTGCTATTCCGACTGCCTCACTCTTTGAATTGGGCTGAGATTGTATTACCATCCCTGATTTGATAGGCCGCTCCCTCGCCAATCTCATAATAGCCGTGGCTTTTTCGGCACATTGTTTTTTCCAACCTCCTTGAGCATTGTGCGGACATACCCACTAGTGTCGTGCTTTCGTTGTCCTGTGCTGGATCAGTATAATGAAGAAATGTACTGCTGGCCCACACTACCTGAATGAGCCCATGAAAATCGGATAGATCAATCCAAAAATGCTCATTTGGGAAAATCAATTTCCCCCCTGTACACCGCTTTGATGCATCTCTTTGAATTTGGCCGGTCTCCTTATCAGCTTGAAACCACCATCCCGAAGCATACAGCGATGCATCCTTATCAAGATGAGGTGAGTTTTTGAATCCATTCATGGTGAAAGTGAGTGCCGAAGCAAACTCACATGCACCCTGATTTGCGGGATTATTGCCTTCATACTTGACTTGATCAAAAGAAGGAACCCCCAATGAGTTGTAGCAATTTTGAATCTTCTGAAATAAATTATCCCCAACATATCGTAAGGATTGACCTAGAATTCGACCCACCGAGCTAAGATTGGCACCTCAGTCCCGCCATTCATCTTTTGCATTTTCAATTTTGCCAGCACTACCATACAGACCAAATTGTTCATTCTTCATGGTGCATTTGCGCCACCCAATCGCGAACATAAATCCCTCCAGTAATGCTCCATTTGTTGCAATAGGGTCAGTGAACCTCTTTTCGCGAAATAAGAATTGTGATAATTCATCCCATTGATTGACCTCGACTTCACTCATTGTTGTGAATGGTCGGAATTCAACAAGGGCAATGAGTAATCCGGTTGAAGAGAAAATTGCCACACGGCCAAAGTGAATGCGTTTGATCTGATTGACATCCACAAGGCTCCGAATTTCACTTGGGATCATATTTGCTGATACTGGCATTGATATTTGTGCTGTTGCTTGAGAGGAGGAAAAAAACCTCTGCTTTCGGTTGGTTTTGCCCTCATTTATCTTTTGGGATGTCCGACTATTCCCGAGTGGTTGAGGGATCACTTTGTGTTGAAGCAGACAAGATATCAGATACTTCTTCCTGCCATTTGAAGCTAAGGAGTTTTGGGTCCAGAATGGTGCCCAATGCCCAAGGAGCTTTCTTCGGCACACATCCTTTGACTTCCCTGTTGGAGCCCACATGACATTGGCACAATCTGAACCGACTAAAGCCAATGTTCTTCCGTGGGGCTCAATGAGGGTGCCACATAAATGTGGAAGCATATATATATATCTATATATATACACTGAGATTAAGCGAGAAACTCACACTTTCCTTCCTCAGTCCGACGCTTTCTCGCGAGTTCCCTTTTACGCTCTTTTCCTTTTTTCGTGAATGGCATGCTTGCAGCAGAAAATGAAATGAAACCAAATGATTGCTGATTTATTAATACAACCTAAATTGAATTGCGGACGATGAATCTTTTTTAATTGCGGCTAAAAAGAAAGATCACACCTGACCTTCGCGAATTCGCGATCTCAAATACCTGAACCTAAAAATTGCAGTGGATAGTGAATTATTCAATTTGACATATTGATGTTCCCATGCAATCACTTTCCAATCCAACCATTTGGAATATTGCAAGCACACGCAAATGCAATATGCATCCTGCTGCGGATCCCTAGTTATCCCAGTCCTCTTGAAAGACACAGTAACATTTTGCCTATTATGGGCTGGCGGGAAGTGATAAACGCGACTTCCCGCAATGCCCCCGCGTGTGCTACTCGCGGGCACAATGCCTGACTCAGCTTGCATCTTGTCGGACTCTTTGCAATGATGTACAGAGGCATGCCGCCGTACAATTACTATTGGTACTCAGACTGTGGCATCCGGGCAGTAGTAGGATAGGAATTCATGATTATTAAATTCATAAATCACTTTGCAAAATTAAATTACAATCTATCTAGTACAAAGCTAATCTAAAATGGGTCAATCCTGGTTGTGAGTTTAGCTGACCTGGGTACCGTCAAGGTGACCTCATCACTTGAACCAAGACCGCGTTTCGCCACCCAGGCATCACCAAAGTCTAATACTAAGCATCGTGCAAATTCAAATCTAAGAGGTACAGTGGGGTTAAAAGACTCTGATGAGAAGAAACTTTTATTCAGTAAATTACATATATACTTATTAGTACGTAGCCACACTGGCTCCACTAGATTTTTACCCTCTGAAATTTTTGCGGAAATGTCAATTAGTGATAAAGCCCCTTTAACTGAGCTTGTTCTCCAGTCATCTGAGCATACCATCAAACCACGAACCCCCGCGGCACAGAATGCCGCTAATATACCATAGCAAATTCAATTTATTCCGAGATTCTTGTGACACGCCAAAAGATCTTTGATGGCCTCATTTTTTTTTGAGTTCGTGAGTTTGCCTTTGATGCCATTAACTTCGACCTTTGTATGTGCACGTACCATGTTGTACGCAATCATCAAATGGATAACTGTATCCATTAGATCCTCCAGGTTCTTGTGCAGCTTTGTGGATATCTCATTGTCAGCGCCGCCACCTTCAATGCTGAGCTGGGTTGCACGTTGCTTCAATTTACTCAAGCAGGAGGCAAGGTATTCAACTGCTCCGCGTTCGAGTTCAAGAGGATCGGTCAAATTTGATGTTGGTGCAACATATGGTTTGGGTGCAATCACATCGTATGAGACTAAACTAATGGATTCAAACATAACATTTGCCCAGAAATGTTTAACTGGATTTGCGGGGTAAAGAAGGCTCTGAACCATTTTGAAGAAGGAGTTTTCAGAGTTTGGGAGATTATCTGGAGGTTTAGCTGATTCCTTCATCAATTTGAGATTCCAAATGTTGTGATCAAAAAACGCTTCTGTTTCGGTTGGCTTAAAAAAATCTAACCCTGTATATTGCAATTTATATCACCAGTCAACAGGCAATAATCAAGCATCATGCACAAAGATAAAAAAAAACTCACCTGCCATCTCAAGGTCCTCCAGCCAAGCCGACATTTTAAGATCTCGGTTACTGATCACCTTAATACCAACGGGCAGGAATGTATGAGCATCCTTTGTTGGTAAATTGTCCCATCTATTTTTGTAAATCCTATTTATATTATCAAGCCCCCTTTTCCATGATTGTTGAGAAATATTGGAATGATAATTCAAAATGCCTGCAAACTCTTCCATGCGGGATAAAAATGTTCCTTGAAAATTCGCAGCGGATGACACTTCGGGCTCAGCGTCGCGAATTATATCAGTCATATCTCGTCCCATTGTATCATTTTTAATTGTTTCCCTTTCTTGAAAGGCTTGAATATTCCGAGGAGAGGCGGGAGGGGTTGCATCATGCATTGTTTCATTGGGTATCGGGGGGCTTTCAGTATGTGGAGCTTCATCATGGATTGTTTCATTGAGTATGGGGGGGGGTTCAGTATGCGGAGGTTGATTATCAATATGGTCCACTTCAACATTGATCATTTCATCACCTTGATCCCGGGAATCCTTTGCGGCTGCAAAGGTACGGCGTTTTTTGTTGGTTTTTTTGGTCGCATGTATATTTGGTCTTTTTCCTAATCCTTTGCCTGGAAATCCAATTACGACTCGAGATCCTTCAGGTAGAGATTCTCCCACCTCCACACCTGCCGATATATTTTAAGCAGCTATTTTTATCAATTTTGTTTTGAATTAGTAATGGACTTACGGTTCAAATCCATTTTGAGCAGGCTAATGGCTTCAGCAATCTTTTGACGCACATAATCAGGAATTTTACTATCATTTTGGATTTTTTCGAGCCTTGGGATTGCTTGAGCAATGTTGGAGACAAATTGTTCCTTGGATATAATTTCCACCTCCCCACTGAAAATTACATCATCTTGCCCATCATCTTCTGTCGGTGCACAAGGTTCAACAGTCTTTTCCTTCTCATAAGTTTTAAAATTCGGTTTCTGAGAGCTTGGAGGTTGACCTGAAATAAAGGCTATGACACAATATCAGGTTTTGAGAGATTAGAAATACTCAAGATGGATGTATACTCACATTCTGGAAGAACTGGTGGATCTTTATTATCTTCATGTGACTGGCTCTCTGCTTCAATGCCTAATTCACGACTACTGGCCATATCAGATATTTCACTTCCACTCTCTGGGGCTGAAGTTGGTCGTTCATTAAATTCCGTTGAATTTCCCGGGGTTTGGGCCATTGCGGAGGTAGTTTAGTAAGCAAATAGATGGTGACGAGTTGATTGATAACTTGTTTGAAAATTTTGAATAAAAAGATCCAAATTGAAGAAAATAGGTGGAAGTAAAATAATTGCATTTGCAAAATGCGATTTGGCGGGAAATTGAAGGAGGCGATGTTTTGCAAATTATTTCATATCATGCAAATGAAATCACTTCCCTGTGAGACATTGAATAAAGTTGACTAGTGAGAACCCTACTAAAGTCAACTTTTGAACTATTCAACGCTCATGAGGTAAGGACTAAGCAAAGTGTTCCATTTGAATGATATGAAATAAAATGGTTTTGTCAGGGAAACAGGAAACACAATTCTTGTCTTAAATAGTCCACTTATTAGGTTTTAATTTGTGAGTCTCATGATTTAAACCCTAACCACAACATTGTGAATATACTGACCAATTTCCCCTGAGGTCCTGTTGGCAGAGAAGGCCACTCAGCATATTTCGGCGATGGCGTCCATTGTGTACGCCAACAAGCCACCGTACACTATGGATGTAGTACGGAAGCGTAAGGATGGTAAGCGGCGTCGGAGGCATGTCGGGAGGGTACTTACTAGGGGAGCGTAAGGATCGTAAGCAGTGTCGGGAGCATGTCGGGAGGGCACTTCATGAGCGTAAGGATGGTGAGCAGTGTCGGGAGCATGGCGGGAGGGCACTCTGTGAGCGTAAGGATGGTGAGCAGTGTCGGGAGCATGTCGGGAGGGAACTGCGCGAGCATAAGGATCGTAAGAAGTGTTGGGAGTATGTCGGGAGGGAACTCTGCGAGCATAAGGATTGTAAGCAGTGTCGGGAGTATGTGGGGAGGGCACGCCGTGAGCGTAAGGATTTTAAGCAGTGTCGGGAGCATGGCGGGAGGTCACTCCGTGAGCGTAAGGATCGTAAGCAGTGTCGGGAGCATGGCGGGAGGTCACTCCGTGAGCGTAAGGATCGTAAGCAGTGTCGGGAGCATGTCGGGAGGGCACTTCATGAGCGTAATGATGGTGAGCAGTGTCGGGAGCATGTCGGGAGGGCACTGCGCGAGCGTAAGGATTTTAAGCAGTGTCGGAAGCATGTCGGGAGGGCACTTCATGAGCGTAAGGATGGTGAGCAGTGTCGGGAGCATGGCGGGAGGGCACTCCGTGAGCATAAGGATCGTAAGCAGCGTCGGGAGCATGTCGGGAGGGCACTGCGCGAGCATAAGGATCGTAAGCAGTGTCGGGAGCATGTTGGGAGGGCACTGCGCGAGTGTAAGGATTGTAACCAGTGTCGGGAGGGCACTACACAAGCGTAAGGATGGTAAGGGTGGGGGTGTGAAAGCGTAAGGAGTGGTGAGGACGGAGATGGGGGGGCAGGCAGTGTCAGAGTCTCATCTGGAGGGTGGTGCGGGCGCGTAAGCATGCTAAGCATTGGGGAGGCAGAAGCTATTAGGTGAAATTACCTGAACGTTGCGAATAGTGTTGAAACAGGTTTGGGCTTTGAGTGACATTCTCATATGACACATGTGACGATTGACGTTGTCTTGACGCTGACGTGACGTGACCCACTAAATCCAGTGACTATAAAGTGACACTAACGAGACTGAAGCAAGATTTTATACTGACCGCGGTGCGACGTGAAGTCAATCGCCAACGATTGACGCAAGATTCGCCCTGGTGTACTGGCAAGTTATTGCCTCAAAAATCATCATTGGCTCACAGGCCACATCCTGATGCTAAGGCTGTTTGGGTCAATTTCAGCACCACCGCACCAGAGAATCCATCTCAATTTGGGCCTGGGGGTCTTCTCAGCTTCCCTGGTACCTATGGCCCCTTCTAACCATTCCAGGCCCTCTGGCCCCCAGCTTTGAGTAGGGGAATTGTGGCCTAAATGGGCTTTTTGGGCCATTGAAGCCCCCTACAGCCTCTACAATGCATACACTGTTTATTATGGTCCATTTTCTGGAAATACTTTGGGCCCCTTTTGGAACGATTTAAATGAGGCCAAAGGGGGCCAGTGGGCCATACCTCTGGCCCCCATCCAAGGTGGGTCCAAAACTACATTTTGGCCCCTCAATTCCTAAGGGACAAAATGGGCAATTTGTGCAATGGTCACTAAAGAGTCAAGTCATTGCCCGTTTCAGTCAACTTCAGAATGTCTTTCCCTCAAGACAGGGGAAAGCCTTCCCCAACCTTGGACCAAGGATTGCAGGAACTGTGATGGGGAATATATAAAATTATATACTGCTATGCAGCATTTTTCCTCAGCAATTAAACAGTGAGTTTTTCAAGACTCAATTCTCGCATCTGGAGTCAGGTCACAGGTCCACCAACCAATATCAAATGGAAGGTCTCCAAGGACTGAAGCTTGTTATTCATGGGGACTCTCAGAAGACCATTTGAGGACACCAATCAACCGGCCCTACAGGTAATGGTTAATTGTAACACAACAGTATTCCTCCAAGGTATATGGGTAAATGACTCCTTGAGGGTAGTTGAAATATATTTTTAAATTTTAAATCAGTTTTCAAGTCATCAAAAGCTCCTGCCCTCCTGGGAAAGCTCAATTGATCCATACAGGCTGTATTCAAGCAACCTGTGTGGTATTGACCCTTTTGGTAAATTCATTTCTCACTATGGGAGCTCAAGACACAGGGTTCAGTTCTCAAGACGGAAATATCTGTAATTTCTCAAAACAGTCAATACAGTGGGGTTCTCAAGCCTCCAGGATCATCTTTCAGCTTTTCACATATACTGCCCACCTTTTGACCCTGGGGAATTTCTCCACATTTAATTAATCTATTGACTTTCTTTTTATCAGTAATTTCCTTTCATTATTGGAATTAAATACTGATATTCAGGATTGATTTCTTTGCACCTCCTTCATTTCCTCTCAGTGAATATTGGTGTTCATATTATTTGCTGATTCAATATTTCTTCCTAGCAGGTTAAAACAGTGAATTGGGGATTCATTTGGTTGGCTCTTTGACCTTTCTCTTCCTTTCTTATCTTATGAATAATTTCACTTTCTCTTATGACTTCTTAGAGGAGTATATTTTCATTGTATTTCTTTATTCTTTTGGCAACTTTCAAGTGAGTTCTTTATGCCTGAGCTCCAGGCCACTATTATTCTTCCCAAGAGTGTCAGATAGAGTCTATGTTAAAGCAGTAAGTAGGCTATTTACAACTGGAACTTTGACTGTGACAAGTAAAAAATGATTTAAGATAATAGTTTTTTTAGTAATATAAAGATTTATAATGTAATTAAAGGGTTCTACTATTAAATAATAGTGGTGGTGAGCGCTATTGAGAACCCTGGGTGCAGTCTTACCAGTTGGATTACTATAATAAGAGCTACAATAGTTAAAATTATGATTATATCTGACTATTACCCAAGAGTAAGACTGTTTTTTACAGTTTACTATGTAGGGTATTCAAGAGCAGGATGAGGAAACAATTCTGGCTGTGAAAAGCCTCCTTTTTATCCTCAAATGGGGTGGAAAGGGTGCTAGGCCTTTCCACGTAGAGGAAGTGAAGATTTTTCTTTCTCTAGGACTGGCTTGTGGTTTTCAAGAAGCCTGTATAACCTGTATTGGGATCAGATGTGGCTTTGAAACCACACCTGCGCAGTTTTCACCAATACAGGGTGAAAATATTCATCTGGGGACCTCACAGCATGATTCTGACGTGTATGATGCGTAGAATTCTGTACAGAAGCTGTATGGGACGCCAGTATTTACTGACATATGAGGTATTGAAGTAAAAACAAGCTTCTTTGTCTATTTGACACCTCATATTCATGGTTATGGGATATTATCCCATGGTAAGGCTGTATATGACAGCAAGTGGGAATCTTACCTTAAAACAGCCATAACGTTGTCAGTTCTTGAGATATAAGCCTCAAAACTGGTTCAGTGTGTAGCCCTGTATGTTCTCTACATAATGGTACCTCATTTGATATGGGTATCATTAAATATGGAAAATTTATCCCATGTACAAGATTTTTGTACATTTGCGTGGTATAGGCAAAAAGCTGTATTGAGATTATTTGCCCCATAGCTTTTGTTCTAGTTGAGCTATGGGGAAATGAATGACACCATCAGATAGCCCTGATTGTTCTCTTTCCAAAAAGACCCCACTTTAGGTATCTCAGGCTAAAACTGCAAACGTTAGATGAGATGTGAATGTTTTGTTCTCCCTTACTTGGCCTGAAATTGACCATAACTACAGTGATATTGGTGCTAGCTCAGTTTGGCTGGTACCATTGGATAGCCCTGGCTTGGAGCTTCATTTTCAATAGCATTTGATTGCGTTGAGCCTCTTTTTCTGGATTTTAGATGAGAGGTGAAAATTAAGGTGTATGCTCAGCAATAACTTTGAGCAGGAATAACTTTGTTATTCTTTGTCCTATGGTGATGGTTCTTATACTCTCAGAAAGGGGTGAGGTTCCTCTTTCATTTGATACCTTTTGAGCTGATTTGTCTCAGTTCCATGTTTTGGTGGTATCTTGGCTAAACCATGGGTTTATGGTATTTTGGCTGTCAAGCTTGTGCTCTGGTTTTGAGTCACAGGCTGACATACCCTCCCTCTAAAAAAGGCTCATCATTGATGAGACTGTTCAGTCCTCCTAGAGGCTGTGAATCTCTTTAAATGAAGGTTTCCATCTGGTATGGCATCTTCTTCCAACCATTTGTCCTTATCAGCTGTCTGGTTCTTGAGTCTGACTAAGTACTGTCTTTGATCCTTCCCATTAAGTCTGATCTTTCTGGCCCTGATGATTTTGCTCACAGGTCCTGGGGAATCCTCCACTTCCACTATCTCTGGTGGTGTGAGGATCTTCTTCCTGAAGGGGAGTTTGCCCTCTTCAGTTTGGAAGTATGGCTTGACAAAACTGACTGGAAAGACTGGGTGTTTCCTAGAAAACTCCTCTGTGAGCTTGACTTCCACTGCATTCCTGCCTATCAACTTAATGATAGTGAAGGGCCCTAAAAATGAGTCTCTCATCCTCTTAGGCGCTTCAAGATTGTTAAATTTCAGTGTAGACACTAACATTTGGTCCCCTTCCTTAAATTCAGGTACCATGTGTGTCTTGTCCCACCTCTTCTTATTATAATCTTTTGCCTCAGCTATGCATTGAGCAGATGTGTCACAAGCTCTCTTCCACATATCATGGAAGTCTTTGGCTTTGGGGTGGATGGTCAGAAGATTCTTCCTCAAGTGATCCACAGGCAACAGGGGATTCCACCCTTCCTCTACCAGTGCAGGTGTTTTTCCTGTGGTGGGGTGCTGACTTGGATTATAAGCCAGTTGGACAGCTGGTAGAAGGGTAACCCAGTCATGGGTATATCCTTCATGGTCCTTATATTCCATGCCATAGGCACAGAAACTCCTAAGGATGGCCTCCATTGTTTGGATCATCCTCTCTGATAGGCCATCTGTTTGTGGATGGTAATCTGTGGATAAAGCAAGCTTGGTGCCAAGCATGTCATACAAGTTGGTCCAAAATTCAGATGTGAATTTTGTGTGCCTATCACTAATGATGATCTTAGGGACTCCACAGGTGGATATGATGTTATTCCAAAATATCAGAGCAGTATCCATGGCTGTGTCCTCTTTGTGGTATGGTAGACACCTCATGCTCTTGCTGAACCTATCAACTATGATTAAGCAGGCATTGTAGTTTTCTTTGCCTCCTGGGACAAGTCCTGTAACCCAGTCCATATTGATGGTTTCCCATGGGTGTTTGGGTTCTTCTATATGTTGAAGTAGCTCATATTTCTTCCCATGTTTCCTATTTCCTTTTTGGCATCTTTCAGAAGTGTTGATTTATTCACTCAACTCTTGTTCCCACTTGGGCCACCAAGCTGTGCTTGCTACCCTCTCCTTGGTCTTGTCTTCACTCATGTGTCCCATAAAGGGGTAGTCATGGCATTCCTGCAGGATCAAGGAGATGTGGTCTCTGTCTGTCACTGAGAGTGCATGTCAGCTGGACTCTATGTTGAAGCAGTAACTAGGCTATTTACAACTAGAACTATGACTGTGACACGTGAAAATAATTTTAAAATAAGAGTTTTTAAATAATATAATGGTTTAAAATATAATAAAAGGGTTCTACTATTGGGGAATAGTGGTGGTGAGCGCTATTGAGAACCCTGGATGCAGTCTTACCAGTTGGATTACTATAATAAGGACTACAATAATTAAAATTGTAATTATACCCTGATTATTACCCAAGAGTAAAACTGTTTTGAAAAGTTTACTATGTAGGATATTCAAGAAAAGGATGAGGAAACAATTCTGGGTGTGAAATGCCTCCTTTTTATCCTGAAATGGGGTGGAAAGGGTGCTAGACCTTTCCAAGTAGAGGAAGTGAAGATTTTTTCACTCTCTAGTACTGGCTTGTGGTTTTCAAACAGCCTGTATAACCTTTATTGGGCTCAGATGTGGCTTTGAAACCACATCTGGGCAGTTTTCACCAATACAGGGTGAAATGTTTCATGTGGGGACCTCACAGCCTGATTCTGACGTGTATGACGCGTAGAATTCTGTACAGAAGCTTTATGGGACCCCAGTATTGACTGACATATGAGGTATTGAAGTAAAAACAAGCTTCTTTGTCTATTTGACACCTCATATTCATGGTTATGGGATATTATCCCATGGTAAGGCTGTATATGACAGCAGGTGGGAATCTGACCATAAAACAGCCATAACTTTGTCAATTCTTGAGATATCGACCTCTAAATTTGTTTAGTGTGTATCCCTTTATGTGCTCTACGCAATGGTACCTCATTTGATATGGGTATCATTAAATATGATAAAGTTATCCCATGTACAAGATTTTTGTACATTTGCGTGGTATAGGCAAAACGCTGTATTGAGCTTATTTGCCCCATATTTTTTGGTCTAGTTGAGCTATGGGGAAATGGATGACACCATCAGATAGCCCTGATTGTGCTCTTTCAAAAAAGACCCTACTTCAAGTATCTCACACTAAAACTGTAGAAGTTAGATGAGAGGTGAATGTTTTGTTCACCCTTATTTGGCCTGAAATTGACCATAGCTCCAGTAATATTGGTGCTAGCTCAGTTTGGCTGGTTTCATTCTATAGCCCTGGCTCAGAGCTTCATTTTGCGTACCCATTTGATGGGGTTAAGCCTCTTCTAGATTTTAGATGAGAGGTGAAGATTAAGGTTTATGTTCACCAATAACTTTGAGCAGAAATAACTTTGTTATTTCTTGTCCTATGGTGATGGGACTTATGTTTTCAGAAAGAGGTGAGTTTCCTCTTTCTTTGTATACCTTTTGTGCTGATTTGGCTCAGCTCCATTTTTTGGTGGTATCTTGGCTATACCATTGGTTTATGGTATTTTGGCTGTCATGCTTGTGCTCTGGTTTTGAGTCACAGGCTGACAGTGCACTTGTGTGGTTCTCTCTGTGGTAGAGCAGGCCATTTATAAGGAAGAACTTGTTATTCTTATATGCCCTCAACCAGGGTTCTTACAGCTGGGATTCCAGTTCTGGAGTCCTGTATGTTTGTTGAAGGAGTTGTAGTAGTATGCCACACTGTTTGTGTTTGGCATAAGACTTCATTAATGCACTAAAAAATTCATTGTGCAGTTCAGAGGAGCTTATTCCCAATATGAGCGTTTCTGTCCCCTCTGAATCAGTCTTTCCACTGTCAAGGGTACCACTTTCTGGTGCCCATTCAGAAAATCTGAAGTTCTTCCTCCTATCTATTTCCATGAAATGATTAGGTATTTTGGCTGCAACTTCAGGGTCATAAGCTGGATTGCTCTTGACATTATCTAGTGGCCATCTGCTAAGGGCATCTGCATTGGTATGAATTTTACCTTCCTTGTACATGATGGTCATGTTTCCTCTATACTCCTGGATGGGAATTTGCCATCTCAGCATGTGTCTATTTGTAGTCTTCATGTTCAGTAAAGACTTCAAGGCTGTGGCGTCTGTGTAGACTTCATATACTGCACCCTCAAGATAATAGTGGAGTTTTTCTAGAGCCCAGACTATACATAGACACTCAGTCTGGGTGGCCCCATACCTGGCTTCTGAATCCTTCAGTTTCCTAGAGATGTAGAAAATTACTCCTTCTCTTGGTTCACCATGCACAATTTGTCTTTGGTGAAGGCTGCTCCTAGGCCTTGACTACATGCTGCATCTATATATAACTTGAATGGTAGTTCAAAGTCATGTAAGATGAGCACAGGTGAATTTGTGAGTTCATATTTGATCCTCTCATATGCATCCCTCCCCTCCTTGGTGATTTCAAAAACTACATCTTTTGAACACAACTTGTATAAACTCTTCTTGAAATATTATGTCCATCATCCTTTGGAAGTGGGCTGGCATATTATTCTTAGTAGTTTCATGGAGTTTGGTTTAACTCCATTTTGTTGGAAGCCTTTCATACAATACATTTTGGTTATGTATTTGGCTTTTTCCAGTTTATCCAAGGCATGAGGTATCCTGGGTATAGCGTTCCTGTCTGCTTTTGTGTAGTTATTCAGAGCTCTGAATTCTCCACACAGTCTAGACTTGCCATCATGCCAGGTGATTAGGACAGGAGTGGTTATTTCCACTATTTCATTATTTCCAATTTTCCTAATGACATCCATGTCCAAGAGTTCATTGATATGTTTCTCAATTTCTTTCCTGGTTTCCAGGCTTGCTGGATAAGGATGTCTCCTAAGAATGGCTGGATAAGGTCTTTCCACATCCAGATATAGTTCTATATCATGGCCTTTGATCTTGCCTAATGGTTCTTCACCAATGGCAAATGCTGGTCTGTTCTTTCTCAGCATCTTCAGTGCACCGAGTTGTTGTTTACTGGTGAGGGTAGTGCTAAACTTTCCCTCTCTGAATTCATTAAGAAGTTCTTCTAGTGGATCTTGAGAAGATATATGGTATATGTCAAGTGAAAATTCCTTTTCCTTGTTGGTACCAATGACAATGTGCCTATTTTTACTGTTATAAATATCTATGCCATACATCCTCTGGTAGTCTGTTCCCAGTAAGAATCCTTGGATGTGGGCACCATTAAGCACTACAAGCTCTGGGTTGAGTCTGGTATTACCCTTTCTGTGGGGTATAATTATCTCTTTGATAATTGTACCAATAGAAGTCATCTTCCCTGAGGCACTTTTAAAGTTCTTTGCCTTGGTGGGCAAGAGCTTTTTTTTCCCAATTTGGGAAGTGGTTATCCATATAATGTTTGGCCACTTTGGAGCAGTGTGATCCACTATCAATGATCAGTGGATGCTGAGCATTGTCAATACAGACAGTCATCTCTCTGGCTGTTCCATGTATATATGCCATCCCTTTTGTTGGTGTAACCAGGAATGCTTGTGCATCTTGTGTGTGTTTGCACAAGTTTTTATTGGCAGTATCCTGTGGCATGCCTGCTTCCAACTGTATGTCCTGAATTTCCAGTGGGGTTTCCTCTTGGTATTCTACTAGAAATTCTTCCTTTGGGTCTTTCCCATCATCAGATAGGTCTCTGATGGCATCACCCATAGAGTCTGATTCAGAATCCTCTGCTGGGGATTCCTCCTCTGGGACTTTCTCAATGGCATAGACTTTTTTCTTTGCCTTTGGACAGTTGTTGGCATAGTGGTCTGTTAAGCCAAAATTGTGACACGAATTTCTCTTCTTTGCCACTTCTCCCACTCTTTCTTGGGGTTTGTCTTTGAACTCTACACTGAAAGCTTGTTTCTCTTTGAAACCACTGCTCTTATATGGGGTGAATTTCCCTATATTGGTTCTTTTCCTTGTGTCTTGTAAGGTTCTGGAAGTGTCATCTAGAGTGAAATTTTGGTTGCATCTGCATTTTACTGCATGCTCTAGTTCTCCTGGCAGTTGTGTCAGGAGTTTGTGATTCCTCATTTGAATGTTCATCTGAGGATCAATGGCTTTAACTCTCTTGGACTGTCTAAGACACCACTCATATGAATCTTTGTCCACAGAGTATCTGTCATTGTCAAATGACTTGGTCCTTTGCCATATCCAAGTTCCATTACTGTACTTTTGGATGATTTGACTCTTCCACCATGGCCAGTTCCTTCTGCCATGGATTTCTTTCATTTCTGTGTACCATATACTAGCATGACCTTTATATGCAGTATTCAATCTAGCAGTAATTAGGTAGTCTGGTATGCTTGGTACATCAATGGAGAGTTCATCAATATAATCTATGAGTTCCATATGATCATATTCTCCTGTTCCAGAGAATATTGGCCGGCTTGAGGCCCCAGGAAGCTGTTTCAAGGCTGCCATCTCCATCCTGGTATTGTGATGGAGATCTTGCCTTATTCATCAACATGGCATCTGGCTTGATGTCATGTGGTTCATATGGATGTTCCATAACTTGGCCTTGTGGTTGGGGCTTCAAGTTATGGTAGACATTAAACAAGTTGTTTATGTCTTGGTCCAGACAATCCCTGTCCCTTTTGCTCTGATGTTGTTCTTCAAAGACTAGACTCAGTCTTTCGTTAGTTTCGTAAGAGCCTTTGCTCAATTGAGCATGTCCTTCTTGAAGATTTTTAACTATTTTTTCCATGTGGCTTGTAATTTTTTCATCCTCTCATGGCTGGATTCAATTTCTGCAAACTGCTTTGCATATTGCTCAGCATATTGGGACATTTGTACCCACAGTGTATCACTGTTAATGTTACTCTCAGATGTGACAATGTTATGTTCAGTCTGAGTGGGGGTAATGTTTCTATCACTAGGACCACTAATTCTAGAGTGATTTACAACTACTTCTGGTTCTTGTGCACTTCTCTCACAAAGTCCAACAACTTCTGTATCATGGGGTCTGACTTTTTCTGTCTTTTGCTGAAAGAGGTCTTGTTTTTCCCCTTGTATCCTTTCCTTCTCCTGGAAACCTCCTGGAATTGTGAAGAGTGATGACTCCTGGTCATTGATTTGTTGGTGTCTGAATGGTGTGCAGCCACTGGAGAGCTGATTTGGCCTGCTCCTTGTGATCCTGAAGGAATCTGAGTAGGCCCTGTCTGGGTTAATTGTTCTTCTATAGCTTGGATAGTGGCTTGATTCTCCCTTATCCTCTGTGCCCTTGCCTCCAGGAGTCTGAACTGCCTGGTAGGATTCCAACCTTTAGTGATTACCATAAGGTCCTTGAAGTCTATCTCTTTGAGACAGATCTTCTGGCAACTTGCTCCAAGTTCTGCTTCGGGAGATGCCAGGTTGAACCTCTTGTTGCCCATGCTCCATTGGAATAGGTCCTTGAGGAGTTGGTGGAGCTGAAGAACTTGATCCATGTCTTTCCAGTCCTCTGGTTTGAGGTCTCCATTGAACTGGAGTGTTAATGGCAAGGTTGATATTATCTCCCTCATTGTTTTTCCATCCACTACTGTGTCCAAGCCGTCCTCTTTCAGGTCTTCTGGTTCTGGACAAACCTTCTCTGTCCTCTGGTTGATTCCTTTGGAAGCCAAGGTCTCTGAGGTATACAGGTGACATATCAGTGTTTGCAAACAGTCAAAAACTTTATGTTCTTAGGGTATTTACCTTTGAATGTGCCTTGTAAGAATTTGTTGTCTGCTGATTTGGGAAATTTACCTTGAGAGGTTACAACTGGGTTAATTATAGTAATCTTCCCTGTACAAGTTGTTAAGGTTGGTTTACCTTGTCTTGAAGCAGAATTTCGTGGTTTTCTACTCTTCTGTGTGGCAATGGGTGTCCACTTTTTTGCGGTTATCAGGCCTTCACTGTGCCTCTTTCCTTTGCCTTTGTTGCCCTCTGGTTATGAGGGTGTCACTGGTTTGTTGGCCTGTGACTGGGTTTAAAGTGGTATGAACTGATCTTTCACTGAATCAAAACAGGAAAAAGAGGGCTTAATGTCAGTTAAGACTTACTAAAATGCTGTTTGCACGTCTAAGAATGGCCTCTGGGCTTGTACATTACTACAATGTGCCTTTGTAAAATGACAGTGTAATTGAATTAACAATTCCACGTCAGAAATACAGCTTTCTGATATTTAGTATACTATTTGCATACCAATATCTCACAGATTACTTGTAATTAGCAAGTATAGTCTGTCAAAAGGGGTGTATTACAGGGAAATTGAGTTAAGAATATGTCCAACCACGCCTCAACTGTTGGTTTATCAGTATGAGGTATCTTATTTTAATTAAAAAATAAGACTGTATTAATGGCTCAAGTGTTTTCATATGTAAAACACGCCAAAAATAAGGGTCTTGTGGTTATTGGCCATGTGACAGATATTTTTAAAATATGAGTATAAAGTGGTATATATACCAAAAAAAGGAATATATATATAAAATATATATTTTTAAGAAAACATTTACGCCTAAAAAGAGTAAAAAAAACTGTCAGAAAGTGAGAAATAAGATAAAAAAACTCACTTATAAGGGTCCAAAAAAGGTTTGAAACACGGCCAGTCCCCCAAAATGTCAGATAGAGTCTATGTTGAAGCAGTAAGTATGCTATTTACAACTAGAACTTTGACTGTGAAATGTAAAAAATGATTTAAGATAATAGTGTTTTGAGTCAAATAAAGATTTATAATGTAATTAAAGGGTTCTACTATTAAATAATAGTGGTGGTGAGCACTATTGAGAACCCTGGGTGCAGGCTTACCAATTGGATTACTATAATAAGAGCTCCAATAATTAAAATTATAATTATACCTGACTATTACCCAAGAGTGAGACTGTTTTTGACAGTTTACTACGTAGGGTATTCAAGAGCAGGATGAGGAAACAATTCTGGCGGTGAAAAGCCTCCTTTCTATCCTGCAATGGGGTGGAAAGGGTGCTAGGCCTTTCCACATAGAGGAAGTGAAGATTTTTCACTCTCTAGGACTGGCTTGTGGTTTGCAAGCAGGCTGTATAACTTGTATTGGGCTCAGATGTGGTTTTGAAACCACATCTGGGCAGTTTTCACCAATACAAGGTGAAAATATTCATGTGGGGACCTCACAGCCTGATTCTGACGTGTATGATGCATAGAATGCGGTACAGAAGCTGTATGGGACCCCAGTATTGACTTAAATATGAGGTATTGAGGTAAAAACAAGCTTCTTTGTCTATTTGACACCTCATATTCATGGTTATGGGATATTATCCCATGGTAAGGCTGTATATGACAGCAAGTGGGAATCTGACCTTAAAACAGCCATAACATTGTCAGTTTTTGAGATATCAACCTCAAAACTGGTTCTGTGTGTAGCCCTGTATGCTCTATACACAATGGTACCTCATTTGATTTGGGTATCATTAAATATGGGAAAGTTATCCCATGTACAAGATTTTTGTACATTTGCATGGTATAGGCACAAAGCTGTATTGAGCTTATTTGCCCCATAACGTTTCTTTTACTTGATCTATGGGGAAATGGATGACACCATCAGATAGCCCTGATTGTTCTCTTTCCAAAAAGACCCCACTTTAGGTACCTCATGCTAAAACTGCAAAAGTTAGGTGAGAGGTGAATGTTTTGTTCACCCTTATTTGGCCGGAAAGTCACCATAACTCCAGTAATATTGGTGCTAGCTCAGTTTGGCTGGTACCATTGGATATCCCTGGCTTAGGAATTCATTTTGAATACCCATTGGATGTGGTTAAGCCTCTCCTTCTGGATTTTAGATGAGAGGGGAAAATTAAGGTTTATGCTCAGCAATAACTTTGTTATTCTTTGTCCTATGGTGATGGGACTTATATTTTCAGAAAGGGGTCAGTTTCCCCTTTCTTTTGATACCTGTGAGCTTATTTGGCTCGGCTCCATGTTTTGGTGGTATCTTGGCTATACCATTGGTTTATGGTATTTAGGCTGTCATGCTTGTGCTCTGGTTTTGAGTCACAGGCTGACAAAGAGCCCCTGTTACAATATTATTGTAATTTCATTATTTATTTCCTTATTTTCCTTTTTTCTTGAAGCTTTTCAAGTCATATTCTTAATTACTGAGTGCCAGGCCACTCTTTTATTTGTAAGGAGCCCCTAAAACAAGGTTTTAATATATATTTATCAGGCTGGTTCTAAAAATGGTAAGTAAAAAAGGATAGCAATGAAGCTGAGAATCATCTCCAAAGACTCAGGCACAATATTAATAGAAATATAAAAGATTGATATTCCTTTTTTAGGAAA
This sequence comes from Austropuccinia psidii, assembly GCA_023105745.1. Classification (NCBI taxonomy): domain Eukaryota; kingdom Fungi; phylum Basidiomycota; class Pucciniomycetes; order Pucciniales; family Sphaerophragmiaceae; genus Austropuccinia; species Austropuccinia psidii. Next base: position 28,510,059 of record JALGQZ010000003.1, read on the forward strand.
GGGAATTTGAGCTTTGTAGGCATTTATTTGAGCCCTGAAGAGGATCTTAATTTCGCAAAGTACTCACAGAAGCTCCTTACCAGAAGTTGAATTTACTTGGAATTAGAAATCAATTTTTATAAAGCTTATTTCACCAAAATTAAGTAGATGAATTTTTATCTAACATTTTATCATTATAAACTATGGTAATACCCTAGAGTATTTATCCATAAATGCAATATTTTGGACCAAAAAGGTTAAAATAGTAGTTTAATGTGAAATGAGGCATTTTAATAAATTTTTATTATGATTAAGCTGTGATGAAGCTGGATTATCATAAACCATATATAGCTTAAATTACAGAAATAGTGCCAAATTGAAGGTGCACTGTGTAGTTTTAAGGTTTTCCTCATATCTCCCACAAATGTGGTCAGGCTTGTGGGGCTTTGTTCATATCAATATTGAAATACCATATCATGCCTTCAAATATGTGAAGAGGCAAAAATCCATGGGAAAAAATTGGACAAAGAAATTCTAGCAAAAGGTGCCAAGATAGCCAATTTTTTGAATCTGAGCACAATGGTTTTGAAATTTGGAGAACCTTAATTAAGTTGATGGATACAAAGAGATTGTGTATATGCTGTTTTGAATTGATCTGAAGATGGAACCACATAAAAAATTAGACCAAAGGTTCATTTCAGCTTACTCAAGTTTGAATTAAGATATATACCTCAAGAACTCACCAAGGAGGAAAATCTTATAAGTAAAAACTCAAATTTTCCCTTAACATAAAACTTCTTTGGTTTCTCATGAATTTTCAAAAATATTCACTCTCCAATTTGGTATGTTAAGGACAGAAAACAGAAGGAGTTTCACCTATTGTGAAAAGAATCTCTTTTTCTGTTAAAGTTAAGCTCAGATAGAAATTACCCTACAGGTAAAGCCCTTCTCTACTTATTAGAATGCTTTGATCTATCATCAATCATATTTCAAGTGTGAAGGTGTAAGGTTTGACTATGAAACAACAAGTAAAAATTACTAATATTTTACTTATTGTACTATGAATGTCCTTCTAAATGAAATAAATAAGATAAAAATAATTATAATAATAAATAATTATTATAATTATATTATTAAATAAATATAATAATATAATTTCTATTATAAAAAATAATATATATAAAATAAATATATTAATATAAGATAATTAATATATTTAAAAGCACTTTATTATTGTTACCCACAAATAATAAGGGCATAAAAAATTGTTTTTTATTAATAAAAAACAATTAATAACAATAATATTACCAATATTAAAGTTAAAAATTAATATAAATACTATTTATATCAATTATAGAATTATTAAAAGTAATAATAAAGAAAAAAAATTATAATAAGAGAAATAACCTACTTTTAATACTTAAGATGATAATTTTGAAAACCTTACGCCTAGAAATGTAAATAAAACTTATTTAAATTGTAGTTACAATAAATTTTAAGAGGAATTACAAATTTTCTTGGTTTTACTTGGAATTGAGGTTTTTAAGAGAAATTTAAACAAAACACTTAAATAATTGCAATAATCACGTCAAAGATGAAGATTATTATACGATTATCTTTTTTCTTTAATAATATATAAGTTTTATATATAAAGAATAAAGAAATTACCTTTTTATTTAAAGTTTTAATGTTTTGTAAGCGTCTGAGGGGGAAATCGAGTAAAAAGAGCTGTATTTATATTAAATTCCTTCCTCCTAGAGTCCAACACGCTTCTAGTAGACTTGCACTGATAATATCCACTGGAATTTATCAATATTTTAAGGTTTGGTGATGTTTACATCATGATCAAACCATCTTATCTCATTATTACGCCATTATTTAGAGTTATCACTATAGATCTAAGTTTTGATGATGTAAAGGCTTGGCAGAACCCCAAAATTCGTGGATTTTATTAGTTTTAATCATAAACTAACAGTATTCACCAATTCTATCACTCATATGACTGTTAAACTTAAATTAAGGTTACAGTGAGTGATCATAAATGATCAAATCAATTCTGAGAGTGAATTCTAATAGCTTGGCATAGCCGTTTTATGCCTCCAAGAGAATTTCATTACATAATCAAAACTGTATTTTTGATGATTTTCCTTGTAACTCATCTTTTCTTTCAAAATTTAATATTTTAAACTTCAAACCATGATTTCACAGGGTTATACCTTGAATATTATAATAAAAAATACATAATTCTTCACGAATGAACTAGTAGAATCCAACTGTCTACTTCTTTTTAAGTTTGTACCACTTTCACAACAAAGTGGTCAACAGCTCTATTGATTTTAATCAATAATCCCTTACAGGTTTTAACCTTGTTTATAGCTTGTGAAATAAAGTTGATTTCTGTATTCCTACAGTAATTACGCTATGACTTTATATTTGGTTCATCACTCTATCATGCATATTTCAAAAGATATTAGCTAAAATTCTTGAATATATGCATTGACCAAAAAAGTGCATATATTCAGCTTAACTCTTTAAGTATTCACTTTGGAGATTAGCTTCTTAATTGTTTTATGTGTGCATTTCTATGGAGAATTCAATGGTACCATTCACTCTAAATGTTGTTTCATTGGTATTTGAAATAATTAACGATTTATGTTTTTTATAAGGTATTATTACTTATAACCCATTAAATATTGACTTTACAGATATGCCATAAAAATGGTATATGTGTATTTTACCATGGGGAATCCAATGGTATAATTTATTTCACATGTTTATTATTTGTTCTTCAAGTTAAACCAAGTTTTATGCCAATTTATTGCATCTTTGTAGTTTTAAGGTAATTATTTTTAATGTAGAATTATTTTAAATATTTCTCTGACCTTTTTGGGTATGTGGTCATATCTCAAAGGTTCACATTCCCCACCACCAAAAAAGATTGTACCACAATCTGATATGTGTAATTAGGGTATCATCCACTGTCCTACCTCTTCAACAGACTTTGTTAGTCTTGAAGCTCAATAATGATTAACTTCTCTATTCTTTAGGTTTTCTTTCATGTCTGAACCTTCTTAGTAGTTTATCAGCATTTGTTATATCTTTCTCAAGTAGCCATTCTTCTTCTTGAGTTGAATTTATATACCTTACAAGGTATTCTCATTATTATTTTTTCTTTTCCTTCTTTCTTTAAGGACTTTTACAATTTTCTTTTCTTCTCCTTCTTCCAAGGGGGGAATTTCAAGTGGGGGTTTATTTCCTAGGGGAAATAGTTCCTTGTCACTTGAGCTGTAAGTTTTTATCATAATTACAGGGGAATTTGGGTGTTTGTTCATTAATTGACCTGTCAGTTCCAATTGCACAAAATTGGGTCCATGGAGTGCTTTTATCATAAATGGTCCTGCAAAGGAATCTTTCTATTTCTTTGGACCTTTTATGTTATTGAAATTAAGGGTTGATACTAGGACCAAGTCTCCTATTTTGAAGTCAGGTGGTTTATAATTTTATCCCATCATTCTTTTGCATATTTGAAATAATTTTTCATACATCTGTTTGCATGGTGTCTTGCTTTGTCAAGCATTATCTTAAAACTGCTTTCTGTTGGATGTATATCCACTAAGTCCTTTTCAACGGTATCATAAGGAAGTCTTGTATTCCAACCTTTTTCTAGCATTGCTGGTTTTTTGCCAGTAGAAGAATTTATTGATGTTTTATATTCCAGCTCAAGGGCTGGTATTAGTGTACACCAATCATGGGTAAAACCATCATAATCTTTGAACTCTAGTCCATAAGCACAGAATCTTCTGATCACGTCCTTCAAGGTTTGTATCATTCTTTCTGCTAAACCATCAGTTTGAGGATGGTAAGCTGTTAAGAATGATAACTTTGTCCCAAAAAAGTTATGGAGATTTGTCCATAATGCTGAAGTGAACTTTGGGTCTCCGTCACTTATAATATTCTGGAATAAGCCTGTATGGCTGATGACTTTATTCTATATCATTATGGCTGTGTCCATAGCTGTGTCATCGTTGTGACATGGTAGGAACATGGGAGTTTTGCTATACCTGTCAACTAATACTAGGCATGCATTATAGCTTCTGTTTCCTCCTGGAGGTAATGCTGTTACCCAATCCATATGAACTATTTCCCAAGGGGATTGTGGTTCTTGGATTTGGATCATAATTCCAGATTTCTCTCACGTGGTTGTGCTTCCTTTTTGAGATCTTTCACAGGTTTGGCAGTATTCTGCAACATCTTTCTTCCAATTGGGCCACCAAGAGCAGGTTTTTACCCTCTCTAGTGTTCTGTCTTCTGAAAGATTTCCAGCTGCAACACTATCATGAAACTCATGTAAAATAGTGTTTACCAGGGTTCTATCTGTTAAGGCCATAACACATGTGTGTTTTGTTCTATGGTAAAGGATTCCATCAAGGAGGTGTCTCCTCCTGGAGGTAATGCTGTTACCCAATCCATATGAACTATTTCCCAAGGGGATTTTGGTTCTTGGATTTGGATCATCATTCCAAATTTCTTTCCTGTGGTTCTGTTGGCTTTTTGACATCTTTCACAGGTTTTGCAGTATTCTGCAACATCTTTCTTCCAATTTGGCCACCAAGAGCAGGTTTTTACCCTCTCTAGTGTTCTGTCTTCTGAAAGATTTCCAGCTGCAACACTATCATGAAACTCATGTAAAATAGTGTTTACCAGGGTTCTATCTGTTAAGGCCATAACACATGTGTGTTTTGTTCTATGGTAAAGGATTCCATCAAGGAGGTGTCTCCTCCTGGAGGTAATGCTGTTACCCAATCCATATGAACTATTTCCCAAGGGGATTGTGGTTCTTGGATTTGGATCATCATTCCAGATTTCTCTCACGTGGTTGTGCTTCCTTTTTGAGATCTTTCACAGGTTTGGCAGTATTCTGCAACATCTTTCTTCCAATTTGGCCACCAAGAGCAGGTTTTTACCCTCTCTAGTGTTCTGTCTTCTGAAAGATTTCCAGCTGCAACACTATCATGAAACTCATGTAATATAGTGTTTACCAGTGTTCTATCTGTTAAGGCCATAACACATGTGTGTTTTGTTCTATGTAAAATCATTCCATCAAGGAGGTGTCTCCTCCTGGAGGTAATGCTGTTACCCAATCCATATGAACTATTTCCCAAGGGGATTTTGGTTCTTGGATTTGGATCATCATTCCAAATTTCTTTCCTGTGGTTCTGTTGGCGTTTTGACATCTGTCACAGGTTTGGCAGTATTGTGCAACATCTTTCTTCCAATTTGGCCACCAAGATCAGGTTTTCACCCTTTCTAGTGTTCAGTCTTCTGAAAGATGTCCAGCTGCAACACTATCATGACACTCATGTAAAATAGTGTTTATCAGGGTGCTATCTGTTAAGGCCATAATACATGTGTGTTTTGTTCTTTGGTAAAGAATTCCATCAAGGAGGTGGAATCTTCCCTCATCATATGCCTTTTTCCATGTTTCATCTAATTTTGATGAAAGTGATGGATCTTTGCAGTCTTTCATTAGAAGTTGGCTTAAGATATGGCAATTGTTGCCTATCTTATAGCTTTCTTCAACTTGGTTAAAGAATTCTGTGCCAATGTCTGTAACACATATTCCTTCTATATGGTGCTCTTCCTGTGGTACCCATGCTTGATTGTCAGGGGTATTTGCTAGAGCCCATCTGCTGAGACCATCTGCATTTTTAGGAATATTATCAGATTTAAGAGCAATAGTCATATTTCCTCTATATTCTTGGATAGCAATTTGCCATCTCAGCATATGTCTATTTTTAGTTTTCAAACTTAATAGAGATTTTACAGCATTACAGTCTGTAATCACATCAAATACTATTCCATCCAAGTAATAATGTAATTCTTCTAAAGCCCACACTAAGAAGAGGCATTCCATTTGGCTTGCTCCATATCTTGCTTCTGTTGGCTTTTTTTGTCTTGAAATAAAACAAATTGGTCCTTCCACTGGTTTATCATTGATAATTTGTGTCTGGTGTAGTGCAGCACCTAGTCCTTATCCAAAAGTATCAATGTAAAGCTTGAAGGGTAGTTTCCAATCTCACATTAGTAGAAATGGGGCATTTGTTAAGGAATTTTTCAATTCTTCATATGCCTTGACTCTTTCTTCTGTCATCTCATAGACTGTTTGTTTGTCAAAAATCTTATAAAAGGATTTGGCAATTTTTGCAAAGTCCTTTATATGCTGTCTATAGTAACCAGAAAATCTAGAAATAATTGCCTTTCTTTTTTGGTTTGAGGCATTGGTTTAAGTAGTACTGATGCTACTTTATTCTTGTCAATGCCTAGACTAAGTCCAGATACAACATGTCCTAGTGCTTTTAGTTCACTGTATGCAAAATGACACTTTTTCAAGAAAATTTTCATATTCACTTGGACTATTTTTTGTAGTACCCTTTCTAGTCTTGTAAGGTGATTTTCCCAAGTTTCTGAGCAAACTATGATATCATCAATATAGATAATTAACCATCCTTCTGAAAATTCTTCAGGAAATATGGTATTCATCATCCTTTGATAATGGAAAGGTGCATTTTTTATCCCAAATGGCATTCTTAAGTATTCAAAAATCCCACAGTGGACTATTATCCTCAGTAGTTGCTTGGCATTGTCTGTTAAGACATTTTGATGAGAACCCTTTAAGGCATCCATGGCTTTAATGAACTTAGCTTGTGACAATGGTGTCAATGTCTCATGGATTCTGGGTATTGGATATATGTCTGGAATTGTATAGGTGTTCAGGGCTCTGAAGTCTGCTACCATACTTGATTTTCTATTATGCCAAGCTATAATGACAGGTGTAATGACCTCTACCTGTTCATTATGCCCTACCTTTCTTAATACTACAGGTTCCATTAATTCTTTAATTTGTACCTCCAAGGCTTCTATAGCCCTTGGACTAGCTGGGTAAGCAGGTCTCCTTAGTAAAGGTGGGTAAGACTTTTCCACATTAAGAATTATATCCACTTCCAGCCCAATTATGGCACCTAGTAGTTCTTTGTCAATTGCAAAGGCATTTTTGTACCTAAATAAGAGGTCAATCAACTTTTCTTTCATTTTTTCTGTTAATTCTTGATTTAATCCTGCCTCTTTGAGTTGTTCGGATATAAAAAGTCCCTTTTCTGGAATTTTCTCTGCTTCTTAATAACTGTGATTTGCTTTTTGGTATTTAAGAAGCCAAACTTTTGTCTTCTGTTGTCTCCTATGGTAAAATATCTATCTTTTTGGTTAGAGATATCTATACCATAAATTGATAAGTAGTCATTTCCAAGTATGAAGTGATTACTAGTACAGTTGTCCATTACTACAAACTCTACTTTAATTCTGACACATTGTGAGGGATGAGGAAAAATTAGTGTTAAATCAATTTTTCCAAGGGGCTTCATGCTCTCACTTGCACTACTAAATTTGACACCTTGTATTGGCATAAGTTTTTCTTGCCAGTCTGGGACAATGGTTTTTAAATAAATTTTACCAACACAGGTGCAATATGCTCCTGTATCCAAGTTCACTTTTCCTTCTTGGTTATCAACAATAACAATACTTATGCTTGATTTTCCAGCTGTATATCCCATGCCTTTTGCAGGTTTGGTTGTGTACATTTTGGCCTCTTTTATATTTGTCAGGTTTGTGTCAGATGTTCCAACTTAGGGTAAGTTTGAGTTAACATCTAGTAATTCATAAATTATATCATTATTTTTACTTTGTGCATTAATTATATTAATTTCATCACTTTCAGAACTTTCTGACTCTTCTGTTTCTTTTTCAAAGTCAGATTCCTCCTCTTTGTCATTGTGGTTTTCTGTTTCCACAATTTCATTAATCTTTTCCTTTTTGAGGAAATTTTTGGCTAGTTGTCCAATACCTCCACATTTATGGCATTTTATTTGCTCATTATTGTTGGATGTATTGGGCTTGAAAGCTTCTTTTTATTTATCTTTTTTGATAAATAGTTTATTTGGGATTTTCATGTCCAATTTCTTCCAAGTTCTGCCAATTTTTGTTCTTGTCACTATGTCTTATAGTGCATTAATATACTCTTCTGTGGAACATGGTTCTATACACCTACTTCTTAGGGCATGTTCTAGCTCTCCTCCACATTTCTTAAGTATTTTCATGTGCACCATTTTTTGTGACATTTCTGGGTACAATGCATTGAGCCTTTCAACTTTTTTTAAGAACCAAGTTAAAGGTTTGTTGTTGTCTGGGTCAAAGAAAGAATTTTCAAATTCATTTTCTATCTTGTACCTCCAGGAATCATTAGGCCACTTGGTGATTATTTCTTGTTTCCACCAAGACCAGGTATTTTTGCCATTTGTTTGCCTTATGCCATAATACCATCTTTTTGCAGATTTTTCAAAAAATGAATGTAATCTTGCAGTGATTAATTCATCTGGTATGGCATAATCTTCTTGTAGCATGTCAATTGTTTTGATAAATGACATGTGGTCATATTCACCTTCTCCTGTGAATGTTGGCCATTCTTTTAATTGAGGTGCTTCCTTCATTAAGATTTGGTTATTGTCTTGGTGAATTAAGTCTGTTATGAATGGATTTGTTAATTCCTCTTTTGGTTTACCAGGGCTTCTTATGTGAGAAAATGGTGTTGATAACTTTGGCATATTTGAGTTAGCCTCATTAATTTTATCCATTTTATCAGTGATAAGCCTTATTTCACTTTGAATGACCTCTTTCAGATGCATTCTTGCTTCATCACTCTTTTCCACATGGTCCAAAAGTAATTTTTGGTGTGACGAAGTCTTTTCTTCAAGTATTTCTACAGAAATGCTTAATTTGTTCAATTCTGCTGTAAGATTATCAATACTCACATCATAATTGATTGTCCAATTTTTTTCTTTGATATCACTTATGTATTTGTACAACTCTTGTTGTGCTTGTATTAATTTCCGAGTATTATCAATTAATACTTTTGTTTTATTATTTTCAATCATAAATTTTATGTTATCAATTTCTTTTTTATTTTGTATAACAAGTTTTGTTAAAGATGATAAGATATTACTTATTTGTTGTAAAGATAATAAACTATTTTTAATGTCTTTAAGAGGTAAAATACTATTTTTAAGCTCTGTCAAAGTATTTACAACATCAGGAGACAAGGTTATTTCTTTGGGAAATGGGGTTGTCTCATTCTTTGCTCCTCTTTGTCTTTGAATTCCATCAAGGTTCTGGCCATGTTGAATACATTTTCCATGGCATCCTTTTGGATTTTTGGAATCTTGTAGCTTGGGAATATGGTTTTTGCCAATTATTTTTCTTGATCTTCTTCCCTTCTTGGGGAAGTGGGATGGCTTGGGGCTTGCTGGTAGAAGCTACTGGGGCTTCTTTTTTGGTTGCCTCCTTCTTTTTGTTATGGTACTCCTTGATCTTTTTGATTTGAGGTTTGGATGATAGTGGATTCCATCCATTGGAGTATCTCACTATTTCCTCCTCTTTGAGGATCTTTTTCAGGATGTTCCAGCAGTTCATCACTCCTTGGTGTATTTGGGGCAACATTTCCCAATCCTTGTCTTTGTACACTGCGTAGTACTGTTTGTACTGGCTGATGTAAATGTCTATTTGAGCCCTCTGCATGTGATTTGTACCTATTTGAGTCACTCATACTTAGTTCCAATTCTGGTTCAGATATCATGGTTATTTCTGGGACTTGCCTTTGGGATAAGGCACTTCCTTGTGTTGATTCTGTTCCACTGGGGATATTTCCCTTCCTTTTCCCCTTTGAGAAATCAATTCTACCTCTGAGTCCAGCTCCATCTGATTGGATGGAGTATTGGGAGCCTCTTCTGGTAGTCATATTTTAAGAAAAATAAGAAATAAGAGGATTTAAGAACAGGAATTCTTCTTATGGAAATTTATAAATGAGGTACTCACCTTCAGAGTCCTGAATAGTGGGTCCTGGAAAGTCCAATTTCTTGGCTGTCTTTTTCTAAGTGATTATTGGTGTTGAAGAACTTTGACAAGTTTCTTCCACCACTCTTTCAACAGTGGTTTGGTTGTCCTCTTTTGGATTGTCTTCAAACACTAAAAAAGACAAATAAATATAAGTCTTTTATATAAGAAGTGTTATTTTTGATAGGGTATAGCAATTTTTTATGTAAAACTTGCTTTTATATCTTTTAAAAAGTGAAAATAATTAAAGAAATGAAATTAATATGAATAAAATAACTTTTTTATTGGTTTTTAATTTTTTTTAGTATTTTTTATGTTTTTATTTTTAAAGAAGAAAATAAAAATGAATATGATTCTTTTTAAGCTTAATTTATGATATAAAATTAGTTTTCATTTATAAAATATCTTTTTTAATCACTAGAGTCACTCCAAGAAAGTTTTTGCAAGTCTAAGGATGTGAAAAACCACGTGTAAGACAGTACAATGGCTTTCTAAATGCCTCAATATCTTTTAAAATTAATAAGATATAAAATTATTATATAATTTTAGGATTATAATTGTAATTATTATTGGATAAACACAGCTATAATCTTTTTAAAGGTCTTTTAGAGTAAATATCACGGCCAGGCCCCCAAATGTAAGGTTTGACTATGAAACAATAAGTACAAATTCCTAATATTTTACTTATTGTACTATGAATGTCCTTATAAATGAAATAAATAAGATAAAAATAATTATAATAATAAAGAATTCTCAGAATTATGGCATAAAATAATTATATTATTAAATAAATATAATAATATAATTTCTATTATAAAAAATAATATATATAAAATAAATATATTAATATAAGATAATTAATATATTTAAAAGGACTTTATCATTGTTACCAACAAAACATAAAGGCATAAAAGATTGTTTTTTATTAATAAAAAACAATTAATAAGAATAATATTACCAATATTAAAGTTATAAATTAATATAAATACTATTTATATCAATTATAGAATTATTAAAAGTAATAATAAAGAAATATTATTATAATAAGAGAAATAACCTACTTTTAATACTTAATATAATTATTTTGAATAATTTTACACCAAGAAATGTAAATAAAACTCATTTAAATTGTAGTTACAATAAAGTGTAAGAGAAATTACAAATTTTTGTGGTTTTACATGTAATTGAGGTTTTTAAGAGAAATTTAAACAAAACACTTAAATAATTGCAATAATCATGTCAAAAATGAAGATTATTATAAGATTATCTTTGGTCTTTAATAATATAAAAGTTTTATATACAAAGAATAAAGAAATTACCTTTTTATTTAATGTTTTAATGTTTTGTAAGCGTCTGAGGGGGAAATAGAGTAAAAAGATGTCTATTTATATTAAATTCCTTCCTCCTAGAGTCCAAAAGGCTTCTAGTAGACGTGCACAGATCATATCCACTGGAATTGATCAATATTTTAATGTTTGGTGATGATTACATCATGATCAAACCATCTTATATCATTATTACGCCATTATTTAGAGTTATCACTATAACTGGAAGTTTTGATGACGTCAAGGCTTGGAAGAACCCCAAAATTCGTGGATTTTATTAGTTTCAATCCTAAACTAACAGTATTCACCAATTTTATCACTCATATGACTGTTAAACTTAACTTAAGGTTACAGTGAGTGATCATAAATGATCAAGCTAATCCCAAACTTTGATCCTTAATAGCTTTCAAGTTTTACACGCTAAGAAAATTAAGAGAGTGAAATCTAATAGCTTGGCATACTTGTATTATTCTTCCAAGAGCATTTCATTAAATCATCAAAACTCTATTTTTGATGACTTTTCTTGGAACTCATCTTCTCTGTCGAAATTTAATATTTTAAACTTCAAACCATGATTTCAAAGAGTTATACCTTGAATATTGTAATAGAAAATACATCATTATTCATGAATGAACTAGTAGAATGCAACTGTCTACTTTTTTTAAGTTTGGACCACTTTCACAACAAAGTGGTCAACAGCTCTATTGATTTTAATCAATAATCCCTTGCAGGTTTTAACCTTGTTTATAGCTGGTGAAATAAAGTTGATTTCTGTATTCCTACATTAATTACGTTATGACTTTATCTTTGGTTCATCACTCTATCATGCATATTTCAAAAAATATTAGCTAAAATCCTTGAATATATGCGTTGACCAAAAAAGTGCATATATTCAGCTTAACTCCTTAAGTATTGACTTTGGAGATTAGCTTCTTAATTGTTTTATGTGTGTATGTTTATGGAGAATCCAATGAAACCATTTATTTTCCATGTTGTTTCATTGGTATTTCAAATAATCAAGGATTTCTGTTTTTTATTAGGTATTATCACTTATAACTCATTAAATATTGACTTTATAGACATGCCATAAAAAAGATATATGTGTATTTTCCCATGGGGAATCCAATGGTATAATTTATTTCACATTTGTATTCACTGGTTTCTAAGTTAAACCAAGTTTTATGCCAATTTATGGCATTTTTGTAGTTGTAAGGGAATTATTTTTAATGTATAATTATTTTAAATATTTCTTGTGACCTTTTTCGGTATGTGGTCATATTTCAAAGTTTCACAGAAGGTATAGCTACCCCAAATGTTAGTCAGTCTTTTGTATTGTTTGGAAGGTTGAGTTATTGTGAAAATAAAGGAAAATATCAAAATAGCATTCAATATTGAATAATAGTGTTACAACTCTAAGCCAAATCAAATGAATTGGCCAATATTAGTTTAGCTAGGCTATAATCGTGTAAAGATAATGTTAATGATTGCCTTATGTCATCATAGAACATCCATTGACTTCATAATTTCTTCAATATAGCTATTAAAGCTTATTAAAGGACTAAATTGAATGCTATTCAAGTGTAAAAGTCAAACTTGAAGTAATTGTGACCTTTATGTATTTTTTAATCAATAGTGGTACTTTTTTCAACTCCTGAGGACTTCATTTGGTATGAAGAGATGTTTGAAGAACTTAAGTATTCTTTTATGTACAAGATATTTAAAGAGAGTGCTATTAGGATTTCAGGTAAATGATGGCTTACATTAAGGCTTTGAAGGGGGTTGATATATTGTTATAGTGGTGGTGATGACTACTGAAATCCCTGTATGGGGTATTTAACAATTGAAATACTATAGTAAATACTACAATCATTAAATATATAGTTCTACCTGGTTCTTTCCACAGACAACATTTGTTGTTAAGAATATTATTATATAGGAATTCTAGATCAGGATTGGTATTCCTCTTTTGTGTACACTGCCCTATTAATCCTGAAAAATTGTGAGGAAATGTTCACCCTGGAATTTAGAAGCAGTGATGAATATTTACTCCACAGGGGGCTTGTGGTTTTCACATACCTGTGCATCCTGTATGACTCATATGTGGATTTGAGATCAAATTGTGTAACCTTTCCAAAATACAGGTTAAAGCTTTACCTCTGGGGACCTCAAAGACATGTGCTGACATGTCAGATACACAAATTGCTTTACCGCATACATCTGGGGCCTCTAATCAGTCATAATCTGAATTTTTGAAGTAGAACTAAGCGCTGGAATGGTGGTGACCCCTCTAGGTCTTTAGAATGGGACATTGACCCAAAGTATTGAGTGATTTCAAATATAGTGGGATTTCAACCTTAAGGATACTAAAAAAATATTTGCTTAATATTGGGATCTCAAAGGTTTATCATTATTTAGTTCTTCATGAGCTCTAAACAATGGATAATAAATTTAAATGACTAACATTAAGTATGCAAAAGGTGTACAAATTTTAAGCTCCATTATTGAAATTTGGATTTATGATGAATCCTGTATTGTTTTAATATTCTCAATATGGTTAGCTGTAGGCTTAAAGAAGGGTAATGGGAAAACCATTGAAAATCCCAGTTTCTTCCTTTTATGCAAAGACCCCACTACAGGTATCTCACACAAAATTTGAGAAGTTAGATGAGCAGTGAATATTTTATTCACCCTTTCTTGGCCCATAGTTGGCTCTAGCTTTGGAAGTATTGGTGCTTTCTCAATTTGGCTAGTACCAAGAGATAGCCTTATTGAGGCTTTCCATTCAAACCAAAATTTAATAGGGTTCTTCTTCTTTCTATAGATCTTAGTTTGGAGGTTAAAAGGAATTTTTGTGCCTACCTATAGTTTTGAGCCCAAAACAATATCTTGTTCTTCATTCCATGTTTATGAGAAATTTTTATTAAGCATAATTTAGCTTTCCCCTTATATTTGGATTCCCTTCTGAGATTTATAAGATAATTTAACTTTTCTCTAGCCACCTTGTTTTAAGATTGATTTTTGTTATTTGTTTTCCATTCTTGTGCTATGGTTTTGGCTCACAGGAAATACATCAGAGCTTTGCGAATTGTAATCAGCATCAATATGATAAATATAATCCAATAAATATTAATAATAACAAATTTAACAGATTTTCTCATTTTAGGATTAAAGAAAGGAAGCCTGGTAAGCTGTTATTTTGAATAAAAAACTTTTATCATAAAATGATAAATGAATTTATCTTTTCAAATATTTTATTCTCTAATTTGAATTTACTCTTATTTTAAATTTCTTGAAGTTTCAATTTAGACCAAATCATGAGATACTATTGCGTGAGTTATTTTTTCTTAATCCTATTTTTTATTAACCAGTAGGTCCTTTTTTATTATTATTTTAGTTTTTATGATATTAGTGCTATTCATCAATATTTCAAATTTTTCAACCTGAAATTAGTCTTGGTAGCATAATTGAAATATTAGCATTTTTGTATTTTTAACCAGAAAATATATCAGCTAATAATAAAAGGATTGGTAATATTATCATCATTGAATTTACTGACATTTATTATATTATGTGAATATATAAGATTTTAAACTATATTGTTGGAAGTTTTGGGATTTGAAAGAGTGGTCCTTCTTTCAAATGAGAATATTAAAATCACAATTATTAAATTAATATCACTTTACTTGTGAGCTTGATATTAAAATATTGATATTTTGATATACTCAAAAGAGCAGACGCTTTTTCCCTGTAATTCTGGGGGTATCAAGAATGGACAATTGTAAGATGTGACTATAAAACTGATGATAATATTACTATTAATCAACAGTACTATGTCTGTTCTTATGAAATATAATAATAAAAATTATTATAACCACAATTAAATATATATAAAATTATTTCTTTCACGTGTTATACACTACTAGTGATTATAAAAGTGAGCAGTAATTGTCTACAAGAATCAATTACAAGAATTTAATAATAAAAACTTCTTTTATTAAAATAATAAAATTATTTTAATATATAATTATCTTTTACAAGAATAATTATAGAGATGATTCTTGAAGAAAACTATTACTAGAGAAAAACTTTAAGAAATAAAGATAAATGACTCACTAATACTCCAAAGAACTTATTGATAGATAAAAGTAGAGAAATTTAACGTGGAATTGTGGATTTAAGGGATCAAAAGGATTTATAACAGTATTACAACAATATATGGTTGGATTCTATGATTTCACGTCTTTCTGGTTGATTCTGACAGATTTAAGACACTTAAGAATAGCTTGTAACTAATACTTACTTGTTGGTAATAATGATTTAATAGATTTATAAGATGATGATACGGAAAAAACAGCAAGAAGAGGCTTCTTTTAAGTCAACAACAGCTCACAGAGGCGTGCCATGGAGCAAACTGAAAAACCAGTGAGTGAGAAAACAATAAAACTTTTTGGATTAATGATTGCATCATCTGTTGTCACGTAAGATTATCATAATTACTTAATTGATGCTTTTACGTGACTACCAACCCCAATATGGTTAAGAATAAAAGGAGTAACATCTGTAAATCTTGTTTTATTCCAAAATAATAATTGATTTCTCAAAGTTATCAATGTTATTGCCAATTTCATCACAGGTTTTAATTACTGTGAATTTTTGAAGATTCAGTGTTTCATGTAGAATGGTCAAAAATGGACTATAAGTAAAACTTTTAATTTTACTAGTAAAACTGTAATTCCTTTTGGTTGTATCATAGATAATACAGTTGTTCATTGGTCCTGAAAGTTTCAGAAGTATTCATTAAGAATTGTATTTTTAATGAATTTTTGAAGTTTTTACCTCATTTCTACGTAGAATTGCAAATATCAGTGTTTCACTGGTTGCTATGAGGTAAATCAATGGATACAAGTCCAAAAAGGGTTTTAATTACTCTTTTGGGGTTTATCCATGGAAAGTCATTAAGAATTGACTTGGTTACAGGAGTCTAAGTAGCTCTTTACCTCCTTGGCACGTCAAAATAGCAGGTTATTTGCTATTTTCTTATGATTACAGTAGGTGTAACTTGGTAACCAAGTTCCCAAAGAGTTTTAGTTTACCAATTGGGCCAAGATGAGCCATGGATCCATGCTCTGGAGCTATCCACGCCTCTGAGGCCTCAGAAGTCGGGTACCCTGGCTCTCTTTGATGTCTTTTGTCCCCCTTGCTTATTTTTCACGTAAAAATAGAAATTTAAGCTTCAAGTGAGATATCCACTATGGGTGTACCAAAAGTCCATGTAGGAATACCATGATATTAAGTGCTCAAAACATGCATAACACTACTCTTAGTGTATATGTAACATGGGATTTCTCACTTTCCCATTATTTTGGCTTAAAATCAAGAAAAACAAAAATTTTCACGGATCTTTTATGTGGTATTAATGATGTGGTATTGAAGTATTTTCCATTTTACCACCTCAAATACTTAAATTGAGCTTATTCACTCTATGGGGCTTTACTAGGTGAATTTTTTGTGTAGAATCCAAATCTGGTCTTAAATCCATGGATTTACTTACTCAATAAAACGTTATTCATCTTTTCTGAAATTTAAAATGATGAATTTTGGATATATGCATGACTTATGAGTTATGCATAATTCAAAATTTCTTTTTAAGATAATTGTGGCCTATTTGGGTATGTAAAATATACCTCAAGGCTCACAACAATGGTACCTTTCACTACCTGTAAAGAATACGATTTCTTTCAGCCTGTGACTCAAAACAAGAGAAAAAGCATGAAATCCAAGGTATAAAAAAATGGTATCAAAGAAAAAGGTAAAATACTCACCTTTCCACCTTTACTCAAACTCATAAAAATGCAGTAAGGCTAAAAACAAGAAAGACATAAATCAACAAAGCTAATCTGTGAATTCTAAATTATTGAAGACAAAATCATCCTCTTTCAAAAAATTAGTAATAATAAAACACACTATTAAGGTTACAAACTCTTACTGGGAATAAACCTTGATAATCATGTTTCATAAGAAAAAGATTTTGGACAACAAACCCACCAGTGTAGTAGCTTTCTTGAAGATCTCAAGGAGAGCTATCAAATGGTAACAGCTTCAACACTGTATTCAATTGGATAATAAATTACCATACCAATAATACTTTGGTAGCTTAAAAATATAATACTATTTTTTCATTTCCCATCTATCTTCCACAGTTTTGATGAGAAAGCTTCCAAATGACATATCTAATAGAAGGTCTAGAGCAGTTCTATTTCAGGCTGAGTCTATGATGAAATGGTAAGAAATTTATTCAAAGCTTTAACTCTTATTGTGACGCGGATTATAAATATATAAGAATGTTTAATTTATGGTATAAGTGCTCAACCATTTGGGAATAGTGGTGGTGAGTGCTGTTGAAAACCCTGGGTTTAGTCTTACCAGTTGGGTTACTATAATAATAACTACAATAAACTAAGATTAAGTAATAACTGATTATTTTCCAAGAGTATAACTGTTTTTGACAGTTTTACAACATAGGAATTCAAGAGCAGGATGGGGATTTCTCTTTTTTTCAGAGAAGGGTCCCTTTTTATTGTGAAATTGGCTGAAATGGTCCTCTGGACCATTTCACATAAAGGAAGTGAATATTTTTCACTTCAGAGTGCTGGCTTTTTGGTTGCACAAGGCCTTTATACTCTGTATTGGGCTCAGATGAGGTTTTGAAACCACATCTGAGCAGTCTCCCCAAATACAGGTTGAAAATTTTCATCTGGGGACCACACAACCCTCTTCTTATGTGTATGACATGTAGAATTCTGTACAGAACCTGCATGGGACCCTGTTATTGAGTTTTCTATGAGGATTTGAAGTATAAACAAGCTTATTTCTCTATTTGAAACCTCATTATCATAGTTATGGGATAGTATCACACGGTAAAGGTGTATTGACCAAACTGTGGCATTTGACTGTAAAAATGCTATAAATTTATCAGTTTTCAAAATATTGAGCTCAAAGTTGATTCATTTTGTAGCCTTAGATGAGATATATACAATGGTAACATTAAATATGGCAAAGGTATGCCATGTTCAAATTTTGTTGTCCAGATATATGTTTTTCTCAGAATTGGTATGGAGTTTTTTTGCCCCACGACTTTTGTTCTGGATGATATATGGGGAAATGGAAAGCACCATCATATAACCCTGATTGTGCTCTTTCCAAAATGACCCCACTTTGGGTATCTTAGACTAAAACTGTAGAAGTTAGATAAGAGCTGAATATTCTATTATCCCTTATTTGACCTTATCTTTGTCATAACTTCTGTATTTTTGGTGTTGGCTCAATTTGGCTAACACCATTGGATATCCCTTTCTTAGAGCTACAATTTGAATACCCATTTTCTGGGGTTAAGACTATTCCTCTGTATTTCAGATGAGAGGTGAAAATTAAGCTTTATACTCACAAACATCTTTGTGCAGGAATAACTTTGTTATTATTTGTCCAATTATGATGCAACTTCCATATTTGTAAAAATTTGATTTTCCTCTCTTTTAATACCTTTTGAGCTTTTTTTGTTTTGGTGGCATTTTTCTCTACCATTGGTTTATGGTATTTGGCTGTCATGCTTGTGCTCTGGTTTTGAGTCACAGGCTGACATACCCTCCCTCTAAAAAAGGCTCATCATTGATGAGACTTTCCACCTCTCCTAGAGGTTCTAAATATTCCCATTTGAACGTTACCAACTGGTATGCCATCCTTTGCCAACCACTTGTCATTATCTGCTGTTTTGTTCTTGAATCGTACCAAAGATTGTCTCTTGTCTTTACCATTCAGTCTGATCTTCCTGGCCTTGATGATTTTCTTCAGAGGGCCAGGGCAGTCTTCCCACCCCAATATGTCTTGTGGGGTGTAGGTACTTTTCCTTGAGGTGACCTCATCCTCTCCTTTCTGGAAGTAGGGTTTGACCAAGCATGCAGGGAATACTGGGTGTTTCCTTGAGAATTCCTCCATAAGTCTAACCTCCACTTCTTTTTTTCCAATCAATTCGATGATAGTGAAGGGTCCAACAAGTGATACTCTCATTTTCTTTGGTTCCTTGAGGTTATTAAAGTTGAGTGTAGATACTAACACTTGGTTTCCTTCTTTGAAGTCTGGTTCCCAGTGTGTTTTATCATACCTCAGTTTGTTGTATTCTTTAGCATCAGTTATTCACTTAGCAGCTGTATCACATGCTCTCTTTGACATTTAATGAAAGTTTTTGGCTGTGGGGTGGATAGTTAGAGGATTTTTCTTCAAGTGATCCACTGGTAATAGGGGATTCCACCCTTTTTCTACCAAAAAGGGTGTTTTTCCTGTGGTAGAGTGCTGGCTGGAGTT
Organism: Austropuccinia psidii; assembly: GCA_023105745.1. Classification (NCBI taxonomy): domain Eukaryota; kingdom Fungi; phylum Basidiomycota; class Pucciniomycetes; order Pucciniales; family Sphaerophragmiaceae; genus Austropuccinia; species Austropuccinia psidii. The sequence continues at coordinate 28,529,660 of JALGQZ010000003.1, forward strand.
GAAAGCCAGGTGAACCTCTGGTAGGAGTGTTACCAAGTGGTGGTTATATCCTTCATGGTCCTTATATTCCATACCATATACACAGGATCTTCTGATGATGTCCTCCATTGTCTGAGTCATCCTTTCAGCTAAACCATCTGTCTGTGGATGATGAGCTGTAGAAAATGCAAGTTGTCAGCCTGTGACTCAAAACCAGAGCACAAGCATGACAGCCAAAATACCATCAACCAATGGTATAGCCAAATACCACCAAAACATGGAGCTGAGCCAAATTAGCTTAAAAGGTATCAAAAGAAAGAGGAAACTCACCTCTTTCTGAAAATATAAGTCCCATCACCATAGGACAAGAAATAACAAAGTTATTCCTGCTCAAAGTTATTGCTGAGCATAAACCTTAATTTTCACCTCTCATCTAAAATCTAGAAGGAGAGGCTTAACCCCACCAAATGGGTATTCAAAATGAAGCTCTAAGCCAGGGCTATCTAATGGTGCTAGCCAAACTGAGCCAGAACCAGTATTACTTGAGTTATGGTCAAATTCAGACCAAATAAGGGTGAACAAAACATTCACCTCTCATCTAACTTTTACAGTTTTAGTGTGAGATACTTAAAGTGGGGTCTTTTTGGAAAGAGCACAATCAGGGCTATCTGATGGCGCCATCCATTTCCTCATAGCTCAACTACAACAGAAGTTATTGGCCAAACACGGTTAATACAGCTTTTGCCCAGTCCACGCCAATGTACAAAAATACTTGTACATGGGATAACTTTGTCATATTTAATGATAACCATGTCAAGTTTGGTACCATTGTGTAGAGCTCATACAGAGCTATTCAATGAACCAACTTTGAGCTTGATATCTCAAAAACTGACAGAGTTATGACCATTTTAAGGTCAAAATCCCACCTGCTGTCATATACAGCCTTACCATGGGATAATATCCCATAACCATGAATATGAGGTGTCAAATAGACGAAGAAGCATGTTTTTACTTCAATACCTCATATGTCATTCAATACTGGGGTCCCATACAGTTTCTGTACAGCATTCTACGCGTCATACACGTCAGAATCAGGCTGTGAGGTCCCCAGATGAAAATTTTCACCCTGTATTGGTGAAAACCGCCCAGATGTGGTTTCAAAACCACATCTGAGCCCAATACACGGTATACAGGCTGTTTGCAAACCACAAGCCTGTCATAGAGAGTGAAAAATCTTCACTTCCTCTACGTGGAAAGGTCTAGCAGCCTTTCCACCTCAATTTCAGGATAAAAGGAGGGCTTTTCACAGTCAAAAGCCTTTCCTCATCCTGCTCTTGAATAACCTACGTAGTATACTGTCAAAAACAGCTTCACTCTTGGTTAATAATCAGGTAAAATTATAAGTTTTAATTATTGTAGTCTTTTATTATTGTAACCCAACAGATAAAGCTGCACCCAGGGCTTTCAACAGCGCTCACCACCACTATAACCACTATAGTAAAGCCCTTTAAATTTATTTTTAATCATCTCAAAACCTTCTTAAAGCATTTTTACCGTGTCACAAACATAGTTTGAGTTGTAAATAGCCTACATTACCACTCTTTCATAGTTTCATCCTGACACAAGTCTTGTTCCAAGCATGTCATAGAAGTTGGTCCGAAATTCTGATGTGAATTTTGGGTACCTATCACTAATGATGATTTTAGGGATTCCACATGTGGATATGATTTTATTCCAAAATAACAAGACTGTATCCATAGCTTTGTCTTTTTTTGACATGGTAGGAACTTTACACTTTTTGTATACCTATCAACTATGACTAGGCAAGAATCAAAGTTTTCTTCACCTCCTGGGACCAAACCTGTGACCTAGTCCATGTCAATGGTTTCCTCTATGTGTTGGAGTAGCCCTTATCACTTCACATGTTTTCTGTATGTCGTCTGGCATCTCTCACAAGTGATGTTGTATTCACTCATATCTTGTTCCCATTGGGGCCATCAATCTGTGCTTTTTACCCTCTCTTTTGTTCCGTCTTCAATCATGTGTCCTGTATAGGGGCAGTGATGGCATTCTTGTAGGATCAGATATATTTGGTCTGTATCTATCACTGTGAGGGCACTATTATTCTTCTCTCTGTGATAGAGTAATCCATATATGAGGAAATATTTATTATCCTTACAGTCCCTCAACCAGGGGCCCTCTAACTGGGATTCCAGTTCTAGCCTCCTGTACTTCTTTTTAAGGAGTTGCAAGAATATGCTACACTGTTTGTGCTTCAAATATGTTTTAGCGACTGAACTTAAAAATTAATTATGCAGTTCTGATGAGCTTATTCCCAATTTGAGAGTTTCTGTCCCTTCTGGTTCAGTAATATCACTGTCTGAGGTACCAAGTTCTGGTGTCCATTCAGAAAGTTTGATGTTCTTTCTCCTGTCTATTTCCATTAAATGGATAGGAATTTTTTCAGCTACTTCAGGGTAATAGCCTGCACTTCTTTTGACATTGTCCAGTGGCCATTTATTGAGGCCATCTGTGTTGGTGTTGCTTTTTCCCTCTTTGTATATGATGGTCATGTTACCTCTATACTATTGGATGGCTATTTGCCATCTCAACATTTGTCTATTTGTGGTCTTCATTTTAAGTCAAGAACTCAAGGCTTTTTAGTATTTTTAGACTTCAAATACTTCACCCTCCAAGTAATAATGGAGTTTTCCTAGCGCCTGGACTAAAAGTAAGAATTCAGGCTGGGTAGCCCCATACCTGGCCTCTGAATCTTTCAGTTTCCTGGAGATGTAGCAAATTACTCCCTCCCTTGGTTCACCATTCACAATTTTTCTTTGGTGAAGGGCTTCTCCCAATCCTTGACTGCAAGCTGCATCTACATACAACCTAAATGGTAATTCAAAGTCAGGGAGTACTAGGACAGGTGCATTGGTGAGTTCATGTTCAACACTCTCATATACATCCCTTCTTTCCTTGGTAATTTCAAAAACAACATCTTTTGAGCGTAACCTGTATAGACTAATTGTTATATGAGCAAAAAGTTTGATGTTGTTTCTGTATTAGTGAGCAAACCCAAGGAAAGATTGCATCTCTTTGATGTTCTTTGGTACTGGCTCTTGCAGTATTGCTGCTACTTTGTCCTGATCTATTTCCAGGATAAGGCCTGAGAGTTTATGACCTAGTGCCAATAGTTCTTGTTGGCCAAAATTCAAATTCTTAAGTCAAAAATTCAGATCAATGGGTTTGCATTTACTAAGGAGTCTGTCTATGTACTGCACATGGTCTTCCCATGTCTCTGAGTATATAATGATATCATCAATATATACCACCATCCACCCTTTCAGTATTTCTTCTTGAATTATTGTGTCTATCATCCTTTGGAAGTGGGCTGGTCCATTTTTGATGCCAAATAGAATCCTGGTGTACTCATATATTCCCATATGGCATATCATTTCCAGTAGTTTCATTGAGTTTGGTTTAAATCCATTCTGGTGAAATCCTTTCATACAATCCATCTTGGTTATTTATTTTGCATTTGCCAGTTTATCTAGGGCATGGGGTATCCTTGGTATAGGGTACCTGTCAGCTTTTGTGTAGTTATTCAGAGCTCTGAAATCCCCACAAAACCTAGATTTTCCATAATTCCAGGTGGTAAGGACAGGAGTGGTGATCTCCACTATCCCATTGTGTCCTATCTTCCTTATTTCATCCATTTCTAGGAGCTCATTGATGTGTTTCTAAGTTTCTTTCCTAGCTTCCAGAATTTCTGAGTATGGAGGTCCCCTCAGCATGGGTGGATAGGGTCTTTCCACATCCAGACATAATTCCATATCATAGCGTCTGATTTTGCCTGATGGTTCTCCACCAATGGCAAATGCTGGTCTATTTTTCCTCAGAATATTCATTAAATAAAGCTTTTGTTTACTGGTGAGGGTAGTACTTAATTGGCCCTCTCTGAGCTCTTTTAGTAATTGTTCTAGTGGGTCATGGGTAGATATTTGGTATATGTCAAGTGAAAATTTCTTTTCCTCGTTTGTAACAATAGTAATGTGCCTGTTTTTACTTTTGTAAATGACAATCCGATACATCCTTTGGTAGTCTGTTCCCAGTAAAGCCCCTGGATGTGGGCATCTTCAAGAATAACAAACTCGTGGTTGAGTCTCATATTAACTTTCCTATGGGGTATAATTCTCTCTTTGATAATTTTCCTGATGGAATTCATTTGCCCTGATGCACTTTTGAAGTTGTTTGCCTTGGTTGGCAAGAGTTGATTTTCCCAATTTGGGAAGTAATGATCCAGATAGTTTCTGGCCACCATTGAGCAATGTTGCTCACTGTCAATGATCAATGGATGTTGAGCATTGTCTATGCAAACAGTCATCTTTGTGGCTGTCCCATGTTTTTATGCAATTACTTTCGTTGGTGTAACTAGGAGTTTCTGTGCATCTTGTGTTTGTTTAAACAAGTTTTTATTTGAAGTTTCTTGTGTCATGCCTGCTTCTAACTGTATGTCCTGAATTTCAAGTGGTGTTTCCTCTTGGTACTCCACTAGAAATTCCTCTATTGGTTCTTGATATTCATCAGATTGTTCTCTTATGGCATCACTGATAGAGTCTGATTCAGAATCCTCTGTGGGGGATGCCTCCTCTTGGACTTTCTCAATGGCATAGACTTTCTTCCTTTCCTTTGGACAGTTATTGGCATAATGATCTGTCGAACCACAATTGTGATAAGAATTATTCTTTTTAGCCACTTCTGCCACTCTTTCTCTGGGTTTGTCTTTGAGATCCACCCTGAAAGGTTGTTTCTCTCTGAAAACACTGCTTCTATATGGGGAACATTTCCCTATATTTTTTCTTTCCCTCATATCTTGTAAGGTATTTTGCAATTTCCTCTAGAGTTCAATTTTGGTTGCCTCTGCATTTTACAGCATGCTCTAGTTCTCCTGGCATTTGTGTCAGGAGTTTATGATTCCTCATCTGGATATTCATTTGAGGGTCAATGGCTTTAAGTATTTTAGACTGTCTGAGACACCATTCATATGGATCTTTGTCCACGGAGTACTTGTAATTTCTTATTGACATGGTCTTTTGCCATATCCAACTACCATTGCTTTTCTTTTGGATGATTTGACTCTTCCACCATCTCAAGTTCCTTTGTCCATGGTCTTCTAACATCTCTGTGTACCAAATATTAGCATGTCCTTTGAATGATGTATTAAGTCTAGCAGCAATCCAGTAGTCTTTTACACTTGGTACATCAATGAAGAGTCAATCAATATAATCAATGAGCTCCATATGATCATATTCTCCTGTTACAGAGAATTTGGGCCAGCTTGAGGCCTCTGGAAATTCTTTTAAGGCTTCCTTCTCAGAATAAGACATTTTGTCTCAATGCTGCTATTGAGATGGACATCTTTAGTTATTCCCCAATAGGGAATCTGGTTTGATGTCCTCTTTGTGATATGGATAATCAATAACACTGCCTTGTGGTTGGGGCTTCATGTTAGTGTAGACATTGAATAGGTTGTTTATGTCTCGATCCAGAGAATCACTGTCCCTTCTATTGTGTTTTTGTTCTTCAAAGACTTGATTCAGTCTTTTTTTGTTCTCTTCAGAGGCTTTACTCAATTGAGAATGTCCCTCTTGAAGAGTTTTGACAATTTTGTCCATGGAGGCTGTTAATGTTTTCATCCTCTCATAGCTTGCCTGGAGTTCTGCAAACTTCTTTTGAGTTTGTTCAGCATATTGGGACATTTGTAGCTACAGTGAATCACTGTTTAAGTTACTGACAGGTGTATAAACATCATGTTCAATCTGAGTGGGGGTAATCTTTCTATCAATGGGGCTACTGATTCTAGAAGTATTTACAACCATTTCTGCTTCTTGTGTACTTCTTTCAGAAAGCCCAACAGTTTCTGGCTCATTGAGTCTGACTCTCTCTGCCTTTGGTTGAAATAGGTCTTGTTATTGCCCTTGTATCCTTGTATTCTCCTGGAAACTACCTGGGATTCTGAAGAATTGTGAATCTTGGCCACTGATCTGTTGGTGCCTCAATGGTGTGGATCCACTGGAGAGCTGGTTTGGTCTACTCTTTGTGAGACTGAAGGAATCAGAGTAGGCCCTGTCTGGTTCAGCTGTTCTTCTATAGCTTGGATAGTGGCTTGATTCTCCCTTATCCTGGTTGCCCTCTCCTCCAGAAGCCTGAACTATCTGGTGGGATTCCAACCTTTGGTGATTACCATAAGTACTTTGAAGTCTAACGTTTTGAGAAATATCTTCTGGAAACTTGCTCCAAGTTCTTCCCAGTAGGATGCTAGGGTGAACATCTTCTTTTCTATGCTCCATTGCAAATGATCCATATCCTTCCAGTCCTCTGGTTTGAGGTTTCTGTTGAATTAGAAAGTGAATGGAAGAGTGGGTATGATTTCCCTCAATTTCTTGCCATCCACCACTGTGTCCAAGGTTTCCTCTTCCATGTGGTCTGGATCTGGACAACTCTTCTCGGTCCTGTGGCTGGTTCCTTGGGAATCAAAGGTTCCTGAGGTGTACAGGTGACATAGCAGCGTTTGCAAGAAGTGAACAACTTAATTTTCTTAGGGTATTTACCTTTGAAAGTTTCTTGTACAGTTTTATTGTTTACTGCTTTGGGCAGTTTGCCTTTAGAGGTTACAACTTTGTTAATTATTTTAATCTTCCCTGTACAAGTGATTAAGGTTTGTTTAGCTTGTATTGATGCCAAGTTTTGTGGTTTTCTACTCCTCTGGCTGGTGATTGGTGTCCACTTCTTTGCTGTAATGAGGCCTTCACTATGCCTCTTTCTTTTGCCCTTGCTGCTTTGTATCACAGGTGTACTGCCCTGTGATTGAGTTTCAAGTGGTATGAAGCTTTCTTCCACTGAAGCAAAGAGAAAAAAAAAGGGCTTATGTCAGTTAACACTTCTTAAAGTACTGTTTGCACATCTAAGAATGGCCTCTGGGCAATATATTTCTATCTTAAACCCTTCTTTTATGATTCTGTAATTGAAATTATCAATTACACATCAAAGATACATTTTGTGGATTTCTGGTACACTGTTTTTGTACCAGTATCTCACAGATTAAATTGTAACCAACAATTGTAATCTCAGATGTGTTTACGTAATGGGAAGCTGAAACTATCCATATGGCCAACCATGCCTCTAATACTGTTGGTTTACAGTAAGAGAGGTGTTTGTTTCAATTAAAAAAGGAAAGTATCAATGGCTTCATGTGTTTTAATATTTAAAACACGCCAAAAATAAGTATTGTGGTTCTTAAATTATAATCAACCACATGGAATGCAAAAGAGATAGGATGGTATTAATGTATACCACTCAAAAGAATAATAATAAGGTACATGTTATATTATTATTTTTTTAACAATTTTTGGGCTTAAAAACAAAAAAAATGCTGTCAGAAAAGAAGGATATAAGAAAAAAACTCACTCTTCAGCTCCAAAAAGGTTAAAAAACACAGCCAAGCCGCAAAATGTCAGGCTGAGTCTATTATAAAATGATAACAGAGGTATATACAGCCTTAACTATGACTTTGAAATGGATAAAAGTATTCAAAAAGATTTTGTTCAAAGATATTGAGGGCTTTACTAATAGTAATTAGTGGTTGTGACCACTCCTGAAAGCCCTTAATGCAGGTTTATCTGTTGGGTTTCAATAATAAAGACTATAATATTTAAGTCATAAAGTATACTTGACTTGTTTTCAAAAGGTATAATGGTTTTGAACGGCTGTACTATGTAGGACTTTAAGAACAGGATGAGGAAACCTATTCTGGTGGACAAAAAGGCTCCTTTTTATCCTCAAATTGAGTCAAAAAGCCTGCTAGACCTTTCCATGTAGATAAAGTGAAGATTTTTCACTTCCAAGGACTGGCTTGTGGTTTTCACAATTCCTGTATAGCCCGAATTGGTCTCATATGTGGTTTTTAAACCACATCTGGGCAGTTTTCACCAATACAGACTGAAAGCTTTCATATGGGGACTGCACAGCCCTCCTCTTACGTGTATTATGCATAGAATTCTGTACAGAACCTGTATGGAACCCCAGTATTGACCAAACTATGAGGTATTGAAGTATAAACAAGTCTCTTCGTCTTTTTGACACCTCATAATGAGAGTTGTGGGATACTTTCCCACAGAAAAGGTGTATTGGCCCAATTGTGGGATTTTAACCTTAAAGCTGCTATAACTAAGTTGGTTGTTGAGATATCAAGCTCAAAATTTGTTCATTGTGTAGCCCTGCATGTGTTCTACACAATGGTACCTCAGTTAATATTGTTATCATTAAATATAGGAAAATGATGCCATGTACAAGATGTTTTGTACATATATATGATTTTTCTTACAGCTGTATGGAGCTTGTTTGCTCCATAAATTTTGTTCTAGATAAGGTGTGGGATATGGATGGAACCATCAGGTAACACTGATTGTGCTCTTCCTAAAAAGACCCTACTTTAGGTATCTCACACAAAAACTGTAGAAGTTAGATTAGAGGTGAATATTTTATTCCCCCTTATTTGACCTTACTTTGGTCATAACTTCAGTAATTCTGATGCCAGCTCAATGTGTCTAGTACCATCATATAGCCCTGACTTAGCTCTTCAATTTCAATACCCATTTGCTATGGTTAAGACTCTTCCTCCATATTTCTGATGGGTGCTGAAAATTAAGGTTTATGCTCAGCAATAACTTTGTTATTCTTTATCTTATAGTGATGGGACTTGTATAGCTGGGAAGAGGTGGGTTTCTTCTTTCGTTTGAGACCTTTTGCGCTAATTTGGATCAGCTCTTTGTGTTGGTGGTATCTTGGCTTTACCATTGGTTTATTGTATTTCGCTGTCATGCTTGTGCTCTGGTTTGGACTCACAGGCTGAAATTTCTCCTCAGTATTTTCAGTAAACTAAGTTTCTGTTTACTGGTTATTTTAGCACTGAATTGGCCCCCTTTGAACTCAATGAGCAATTCTTCTAGAGGTTCTTGGTTAGACATATGGTATATATCACGTGAGAATTTCTTTTCCTTGTTTGTACCAATGGTTATGTGCCTGTTTTTACTATTGTAAATTTCAATTCCATACATCCTTTGGTAGTCTGTTCCCAGGAAGAATCCCTTTATGTGAGCATCTTCAAATACTGCAAACTCTGGGTTGATTCTGATATTACCTTTGTTATGGGGTATGATTATCTCTTTGATAATGCTCCCAAAGGTTATTTTCCTTGGTTGCAAATAGTTTCTTGTCCCAATTTGGGAAGTGGTTGTCCAGGTATTCTCTATCCACTATTGAGAACTGTGAACCACCATTGATGATCAATGGGTGTTGAGCATTGTCAATACACCAAGGAATCTTTGTGGCTGTGCCATCTATATATGACATTCCTCTGGTTGGTGTGACTAGGAAGTTCTGTGCATCTTGTGTTTTTTTACACAATTTTCTTGGAGTATCTTGTGGCATTCCTGCTTCCAACTGTCTATTGTGAATTTCTAGTTGAGCGTCCTCCTGGTACTCCACTATAAATTCCTCCTTTGGGTCTTGGTCATCATCAGAGTTCTTGCTGGTTGAATCACCCATAGAGTCTGATTCCAAATCCTCTTTTAGGTATTCTTCCTCTGGGAATTGTTCAATGACATAGGATTTTTTCTTTTCCTTTGGACAGTTGTTGGCATAGTGGTCTGTTGACCCACAATTGTGAGAAAAGTTTTCTCCTTGCTCACTTCTGCCACTCTTTCTTTGGGATTGTCTTTCATGTGCACCCTGAAAGGTTGTTTCTTTTTGGAACTACTGCCTTTACATGGGGAGTATTTCCCCATATTTGTCCTTTTCCTTACATCTTGTAAGGTATTTGCAATGTCATCTAGAGGGTATCTCTGGCTGCAGCTGCATTATATTGCATGCTATATCTCTCCTGGAATCTGTCTCAGGAGTTTGTGATTCCTAATTTGAATGTTCATTTGAGGATCAATTGATTTAATCCTTTTGGACTTTCTAAGACACTATTCATATGGATCTTTGTGCACTGAGTACTTGTCATTTTAAAATGACATGATATTTTTCTATATCCAAGTGCCACTGAATGGTGTGAAGCCACAGGAGAGTTGAGCTGGTGTCCTCTTTGTGAGCCTGAAGATGTAAGAGTAGGCTCTATCTGGTTCAATTGTTCTTCTATGGCTTGGATAGTGGCTTGATTTTCCCTTATCCTGGTTGTCCTCTCCTCCAGGAGTCTGAACTTCCTGGTGGGATTCAATCCTTTTGTGATTACCATAAGGTCTTTGAAGTCTATCTCTTTGACACATATCTTGTGAAAGCTTGTTCCGAGCTCTTCCCAGTGGGATGCTAGGTTGAACCTCTTGTTGTTCATGTTACATTGCAAAAGATCTTTGAGGAGTTGGTGGAGCTGAAGAGCTTGATCCATATCCTTCCAGTCCTCTGTTTTGAGGTTTCTGTTGAATTGGAAGGTGAATTGAAGAGTGGGTATTATTTCCCTCAGTGTTTTGCCATCCACCACTGTGTCCAAGGTTTCCGCTTCCAGGTCTGCTGTTTCACAGGCCTTCTCTGTCCTCTGGCTGGTTCCTTGGGATTCCAAGGTTCATGAGTTGTACAGGTGACATATCAGTGTTTGCAAGCACTCAAAACCTTTATTTTCTTACGGTATTTACCTTTGACTGTTCCTTGTACAAATTGTTTTTCTACTGAATTGGGAAATTCACCTTTAGAAGTTACATCTGGGTTAATTGCTGTAATTTTCTTTGTACAAGTTATCAAGGTTAGTTGACCTTTTATTGGAGCAGAGTTTTATGTTCTTCTAGTACTCTGAGGGGCTTTTTGGTGTCCACTTCTTGGTGGTGATGAGGGCTTCACTATGCCCATTTCCTGTTCTTTTGTTTCCTTCTGTGGCAGAAGGTGCCACTAGTGTATTGCCTTGTGACTTGTTCTCAAGTGGTATGAAGTTTTCTTTCAGTGAATCAAAGGAAATAAGAGGGCTTATGTCAATTGAGACTTGTTAAAATGCTATTTGCACATCTAAAAATTTCCTCTGGGCATTATATCACTATATTACACACTTGTATTATGAGTTGTAACTGAAATTGTGAAATACATGTAAAAAATGCGGTATAGTAGATTTATGCCATACAATTTGTATCCAATATCTCACACATTAAGTTTTAATTAACAATTTCAATCTTCTAAGTGGTTCTATAATTGACAATTGAAATTATCAATATGTCCAACCATGCCTCTGAGACTCTTAGTTACATGAAAGAGGGTTTTGTTTTATGAAAAAAATGTATTTTAAGGGTTTTTATGTGTTTTGATATCAGGAACATGCCCCAAATACTCTTTGTGGTTATCAAGTTATAATCAAACCACATGAGAAAAAAACACAGTGGTAAATTATTATTCACAAGCATGAAAGCCAAATAGCATAAACCAATGGTAAAGCTAACATACCACCAAAAAATGGAGCTGAGCAAAACCAGCTCAAAAGGTATCAAAAGAGAGAGGAAACTCACTTGTTTTCAAATAAAAATTTCCCATCATCATATGACAAAGAATGACAAAGTTTTTTCTGAGCATAAACCTTAATTTTGATATTGCATCTGAAATCCAGAGGAAAAGTCTTAGCGCCAGAAAATGGGTATTCAAATTGAAGCTCTAGGACAGGGCTATTCAGTGGTTACAAGCCAAACTGAGCTAGCAACAAAACAACAGAAGGTATGGCCAAAATAAGGTAATGGGGTGAATAAAATATCCACCTTTCATCTAACTTCTACAGTATTAGCGTGAAATACTTCAAGTCAGGCATTTTCAGAAAGGGCACAATTAGGGCTGTCGGATTGTGTCATCCATTTCCCCATATCCCATCTAGAACAGAAGCTATGGGGCAGATAATTTCCATACAGATTTTGAGAAAATCATACATCTGAATAACAAGAATTGAACATGGCATAGCATTGCCATATTTGCTGTGAACAATACCAAATGAGGTACCATTGTGTAGATATCATTAAGATATACACAATGAACCAACTTTGAGCTAAATACCTTTACAACTGACAAGTCTATAGCAGTTTTAAGGTCAAAATCCCACAGTTTGGCCAATACACCTTTACTGTAGGATACTATCCCATCAATATGATTATGAGGTGGCAAGTAGATGAAGAAGCTTGTTTATAATTAAAACACTCATAGTTCACTCAATACTGGGGTCCCATACAGGCTCTGTACATCATTCTACATGTCACACACCTCAGAAGAGGGCTTTGTGGTATCCAGATGAAGATTTTCACCCTGTATTGGCAAAAACTGCCCAGATGTGGTTTCAAAAACCACATATGAGCCCAATAAAGAGAATAAAGGCCTTGTGCAAACCACAAAAAAGTACTCTTAAGTGAAAAAACCTTCACTTTCTCTGGGTGGATGGTCTAGAGGACCTTTCCACCCCATTTCAAGATAAAAGGGGCCCTTTTCTCTGCCAGAAAATAAATTCCCATCCTTCTCTTGAATTCCTATGTAGTACAACTGTCCAAAACAGTTATACTCTTGAAAAGAATCAGGTATACCTGAATGAGTGTATTTTAGCTCTTCTTATAGTAACCCAAGTGGTAAGATTGTACCCAGGGCTTTCAAAAGCACTCACCACTACTATTCCTCATGATAAAGCCCTTCTATTATCTATTATAAACCCTTCTTAAAACTTAAATATATGTTTCACAGTCAGCCCAGTATGGGACACCAGTATTGAACGAAGTATTATTTTTTGAATTATAAACAAGCTTCTTTGTCTATTTGACACCTCATAATCATATTTATGGGATAGTATCCCCCAGTAAAGGTGTATGGGCCAAACTGTGGTATTTTGATGTTAAAACTGCTCTACCTTTTTCAGTTTTCAAGATATTCAGCTCACAGTTGGTTCATTTGTTAGATCTGGATTGGATCTACACAATGGCACCTCATTGGTATGGGTAAAATTAAATATAGCAAAGTTATGCCATGTTTAAATTTTGTTATCCAGATATATGTTTTTCTCAAAATCTGCATGGGACTTGTTTTCCCCATAACTTTGGTTCTAGATGAGATATGGGGAAATGGATGCTACCATCAGATAGCCTTTATTGCTCCCTTTCCAAAAGGACCTCACTTTGGGGATCTCACACTAAAACTGTAGAAGTTAGATGGGAGGGGATATTCTATTCTCCCCTATTTGACCTTATTTTAGTCATAACTTCTGTAGTTTTTGTGTTAGCTAAATTTCACCAGTGCCATTGAATAGTCCTGGCTTAGAGCTTCAATTTTGATACCCATTTGATGGGGTTAACTCTCTTTCTCTGGATTTCAGATGAGAGGTGAAAATTAATGTTTATGCTCAGCAACTTCTTTGAGCAGGAAAAACTTGGTAATTATTTGTCCAATGATGATGGGACTTGAATATTCAAAAACAAGTGAGTTTCCTCTTTCTTACAATAAATATTTGGCTTATTTGGCTCAGATGCATGTTTAAGTGGTATTTCACTTGAAAATTGCTGAGTGGTATTTGGCTGTAATGATTGTGCTCTGGTTTGGAGTCACAGGCTCAAAGTATACACAATTATGTAATCTTTTTCCCTGTTTTATACATTTTTAGAAGCTTTCAGTGTTTTTCTCCCAAAAATAAGAAAATACTACTTTAGAAAAATGCAAAAAATGTTTGAGCCTCTATAAGCTTAGCATACTTAATCCAAGGAGAGTAAAACATGTATGAATCATTTACAGAATGCTTGTTGCTCTGATTTGAGCTCACTTTGAGACCTGTATCTTGGAGCTGACAAAGGTATTCAGTATTGAATGTTATAATCACACACCAAGTGGTGCTGTGGGATATTATCCCACATAGTTGAATGGTGCAGTGTCAAAGCTGTCAAAAGGATCTTCATAAGCTTACTACTATTTAGTAGTACTTCAGGAATCTATGACATAAAATTAAATTGGGATGTGTTCAAACCCCCTAGTCAATTCATTTACATTGCCCTTTCATACCATGAGTAATAAGGGTCACCCCGATGTTATTAATACCTCATTGGACATGCCCTGCATGTTCTTATACTACTGAACGTTCCATTGGGGAAGATTATCACCTATGTTGGTACAGAAAGGTTGCAATGTGGTTGTGAAACCTCATTTTGGCACAGATAAAAGTGGTTTTTGTTGAATTGGACCAAAAACAAACGACCTGAGTGAAACCTTTCACTCAATAAACATGTAATAAGGCTATCCACCTCTTTGCACCCTGATTTGAGATAAAATAATTATTTCCCCCCTTGGAAATCCCCTCCATCAAGTTATCAGCTTATTCTTACATGGTTATACTGTCTTACATAGAAGTAAGCCATAGGATATATCAAGCTTTAGTTATATTATCTATTGTCATGCTTTTTATAATGATACAGTTAATAATAAGTCCAGCCAGGGATTTCAACACACTTATTACCACTCTTCCTCAATATTACATCCCTTTAAATCCTTTATCATACTACCTTTACGTGTCAAAGTCATAGTTAAAACTTGTGATTACTGTCTTATAGCTTCTACATAGGATCAGAATGAAAGATTTGAAATCACCTTTTGGTCTCTCATACAAAATGACCTATGGGGAGCTTGAGTTGAATCTTCTATAGCACACCTTTAAAAGAGATTAAGTAGAATTGTCAAGATTTGAAATGTAAAATCCTATTAAGTCACCCTATTTATGGTTGATTAATAGTTGTTTCTTTTGAACTCCATTTTTTGGATTTAAAATGAATTTTTTTTGTTATTCCAAAGACTATGAGAAGCTAGAGAATATTCCATTGAAGTGAGATTATTTGTGAATGAAACTTACTTAAGTGAGATATTAGGTTCAGGAATTAGATGTTTTTAATGTCATAAATTCAACTTAATCACTCATTTGAACTAATTACTACAGCTAAAATCTATATATTCACCAAAAATGAGTTCAAACACCACTTCCCAGGGAGAAACATAATGTAGGTACAAAGAGATTCAGAATTTAACAAAATTCTTGACTCTAATAATTGAATGTATGATATAATCCAAGATTCAGAGTTCATTGTGGCCTGTTGTGGATTTCTTTTCTATGACTAAATAGGGTTTTGATTTTTTGATACCATCCAAGGAATATTTATTAATTTCCAGAAGGGTGGAAATACCTTGTATTCTAAACAAAAAATTACAAAACCACTTCAACTGTATCAACAGGAAACTCAGACAATCTTGAATTTTTTAATTATTGAAGATGAATTCGATGAATAAGGAAAGTCAGTTTGGTGGCTAAATATAACAACAAAGTAATGATTTTGGAATTAATTTATATGATCAAAATATTTTATTTTATCATCTGAATATGATTCTATTTCAATATATAGTTTTTGTTCAAGTTTTTAAGGATTGAATATAGAAAAGGAAATAATTTAGTTTTTCAAATCAATTTTTCCTTTAATGATTGAAAATTTTTAAATATGACTTATTTTTAATTCAAAACAATCTATTTAAGTCACAAAAACCAATATTTATAGTAGTTTTTTATTCCATGAATCACAAAAAAGTTTACTTTTATAGCTTCTATTGATCTCTTATGATAATTTTAAAGCTTGAACCACTTCAAAAACTATGAAAAGAAACCTTTCGAGACTTTTAAGAGTATGAATATACTCTAGTTTATTTTTCCCCATTCTCTGTCAAAAGTTTTTTTCAAACATTCTCCTCTCATATGAACATTTTGCATTATTTTACTAAATTAATTAATAGAAATTTCTTTTAGCAATCATTGATGAGCATTGATGATATTTTTTTGAATTTTTGGAAGAAAATTGTTTTTAGTTTTAGTGAAACCATGAGTATTGATAAAAATACTTTCTTCAATGAAAATATAAGGAGATAATTTTTCTTTTTTTCTTTAAATAACCCAAATATTATTGATTTTACCAAATCTTTGGCTTCAAAAAAATTCATCCTAGAAAAATTGCTCTATTTTTGATAAAGTTTTTATATGCACATCCAAAAGCAAAACCATGGATCTTCTTCAATTGTTATTAACATTGTGAGCCTGTGAGGTATGTTTAACATACCCATAAGGCCACAAATGATTTTATAAACAATTAAATTTGTCTTAAACAGACTTTTTAGTTGAATTTAAAATAAAAAATAATAAAAAATAAGTATAACTTTTTTTTTGGATAAACAAAGTTATAATTATTATGTCATTTTTGGATTCTACACCAAAAATAACCTAGGGTACACCCATAGGGTGTTATACCCAAAAACACTTATTTCTTGTGTTATTAGAAGATTTAAGAATCTCACAGTACTAATGTAACTTTTTTAACATTTTTTTAAATTGTTAAATTTAAGCTTAATTAAGCTTAAATTTAAAGTTACATAAGGTTTATGCAACTTTACCAAAATTTTAGTTAAAATTGAGGTGTGGTGTATATTTACTGAATTGGCTAAGGATTTGCCATACAGAATGTAAATCCTGCGTGAGCTCAATTTAAAAGGGTTTAAGGCCATAGTATGGCTTTAAATAAATAAAAGGGCAAAATCCACGCAAAAAGGTGGGACAAAGGAAAAAGACCAAATAGAGCTGGGGTACCCAACTTTTTGGATCTGCAAGGATTCAATTAAGGTTGTCCACCTGTATTGGAGGATTTTCAACCTTATTTAAACTTTAAGATTAGACTTTGATCCAACCTTAAGGTTTAAACTGGTTTTATCCTAAATTGGACAGGAATTTCAAGCTGCCAAGAGGGTAAATCCCAATAAGCAGGCTTGGAATCAAGGTTTTAAGAACTGTCAAAGCTTAATCAAGCTTAAAAAGCTTAAATAAGCTTAAAACTTTAAGGTTTCAATCATCAAAACCTTATCAAAACTTAAGGTTTTGTGTGTATTGCTATTTTACATGGAAAAATAGTAATAACTTCAAAAATTCATTAAAAATCCAAATCTTAATGGATTTGCTTGAAAATTTCACACAGCTTAGAATTCAATATTATCAATATATAAATTAAATTTTAAGTATCTTTCATTAATAGGTTTCCTGGGTAATTAGCCTGGAAAATTACTTTTTTAATTAAGCTTAAAGAAAATTATGATTTCTTTAAAAATTAATTAAAAATTCAGTTTAAGAGATTTCTGCTTGAAACTCTGATTTTATGTTGTTCATGTGATGAACTTTAATATAAATAAACTTATTTTATATTAAAACTTAAAATAATTAAACTAAATGAGGATTAAAGTTACTTGGAGTTAAGAATAACACTGGTAACTTTAAATTGGAAGTAAAAATAAGTTGCCTTAAATTAAGAACTTAATTTTTAAGCATGGTTTTTCAGTTTTGATCTGAGCACGCCCTCTACATCCATTATGAATCATGAGAGCTGCTCTGTAGACATAAAAAGAGTCTTTTCATCACTGTTTTTGTCCATCATTCATAATCAATCCAATCATATTAGACATTTAAACAGGTAAAGTTTTATTAAATATAAAATCTTATTATTAAAAGTAATTCTTAAGTTATTTTTATTCTTTATTTATTAAATTAAAGAATTGAAGTCATAGAATTCAGATTATTGTTGTAATCATCTATAATAACTTTTATTATATAAAATTTTCATCTTAAATATCTTTTAAAATCCACAAATTCCTCTCAAAAACTCTTTAATCATAAATTTTAGTATAAAAAGTTGTTTTATCTTTGATTTTATTGATTTTTGGCGTGTTTTTAACTTATAATCATTATTTAATATAATAACTGTTGTTTTATAACTTGTTGTATTAAATAAATATTATAAGTAAGTTTTCTTTAAAAGTTCTATATTTTTTTATCTATTATTAGTTTTTTTATATAGAATTTTATTCTATAAAGAATTATTTCTGCACAGTGTGTGATTAATTCTTTTTATAAATAATATTTATTTTATTTATAAGTGGTTAATATTCTTATTTTCCACGTGTAATTGTCTCATTAAGAGCTTTACACTTCTTATTGTTATAACTGTCAGTGACTATAACAATAATAGAATAATTATAATTTATTATAATTATTATATTTTTTTTTATTATTATATTATAATAATAATAATTAAATTTATTTTTTTATATAATTATTTTTTAATAATTATATTTAAATTTGTGGTTATAATATTTCATTATATTATATTTTTCTACTGAGGACAGTCATAGTACTCTTGATATTGTTACTATTATCAAGAGTTTCATAGACAAACCTTACAAACATCCTGTTTTGATAATTTTTCGGGGAGGTTTTCACTGCATAAGAGACTTTTTCTTTGCTTCATTGTGGGATTCTAAGAATACTACTAAGATGTTATAATCTTTTTTTATAAAAGTATTCTTTTAGACACAGTATAATATTTGTGAGACTTGAGGTACATCTTAAATACCCAAATAGGCCACAACTATCTTTGAAATTAAATTCTGAAATATGCATAACCCATAAGTCATGCATATATTCAAAATTCATCATTTTTTCTTTCAGAAAAGATGAATATCTTTTTTGTGAGTAAGTAAATCAATGGCTTAAGGCCAGATTTGGATTCCACACAAGAATTAACCTAGGGTGACTCCATATAGTTAATAAGCTTAAATTAACTCTAAGAGGTGGTAATATGGAAAATACTTCAATAAAACATAAAACAATTGTGAAAATGTTTGTTTTTGTCAGTTTCAAGACAGAATAATGGGAATGTGAGAACTGCAATGTTACATATACACTAAGAATAGTGTCATGCATGATTTTGGAACTTAATATTATGGTATTCTTACATAAAGTTTTGATAAACCCATAGTGGATATCAGTCTAGAAGCCTGAATTTCTATTTTTGACATGAAAATAACTAAGGGGGACAAAAGACATCAAAGAGAGCCATAGTGCCCAACTTCTGAGGCCTCTGAGGCGTGAATAGATCTAAAGCTTTGATCCATGGCTGCTCTTGGCCCAATTAGCATAATAAAGCCTTTTGGGAACCTAGTTACCAAGTTAAAATCTCATTAAATCATAAGAAAATTGAAAATAAGCTACTATTTTGACATGGCAGAGAGGTAAAGAGCAACTTACACTCCTTCAGCTATGTCAATTATCAATGATTTTACATTTATAAATCCCAAAATATTAATTAAACCACTTTTGGACTAGTATCCATTGATTTATCTCAAAGAAACCTGCTATATAGTGTTATTTGCAATTCTACGCAGAAATGAGGTAAAAAACTTCAAAAATTCATTAAGAAATGCAATTCTTAATTAATATTTCTGAACCTTTTGATACCAATGGAGAACAATAAGAACCAAAAAGAAACCAAAAAGAATCACAGTTTTATAAGTAAAATGAAAAGTTTTACATACAGTCCATTTTTGATAATTCCATGTGAAATACTTAATTGTCAAAAATTCATACAAAATAAAACCTGTGAAAAAATTTCCAATAAAATTTATAGCTTTCAGAAATTAATTTTTACTTTGAAATAAATGAAGATTTACAGTTTTTACTCCTCTTATTCTTAACCATATTTTGGTTGGTAGTCATGTAAAAGCATCAATTAACTAATTATGATAATCTTGCATGACAACAGATGATGCAATGATTAATCCAAAAAGGATTATTGTTTTCTTACTCAATGGTTTTTCAGTTGGCTCCATGGAACACCTCTGTTAGCTGTCTTAGACTTAAAAGAGCCCTCCTCTTGCTGTTTTTTCCAAATTATCTTATTATCCAATTATACCATTATTACCAACAAGTATTAGTTAAAATCTTTGCCTAAATGTTTTAAATATTTCAGAATGAATCAGAAGGACGTGAAATCATACAAATAAAATATATATTTCTTTAATATTGTTATAAATCAATTTTGATCCCTTGAATCCACAATTATACATCAAATATCTCTACCAATCTCTTTTTGAAGTTCATTGAGGTATTAGTGAGTGATTTATTATTAATTCTTAAACGTGTTTCTCTAGTAATAGTCTTCTTCAAGAACTATACTCATAATTATTCTTGAAAGAGATAATTATATATTAAAATAAGTTTATATTTCAATAAAGAAGTTTTATTATTAAATACTTCTTTTAATTTAGTCTTATAGACAATTACTACTTACTGTTATAATCACTAGTAGTGTATAAAACTTGAAAGAAATATTTAATTAATTCATTTTTTAATTGTGGCTATAATAATTTTATTATTATATTTCATAACAGTCAAATTACTGTTGATTAATAGTATTATTATTCAACAGTTTTATAGACACATCTTACAATCTTACATTCTTCAATCATGCTTCATAAGAGGTAAATTGTGATTTCCATTCAATAAACTTTGATATTTTTCATCCCACAACAAAATAGAAGGAAACATGGAGGAAATACATATTTCAGGGTCAAAGGCAGCATTTAAATTTATTTCTTATCGTTTTCTATTACATAATGAATCAAACTCCCTGAAAGTAAAATAATTTGTCCAATCTTGTCAGTTTTGGGATATTGAAATGTACCTAGACCCAAATATATATTGTTTCTCTATAGATGAATTTTGAAATTAGGGACAAAAGAAATTTTTCATTACAATCCACTTCCCTGTTACAGTCTTTTTGAGCCTGCAAGCATGTACTGGCTTATCTGCTACACCATCTCCAACTCCAATTTCTATTTTTATTCAATTATTAGATTCAAACCTTAACTTAAAAATTAAACTTTATTATTTTAAATATTTATGATGTAATAAAATCATCATACAACATCATTTGATTTTGTAAATATAATTATTATTTCATTTTCTTTTGATGATGTCATGAAATATTTCTATGACATCATTTTAATTCTTTTATTTACAATATTTAAGAGGATCGGTTTGTACCTTTGAATGATACCTCAGAGCTCAATTTTATATATATTTTTGACAGTTTAAATTAAATCATTCATTACTTCAAAAAGACATAAGATCTGTCATAGGTTTATATAGTAATTCATATTACTTAAAATAATAAATTATCTTTGATATTATTAATGAAGCTCATACCACTAATAATACTATAATCCAACTACAGTGACATCTCTGTTAGCTCCTCTTAACAGTATTCCGCTTTTAATTAATTTATTGAATTCCTTTTATATAAACTGGAAGTCAAAAAAGAGACCCCAGCTTACAGTTTTCAACTTAAGGGAAGACTTGATTTTTGGTCCTTTGGTTCTTTTTGTGATTGATGATATTTTACAGGGTATCTCAGAGGAATCTATCTTTGGAGAAGTTTAAAGGAAATGAGCATCATTAAGTGTGATAGAAGCTCCATTTCTTTTTATATCTTCAGTAGTAGAGTTTACTTTCCGTTTTTGTGCAGCTTTAGAGAAATATGAGTGAGATATTAGAAGTATATCATTATTGTTAACAGGTTTGAAGGCTTGAAAGTGTTGGTTCTTGTTCAGAAAATACATTTTTTGAGATCTGTTTTTGTAAGGTGTGGATATGAAACTTTGATTAAAAATCAAGTACTTCTCCTGTCCTCAAAATTTGTATAAGGTAAGAATCAATTAAAAATAGTAAGAAATATTATTTTTAAGATAAAACACGCCAAATTTATTGTTTAGAACTTTATTAGTATAAAAAAATAATATTATAAAGATTTATTGCTTTACCAACAATAAAAATTTATCCAAAAATACTCTACAATAGATATTTAAGGCTACAAAAGAAATTTCTTCAAGAGCAATTTCAATTGGAATTAATTGAGCAAAGAACTGCAAGAAATTAATTAAAGAACAAAGTCTTTAAAAAGAATATTAAAGAGAAAACACACCCAAAAGTGACCAGAGTGAATTTGGAAACAAAGTGACAAAGTTTACAGTGATGAACGATGCTTTAATTCACTTTTGGGGTGATTCAGGGGTAAAAATGATTATAAGAGTTACAAACAATGATTATAATGATTTTCTCACGTGGTTAAAGCATTCAAAATGATTTAAAAAAGGTGGTTGGAATATTTTTTGATGATTGGTTTAACAATGTCTAAACTAATTATAAGAGGAAAAGATTCTAACATGAAGAGAAAAGTGGGGCAAAGAAGACATTCTTATATAGCCATCAATTTTCTTACTCCAAAAGTAAAATTTACTCTTGTCAGTCGTTAAAAACAGTCTGACAACAGAAAAGCCAATTATGGCATCATTGAACCCTGATTTAGACCAAAAAGGGCTGGTTTAAGCCATTTTTAGCCATTTCAGACCCTTAAATCAGCCATTACTATAGCAATAGCTGGTCTAGATCCTACAAAACACGTCAGAATGTGTGTAAGAGACGTAGAAACCAGTTAAAACTGTTTTTACTATGATGGTTTTATCTTAAGGGTAGTTTTACCCTCTTGGCAACAGCTAAAACTACCCCAGTTGATGTCAGCCTGTGACTCAAAACCAGAGCACAAGCATGACAGCCAAAATACCATAAACCAATGGTATAGCCAAAATACCACTAGAACATGGAACTGAGCCAAATTAGCTCAAAAGGTATCAGAAGAAAGAGGAAACTCACCTCTTTCTGAAAATATAAGTCCCATCACCATAGGACAAGAAATAACAAAGTTATTCCTGCTCAAAGTTATTGCTGAGCATAAACCTTAATTTTCACCTCTCATCTAAAATCTAGAAGGAGAGGCTTAACCCCATCAAATGGGTATTCAAAATGAAGCTCTAAGCCAGGGCTATCCAATGGTACCAGCCAAACTGAGCTAGCACCAGTATTACTTGAGTTATGGTCAAATTCAGACCAAATAAGGGTGAACAAAATATTCACCTCTCATCTAACTTTTACAGTTTTAGTGTGAGATACCTAAAGTGGGGTCTTTTTGGAAAGAGCACAATCAGGGCTATCTGATGGTACCATCCATTTCCTCATAACTCAACTACAACAGAAGTTATTGGCCAAACAAGCTTAATACAGCTTCTGACCAGACCATGCCAATGTACAAAAATACTTGTACATGGGATAACTTTGTCATATTTAATGATAGCCATGTCAAGTTGGGTACCATTGTGTAGAGCTCATACAGAGCTACTCAATGAACCAACTTTGAGCTTGATATCTCAAAAAATGACAGAGGTATGACCATTTTAAGGTCAAAATCCCACCTGCTGTCAGATACAGCCTTACCATGGGATAATATCCCATAACCATGAATATGAGGTGTCAAATAGACGAAGAAGCATGTTTTTACTTCAATACCTCATATGTCAGTCAATACTGGGGTCCCATACAGTTTCTGTACAGCATTCTACGCATCATACACGTCAGAATCAGGCTGTGAGGTCCCCAGATGAAAATTTTCACCCTGTATTGGTGAAAACTGCCCAGATGTGGTTTCAAAACCACATCTGAGCCCAATACAGGGTATACAGGCTGTTTGCAAACCACAAGCCTGTCATAGAGAGTGAAAAACCTTCACTTCCTCTACGTGGAAAGGTCTAGCAGCCTTTCCACCTCAATTTTAGGATAAAAGGAGGGCTTTTCACAGCCAAAACCCTTTCCTCATCCTGCTCTTGAATACCCTACGTAGTAAACTGTCAAAAACAGTTTTACTCTTGGGTAATAAACAGGTATACTCTTAATTTAAAGTATTGCAGTCTTTATTATTGTAACCCAACAGGTAAAGCTGCACCCAGGGCTTTCAACAGCGCTCACCACCACTATATTTCTTATAGTAAAGCCCCTTTTATTATTAAATGGATCCATCTTTAACCCTTATAAAACTATTTTAAACTATTTTCCACGTGTCACAGTCATAGTTTGAGTTGTAAATAGCTTTATTTCCACTTCAACATAGACTCATCCTGACAGTTGATATCAAAACCTCATCATCAATTGAGTCCACAGACCCTGTAACTCAATTCCAGGCCAAAAGTGATGAACTTTTGCGTGAACTTTGACACCACATGCCTGTCAGCAAGGATTTTGGGGGTCTAGCTCCCCCTTAGAGCTAGAGTTCCTTTTCCCCCCCAAATTTAATTTTCCTTTAATTCCTCATCATGTATTATACTTATAATTTACATATGCAATTCAATTGAATTGTACAGTACAATACAGTAATAATTGATACCTCATATGTAAATCAAAGTTCACTCATGTAATACATGCGCACATTTTGACATTTCAATTGAATTCAATTGAAAATACTTCAATTCCTCATAGCTTCTAAACTAAACACAACACCTCAATTTTGACACAAAAATTGATGGTTAACACCACATGTGGTGTGAATTAAATTAAATTTTTGAGGATTTTCAACTTTTGTATTGAAAATACTAAAAACATAATTTAAGCTTATTTAGAGTTGAGTTACAAGAATTTCACTCAGAGGTGACCCCACCTGATTTTTTATTGGGAATCCAATGGTGAAATAACTTTTATATGTTTATTTATTGGATAAAAAGTTATAATAATTTTTATTTAACTTTTTTCCAAGTTTATACATTTTTTTACAATTTTGTTAAAATTTCATTTTTACTTGATTTTTTCAAGTATAAATGTAATTTTATAATTCCAAAATTTAATGTAATTTTATTTTTAAATTGTAATTAAATTTTTTATTGTGAATATAATTTTATATTTATATTTTGATTTTTATTTTAATAATATAAATAAATTTATTTTATTTATATTCATACATTAATTTTGTATTTGTGGTCTTTTGGGTATATGAAATTACCTCTAAGGCTCACAGTTTTCTTAATTAGGTGGTATATTTTGGATTTTTAAATGATTTTTTTCAAAAGCTGCAAGAAATTACACTTTTTTTCCATAGCTACTGAGTAATCAATATTATATAGAACTGAATTTATCCATTGAAGAATTCTATTTTTCCTAAGAACATTAATTAATGATTTTTGAAATGTACCCTTATTATTTAAGATCTTCAAATTTATTATTCTCATTATGCAGGAATATGAGAAACCTACCTTGTACATACTTTAATTTTAATTGGCTATAATTATTGGGAGCTTTCTGAAAGCTCAAAAATCTCTGCAAGGTTTATATTTGCTTTGGCTTTTTGATAAATATTAATAATCTTTTCCTTATATTTCAATCTATTCAAACATTATTCATTTTCCAGTAAAAGAAATATTTCCGGTCTCACAAATCCTAATGAAGTGAAGGGTTCACAAGGATATTTTGTAGCTTCTTGATAGTTTATTAGGATATTTTGAGTACTTGGGAAATTCAAAATACTATTATATATTGGTATGAAAGGCTCTTAGTATTAAAAAACAACGTATTATTTTGAGGACTTCCTTTCTCTTCTCTTTCAGCAATTTGATTGGTATTCTCATGAAAGTCAATATAAATCAATTGAAAAAAATTCAAAAAGAATTGATTCTCTTTCTTTGAAATAAAATTGATTTAGGAAGTATTCAGATTTTATTTTTTTGAAAGTCTAAATTTGCAAGAAAAGAATAATTTTTCAAAAATTTAAAAACTTATAAGATTGTAATCTTGGAATATTTATAACACAATGGTAGCTGCAGTAAATAAGATATTATTCTTAGCACCTTTTCCAGGCTGAGTCTTTGATGAAGCTAATGAAGACTAATTAAAAGCTTTAAATATGACTGTGACATGGTGAAAATTATTTAAAAAGGATTGTTTGATGATAATAAGGGTTTAAAATGAGGTATACAGGGATTTACTATTGAGGAATAGTGGTGGTGAGCACTGTTGAAACCCTGGGTGCAATAATTATCAGTTGGTTTACTATAATAACTCCTACCATAATTAACAATATAATTATAACCTAATTATTTTCCAAGAGTATAAATTTTTTTGACAGTTTTACTACAAAGGAACGCAAGAGAAGGATGAGGAAACCGTTTCTGGTGGAGGAAAGGCCCCTTTTTATCCCAAACCTGGGTCAAAAAGTCTTCTAGACCTTTCCATGTAGAGGAAGTGAAGATTTTTCACTTCCAAGGAATGGCTTGTGTTTTACACAAGGCCTGTATAGCCTGCATTGGGATCAGATGTGGCTTTGAAACCAAATCTGGGCAGTTTTCAACAATACAGGGTGAAAAGTTTCATCTGCGTACCACATAGCCCTCTTCTGGCGTGTATTACATGTAAAATGTTGTACAGAACCTGTACAGAATCCTAGAATTGAAAAAACTATGAGTTATTGAAGTATACAAAAACTTCTTTGTCTGTTTGACACCTCATAATCATAGTTATGGGACATTATCTCACAGTAAGGCTGTATTGGTCTAATTGGGGGATTTTGACCTTAAAGCTGCCATACCTTTGTCAGTTTTTTGGATATCAAGCTCAAATTTGGTTCATTTTGTAGTTCTGGATGTGCTCTACACAATGGTACCTCTTTTGATATGGCTATCATTAAATATAGTAAAGTTATGCCATGTACAAGTGTTTCTGTACATATGTTCAATTTGCTTAAAATCTGTATGGAGCTTGTTTTCCCCATCACCTTTGTTCTAGATGAGATATAGGGATATTAAAGGAACCATCAGATAGCCCTAATTGTCATCTTTCCAAAAATACCCCACCTTAGGTATCTCACACTAAAGCTGTAGAAGTTAGATGAGAGGTGAATATTATATTCACCCTTATTTAACCTTATTTTGGCCATAGCTCCTTTAGTCTTGGTGCTAGCTCAATTTGGCCAGGAAAATTCAATAGCCCTGACTTAGAGCCTCAATTTGAATACCCATTTGATGGGGTTAAGCCTGTTCCTCTGGATTTTGGATGAGAGGTGAAAAATAAGGTTTATGCTTGCAAAGAACTTCCAGTGGCAATAACTTTGTTATTCCCCGTCCTATGATGATGGGACTTGTATATTTGGGAATTGGTGGGTTTCCTCTTTCCTTTGATACTTTTTGAGATGATTTGGCCCAGCTCCATGTTTTGGTGGTATCTTGGCTTTACCATTGGTTGATGGTATTTGGCTGTCATGCTTGTGCTCTGGTTTTGAGTCACAAGCTGACGTACCTTCCCTCTAGAAAAGCCTCATCATTGATGAGATGGTTCAGTCCTCCTAGAGGCCCTGAATCTCCTTAGATGAAGATTCCTGTCTGGTATGGCATCCTCTGCCAACTATTTGCCTTTATCTTCTTTCTGGTTTTCACATCTGACCAAGTACTGTCTCTGGTCTTTGCCATTCAGTCTAATCTTCCTGGACTTGATGATTTGCTTCATAGGGCCACGGGATTGTTGAGATTCCACTATTTCTGGTGGAGTGGTATGTTTCTTCCTGGAGGGGAACTTATCTTCCTATGTTTGGAAGTATGGTTTAACCTAACTCACTGGGAATACTGGGTGTTTCCCAGAAAATTCCTCTGTGAGTTCCTTATCAATTTAATGATAGATAAGGGCCCTCAAAATGAGTCTCTCATCTTATTTGGTTCTTTAAGTTTATTGAAGTTGAGTGTAGACACTAACACCTGGTCCCCTTCTTTAAAGACAGGTTCCATGTGTGATTTGTTCCACCTCTTCTTGTTATATTCTTTTGCCTCAGCTATGAATCTAGAAGCTGTGTCACAGGCCCTCCTCCCCATATAATTGAAGTCTTTGGCTGTTGGGTGGATAGTCAGAAGATTTTTCTTCAGGTGATCCACAGGAAATAGGGGGTTCCACTCTTTTTCTACCAGTGAGGGTGATTTCCCTGTGGTAGAGTACTGGCTGGTGTTGCAAGCCAGTTGGGCTGCTGGTAGAAGTGTAACCCAGTCAAGGGTGTATACTTCATGGTCTTTGTATTCCATGCCATATGCACATAATTTTCTGATGATGTCCTCCATGGTTTGGATCATCCTTTCAGCTAGGCAATCTTTTTGTGGATGGTAGGCCATATAAAATGCAAGCTTTGTACCTAACATGTCATACGAATCGGTACAATTTGCTGATGTGAATTTTGGGTCCCTATCACTAGTGATAATTTTAGGGACTCCACAAGTGGATATTATGTTGTTCCAAAATAAGAAGGCAGTATCCATTTCTGTGTCCTCCTTGTGACATGTTAGGAACCTCACACATGTGCTGAACCTATCAGCTATGATCAGGCAAGAATTGAAGTTTTCTTTTCCTCCTGGGACAAGTCCTGTAACCCAGTCCATGTTGATGGTCTCTCATGGGTTTTGGGGTTCTTCTATGTGTTGAAGTAGCCCATACCTCTTCCCATGTTTTCTATTTGCCTTCTGGCATCTTTCACAAGTGTTTGTATATTCGCTCAACTCCTGTTCCCATCTGGGACACCAAGCTGTGCTTGCTACCCTTTCCTTTGTCCTGTCTTCACTCATGTGTCCCATGTAGGGGAAGTCATGGAATTCCTTCAGGATCAGGGATATATGGTCCCTGCCTACTACTGTGAGTGCACTTGTTTTCTTCTCTCTATGGTAGAGCAGGCCATCTATATGGAAATGCTTGTTGTGCTTATTGTCCCTCAACCAGGGTTCCTCTAGCTGGGATTCCAGTTCTGGGCTCCTGTACCTCTGTTTAAGGATTTGAAACAATATGCCACACTGTGTGTGTTTGGCATATATCTTCATTATGGCACTTAATAATTCATTGAGCAGTGATGAGGAACATATTCCAAATATGGGAGTCTCTTTCACTTCATATTCAGTGTTTCTACTGTCTGGGGTACCACTTCTTGGTGCCCATTCAGAAAATCTGAAGTTTTCCCGGCTATCTATTTCCATGAAATGGATAGGAATATTGGCTTCTACTTCAGGGTCATAGGCTGGGTTTCGTTTGACATTGTCTAGTGGCCATCTGCATTGGTGTGGCTTTTTACCTCCTTGTATATGATGGTCATGATGCATCTATACTCTTGGATGGCTATTTGCCACCTCAGCATGTGTCTGTTGGTAGTCTTCATGTCAGTAAAGACTTCAAGGGTGTGCAATCTGTGTAGCCTTCAAAGACTGCACCCTCCAAATAATAGTGGAGTTTCTTTAGTACCCATACTAAGCATAGGCATTGAGTCTGGGTGGCCCCATACCTGGCTGCTGAATCTTTCAGTTTCCTAGAGATGTAGCATATTACTCCCTCTTTTGGTTCACCATCTACAATTTTTCTCTGGTGAAGGGCTTCCCCTAAGCCTTGGCTACATGCTGTATCTATGTATAACCTAAATGGTAGCTCAAATTCAGGTAAGATGAGCACAGGTGCATTTGTGAGTTGATGTTTGATCCTCTCATGTGCATCCCTTCTTTCCTTTGTAATTTCAAAAACTACATCTTTTGAATATAACTTGTATAGACTACTAGTTATGGGGGCAAAGTTTTTAATGTGGTTTCTGTAGTGGCTAGCAAGCCCAAGGAAAGATTTCATATTTTGGATGTTCTTTGGTACTGGCACCAGGGCGAATCTCGTGTCAATCGTCGGCGATTGACTTCACGTCAAGCAAACGTCAAGCAGGATAAAAGTCGAGCTCACGTCAAGCAAAAATCAAGCGAACGTCGAGCACACGTCCTACTCTTGTCTTACACCAAATCCTGTGACATCCACCAATATTGGTTCCCCTGTGCCTTCAACTCAGATTCCTCACCACCTGATCATCCCGCAACCATCTGATGGTTGGTGAAAATTACACAAGACCCGCCTGTTTGCACAAACACACATCAAAGAGGTCCTTCAGCCAGTCTTGATGTAGGCGGGGGGTTTGACTTCACCAGGTCATCCATAAAAGGACTCCGCCTGAGCAGGATTGTCGTTTTGCAGGTGACACTGGTAGGGCCCGCCGCACAATACCGCGTGTGCGGGTGCGGGTGCGTGTGCATTGGCGTGTGCGGGTGCGCTTGCGTGTGCATTGGCACGTGCGGTGTGCGGGTGCGCAAGGGTCGCTTCCCCTTCCTACATGATGATGGCGCAGCTAGAAATTTTGGCGGGGGGTTTGACTTCACCAGGTCGTCCATGAAAGGACTCCGCCTGAGCGGGATTGTCGTTTTGCAGGTGACACTGGTAGAGCCCGCCGCACAATACCGCGTGTGCGGGTGCGGGTGCGCATGCGTGTGTGGGTGCGTGTGCATTGGCGTGTGCGGGTACGCAAGGGTCGCGTCCCCTTCCTACATGATGATGGCGCAGCTAGAAATTTTGGCGGGGGGTTTGACTTCACCAGGTCGTCCATGAAAGGACTCTGCCTGAGCGGGATTGTCGTTTTGCAGGTGACACTGGTAGAGCCCGCCGCACAATACCGCGTGTGTGGGTGCGGGTGCGCTTGCGTGTGCATTGGCGTGTGCGGGTGCGCTTGCGTGTGCATTGGCGTGTGCACAAGGGCCGCTTCCCCTTCCAACATGATGATGACGCAGTTAGAAATTTTGGATGCTGTGAAAGGTGAGTGTGTGGGTCATTTGATCATTGAACTTGGCTTATTCACACTGTACCCAATGTCAAAATAGTAAGTTCTTTGTGGCAATGTGAAATAATGGGCTTTGCTTGTCACAATGGCATGTCTCTGTCACTAAATTTTGAGGCAGTTATTTCACTAGCAAAATTGCTAATGAATCTGAGATATTTGCATTTCTGTAGACTAAATTTCATGAAATAACGGCTTTATAATTACAAGCAGTCCACATGACAGAACTTTGTTATCATACAATCCACAGTTACCTTCTATTTCTTCTTCAGATATAATCAAGTGTCCATCATCAAGACCAATAGCTTTGTAAATATTGAGATGCGGCCAATCTGGTAAGAAATTCACATCAATCTTCAAAGTTTTTAAGATCAGAAAGTTATTGTTCAGTATGCTAGATGGCTCAGAGACTTTAAAAATGCTATTAATAATACCAAATTGTCGTGAGTTGCCCTTCAGAAAAGATATCACACTGTTGCTGACATTTTTGGATTCAGTTGAAAATATATTGTTCCCAATATTAATGTTTGAAACTGGAAAATACCAAGGTGAGACAATCCTTGAAGTGAGATGACTTGTGGATTGCACGGTAGTGTCTAAGCTGATCCAATCAACTATTTCCCTTGTTGCATGAAAATTCTGTAAGTACTCAACCAGGCAATCATAATTTTCTTGGTCATGGCGGGATGGTTTGTTATATTTATGGTCATTGAACAGGGCAGGTGGCTGTGATTCAAAAAGCTGTTTTATTTCACATGGCACGGAGGGGGATTTCAGGAGAACGGAAAGGTTGGAACATCGACAGATATGTTGAAGTAAGGTTTTATCTATATCATCTATTTAGAGTTGCAAGAAGTTAATCTTATTCAGTTCAGGTGTTTAATCAATGTGAATATATTGATCTTATTAATTTACGTACATATTTTGTTATTTGTTGGCATTTTTGCAAATACTCCAATCAAGCGCTCATAACCCCATGTGGCTGAGGCTTGTGCTGGGCCCCAACGTTGGAAGAGTTCGGGAATATGGTCAGCAAAATGATGATTTGGTTTACTTTTCTGTTTTGGGAACAGGAGTTGATTGGAAAGGCGGAATTTTTTCCAATGTTCAGCAAATGCAGTCGCATCTCCTATTGAAACAGTCCAACTTGTGGCAATGTTGATAGCACTAATCAAATGGAATGTATTCTTGGTTAGTTCATTTCCAAGTTCTTCTGACTGACCCATTTGCCTTTGAATGTTGGCGGATTGGTGTACATCTAATGACATCTGTTGACTGAGCATTAAAAATGGAATATAGACCTTATATAAGAGAGCCCATTCAGCGGCTTTTTAGCTACCATGAGAGGGGGAACCCATGTTGCGAGGTACTCTTGTCCATGATGAGGGAATTATTGTCTCAGATATGATTTGTCGGAGATGCTCCAGAGCCTCACCCTTGATCTGGTGATCACTCAGTGCAGTGATATCCAATTCAGAGGGGATTTCAGAAGTGGGGATGTAATCGGCATCAAATGAAGGAATCTCCGCAGAACCACTAGATGGATGTTCTTTGTTAGGGGTGGGCATTGGGAAGTAGTTTTTTCGGGTGGAAGTAGTGGGGAGTGGCTCATTTATTATTTTTGCTGCGTCTCTTCTCAGGGAGCGGGCCTCTCTCAATGTGATTTTATCAAGAGAGCTGTTGGAGTTCATGGAATCTGAGTCCGAACTGTTGGTGTCATTGGATTTCCTGCGGGACCTGAGGTAAATTTTTGATTTGGACTCTGGAATGCACAATTTGAAAGTTGCATGATCCTTCAAAATTCCAAGTATTAAATTATGCATTATGTCAAGATTAACCATTCTGGTGGCATCCCAATACGGAAGGTCTTCTAAAATTGAATATCGCACTCCATACTCAGAGAAAATTGCTTGTCTTTGTTGTGGGGTTGCCCAAAGCCATTTGGCAATGGTTGATTTATGATTTTGATATGAGCGTGTGTAGTGAAATTGAGGACCAATTTCATCAATTTGAGCTTTGTGAATGGTGCAAAAATTACAAAAGTGGTTGCCTGAATGGGAAATAAATCCAGTAAGCTTGCGCATGGAAACCACATCCGCAATGGCTGTGAGAATGGCAACACGGATAAAGGATCCTGAAGGACCTGTTGAGGTGGGTGAAAAATGGTAACCTTGCCATAGCTCTTTGAGCTCGTTGATGAGTGGCATTAATAAATAATTCAATTGAAGGGAAGTTGGCTCCTTTGGACCAGGGATGATTCCTGCAACATAGACATTCTCTGGCTTCAATCTTTCACTTGGGGGGAGATTAAGACAAATAAGCATGATAGGTCCAATGCTGGCCAACCGGGTGGATTTTCCATGTGCATTAAACCAGTCCACATAAATCAAGAAGGCCAATGCACCAGGAATGGACATGAATGGGGGGTCATGGATATTTCTAGTGCCAGTGAAGCGTCTCCAGACCAATCCATCCCAGACGTCACATTTTGGGGAATCTTCGGGAGTTTGGAATTGTTGATGTTGATGCAGAATGTCCATAATTCCAGCCCGCTGGAGAAATCTGGCAAGCCAATTTTTGAATGGTTGATAAATGAAATGTTTTGTTGGTATAGATTTTTGCTTCATGTTGGTGGTGTTTTGGGTGTGGGCTTCAAATGAATAGATGAATTTGCCTAATGATTGTGTGCAAGGGGGATCATGATCATTTGGGTCATTATGGCGTTGACAGTGGGGTTGGTCAGTTGTGACTGATTCAGTAAGGCCATTAAGAGAGAAACATTGAGGACAACATATATAGTTTTGAATCACTGGCTCCAATTGGAGATGTTCAAATATGGTACTCAGATCTTGAGGTATATGGAATGCAGGAATGGGGGGACCATCGGAGCTTGAGATGCTGGACTTGATCAGCAGGTTTAGGGCGGGGTTGAGAATGCGTGAAGCCCGGCGGGGTATATTATACCTTAATGATAGAATGGCAGATATTATCATTCCAAGGTCTTGTGGAGGAAGGGTTTGACTGCTGCTGTATGGTTTCTGTGCAGTTGAATTGAGAAACGCTGGAGTTGAGAAAGTGTTTTGGGTCAAACGTGAATAATCAGCTGGGAAGATTTGATCCAATAGAATTTGTGGGCACCCAGATCCTGATGCAGAAGTAGGGATGTTTGGAAGAGATTTGGGTGCAATGGTTGATTTGAGCTTTTTAATGTGCTGTTTATATTGGAAAGGTGTGAAGGCAACTCCAGGCCTATCACCCTCAGGGGAAGAGTGTGTTTGAGCTGAGCAGTGTTGACACATGCATATACGCATTGAGGAATAGCAGCGGGTTGTCATTGTTGCAGAAATTGGGAGTACAGTTGGTTTGTGTATAAATATCTGTGGCTGATGTGAAAGTGTTTAGGAGTGTTATTAATTGGCAAAAAAATTGAGTGATTCTTTATGAATGGGGAGATGATTTGAGCCAGCTGGGAGTTTTATCCCATTTGTAATGGTGTGTGCGCTGCAGCTGATAGAGTGTAACATGTCTCATCTGGATGGCGGAATTGGTTAGGAGTTTAATGGGGTAAAATGCCATGCAGCTCAATGCTCATACATATTCTATTTTATTTACACATGGCGATACTGCGGTTTTGACCCTTGAGGGGCGTTGCAATAGGGATGTGTCAACATTGATTTGAGGGGATTGACATTCAAACCATGTACGCTGGCACGCCATCGTACATGGCTTAAACCTTATTACAGACATAACGATATAACTCTATTACATAAGGGGTTGGAGTGCAGCTGAAGTCTTGGTATTTGGTTTGAGTGCAGCAGGCTTTTAATCGGTTGGAATGTGATTTGGATTGTCTCGCCTTTCTTGAAAAGGTGATGTCTCTTTTGTGGGTAAATCCTTCATGAATATACCCCTTTACAGATGTACAATGCTGTGGAATTTCAATGCGTATATTGGCAGTTTGGATAATTCACAAAATGTGACAATGGGGAGGCGGAAATGTTACCTAATATGATTACTTATGGATGATGGGTCCCCTTTGAGATCAAGGGAATATTACATTATATGGTGGTAGGCCGTGCAGGGTGGTTTCCGACAAAAGCGGAGGAGCTCAAGAGGAGGCAGGGAGGATTCTCCTAAAAAGAGGCTCATTGGACTTTCACGCAACACTTAGTTCCAACTATTCATAGAATTTCTCTATTCTAAATTTGAAAAGATTTCATCTCATATCACTCTATTTTATCATAATACTGAGGTGTTTTATCTAGTTAAAAATATTACTGTACTTTTTCGGCCCTTATGTCATCTTCCAAGTCACATCAATCCCATTCAGGTTCTGTTCATGACTCAGATAGTGAATCTAGCATAGAATATGTTCAAACACAATCACCATTGAGTCCCAACATTCCTCTCACAACCCCTATCGCATCCTCAATGAATGTATCAGGTCTTAACATTGATGTGGGAAATCCGAAGGCTCCAACTTCCAGCACTTGGGCGATCCCAAATATTTCTGTCACTCCAATTCCCCCGAATCCCACTAATACACAAATGCATGTGTCTGAGGGGCCGGAAGGCACACCTCAAATCTCATCAAACGCTAATCCCCAATCAAAATTTCCACGTGAGTTCCTCCTTAACCCCGGTCGGAATCCAGTCGCATCCCAGGATCCCTTTGGACGAAGTCAACAGCCAACCCTCAATATTCCATCAGGATCTCAGGCTCATGTGGGAAATGAAAGGCGCGTTGATGGTGGGTGACGAAAAAGACCTTTGGAAAATGTAACTTGGAGCGGTCTGTCGGAGGGAAATCCAGGATTGACGCTTCATCAAAGTAAGTCATTTGAATTTTGGAGTATAACATTTTTCACAATTTGATATTTTTGTTTCATGGGTTAGATATGGCACCTAAAGGCAAGTCAGTCCGATCTCAGGAGCCAATTGAAGATCGTGAGGATGACCAGTCTTCATTAATGTTTTGATGTGTTAACTGATGATTTGCATGGCAGGGGATGAACTTTATGCGTCTTCACCTCTGGTCCATAAAGAGAAAGTCACTGGACGTCATCATCCATATGCCTCCGAACCAAGAACGGGTCATGCCAGTTCATCAAGAGAAAGAATTGTGGATGATGAGGATGAGAACATGTCTCCGACTCAAAGTGAAAGAAATGATGAACCAAGGAGGGACGATTTCACGGCGCATGAGCAAGGCACTCAATCAAATAGTGAGTTCACCCATCCTCAGCTGGGCCTTGCCCAGAGTATGCTTGAACAATCCGAGGTCAGACAGCAAAGGAACCAGGCCCGCAAAGCTCACAATGTGGCGAAACGTGCAAGCCAGAAGGAGCAACAAAAATGGCTGAAGGCAGAACTTCCAGAGAATGTCCATGGAATGAGATCAGCAGTACACGCACATTGCCTGTTCCTACTCAAAGTTAGGGATAAGGATTTTTCCTCACTACCAGCACCACCCAGCAGAGAAGAGCGTGAAATTGCAATTCAAGTGGCTGGTCATCTCGGATATGTCCCCGAGGATGTTTTCAATGAGCCATCAACACAGGTTCAGTCTCAGGGTTTCCAAAGCTACTGCGAAAATGAGCTCCACAAGCTAGGACTAAAGCGGTTCACTTGGGACTGGGAGAGCTCATGGCAACATCCGTTCAATGAGCTGATTTCTATGGTGTTTTACCGTACATTCCGTCTTGCACTGGTCAGCACCGAGTATCATCATTACTGTTGGAACAAGGATCATAATAACTATGGGGTCGTGGCGGCTTTAATGGAGCGATATTTCACTTATTTGAAAAGAGAATGGAAGTCTATTCAAAAGGATGCCGAGTATTTGGTTAAAAAGAAGGAGAATCAAAAGCTCGCAAAGATTCGTCAAAGGGTTAGTTAATGTATCTCTTCTTCATTGTGAGCAAAGACTGATGATGATCTACTTCATTATATGCAGACCTGTGAGCGCCGTCGTGAATGGTGTGATACGGCTAATTTTCCCATTCTAGCATCACAATTCAATGACCCTTGAGTATGTTCAGATACTGAGGAGGTACTGGAAAATGGCCGTCAAGTTTACCGCAAAGTGGGATTACGCTGGCGCTCCCAGTTATTTAATGAATTGGTAT
Organism: Austropuccinia psidii; assembly: GCA_023105745.1. Classification (NCBI taxonomy): domain Eukaryota; kingdom Fungi; phylum Basidiomycota; class Pucciniomycetes; order Pucciniales; family Sphaerophragmiaceae; genus Austropuccinia; species Austropuccinia psidii. Next base: position 28,566,195 of record JALGQZ010000003.1, read on the forward strand.
TAAAAATTGATCGAGACATAGAGTTTTGTAATCGCATTAAAAAAAAGGGTAAAAAAACTATTGTTAGATTACCAGAATTACGATCGACAGATGATGGTGATATTCCGGAAGGCTTATCATTTCAGGTATTTGATCAAGATTGGCTCAAAGGCTGTAGTAAGATGCAGACTAGCGCCCTCAAAATACTTGACATGCCAGTTATTAGGCCGAATGGTGATGCTCTGGAATAACTTAGTAATATAAATGTATAGCACCGTTACAAATTAACATTTTGTGAATTATTTGTGCAGGTGTAATAAAATCTGATTATTATCTCTTAAGGATGCAACAACTTGCTAAATATGTTAGAATATAGACAATATGAATTGAAATGTATCACCGTCTCCCTTAGCAATAAAACTCTATTGCTCATTTTCATTCAGGAAATATTGAAGAAGTTCGATCCAGCTCATGGTGTTCATAATTGTGGACCTGTGCCAGAGTCAACAGGGGTTATCAACTTTGTCAATCACAAATTATATAATATCAGTAAGGCTCACGCAGTTAATGATTTTTTCTTTTCTTGGAGCTATTGGTGATTGGAATATGGCATTCCCATAAGGAAGGATTTCAGAATAGTAATACAATCAAGTGAAAGAGGAGCTTGAAAGGTACCTTCTGCATGTTGACCTCAACTGAATGAGGAGTGATATATTGAATGACCTGTACAGGTTGTTGTTGGCCAATACGATGTAGACGATCAACAGCCTGAGCCTCAATGGCTGGGTTCCAATTGGGCTCCTGGAAATGTGGATGTCAGGGTCCGAAAATCAGGGGAGAATTTTGGGGGGAAACTCACCATTAAATAGACTATATTAGCACAAGCTATATTGAGGCCAGTTCCAGCCGCGGCAATGGATGCAATGAGTACTTCACATTCAGGATTATTGAAGAAATTCTCAAGCGCCTTGTCCTGCGCTCGTGTTGTATTTGTTCCATAAATTTGTGCTGAAAGGATAGAGTGATGGGCAAGAGCAATACCAATTCTACAATATAAAAAAGTCAGATGGAGTCAATTGGTAATGGATGCATATTAGAATTAACGCACAAATCTAGAAATTGGGTCCATTGGGTATAAACAACCGATTTGGTTGGACCACACCTTGTTTGTTTGTTCTTCATTAAGCTTTGTAGGAGGTGTGCAATTTTACTACTCATCATGCATGTTTCCACATCCACAATGGTTCGTGTGATTGTTGGCGAGTTATCCTGAGTGCTCCTGCCCTCGGGGTCTTCCAACTCCGCCTCTGCAATTGTGTTAAGCATGATGTGATGGTTACAACATATTCACAGCTTATTAATATTTCTGAAAAACTCTCCTGGTCCTTTGCTTTTGGATGATAGGAATTCTTCATATAATGTGGAATATTCTTGCTGCATGGTCGGGTTGAGTGGGAGCAGCTCATAATGATGGCTAATAGTGGGGAGGGATTCGAGATGTGTGGTTTTGGTGCGGCGCAAACTTAAATGCCACAATGCCAAATGCAAAATATCATTGCAACCTTTTGAAAGACTACTCAGGATGAATGGTGACCAGTTATCTTGATTGGCGCACTGTGGTTGAGTGATGAATGATATTATGCCCAAAAGGTCATAAATGGTGTTGTGAATAGGTGTGCCCGTTAAGCATATTCGACGGGATGAAAGGAGGCTATTAATGGCATGGTGAGTGGCAGTGTATTGAGAGCGAATATAGCTATAAGAGGGGGCAAGGGTTATTGGATATAAAAGGTAATTTGAATCATTTAAGATCAGACACTCACTGTGATTCATCCAGAATTATATGATGCCAATTGATTTGAAAAATGATTGATGTAGAGGGATTGGTTTGCTTAAATTCTTGGGTGATAGTATTGTAAGAAGTGATGATGATATCATATTTTAAGATGTTGTCTTTGGATAATGAGTGACGAGTGGGACCATGGTAGATTTTGGAATGCAGCGCTCCAGCCTGAGCATGCTTGGATATTTCTGATTGCCAGTTGGTAATTAAGCGAGGGGGGCAGATGATCATGGTGGGCGTGGAGCGATGGGGGTTTGCAATCATCCGCTCCTTGGAGGTACCAATTAGAGCAATGGCCTGAATGGTTTTACCTAATCCGATATCATCCGCGAGCAGTCCTCCAAGAGGGGTATTTGTCAAAAGGGATTCAAATGAGCTAACAACCTTGTTTGTAATGATGTGCCTGGCATTGAAAGTGGATCCTGGGGGTGAGGTGGCCCAAAGGTTACGTGCTGATTGGCCATTGGGGATTTCTCGATCCCAGAGAAACGCTAGTCCGGTCTTTTGATGAGGGAGGAGGGGGGTTTGAATAATGGCATGGGGCGGGGTCATCATGGGGAGGTCTGATCCACTGGGTAATTGTATCAGTTTTTGCTTGGAAATCAATGATGAAACAGCAGGATATGAAGCAGGCGTCAAGTTTGAAGCAGGAAATGTCGGAGTAAAGAGTTGACATTGACAATGAGTAGTACAGTCATATTCTTTGGGCATTTTAAGCTTGAAATCTTGTGTTCGAAAGCTTTCCATTATGAAGAGAATGTTTGGATACCATGTGAAGAACATCAATGCTAGATTGGGTTTCTGAGATGAGGAGGGATCATTTGCATCAGTCATAAATACTCCCTCAACGAATAATATTTGAGTAGGATTGGATTGGCAATTTTCAATCCATGCCCCACCAGGACCACAGTGCATGAAAGGTTTTGGTGCCCCGAGGAATGGTATCAACGTTTTGGAAAGGGTTGCAGGTAGAGAGCCAATAGCATGCTGGTGATTGGGGAGATATACAAATATGTTGTGTTGATTGTGCCATAGGATAATTCAAGAACCTAAGTGGGAATTCTCAGGCTTTAATCCTATATCACTATTTATTTGAATACAAATATTAATCATCCCAATGCAAAGTGGTTGTGAAGGGGTTGACATGATGGGTATGTTAAATTATTTGGGGACAGTTGGAAATTATATGATCGGGAAGGGTTAGCTAAAGGGAATGAAGAGGAATAAGCATAGGTGGGGAACTTATATGAGTGGCAGCAACAGGCCAAAAGGGGGATGGTCTGTGGTTACGTGCATGGTCTTGATGGGGATGGGCCTCTTGGGCTCATAATTTTCATATCCGATTTGGGGCATATATCAAGGCAAGGTGGCCAAAATGTGGGTGCACCGATATGACTGCTGGATCTGCAGCAAGGTACAAAACCCTTGGTGGAACAAGGTTGACATTAGCATATCCAAAATTGGGTGGGTTGTAGCAACTTATTGTGGAGGGCATATCAGAGGCATGCAGTCATGTTTGCTGGTGTGACAGCGAACATGGATGCATATATATCTTCCCCAGGTTAATTGTAGCACAGGGACCTACTGGGCAATGTTGGCCGTTTCAAAGGGCAATCTCACTGTGGGGATGTTTGTGTGTGGGCGGGTGAGATATGTTTGGTGGCATGCCACCAAACATGACTTTGGTTTTGCGTGAAGTTTTTTGATGACTGATTCCAACTAGCCTTCAGGGGGGGAAGTGTGGCATGATCAAACGGGGCACCGACCGTGAGGCATGATCCACATCTACATTCACCCCTATTGCGTTTGAGGAGGCTACTATTCCCCAGAGATTGGGATCACGGTCTTTGCCTCACGCGTGAACAAAACTCCGGAGAAAGAGGCCACCCACCCAAGGGAATTTCTGGCTGCAAGCCAGGTGCCACAACTTGCGCGGGGCGTGTGAGAACGTGAAGAAAATAACCCGCGGTGGGAGATACCCACGCAAACATAACCAGCCTCAGCAATCATAGGCTGGGATTATTCTGATGTGGATGAGGCTGAAGCAAATCCACACTGATTGGCCTCAGGTTTCCATGCGCGAGCAGGTGAGCGTCTGCAGTCAAGCTGACCACCCGACCAAGAAACTAGCCGGTCGGAACACTGGCAGGAAAATGTCTTCCAGGCGTGTGAAAGCTGCCTGTGTATGACCCGTTGGGGGGTGCGTATGAAAGCGTGTGGCTGCCCGACAATGAGCACGCGCAATGAACAAGCAGGGCCAGTCATTGTTGGCCCCGACAATGGCACTGGAGTGAATCCACTGTTTGTGTATTACCCAAATAATAAGTCATCCCATTATGACCCACTTTCATTAACTCGGATTACACCCGCGTCTATGCCATTGTTAGGCAGAGCTCTCCAAAAAGGTGCACCAAAGGGATGCAGTTGAGATATATGACTCAATGGCTTGACGTGATTTTCATGTTACATTGCTGAACAGCTTTTGCTCTGCCCCGCAGCATACATTTACACAGGTGTAATGCGTACTACAGTGTTGGCTGTACAGATCAGGAAGGTGTTATACTACTTGAGCCTGCATGCATATAGCGAATGTGCATGCACCTTCCAATCGTTTGCATATACGTAGCTCATGTGCCACATGCTCAGCATTGCATTTCACCCAATTTGCACACGCAAGCTGAGCATATCATGGTCAAAAGCACCGTGTGAAAGTGCTCAGTAAAGCCATGGACTGAACTATTTTTGCAATAGTTCATTGGAAGGCTCAGTTTGGAGCACTTCACCAAAGCGTGTGAAATGCTGCAGCTGGGTGAAATGTCACCCGATGCTGTGCCAAATGCTCAGATTGTGGGCATACAAAAAGGACTGAGCAATGGCTCATCATGGTGCATTTGATATTTTTATATCAATAGTTCAATCACTGTGCCATTAAAATGTTCAGCCACTGAGCATTTCAATTATGACCCGAAGGCAAACCTGAGCAATGGGTTGAGGCAAGCTCACGCTGTATTCACTTGTGTTACAGCCCCCCCTTTGTTCACATACTATTACCAGGCCATACGGCTGGTAATATTTCCGCGGTCACTTGTGACCAAATGCACCGGGTGCATTTCTGCATGGGTCACTTGTGCATTCCACCCACCATGCACATTCAACAAGGGCCTCACGACCACCCTCCCGGGTGATCGGGTGGCTCTTTAAGGAAAGAAAGGGGATTTGACTCAGCTTCACAATTTAATAAATTGCAATACTCAGCGGTGCATTTGATATTGTTATATCAATTGTTCAATTACTGTGCAATTCAAATGCTCAGCCACTGAGCATTTCAATTATGACCCGAAAGCAAACCTGATCAATGGGTCGAGGCAAGATCACGCTGTATTCACTTGTCTTACAGCCCCCCCCTTTGTTCAAAGACTATCACCAGGCCATAAGGCTGGTGATCTTGCCGCGGTCACTTGTGCATTGCACCCACAATGCACAATCAATAAGGGCCTCACGACCACCCTCCTGGGTGATTGGGTGGCAATTTAAGGAAACAAACGGGATTTGACTCAGCTTGACAATTCAATAAATTGCAATACTCAGCCAGACCCCCATTGTTCTTCTGCCTCACGTGAGCATTTCACTTCTCAGTTGCAGCATTCGCTGAGACTCAGCTTCAATTTTGCCCACACGCCTTGAAGCTGAGACTTTTGCGGGTGCTGCAACTGCTGAGATCGTCTCAGCTTCACCATGGTATAAAAGACCATCTTCACACAACACGCACTTCACTTTCTTTCTCACCCGCTCCACTTCGTTCAACCTCACCCGCGTTTGTCCATCTTGTGCGTATTCCCCTTCGTCTTCCTGCCTTTCTATTTTTGTCTTTCGCTGTCACAACCACGTATTTTGACCCTCCTCCTTGATGGCGGCGCCAATCCAACCTGGAGCCCAGTTGGGGCCAATTGGCCATGTCATATCATTTATGGCCAATTGACCCCTTTTGGGTGTTCCATGGCTCTTATGCCATAACCCATTCCATTGGCCACTTATGGCCTCCATCATCCTTTATGGCCTCAGGCCATATCCTGCGTCATTGGCCCTCTTGGCCAATTTGCACCTCACCAACCCCCAGGCCTCCATCACTGTTTTTGGGCCTGGGGGGTCCCTTTGTCTTCCAGGGGCTTCCAGGCCCCATGGCCACCTTCATTGGTTTCCTGGCCACCCCTTTCATTATGGGGGTTTTGGCCTAAATGGCCTTTTTGGGCCATTTAGGCCCCCCACGGCTTCTACGGTCCGCGGGCCGTAATACGCGGTCCACGGTCCGTAAGCCGCGGTCCGCGGTCCGTAGGCGGATTAGGCCCCTTTTGGCCTAATCCAATGAGGCCAAAAGGGGCCAAAGGGGGCAGCCACCTAGCCCCCAAGGCCAGGTGGGTCCCAAACCACAATTGGGCCCACCTGAGCCATTTTTGGCCACCAATCCCTTGGACCCAAATTGGACCAAAAAACACCTTGGACCCATTTTGGCCATAAATCCCGTAGGACCCACTTTTGGCCCTGGACCACCATGGACCAACTTCACCGTCATGGCCTCTGGCAACCACCAGAGGCCACCAAATCATCTCAACAAGCATTTCCCTCAACTTAAGGGGAATTCTTCCCTTTCCTTCATGTACTCCGTACTCAAGATTGCAGGTGTGGTGCATATATGGTATTATATACCATTATGCACCATTTTTACTCAGCAATCCAATGGTGACGTTTTCAGGACCCAATTCCACCTTTCCATTTCAAGGTCCATAATTCCAACGCCCATTTCGAAGGGGGACTTTTCAGCTTATCAGTCTGGCAATCCATGGCGGTAATTCAGAAGATCATTCAAGGATCCCAACCACCTGTATCTGCAGGAGTTGGGTTGGTACAATTCATTCAGGATTATTCTAAGGTCAATTCTCAAGAGGTATTACAAAATTCAATCAGTTGTCAAGACATCAAGTATTCAATACTCTTTGGACAACCCAATTCATCCGTAGAGGCCTTATTCAATCAACCTGTATGGCCTTGGCCCAATTGGGCCACTTCTTATTCCACTGTGGGAATTCCATCACACAGTTCAAATTTCAAGATGGCCAGAACTGTATTTCCCGATTCGGACAATACAGTCATTGATCCACCTTCCAGGATCAACTTTTCAGCTTTTCACATATACTGGCCACCTTTCAGCACCTGGGGACTTTTTCCCCAGTTAATTAATATAGTGGATTTATTTTTATCCTTATTTTCTTTTACCTTATTAAAGTTAATACTGATAATCTTAAGTCAGTCATTCAGCACCCTTTTCTTTTATTTCCTCGCCTGTCCAGTGGATATTGGTGGTCATATCCTTATACTAATTCCATTTCCTTTTCTGGCAGGTTGAAACAGTGAATTGAGGATTCACTTGGTTGGCTTCTTGGCTTTTGGCTTCTTTATTATCCTTGGCCATTGGCTTCATCTTTTCTTATCTCATCTTTTGGCATACTTGTTTTCCCCTTTATTCTTCTTAAAGAAATTCAGTCTTATTATTCTTTTATCTCTGGAGCCCTCCAAGTGAGTTCTTGACTCCTGAGTGCCAGGCCCTCTTCTTCCACAGGCCCCTGTGACATTCGCACTCCACTAAACCCACTTCCCTTCCTTTTGCCTGTTTGTTTATTCTTCTGATCCGTTCAGAACCTCACTTCTATCCACCTCGTGCGTTACCTCTTTTTTAAACTTTTGTCGACATTACATACCGATATTAATACTTATTTTTCTTCACGACTCTTTTCCAGACTTTTAAAACCTTCGGACTAGAGCATTCTTATTTTGTTTCCGATTCAAATTTATAATTCATTGTACGTCTTCATTTTTTCTCTTGATTGTTTACTTTGTATGCAGTTACTAACCTCAATTGTTTTGTTTTTAGATGTCGTGCACTTTATGCACCAAGCGGGGTATCCCCTGCATTCGCTCCTCGACGACGAACGACGCTTGTGATGCTTGCAGACAAGCACACAAGAAATGTTCATTCGTTGTCCGCCCCTTCCGACCACGAGGCCAGAGGAGTTCCCGCCCAAGACGCCCTCGCGAGGACTCCTTTGTGGTCGACGATGATGAAACCATTTCCGAGCGTGAATGGACGCCGGGCCCCCAAACAGGCCAACGGGAACGATTCCGGACGATCAGCCCTGTCCCCTCCAGTATCGATTTGTCCACTCCCCCTCCTAGGCCACCATCCGATGGTCACTTCACTCCTCGACCGGAGCGAAGTGATTATCCGGCCGATGAAGGATGGCGATGGCGAGAGGACATTCGAACTTGGGCTGACCGTCACCATGTCTTGTCACCGATGGGATTCAAACGCCAAAGTAAGTTTTCTTTCTCCTCCTTATCTCATTTCTCTTCACGCAATAATACTGACTTTTTTCCATTTCTCATAGAACAAAACCCCCTGAATCCCCCGTGCCTAGTTTGCCTCGCAGGCAAACCCCCCGGCAACCCACTCCAGGCCCGAGTGGCACCCGATGGTCTGAGGAATTATTCCGCGGTAAGCAGCCAAAGTTTCATTTCATTTTCACTTTCACTTTCGAGTCAAGTGAACTGACTCTTACTCCTTTTCTAGAACCCTCCTGAACGGAAGAGCCACCTATTACTGGCCCGAGTCCAATGTCCCAACAACCTGAGGACGATAAGACTCGTGAGCCAGAACCCGAGGTGGCTCCTATGCAATCCACGGAGGAAGCTTATGGTAAGTCACCCCTTCTTTCTCTCTTCGATCCATATACCCTTTTCCTCATTTTTTCTTCGACCGTCTCCAGATCGTCCCGCCACTCCTCGCTCGATCATCATCATCGACGATACGCCCGTCGGATCCCCCCTCCCCCTTCTTCTTACACGACTCGCCCACCTTCCCCTTCCCTTCCCCCCCCTCCACTCCAACCCCGGTTCCCTCCCCAGAGATCCCTTCCAGTGCCCCTGAGAACCCCAACGCCTCCTCCCCCCCGGTGCCAAGCTCCTCTCATTCCCACGATGAAGCTCGCCAGGAATTCACCGACCTGCGACCGACCCTAATGATTCCTCGAGCCATCGTCCACGATTCGATCAACCGAATCTTGTTGGAGCATCGTTGCTTGCTCCACATGATTCCTTTCGTGGATGCAACTTATCGAAACGAGATGCACCGGGAATTCCGGGACGAACTAAACTGCCTCCTTGCCCAGGCACTGGAGGCTTATCCAAAGGAGGACATAACCGGGATAGTCTCCAAATTCCTCGAAAAATAAAAATTTAAAAAAAAAATCCCATTATTTCCACTTTTTATCATTTGTAATACTTTCTTTAAAATAAATTATCATTTGTAATCAATTATTATTATGTTCAAATTCTATTACATTCTTTGTTCACGTAAAAATTACTTATTTCCTCCTTAGAGAAAAACCCTGATTGCGTGAGAATTATTTTTGTAAGTGCCCCACCAAGCGTTTGAGTGAGTATTTGTTTTCGTGAACCTCTTTTTCTCAAAATGCGCCAATAGTTGCCGTTATCCTCTCCTATATTTTCTTCTTCCATGGTTTAGAGCCATATCCATTCTTAACTGTAAAAAAGCGGGAGGTTCCCGTATGTGAGCAATCCAGTCCATATTCGTGAAACATGGCCTTTCCTATGGTCACACGCTATTAATCTTACTCATGTATTGAATTGTTTAAATTGTCTGGAACCTTCACAAGCGTAAGGATTGGCGTGTGACTTGTCTGGAGCCTGCACAGGCGTAAGGATTGGCATGTCAATTGTTGGGAGCCTGCACAGGCGTAAGGATTGGTGTGTGAATTCTTGGGAGCCTGCACAGGCGTAAGAATTGGCATGTGAATTGTTGGGAGCCTGCAAAGGCGTAAGAATTGGCGTGTGAATTCTCGGGATCCTGCACAGGCCAAGAAATTTTCAGCATTGTGGGGAACCTTCACAAGCGTAAGGATTTGCGTTTGAATCGCCGGAAGCCTGTACAGGCGTAAGGAATTTTTACCATTTTTGGGAACCTTCACAAGCGCCAGGATTGGCGTGTAAATTTTTGGGAGCCTGCACAGGCGTAAGGATTGGCGTGTGTAGCGTCGGCACCCCGCATAGGCGTAAGGAACTTTTAGCATTGGCGGAACCTGCACAAGCATAAGGTTTTGCGTGTGAAGCATTTGCATCCTGGACAATAGCAACAAACCAGGACAGATGTACGATGGCATGCCACCGTACATAATCCACTTCACCCCTTTTTCATGTGAGACACCCCATCTCCCGCACTCGAATCCATCCAATCCTGGTGTATTTTGTCCTCTGCCTTACCACACCATTACTTACCCAACACACATGAAAAACTCCTCATTCTTTGAATTGGCATGAGATTGTATTACCATCCCTGATTTGATAGCCCGCTCTCTCGCCAATCTCATAATAGCCATGGTTTTTTTGCCGAATTGTTTTTGCTAACCTGCTTGAGCATTGTGCGGACATACCCACTAGTGTTGTGCTTTCGTTATCCTGTGCTGGATCAGTATAATGAACAAATGTACTACTGGCCCACACTACCTGAATGAGCCCATGACATGCGGATAGATCAATCCAAAAATGCTCATTTGGGAAAATCAATTTTCCCCCTGTACACCGCTTTGACGCATCTCTTTGAATTTGGCCGGTCCGCTTATTAGCTTGAAACCACCATCCCGAAGCATACTGCGATGCATCCTTATCAACATGAGGTGCGTTTTTGAATCCATTCATGGTGAAAGTGAGTGCGGAAGCGAACTCGAATGCACCCTGATTTGCCGGAATATTGCCTTCATAGTTGACTTGATCAAAAGACGGAACCCCCAATGAATTGTAGGAATTTTGAATCTTCTCAAATAAATTATCCCCAACATATCGTAAGGATTGACCTAGAATGCAACCCACCGAGCTAAGATTGGCACCTCGGTTCCGCCATTCATCTTTTGCATTTTCAATTTTGCCAGCACTTCCATACAGACCAAATTGTTCATTCTTCGTGGTGCATTTGCGCCACCCAATCGCAAACATAAATCCCTCCAGTAATGCTCCATTTGTTGCAATAGGGTCAGTGAACCTCTTTTCGCGAAATAAGAATTGTGATAATTCATCCCATTGATTGACCTCGACTTCACTCATTGTTGTGAATGGTCGGAATTTGACAAGGGCAATGAGTAATCCGGTTGAAGAGAAAATTGCCACACGGCCAAAGTGAATGCGTTTGATCTGATTGACATCCACAACCCTCCGAATTTCACTTGGGGTCATATTTGCTGATACTGGCATTGATATTTGTGCTGTTGGGCGAGAGGAGGAAAACAACCTATTCATTCGGCTCGTTTTGCGCTCATTTGTCTTTTGGGATCTGCTACTATTCCCGAGTGGTTGAGGGATCACTATGTGTTGAAGCACACAAGATATCAGATACTGCCAAGGAGCTTTCTTTGGCACACATCCTTGAACTTCCCTGTTGGAGCCCACATGACATCATGATATTGGCACAATCTGAACCGACTAAAGCCAATGTTCTTCCGTGGGGCCCAATGAGGGTGCCACATAAATGTGGAAGCATATATACACTGAGATTAAGCGAGTAACTCACACTTTCCTTCCTCAGCCCGACGCTTTCTCGCGAGTTCCCTTTTACGCTCTTTTCCTTTTTTGGTGAATGGCATGCTTTCAGCAGACATTGAAATGAAAACAAATGATTACTGATTTCTTAATATCACCTAAATTGGATTGTGGTGGATGAATCTTTTTCAATTGCGGTAAAAAGAAAGCTCACGCCTGACCTTGGCAAATTCACGATCTCAAATACCTGAACCTGAAAATTGCAGTGGATAGTGCATTATTCAATTTTACACATTGATGTTCCCATGCAATCACTTTCCAATCCAACCATTTGGAATCTTGCAAGCACATGCAAATGCAATTTGCATCCTGCTGCGGATCCCTAGCTATCCTAGTCCTCTTGAAAGACACAGGAACATTTGGCCTATTATGGGCTGGCGGGAAGGGATAAACGCGACCTCCCGCAATTCCCCCGCGTGTGCTACTCGCGGGCACAACGCCTGACTCAGCTTGCGTCTTGTCGGAGTCTTTGCAATGATGTACGGAGGCATGCCGCCGTATAATTACTATTGGTACTCAGACTGTGGCATCCGGGCAGTAGTAGGATAGGAAGTCATGATTATTAAATTCATAAATAACTTTGCAAAATTCAATTACAATCTATCTAGTACAAAGCTAATCTAAAACGGGTCAATCCTGGTTGTGAGCTTTGCTGACCTGGGTACCGTCAAGGTGACCTCATCACTTGAACCAAGACCGCGTTTCGCCACCCAGGCATCACCAAAGTCTAATACTAAGCATCGTGCAAATTCAAATCTAAGAGGTACAGTGGGGTTGAAAGACTCTGATGAGAAGAAACTTTTATTCAGTAAATTACATATATACTTATTAGTACGTAGCCACACTGGCTCCACTAGATTTTTACCCTCTGAAAGTTTTGCGGAAATGTCAATTAGTGATAAAGCCCCTCTAACTGAGCTTGTTCTCCAGTCATCTGAGCATACCATCAAACCACGAACCCCCTCCGCACAGAATGCCGCTAATATACCATAGCAAATTCGATTTATTCCGAGATTCTTGTGACACGCCAAAAGATCTTTGATGGCCTCATTTTTTTTTGAGTTCGTGAGTTTGCCTTTGATGCCATTAACTTTGACCTTTGTATGTGCACGTACCATGTTGTACGCAATCATCAAATGGATAACTGTATCCATTAGATCCTCCAGGTTCTTGTGCGGCTTTGTGGATATCTCATTGTCAGCCCCGCCACCTTCAATGCTGAGTTGGGTTGCACGTTGCTTTGATTTACTCAAGCAGGAGGCCAGGTATTCAACTGCTCCGCGTTCGAGTCCAAGAGGATCGGTCGAATTTGATGTTGGTGCAACATATGGTTTGGGTGCAACCACATCGTATGAGACTAAACTAATGGATTCAAACATAACATTTGCCCAAAAATGTTTAACTGGATTCGCGGGGTAAAGAAGGCTCTGAACCATTTTGAAGAAGGAGTGTTCTGATTTTGGGAGATTATCTGGAGGTTTAGCTGATTCCTTCATCAATTTGAGATTCCAAATGTTGTGATCAAAAAACGCTTCTGTTTCGGTTGGCTTAAAAAAATCTAACCCTGTATATTGCAATTTATATCACCAGTCAACAGCCAATAATCAAGTATCATGCACAAAGATAAAAAAAACTCACCTGCCATCTCAAGGTCCTCCAGCCAAGCCAACATTTTAAGCTCTCGGTTACTGATCACCTTAATACCAACGGGCAGGAATGTATGAGCATCCTTTGTTGGTAAATTGTCCCATCTATTTTTGTAAGTCCTATTGATATTATCAAGCCCCCTTTTCCATGATTGTTGAGAAATGTTGGAATGATAATTCAAAATGCCTGCAAACTCTTCCATGCGGGATAAAAATATTCCTTGAAAATTTGCAGCGGATGACACTTCGGGCTCAGCGTCGGGAATTATATCAGTCATATCTCGTCCCATTGTATCATGTTTAATTGTTTCCCTTTCTTGAAAGGCTTGAATATTCCGAGGAGAGGCGGGAGGGGTTGCATCATGCATTGTTTCATTGGGTATCGGGGGGCTTTCAGTATGTGGAGCTTGATCATGGATTGTTTCATTGAGTATTGGGGGGGTTCAGTATGCGGAGGTTGATTATCAACATGGTCCCCTTCAACATTGATAATTTCATGACCTTGATCGCGAGAATCGTTTGCGGCTTCAAAGGTACGGCGTTTTTTGTTTGTTTTTTTGGTCGCATGTATATTTGGTCTTTTTCCTAATCCTTTGCCTGGAAATCCAATTATGACTCGAGATCCTTCAGGTAGAGATTCTCCCACCTCCACACCTGCCCATATATTGTAAGCAGCTATTTTTATCAATTTTGATTTGAGTTATTAATGGACTTACGGTTCAAATCCATTTTGAGCAGGCTCATGGCTTCAGCAATCTTTTGACGCACATAATCAGGAATTTTACTATCATTTTGGATTTTTTCGAGCCTTGGGATTGTTTGAGCAATGTTGGAGACAAATTGTTCCTTGGTTATAATTTCCACCTCCCCACTGAAAATTACATCATCTTGCCCATCATCTTCTGTCGGTGCACAAGGTTCAACAGTCTTTTCCTTCTCATAACTTTTAAAATTCAGTTTCTGAGAGCTTGAAGGCTGCCCTGAAATAAAGGCTATGACACAATATCAGGTTTTGAGAGATTTGAAATATTCAAGATGGATACATACTCACATTCCGGAAGAACTGGTGGATCTTGATTATCTTCATGTGACTGGCTCTCTACTTCAATGCCTAATTCACGACTACTGGCGATATCAGAGATTTCACTTCCACTCTCTGGGGCTGAAGTTGGTTGTTCATTGAATTCATGTGAATTTCCCGGTGTTTGGGCCATGGCGGAGGTAGTTTATTAAGCAAATAGATGGTGACGAGTGGATTGATAACTTGTTTGAAAATTTTTGAATAAAAAGATCAAAACTGAAGAAAAAAGGTGGAAGTAAAATAATTGCATTTGCAAAATGCGATTTGTCGGCAAATTGAAGGAGGCAATGTTTTGCAAATTATTTCATATCATGCAAATGAAATCACTTCCCTGTGAGACATTGAATAAAGTTGACTAGTGAGAAACCTACTAAAGTCAACTTTTGAACTATTCAATGCTCATGAGGTAAGGACTAAGCAAAGTGTTCATTTGATTGATATGAAATAAAATGGTTTTGTCGGCAAAACAGGAGACACAATTCTTGTCTTAAATAGTCCACTTATTAGGTTTTAATTTGTGAGTCTCATGATTTAAACCCTAACCACAACATTGTGAATATACTGACCAATTTCCCCTTAGGTCCTGTTGGGAGAGAAGGCCACTCAGCATATTTTGGGGATTGCCTTCATCGTGTACGCCAACAAGCCACCGTACACTATGGATGTAGTACGGAAGCGTAAGGATATGTTGTGTTGGGAGCATGTTGAGAGGCACTCCGCGAGCGTAAGGATAGGTGGTTTTGGGAGCATTTCGTGAGGGCACCACACAAGCGTAAGGATAAGTGGTGTCGGGAGCATGTCAGGAGTGCACTCCGCGAGCGTAAGGATGGTAAGCAGTGTCAGGAGTGCACTACACAAGCGTAAGGATAAGCAGTGTCGGGAGCATGTCGGGAGGGCGCTACACAAGCGTAAGGATAAGCAGTGTCGGGAGCATGTCGGGAGGGCACTTGAGCGAGCGTAAGGATAAGTGATGTCGGGAGCATGTCGGGAGTGCACTCCGTGAGCGTATTGATTGTACGCAGTGTTGGGAGCATATTGGGAGGGCACTTGAGAGAGCGTAAGGATAAGTGATGTCGGGAGCATGTCGGGAGTGTACCACGTGAGCATAAAGATGGTATGGGCGGGGGTGTGAAAGCGTAAGGAGTGGTGAGGACGGAGATGGGGGGGCAGTGTCGGAGTCTCATCTGGAGGGTGGTGCGGGCTCGTAAGCATGCGAAGCATCGGGGCGGATTAGGTGGGGATGCGGAAGCCAATGAGGTGAAATTACCCAAACATTGTGAATAGTGTTGAAATGGGTTTGGGCTTTGAGTGACATTCGCATGTGACACATGTGACGATTGACGTTGTCTTGACGCTGACGTGACGTGACCCACTAAATCCAGTGACTATAAAGTGACACTAACGCGACTGAAGCAAGATTTTATACTGACAGCGGTGCAACGTGAAGTCAATCGCCGACGATTGACGCAAGATTCGCCCTGGTGCCACTATTCCTCAATAGTAAAGCTCTTTATACCTCATCTTCAACCCTTATTATAATTAAAAAATCCTTTTTAATTTCATAATAGTGTCACATTCATAGTTAAAGCTTGTAATTAATCTTTATTAGGTTCATCATACACTCAGCCTGACATTTGGGGGCCTGGCCGTTTTTTTAACCTTTTTTGGACCTTATAAGTGATTTTTTCTCTTATTATCTTAATTCTGACATTATTGTTTCTTTTTTTAGGCATAATTTCATCAAAAAAAATCGAAAAATCTTATATTTGTTTTTTGAGTGGTATATGTTATATACCACTATGTTTTCTTTAATTGCCTCGTTGTGTGGTTGATTACAATTTAATCACCACAAAATTATATATTTTGGTGTGTTTTGTATATTAAAACATTTACATCCATTGATATTGTCCTCTTTTAATTAAAAATAACACCTTTTATACTGTAAACCAACAGTATTAGAGGCGTGGTTGGGTATACTGATAATTTCAATTGCCCTTTACATAACCACTTTTAGATTACACTTGTTAATTACAATTTAATCTCTACGATACTGGTATAAAAACAGTGTACCAGAAATCCACAAGCTGTATTTTTGACATGTAATTCATAATTTCAATTGCAATATCATAATACAAGGATATAATATAGAAATATATTACCCAGAGGCCATTCTTAGATGTGAAAACAGCACTTTAAGAAGTCTTAGCTGACAATCAGGCCTCTTTTTCCTGTTCAATTCAGTGAAAAGAAAATTTCATACCACTTGAAACCCAGTCATGGGCCAACATACCAGTGACACCCTTGGAACAAGAGGGAAGCAAGAGGAAAGAAAAGAGGCACAGTGAAGGCCTTATCACAGCTAAGAAGTAGACACCAATTGCCACTCAGAGGAGTAGAAAGCCAGAAAACTCTGCTTCAATACAAGGTAAACTAACCTTGATAACTTGTACAGGGAAAAGTACAGTAATTAACCCAGATGTAACTTCTAAAGAAAAATTTCCCAAATCAGTAGAAAAACAATTTGTACAAGGCACAGTCAAAGGTAAATACCCTAAGAAAATAAAGGTTTTGAGTTCTTTCAAACACTGATATGTCACCTGTACACCTCATGAATGTTGGAATCCCAAGGAACCAGCCAGAGGACAGAGAAGGCCTCTCCAGAACCAGAAGACCTTGAGGAGAACACTTTGGACATAGGGGTGGGTGGCAAGACATTGAGGGAAATCATACGCACTCTACCATTAACTTTCCTATTCAACAGAAACATCAAACCAGAGAACTGGAAGGATATGGATCAAGTTCTTCAGCTCCACCAACTCCTCAGACACCTTTTTCAATGGAGTATGGACATAAAAAGTTTAAACCTGGCATCCCACTTGGCACAACTTGGAGCAATGTGCCAGAAGATATGTCTCAAAGAGATAAACTTCAAAGACCTTTTAGTAATCACCAAAGGTTGGAATCCCACCAGATAGTTCAGGCTTCTGGAGGAGAGGGCAACCAGCATAAGGGAGAATCATGCCACTATCCAAGCTATAGAAGAATGGCTGAACCAGACAGGGCCTACTCTGATTCCTTCATGCTCACAAGGAGTAGACACAAACCAGCTCTCCACTGGCTTCACACCATTCAGGACCCAATGGATCAGTGGGCAAGATTCACCATTATTCACAATCCCAGGTAGTTTCCAGGAGAAGACAAGGTTACAAGGGAAAAAACAAGACCTCTTTCAACGAAAGGCAGAGAGAGCCTTACCCAATGATCCAGAAGCTATTGAAATAGGTGAAAGAAGTACACAAGCACCAGAAATAGTTGTAAATACTGCTAAAATCAGTAGCCCCATTGATTGAAATATTACCCCCACTCAGATAGAAAATAATGTTGTTACACCTGAGAATAACTTAAACAGTGATAAACTGTGGTTATAAATTTCCCAATTTGCAGTGAAAACTCAAGAGTCACTTGATGATTTCAAGAAGATAAATGAAAGGTTGAAAAGAAATTCAATCTTACAAGAGGCTACAATCAAAGTCATCCAAGAGAGCTGTGCTCAATTGAGCAAAGCCTCTGAAGAAACCAACAAAAGACTGAATCAAGTCTTTCAAGAGCAACATTATTGCCAAAGGGACAGGGATTCTCTGGATACAGAAATACACAAATTGTTTGATTTCTACCAAAAGATGAAGCCCAAACACAAGGCCCTGATTTGGAGAATCCATACCACCAAGAAGGCATCAAACCAGATGCCATATTGGTGAATAAGGAAAGATCTCCATCTCAATATCAGGATGGAGATAATATGTCTTATTCTGAGAAGGAATCCTTGAAACAGCTTCCAGAGGCCTCAAGATGGCCCATATTATGTAAGGTTTGACTATGAAACAATAAGTAAAAATTACTAATTTATTACTTATTGTACTCTGAATGTCCTTATAATTGAAATAAATAAGATTAAAATAATAATAATAATAAAGAAATATTATTATTATGGCGTAAAAATATTATATTATTAAATAAATATAATAATATAATTAATATTATATGAAATTATAATATTATAAATAATATATTAATATAAAATAATTAATATATTATAAAGCTCTTTATTATTGTTACCAACAAATAATAAAGGCGTAAAAAACTGTTTTTTATAAATAAAAAACAATTAATAACAATAATATTACTAATATTAAAGTTATATATTAATATAAATACTATTTATATTAATTAAGAATTATTAAGAGTAATAATAAGAGAGAAATTATTATAATAAGATAAAATAACCTACTTTTAGCACTTAAAATAATAATTTTGAGATATTTTACGCCAAAAGAATATAATACAACTTTTTCAAATTGTATTTACAATAAAAAATAAAGAAAATTACTAAATTTCTTGATTTTACGTGGAAATGAGTTTATAGAGAGATTTATGACAAAAACAATTAAAGAATTGATTTACTCACGTAAAAATAGTGATTAATATTAAGATGGTCTTTGGTATTTAATAATATAAGAGTTTTATATATAAAGAATAAAGAAATTACCTTTTATTTAATTGATTTAATGTTTTTGATGCGTCTGAGGGCTAAATAGAGTAAAAAGAGCTCTATTTATAGTAAATACCTCCCTCCTAGAGTCCAACAGGCTTCTAGTAGACGTGTACTGATCATATCCACTGGAATTGATCAATATTTTAAGGTTTGAGGGTGATTACATCATGATCAAACCATATTACATCATTATTACACCATTATTTAGAGTTATCACTATAACTCTAAGTTTGATGACATCAGAGGCTTGGCAGAACCCCAAATTTCGTGGATTTTATTAGTTTTAATCATAAACTAATAGTATTCACCAATTGTATCACTCTTAAGACTGTTAAACTTAAATTAAGGTTACAGTATGTGATCATAACTGCTCAAATTAAGCTCAAACTTTGATCCTCAATAACTTTGAAGATTTACATGCTACAGCAATTCAGAGAGTGAATTCTGATAGCCTGGCATAACCTTATTATGCTGCCAAGAGCTCTTCATTACATCATCAAAACTCTAATTTTGATGTTTTTTCTTGGATCTCATCTTTTCTGTCGAAATTCAATATTTTAAACTTCAAACCTTGATTTCAGGGGGTTATACCCTGAATTTAATAATACAAATTACATCATTCTTCACTAATAAACTAGTAGAATCCAACTGTATACTTTTTTTTAAGTTTGGAACACTTTCACAACAAAGTGGTCAACAGCTCTGTTGATTTTTATCAATAATTCATCATAGGTTTTAACCTTGTTTATAATTTGTAAAATAAAGTTCATATCTGTGTTCTTACAGTAAGTACGTGATAACTTTTTTTTGGTTCATCATTCTATCATGTATAGTTTAGAAGATATTAGCTATGATCCTTGAATATATGCGTTGACCAAAAAAGTGCATATATTCAGGATAATTCCTTAAATATTAACATTGGAAATTGGGTTATTAATTGTTTTATGTGTGGATTTTCATGGGGAATCCACTGGTACAATTTATTTCACATGTTGTTCCATTAGGTCTTGAGATAAATAAGGTTTTATGATTTTTATAAGGTATTATACCTTATAATTCCTTAAATATTGACTTTACAGATATGCCATAAAAATGGTATATGTGTATTTTTCCATGTGGAATCCAATGGTATAGTTTATTTTACATGTTGATTCATTGGTTTTTAGGTTAAACCAATTTTTGTACCAATTTATGGTATTTTTTGTATATTTAAGTAATTATTCTTAATGTATAATTATTCTAAGTAATTTTAATATAATTATATTAAAGGTATAATTGCTCTGAGTCTTTATGTGACCTTATTGGGTATGTGGTCATATCTCAAAGGCTCACATTCCCTACCACCAAAAAAGATTGTACCACAATCTGATATGTGTGATTAGGGTATCATCCACTGTCCTACCTCTTCATTAGACTTTGTTAGTCTTGAAGCTCAATAATGCTTAACTTTTCTATTTTTCAGGCTTTCTTTCATGTCTGAACCTTCTTAGTAGTTTATCAGCATTTGTTATATCTTTCTCAAGTAGCCATTCATCTTCTTGAGTTGAATTTCTATACCTCACAAGGTATTCCCTTTCTTTTTTGTTTCTTGTCCTTCTTTCTTTAAGGACTTTTACTATTTTCTTTTCTTCTCCTTCTTCCAAGGGTGGAATTTCAAGTGGGGGTTTATTTCTTAGTGGAAATAACTCCTTGTCACTTGAAGTGTAAGGCTTTATCAGACTCACAGGGAAAGTTGGGTGTTTGTTCATTAGTTCACCTGTGAGTTCTAATTGCACAGCATTGGGTCCATGGAGTGCTTTTATCATAAATGGTCCTGCAAAGGAATCTTTCAATTTCTTTGGGCCTTTTATGTTATTGAAATTAAGGGTTGATACTAAAACCAAGTCTCCTATTTTGATATCAGGTGGCTTATGACTTTTATCCCATCTTTCTTTTGCATATTTAAAAGAATCTTGCATGCATCTGTTTGCATGGTGTCTTGCTTTGTCAAGCATTATCTTGAAACTGCTTGCTGTTGGATGTATATCCACTAAGTCCTTTTTGAGGGTATCATAAGGAAGTCTTGGATTCCAACCTTTCTCTAGCATTGCTGGTGTTTTGCCAGTAGAAGAATGAATTGATGTCTTATATGCCAGTTCAAGTGCTGGTATTAGTGTACACCAATCATGGGTAAAACCATCAGAATCTTTTAATTCTAGCCCATAAGCACAGAATCTTCTGATCATATCCTCTAGGGTCTGTATCATTCTTTCTGCTAGACCATCAGTTTGAGGATGATAAGCTGTTGAGAATGATAACTTTGTCCCAAACAAGTTATGGAGATTTGTCCATAATGCTGAAGTGAACTTTGGGTCTCTGTCACTTATAATATTTTGGAATAAGCCTGTGTGGCTAATGACTTTATTCCATATCATTATGGCTGTATCCATAGCTGTGTCATCTTTATGACATGGTAAGAACATGGGAGTTTTACTGTACCTGTCAACTAACACTAGGCATGCATTGTAACTCCTGTCTCCTCCTGGAGGTAAGGCTGTTACCCAATCCATATGAACTATTTCCCATGGGGATTTTGGTTCTTGGATTTGGATCATCATTCCAAATTTCTTTCCTGTGGCTCCGTTGGATTTTTGACATCTGTCACAGGTTTGGCAGTACTCTGCAACATCTTTCTTCCAATTTGGCCACCAAGAGCAGGTTTTCACCCTCTCTAGTGTCCTATCTTCTGAGAGATGTCCAGATGCAACACTATCATGACACTCATGTAAAATAGTGTTTATTAGTGTTCTATCTGTTAAGGCCATAACACATGTGTGTTTTGTTCTATGGTAAAGGATTCCATCAAGGAGGTGAAATCTTCCTTCATCATATGCCTTTTTCCATATTTCATCTAGTTTTGATGAAAGTGATGGATCTTTGCAGTCTTTCATTAGAAGTTGGCTTAAGATATGGCAATTTTTGTCTGTCTTATAGCTTTCTTTAACTTGGTTGAAGAATTCTGTGCCAATGTCTGTAACAATAATTCCTTCTATATGGTGCTCTTCTTGTGGTACCCATGCTGGATTGTCAGGGGTATTTGCTAGAGCCCATCTGCTAAGACCATCTGCATTTTTATGAATATTTCCAGATTTATGAACAATAGTCACATTTCCTCTATATTCTTGGATAGCAATTTGCCATCTCAGCATATGTCTATTTGGGGTCTTCATATTTAATAGTGATTTCACAGCATTACAGTCTGTGATTACATCAAATACTGTGCCATCCAAATAATAATGCAGTTTTTCTAAAGCCCATACTAGGCATAAGCATTCCATTTGGCTTGCTCCATACCTTGCTTCTGTTGGCTTTATCTGCCTTGAAATGAAACAAATTGGTCCTTCCACTGGTTTATCATTGATAATTTGTGTTTGGTGAAGTGCAGCACCTAGTCCTTCTCCACAAGCATCAATGTACAGTTTGAAGGGTAGTTTCCAATCTGGCATCAGAAGAAATGGGGCATTTGTTAAGGAATTTTTCAATTCTTCATATGCCTTGACTCTTTCTTCTGTCATCTCATAGACTGTTTGTTGGTCACATAGCTTATACAAGGATTTAGCAATCTTTGCAAAGTCCTTTATATGCTGTCTATAGTAACCAGCAAATCCTAGAAATGATTGCATTTCTTTTTTGGTTTGAGGCATTGGTTTAAGTAGTACTGCTGCTACTTTATTTTTGTCTATGCCTAGACTAAGGCCAGATACTACATGTCCTAGTGCCTTTAATTCACTGTATGCAAAATGACATTTTTTCAAGGAAATTTTCATATTTACTTTGACTATTTTCTGTAGTACCCTTTCTAGTCTTGTAAGGTGATTTTCCCAAGTTTCTGAGCAAACTATGATATAATAAATATAGATAATCAACCATCCTTCTGATAATTCTTCAGGGAATATGGTATTCATCATTCTTTGATAATGGGAAGGTGCATTTTTTATTCCAAATGGCATTCTTAAGTATTCAAAAATTCCACAATGGACTATTATTCTTAGTAGTTTCTTGGCATTGTCTGTTGAGACATTTTGATTAAAACCCTTCAGAGCATCCATAGCTGTGATGAACTTAGCTTGTGACAATTGGGTTAATGTCTCATGGATTCTGGGTATTGGATATCTGTCTGGAATGGTATAGGTATTCAGGGCTCTGAAGTCTCCTACCATCCTTGATTTTCCATTATGCCAAGTTATAATGACAGGTGTAGTAACTCCTACTTGTTCATTATGTCCAACCTTTCTTAATACTCCAAGGTCCATTAATTCTTTAATGTGCACCTCTAAGGCTTCTCTAGATCTTGGACTGGCTGGATAAGCAGGTCTTCTTAATAAAGGTGAGTAAGGTTTTTCTGCATTAAGAATTATATCCACTTCATGTCCAATTATGGCACCTAGTGGCTCTTTGTCAGTTGCA
The DNA here is from genome assembly GCA_023105745.1 of Austropuccinia psidii. Classification (NCBI taxonomy): domain Eukaryota; kingdom Fungi; phylum Basidiomycota; class Pucciniomycetes; order Pucciniales; family Sphaerophragmiaceae; genus Austropuccinia; species Austropuccinia psidii. The sequence continues at coordinate 28,589,402 of JALGQZ010000003.1, forward strand.
AAGGCATTTTTATACTTAAATAAGAGGTCAATCAATTTTTCTTTCATTTTTTCTGTTAATTCTTGATTGAATTCTGCCTCTTTGAGTTGTTCAGATATAAAAAGTTCCTTTTCTGGAATTTTTTCTTCATTCTTAATAACTGTGATTTGTTTTTTGTTATTTAAGAATCCAAACTTTTGTCTTTTGTTATCTCCTATGGTAAAATATCTATCTTTTTGGTTGGAGATATCTATACCATAGATTGATAGATAGTCATTCCCAAGTATGAAATGATTACTAGTACAGTTGTTCATTACTACAAACTCTACTTTAATTCTGACACATTGTGAGGGATGAGGAAAAATTAGTGTTAAATCAATTATTCCAAGGGGCTTCATGCTCTCACTTGCACTACTAAATTTGACACCTTGTATTGGCATAAGTCTTTCTTGCCAGTCTGGGACAATGGTTTTTAAATAACTTTTGCCAACACAAGTGCAATATGCTCCTGTATCCAAGTTGACCTTTCCTTCTTGGTTATCAACCATAACAATACTAATACTTGATTTTCCAGCTGTATATCCCATTCCTCTTGCAGGTTTGGTTCTATACATTTTGGCATCTTGTATGTTTGTCAGATTTGTGTCAGATGTTCCAACTTGTGGCAAGTTTGAATTAACATCCTGTACTTCATAAATTATATCAATATTCTTAATTTTTGCATTAATTATATTGATTTCATCACTTTCAGAGCTTTCTGACTCTTCTGTCTCTTTTTCAGAGTCAGATTCCTCTTCTTTGTCATTGTGGTTTTCTGTTTCCACAATTTCATTAATCTTTGCTTTTTTAAGGCAATTATTGGCTAAGTGTCCAATACCTCCACATTTATGGCATTTTCTTTGCTCATTATTGTTGGATGTATTGGGCTTAGAGGATTCTTTTGACTTATCTTTTTTGATAAATGGTTTATTTGGGCTTTTAATGTCCAATTTCTTCCAAGTCCTGCCAATTTTTGTTCTTGTAACTATATCTTCTAGTGCATTTATATACTCTTCTGTGGAGCATGGTTCTATACACCTGCTTCTTAGGGCATGTTCTAGTTCCCCTCCACATTTTTTAAGTATTTTCATATGCACCATCTTCTGTGACATTTCTGGGTACAGTGCATTAAGCCTTTCAACTTGTTTTAAGAACCAAGTTAAAGGTTTATCTTTCTCTGGGTCAAAGAAAGAGTTTTCAAATGCATATTCTATCTTATACCTCCAGGCATCCTTTGCCCACTTGGTGATTATTTCTTGTTTCCACCAAGACCAGGTATTTTTACCATTTGTTTGTCTTATGCCATAATACCATCTTTTTGCAGATTTCTCAAACAATGAATGTAATCTTGCAGTGATTAATTCATGTGGTATGGCATAGTCTTCTTGTAACATGTCAATTGTTTTAATAAATGACATGTGGTCATATTCACCTTCTCCTGTGAATGTTGGCCATTCCTTCAATTGAGGTGCTTCTTTCATTAAGACTTGGTTATTGTCTTGGTGACTCAAGTCTGTTATGAAAGGATTTGACAATTCCTCTTTTGTTTTAACAGGGCTTCTTATATGAGAAAATGGTGTTGATAACTTTGGCATATTTAAATTAGCCTCATTAATTTTATCCATTTTTTCTGTAATAAGCCTTATTTCACTTTGAATATCATCTTTCAGATGCATTCTTGCTTCATCAATTTTTTCCACATGGTCCAAAAGTAATTTTTGGTGTGATGAAGTCTTTTCTTCAAATCTTTCTACAGAAATACTTAATTTATTTAATTTTTCTGTAAGATTGTCAATACTCACATCATAATTGATTGTCAAAGTCTTGTCTTTGATATCTTTTATGTATTTATACAATTCTTGTTGTCCTTGTATTAATTTTTGAGTATTGTCAATTAAATTCTTTGGTTTATTATTTTCAACAATAAACTTAATGTTATCAATTGCTTTCTTGTTTTGCACAACAATTTTTGTTAAAGAAGATAAATTGTTATTTATTTCTTGTAGTGATAATAAACTATCTTTAATTTCTTTTAGAGGTAATATACTATTTTTAATTTCTGTTAAAGTATTTACAACATCTTTGGACAAGGTTATTTCTTTGGGAAATGAGGTTGTCTCATTCTTTGCTCTTCCTTGTCCTTGAATTCCATCAAGGTTCTGGCCATGTTGAAAACATTGTCCATGGCATCCTTTTGGATTCTTGGGATTCTGTAGCTTGGGGAATATGGTTTCCTCCAATGCTTTTTCTTGTTCTTCTTCCCTTCTTGGGGAAGTGGGTTGGCTTGAGGCTTGCTGGTAGAGGCTACTGGGGCTTCTTCCTTGGTTGCCTCCCTCTTTTTGGCATGATAATCCTTGATTTTTTTGATTTGAGGTTTGGATGACAGTGGATTCCATCCATTGGAGTATTTCACTATCTCCTCCTCTTTGAGGAACTTTTTAAGGATGTGCCAGGAGTTCATCACTCCTTGGTGTATTTGAGGCAGCATTTCCCAGTCTTTGTCCTTGTATACTGTGTAATACTGCTTGTACTGGCTCATGTAGATGTCTATTTGAGCCCTCTGAATGTGATTTGTACCTATTTGAGTTACTCATACTTAGTTCCAATTCAGGCTCAGATATCATGGGCATTTCTGGGACTTGCCTTTGGGATAAGGCACTTCCTTGTGTGGATTCTGTTCCACTGGGGATATTGCCCTTTCTTTTCCCTTTTGAGGGATCAATTCTACCTCTGAGTCCAGCTCCATCTGATTGGATGGAGTATAGGGAACCTCTTCTGGTAGTCATAATTTAAAGAATAAGAAAGAATAAAAGTATTTTAGAATAAAATTCTTTTATGGCAATTTAAAAAGAGGTGCTCACCTTCAGAGTCTTGAATGGTGGGCCCTGGAAAGTCTAATTTCTTAGCTTTCTTTCTTTTGGTGATAACTGGTGTTGGAGAACTGTGACAAGTTTCTTCCACCAATCTCTCAACAGTAGCTTGGTTGTCTTCTGTTGGGTTATCTTCAAACACTAAAAAAGACAAATAAATATAAGTCTTTTTATAAGAAGTGTTATTTTTGGCAAGATATGGCAATTTTCCACGTAGAAATTGCTTTTTTATCTTTGAAAAATTGAAATAAATAAAGAAATGAATAAAAATGAATAAAAATAATTTTTTTATTGGTTTTTAATATTTTTTAATATTTTTCATATATTTTTTTATTTTTAAAGAATAAAATAAAAAATGAATATGATTCTTATAAAATTAAATTATAATAAAAATTATTTTTAATTTATAAAATATCTCTTTTCATCACTAGAGTCACTCAAAGAAAGTTCTTGCAAGTCTAAGGATGTGAAAAACCATGTGTAAGACAGTACAATTGCTTTCCAAATGCCTCAATAGCTTTTAAAATCAATAAAATATAAAATTATTATATAATTTTATGATTATAAATATAATTTATTATTGGATAAACCCAAATAGAGTCTTTTTAAAGGTCTTTTAAGTAAATATCACGGCCAGGCCCCCAAATGTAAGGTTTGACTATGAAACAATAAGTAAAAATTACTAATTTATTACTTATTGTACTCTGAATGTCCTTATAATTGAAATGAATAAGGTTAAAATAATAATAATAATAAAGAAATATTATTATTATGGCTTAAAAATATTATATTATGAAATAAATATAATAATATAATTAATATTATATGAAATTATAATATTATAAATAATATATTAATATAAAATAATTAATATATTATAAAGCTCTTTATTATTGTTACCAACAAATAATAAAGGCATAAAAAACTGTTTTTTATAAATAAAAAACAATTAATAACAATAATATTACTAATATTAAAGTTATATATTAATATAAATACTATTTATATTAATTAAGAATTATTAAGAGTAATAATAAGAGAGAAATTATTATAATAAGATAAAATAACATACTTTTAGCACTTAAAATAATAATTTTGAGATATTTTACGCCAAAAGAATATAATACAACCTTTTCAAATTGTATTTACAATAAAAAATAAAGAAAATTACTAAATTTCTTGATTTTACATGGAAATGAGTTTATAGAGAGATTTATGACAAAAACAATTAAAGAATTGATTTGATCACGTAAAAACAGTGATTAATATTAAGATGGTCTTTGGTCTTTAATAATATAAGAGTTTTATATATAAAGAATAAAGAAATTACCTTTTATTTAATTGATTTAATGTTTTTGATGCGTCTGAGGGGTAAATAGAGTAAAAAGAGCTCTATTTATAGTAAATACCTCCCTCCTAGAGTCCAACAGGCTTCTAGTAGACGTGTACTGATCATATCCACTGGAATTGATCAATATTTTAAGGTTTGAGGGTGATTACATCATGATCAAACCATATTACATCATTATTACACCATTATTTAGAGTTATCACTATAACTCTAAGTTTGATGACATCAGAGGCTTGGCAGAACCCCAAATTTCGTGTATTTTATTAGTTTTAATCATAAACTAATAGTATTCACCAATTTTATCACTCTTAAGACTGTTAAACTTAAATTAAGGTTACAGTATGTGATCATAACTGCTCAAATTAAGCTCAAACTTTGATCCTCAATAACTTTTAAGATTTACACGCTACAGCAATTCAGAGAGTGAATTCTGATAGCCTGGCATAACCTCATTATGCTTCCAAGAGCTCTTCATTACATCATCAAAACTCTAATTTTGATGATTTTTCTTGTAACTCATCTTTTCTGTCAAAATTCAATATTTTAAACTTCAAACCTTGATTTCAGGGGGTTATACCCTGAATTTAATAATAGAAATTACATCATTCTTCACTAATGAGCTAGTAGAATCCAACTGTATACTTTTTTTTAAGTTTGGAACACTTTCACAACAAAGTGGTCAACAGCTCTGTTGATTTTTATCAATAATTCATCATAGGTTTTGACCTTGTTTATAATTTGTAAAATAAAGTTCATATCTGTGTTCTTACAGTAAGTACGTGGTAACTTTTTTTTGGGTTCATCATTCTATCATGTATAGTTTAGAAGATATTAGCTATGATCCTTGAATATATGCGTTGACCAAAAAAGTGCATATATTCAGGATAATTCCTTAAGTATTAACATTGGAAATTAGGTTATTAATTGTTTTATGTGTGGATTTTCATGGGGAATCCACTGGTACAATTTTTTCACATGTTGTTTCATTAGGTCTTGTGATAAATAAGGTTTTATGATTTTTATAAGGTATTATACCTTATAACTCCTTAAATATTTACTTTACAGATATGCCATAAAAATGGTATATGTGTATTTTTCCATGGGGAATCCAATGGTATAATTTATTTTACATGTTGATTCATTGGTTTTTAAGTTAAACTAATTTTTGTACCAATTTATGGTATTTTTTGTATATTTAAGTAATTATTCTTAATGTATAATTATTCTAAGTAATTTTAATATAATTATATTAAAGGTATAATTGTTCTGAGTCTTTTTGTGACCTTATTGGGTATGTGGTCATATCTCAAAGGCTCACATATTATCTGGCACAGGAGAACATGATCATATGGAACTCATTGATTATATTGATGGACTCTTGATTTATGTACCAAGCATACCAGATTACTGGATTACTGCTAGAATTAATACAGCATTCAAAGGTCATGCTAGTATAGGGTACACAGAGATGAACAAAATTCACAGAGGAAGAAACTGGCCATGGTGCAAGAGTCAGATTATCCAAAAGTACAGCATTGGTACTTGGATATGGAAAAAGGACATGTCATTTGAAAATGACAAGTACTCAGTGGAAAAAAGATCCAAATGAGTGGTTTCTTAGACAGTCTAAAAAAATTAAACCCATTGCTCCTAAAATGAAAATTCAAATGAGGAATCACAAACTCCTAACACAAATGGCAGGAGAACTAGATCATGCAGTGAAATGCAGATGAAACTAAAATTGCACTCTAGATGACATTGCAAATACCTTACAATATGTAAGGAAAAAAACAAATATAGGGTAATATTCCCCATAGAAAAGCAGTGGTTTCAAAGAGAAACAACCTTGCAGGGTGGATTTGAAAGAAAAACCCAGCAAAAGAGTGGCAGAAGTGGCTAAGAAGAAAAATGCTTGTCACAATTGTGGTTCAACAGACCACTATGGCAACAACTGTAAAAAAGCAAAGAAGAAAGTCCCAGAGGAGGAATGCCCCACAAAGGATTCTGAATCAGACTTGATGGGCGATGACAAAGAGGCAAGAGAAGAACTCCTAGTGGAATACAAAGAGGAAACGACACTGGAAATTCAGGAAATATAGTTGGAAGCAGGATGCCACAGGACACTGCAAGTAATAAATTGTGTCAACAAACACCAGATTCACAGACATTCCTAATAAAACCTGCTAAAGGAAGGGCATACATAAATGGGACAGCAACAAAGAGGACTGTTTGTATTGACAATGCTCAACACCCATTGATCATTGACAGTAGAGTAAACTGCTCAATAGTGGCCAGAAACTATCTAGAACACCACTTCTTAAATTGGGAAGAACAGCTCTTTCCAATAAAGGCAAATAAGTTCAAAAGTGAATCAGGGAAGATGAAATCCACTGGGAAAGTTATGATAGAGATAAATATACCCCATAGGAAAGGTAATATCAGACTCAACCTATAGTTTGTTGAGTTTGAAAATGCCCACATCCAAGGCTTTTTACTGGGAACAGACTAACAGAAGATATATGGCATTGATATCCAAAATAGTAAAAAAAGGCATATTACTATTGGTACAAATAAGGAAAAGAAACTTTCACTTGACATATACCAAATATATACCCATGACCCTCTAGAAGAATTATAGAATGAATTCAGGGAGGGCCAATTCAGAAATACCCTCACCAGTAGACAAAAACTTCGTTTACCAAAGATGTGACAAAGAATAGACCAGCATTGCCCATTGGTGAAGAACCATTAGGCAAAATAAGAGGCCATGATATAGAATTATATCTTGATGTGGAAAGACCCTATCCACCCAATCTGAGAAGACATCCATACCAAGCAAGTCTGGAGACTAGAAAGGAAATTGAAAAACATGTCAATGAACGCCTAGGCATGGATGTCATCAGGAAGATGGGACACAATGAAATAGTGGAAATCACCACCCCTGTCCTTATCACCTGGAATGATGGCAAATGTAGGCTGTGTGGAGATTTCAGTGCCCTGAGCAACTACACAAAAGCTGACAGGTACCTTATACCTAGGATACCTCATGCCCCAGATAAACTGGAAAAAGCCAAATTACCACCAAGATGGATTGTACAAAAGGTTTTCACCAGGCTGGAGTTAAGCCAAACTATATCAAATTACTTGGAATCATATGCCACATGGGCGTATATGAGTACACCAGGAGGCAATTTGGCATCGAAAATGCACCAGCCCACTTCCAAAGGATTATGGACACAATATTTCAAGGAGAAATATTGGAAGGTTGGATGGTAATATATATTGATGACCTGATTATATACTTTGAGACATAGGGAGAGTACTAAGTAATTTCACACCCATTAATCTGAAAATTTCACTTAAAAGTGCAATTTTGGCCAACAAGAATTACTGGTACTGGGACACAAAGTCTCAGGTCCTAGTCTGGCCATAGACCAGAATAAAGTAGCAGCAGTACTGCAAAACCCACACCAGGGCGAATCTTGCGTCAATCGTCGGCGATTGACTTCACGTTGCACCGCTGTCAGTATAAAATCTTGCTTCAGTCGCGTTAGTGTCACTTTATAGTCACTGGATTTAGTGGGTCACGTCACGTCAGCGTCAAGACAACGTCAATCGTCACATGTGTCACATGCAAATGTCACTCAAAGCCCAAACCCATTTCAACACTATTCACAATGTTCGGGTAATTTCACCTCATTCGCTTCCGCATCCCCACCTAATCCGCCCCGATGCTTCGCATGCTTACGAGCCCGCACCACCCTCCAGATGAGACTCCGACACTGCCCCCCCATCTCCGTCCTCACCACTCCTTACGCTTTCACACCCCCGCCCATACCATCTTTATGCTCACGTGGTGCACTCCCGACATGCTCCCGACATCACTTATCCTTACACTCGCTCAAGTGCCCTCCCGATATCCTCCCGACACTGCTTACAATCATTACGCTCGCGGAGTGCACTCCCAACATGCTCCCGACATCACTTATCCTTACGCTCGCTCAAGTGCCCTCCCGACATGCTCCCGACACTGCTTATCCTTACGCTTGTGTAGCGCCCTCCCGACATGCTCCCGACACTGCTTATCCTTACGCTTGTGTAGTGCACTCCCGACACTGCTTACCATCCTTACGCTCGCGGAGTGCACTCCCGACATGCTCCCGAGACCACGTATCCTTACGCTTGTGTAGTGCCCTCCCGACACCACTTATCCTTACACTTGTGTGGTGCCCTCACAACATGCTCCCGAAACCACCTATCCTTACGCTTGCGGAGTGCCTCTCAACATGCTCCCAACACGACATATCCTTACGCTTCCGTACTACATCCATAGTGTACGGTGGCTTGTTGGCGTACACGATGAAGGCAATCCCCGAAATATGCTGAGTGGCCTTCTCTCCCAACAGGACCTAAGGGGAAATTGGTCAGTATATTCACAATGTTGTGGTTAGGGTTTAAATCATGAGACTCACAAATTAAAACCTAATAAGTGGACTATTTAAGACAAGAATTGTGTCTCCTGTTTTGCCGACAAAACCATTTTATTTCATATCAATCAAATGAACACTTTGCTTAGTCCTTACCTCATGAGCGTTGAATAGTTCAAAAGTTGACTTTAGTAGGTTTCTCACTAGTCAACTTTATTCAATGTCTCACAGGGAAGTGATTTCATTTGCATGATATGAAATAATTTGCAAAACATTGCCTCCTTCAATTTCCCGACAAATCGCATTTTGCAAATGCGATTATTTTACTTCCACCTTTTTTCTTCAGTTTTGATCTTTTTATTCAAAAATTTTCAAACAAGTTATCAATCCACTCGTCACCATCTATTTGCTTAATAAACTACCTCCCCCATGGCCCAAACACCGGGAAATTCACATGAATTCAATGAACAACCAACTTCAGCCCCAGAGAGTGGAAGTGAAATCTCTGATATCGCCAGTAGTCGTGAATTAGGCATTGAAGTAGAGAGCCAGTCTCATGAAGATAATCAAGATCCACCAGTTCTTCCGGAATGTGAGTATGTATCCATCTTGAATATTTCAAATCTCTCAAAACCTGATATTGTGTCATAGCCTTTATTTCAGGGCAGCCTTCAAGCTCTCAGAAACTGAATTTTAAAAGTTATGAGAAGGAAAAGACTGTTGAACCTTGTGCACCGACAGAAGATGATGGGAAAGATGATGTAATTTTCAGTGGGGAGGTGGAAATTATATCCAAGAAACAATTTGTCTCCAACATTGCTCAAACAATCCCAAGGCTCGAAAAAATCCAAAATGATAGTAAAATTCCTGATTATGTGCGTCAAAAGATTGCTGAAGCCATGAGCCTGCTCAAAATGGATTTGAACCGTAAGTCCATTAATAACTCAAATCAAAATTGATAAAAATAGCTGCTTACAATATATGGGCAGGTGTGGAGGTGGGAGAATCTCTACCTGAAGGATCTCGAGTCATAATTGGATTTCCAGGCAAAGGATTAGGAAAAAGACCAAATATACATGCGACCAAAAAAACAAACAAAAAACGCCGTACCTTTGAAGCCACAAACGATTCTCGCGATCAAGGTCATGAAATTATCAATGTTGAAGGGGACCATGTTGATAATCAACCTCCGCATACTGAACCCCCCCAATACTCAATGAAACAATCCATGATCAAGCTCCACATACTGAAAGCCCCCCGATACCCAATGAAACAATGCATGATGCAACCCCTCCCGCCTCTCCTCGGAATATTCAAGCCTTTCAAGAAAGGGAAACAATTAAACATGATACAATGGGACGAGATATGACTGATATAATTCCCGACGCTGAGCCCGAAGTGTCATCCGCTGCAAATTTTCAAGGAATATTTTTATCCCGCATGGAAGAGTTTGCAGGCATTTTGAATTATCATTCCAACATTTCTCAACAATCATGGAAAAGGGGGCTTGATAATATCAATAGGACTTACAAAAATAGATGGGACAATTTACCAACAAAGGATGCTCATACATTCCTGCCCGTTGGTATTAAGGTGATCAGTAACCGAGAGCTTAAAATGTTGGCTTGGCTGGAGGACCTTGAGATGGCAGGTCAGTTTTTTTTTATCTTTGTGCATGATACTTGATTATTGGCTGTTGACTGGTGATATAAATTGCAATATACAGGGTTAGATTTTTTTAAGCCAACCGAAACAGAAGCGTTTTTTGATCACAACATTTGGAATCTCAAATTGATGAAGGAATCAGCTAAACCTCCAGATAATCTCCCAAAATCAGAACACTCCTTCTTCAAAATGGTTCAGAGCCTTCTTTACCCCGCGAATCCAGTTAAACATTTTTGGGCAAATGTTATGTTTGAATCCATTAGTTTAGTCTCATACGATGTGGTTGCACCCAAACCATATGTTGCACCAACATCAAATTTGACCGATCCTCTTGGACTCGAACGCGGAGCAGTTGAATACCTGGCCTCCTGCTTGAGTAAATCAAAGCGACGTGCAACCCAACTCAGCATTGAAGGTGGCGGGGCTGACAATGAGATATCCACAAAGCCGCACAAGAACCTGGAGGATCTAATGGATACAGTTATCCATTTGATGATTGCGTACAACATGGTACGTGCACATACAAAGGTCGAAGTTAATGGCATCAAAGGCAAACTCACGAACTCAAAAAAAAATGAGGCCATCAAAGATCTTTTGGCGTGTCACAAGAATCTCGGAATAAATTGAATTTGCTATGGTATATTAGCGGCATTCTGTGCGGAGGGGGTTCGTGGTTTGATGGTATGCTCAGATGACTGGAGAACAAGCTCAGTTAGAGGGGCTTTATCACTAATTGACATTTCCGCAAAACTTTCAGAGGGTAAAAATCTAGTGGAGCCAGTGTGGCTACGTACTAATAAGTATATATGTAATTTACTGAATAAAAGTTTCTTCTCATCAGAGTCTTTCAACCCCACTGTACCTCTTAGATTTGAATTTGCACGATGCTTAGTATTAGACTTTGGTGATGCCTGGGTGGCGAAACGCGGTCTTGGTTCAAGTGATGAGGTCACCTTGACGGTACCCAGGTCAGCAAAGCTCACAACCAGGATTGACCCGTTTTAGATTAGCTTTGTACTAGATAGATTGTAATTGAATTTTGCAAAGTTATTTATGAATTTAATAATCATGACTTCCTATCCTACTACTGCCCGGATGCCACAGTCTGAGTACCAATAGTAATTGTACGGCGGCATGCCTCCGTACATCATTGCAAAGACTCCGACAAGACGCAAGCTGAGTCAGGCGTTGTGCCCGCGAGTAGCACACGCGGGGGCATTGCGGGAGGTCGCGTTTATCCCTTCCCGCCAGCCCATAATAGGCCAAATGTTCCTGTGTCTTTCAAGAGGACTAGGATAGCTAGGGATCCGCAGCAGGATGCAAATTGCATTTGCATGTGCTTGCAAGATTCCAAATGGTTGGATTGGAAAGTGATTGCATGGGAACATCAATGTGTAAAATTGGATAATGCACTATCCACTGCAATTTTCAGGTTCAGGTATTTGAGATCGTGAATTTGCCAAGGTCAGGCGTGAGCTTTCTTTTTACCGCAATTAAAAAAGATTCATCCACCGCAATCCAATTTAGGTGATATTAAGAAATCAGTAATCATTTGGTTTCATTTCAATTTCTGCTGAAAGCATGCCGCGAGAAAGCGTCGGGCTGAGGAAGGAAAGTGTGAGTTACTTGCTTAATCTCAGTGTATATATGCTTCCACATTTATGTGGCACCCTCATTGGGCCCCACGGAAGAACATTGGCTTTAGTCGGTTCAGATTGTGCCAATGTCATGATGTCATGTGGGCTCCAACAGGGAAGTTCAAGGATGTGTGCCGAAGAAAGCTCCTTGGCAGTATCTGATATCTTGTGTGCTTCAACACATAGTGATCCCTCAACCACTCGGGAATAGTAGCAGATCCCAAAAGACAAATGAGCGCAAAACGAGCCGAATGAATAGGTTGTTTTCCTCCTCTCGCCCAACAGCACAAATATCAATGCCAGTATCAGCAAATATGACCCCAAGTGAAATTCGGAGGGTTGTGGATGTCAATCAGATCAAACGCATTCACTTTGGCCGTGTGGCAATTTTCTCTTCAACCGGATTACTCATTGCCCTTGTCAAATTCCGACCATTCACAACAATGAGTGAAGTCGAGGTCAATAAATGGGATGAATTATCACAATTCTTATTTCGCGAAAAGAGGTTCACTGACCCTATTGCAACAGATGGAGCATTACTGGAGGGATTTATGTTTGCGATTGGGTGGCGCAAATGCACCACGAAGAATGAACAATTTGGTCTGTATGGAAGTGCTGGCAAAATTGAAAATGCAAAAGATGAATGGCGGAACCGAGGTGCCAATCTTAGCTCGGTGGGTTGCATTCTAGGTCAATCCTTACAATATGTTGGGGATAATTTATTTTACAAGATTCAAAAGTCCTACAATTCATTGGGGGTTCCGTCTTTTGATCAAGTCAACTATGAAGGCAATATTCCGGCAAATCAGGGTGCATTCGAGTTCGCTTCCGCACTCACTTTCACCATGAATGGATTCAAAAACGCACCTCATGTTGATAAGGATGCATCGCAGTATGCTTCGGGATGGTGGTTTCAAGCTGATAAGCGGACCGGCCAAATTCAAAGAGATGCGTCAAAGCGGTGTACAGGGGGAAAATTGATTTTCCCAAATGAGCATTTTTGGATTGATCTATCCGCATGTCATGGGCTCATTCAGGTAGTGTGGGCCAGTAGTACATTTGTTCATTATACTGATCCAGCACAGGACAACAAAAGCACAACACTAGTGGGTATGTCCGCACAATGCTCAAGCAGGTTAGCAAAAACAATTCGGCAAAAAAACCATGGCTATTATGAGATTGGCGAGAGAGCGGGCTATCAAATCAGGGATGGTAATACAATCTCATGCCAATTCAAAGAATGAGGAGTTTTTCATGTGTGTTGGGTAAGTAATGGTGGGGTAAGGCAGAGGACAAAATACACCAGGATTGGATGGATTCGAGTGCGGGAGATGGGGTGTCTCACATGAAAAAGGGGTGAAGTGGATTATGTACGGTGGCATGCCATCGTACATCTGTCCTGGTTTGTTGCTATTGTCCAGGATGCGAATGCTTCACACGCAAAACCTTATGCTTGTGCAGGTTCCGCCAATGCTAAAAGTTCCTTACGCCTATGCGGGGTGCCGACGCTACACACGCCAATCCTTACGCCTGTGCAGGCTCCCAAAAATTTACACGCCAATCCTGACGCTTGTGAAGGTTCCCAAGAATGGTAAAAATTCCTTACGCCTGTACAGGCTTCCAGCAATTCACACGCAAATCCTTACGCTTGTGAAGTTTCCCCACAATGCTGAAAATTTCTTGGCCTGTGCAGGATCCCGAGAATTCACACGCCAATTCTTACGCCTTTGCAGGCTCCCAACAATTCTTACGCCTGTGCAGGCTCCCAAGAATTCACACGCCAATCCTTACGCCTGTGCAGGCTCCCAACAATTGACACACCAATCCTTACGGCTGTGCAGGCTCCAGACAAGTCACACGCCAATCCTTACGCTTGTGAAGGTTCCAGACAATTTAAACAATTCAATACATGAGTAAGATTAATAGCGTGTGACCATAGGAAAGGCCATGTTTCACGAATCTGGACTGGATTGCTCACATACGGGAACCTCCCGCTTTTTTACAGTTAAGAATGGATATGGCTCTAAACCATGGAAGAAGAAAATATAGGAGAGGATAACGGCAACTATTGGCGCATTTTGAGAAAAAGAGGTTCACGAAAACAAATACTCACTCAAACGCTTGGTGGGGCACTTACAAAAATAATTCTCACGCAATCAGGGTTTTTCTCTAAGGAGGAAATAAGTAATTTTTACGTGAACAAAGAATGTAATAGAATTTGAACATAATAATAATTGATTACAAATGATAATTTATTTTAAAGAAAGTATTACAAATGATAAAAAGTGGAAATAATGGGATTTTTTTTTTAAATTTTTATTTTTCGAGGAATTTGGAGACTATCCCGGTTATGTCCTCCTTTGGATAAGCCTCCAGTGCCTGGGCAAGGAGGCAGTCTAGTTCGTCCCGGAATTCCCGGTGCATCTCGTTTCGATAAGTTGCATCCACGAAAGGAATCATGTGGAGCAAGCAACGATGCTCCAACAAGATTCGGTTGATCGAATCGTGGACGATGGCTCGAGGAATCATTAGGGTCGGTCGCAGGTCGGTGAATTCCTGGCGAGCTTCATCGTGGGAATGAGAGGAGCTTGGCACCGGGGGGGAGGAGGCGTTGGGGTTCTCAGGGGCACTGGAAGGGATCTCTGGGGAGGGAACCGGGGTTGGAGTGGAGGGGGGGGAATGGAAGGGGAAGGTGGGCGAGTCGTGTAAGAAGAAGGGGGAGGGGGGATCCAACGGGCGTATCGTCGATGATGATGATCGAGCGAGGAGTGGCGGGACGATCTGGAGACGGTCGAAGAAAAAATGAGGAAAAGGGTATATGGATCGAAGAGAGAAAGAAGGGGTGACTTACCATAAGCTTCCTCCGTGGATTGCATAGGAGCCACCTCGGGTTCTGGCTCACGAGTCTTATCGTCCTCAGGTTGTTGGGACGTTGGACTCGGGCCAGTAATAGGTGGCTCTTCCGTTCAGGAGGGTTCTAGAAAAGGAGTAAGAGTCAGTTCACTTGACTCGAAAGTGAAAGTGAAAATGAAATGAAACTTTGGCTGCTTAGCGCGGAATAATTCCTCAGACCATCGGGTGCCACTCGGGCCTGGAGTGTGTTGCCGGGGGGTTTGCTTGCGAGGCAAACTAGGCACGGGGGATTCGGGGGGTTTTGTTCTATGAGAAATGGAAAAAAGTCAGTATTATTGCGTGAAGAGAAATGAGATAAAGAGGAGAAAGAAAACTTACTTTGGCGTTTGAATCCCATCGGTGACAAGACATGGTGACGATCAGCCCAAGTTCGAATGTCCTCTCGCCATCGCCATCCTTCATCGGCCGGATAATCACTTCGCTCCGGTCGAGGAGTGAAGTGACCATTGGATGGTGGCCTAGGAGGGGGAGTGGACAAATCGATACTGGAGGGGACAGGGCTGATTGTCCGGAATCGTTCCCGTTGGCCTGTTTGGGGGCCCGGCATCCATTCACGCTCGGAAATGGTTTCATCATCGTCGACCACAAAGGAGTCCTTGCGAGGGCGTCTTAGGCGGGAACTCCTCTGGCCTCGTGGTTGGAAGGGGCGGACAACGAATGAACATTTCTTGTGTGCTTGTCAGAAAGCATCACAAGCGTCGTTCGTCGTCGAGGACCGAATGCAGGGGATACCCCGCTTGGTTCATAAAGTGCACGACATCTAAAAACAAAACAATTGAGGTTAGTAACTGCATACAAAGTAAACAATCAAGAGAAAAAATGAAGACGTACGATGAATTATAAATTTGAATCGGAAACAAAATAAGAACGCTCTAGTCCGAAGGTTTTAAAAGTCTGGAAAAGAGTCGTGAAGAAAAATAAGTATTAATATCGGTATGTAATGTCGACAAAAGTTTAAAAAAGAGGTAACACACGAGGTGGATAGAAGTGAGGTTCTGAACGGATCAGAAGAATAAACAAACAGGCAAAAGGAAGGGAAGTGGGTTTAGTGGAGTGCGAAAGACAAAAATAGAAAGGCAGGAAGACGAAGGGGAATACGCACAAGATGGACAAACGCGGGTGAGGTTGAACGAAGTGGAGCGGGTGAGAAAGAAAGTGAAGTGCGTGTTGTGTGAAGATGGTCTTTTATACCATGGTGAAGCTGAGACGATCTCAGCAGTTGCAGCACCCGCAAAAGTCTCAGCTTCAAGGCGTGTGGGCAAAATTGAAGCTGAGTCTCAGCAAATGCTGCAACTGAGAAGTGAAATGCTCGCGTGAGGCAGAAGAACAATGGGGGTCTGGCTGAGTATTGCAATTTATTGAATTGTCAAGCTGAGTCAAATCCCCTTTGTTTCCTTAAATTGCCACCCGATCACCCAGGAGGGTGGTCGTGAGGCCCTTATTGATTGTGCATTGTGGGTGCAATGCACAAGTGACCGCGGCAAGATCACCAGCCTTATGGCCTGGTGATAGTCTTTGAAAAAAGGGGGGGGCTGTAAGACAAGTGAATACAGCGTGATCTTGCCTCGACCCATTGCTCAGGTTTGCTTTCGGGTCATAATTGAAATGCTCAGTGGCTGAGCATTTGAATTGCACAGTAATTGAACAATTGATATAACAATATCAAATGCACCGCTGAGTATTGCAATTTATTAAATTGTGAAGCTGAGTCAAATCCCCTTTCTTTCCTTAAAGAGCCACCCAATCACCCGGGAGGGTGGTCGTGAGGCCCTTGTTGAATGTGCATGGTGGGTGGAATGCACAAGTGACCCATGCAGAAATGCACCCGGTGCATTTGGTCACAAGTGACCGCGGAAATATTACCAGCCGTATGGCCTGGTAATAGTATGTGAACAAAGGGGGGGCTGTAACACAAGTGAATACAGCGTGAGCTTGCCTCAACCCATTGCTCAGGTTTGCTTTCGGGTCATAATTGAAATGCTCAGTGGCTGAACATTTTAATGGCACAGTGATTGAACTATTGATATAAAAATATCAAATGCACCATGCTGAGCCATTTCTCAGTCGTTTTTGTATGCCCACAATCTGAGCATTTGGCACAGCATCGGGTGACATTTCACCCAGCTGCAGCATTTCACACGCTTTGGTGAAGTGCTCCAAACTGAGCCTTCCAATGAACTATTGCAAAAATAGTTCAGTCCATGGCTTTACTGAGCACTTTCACACGGTGCTTTTGACCATGATATGCTCAGCTTGCGTGTGCAAATTGGGTGAAATGCAATGCTGAGCATGTGGCACATGAGCTACGTATATGCAAACGATTGGAAGGTGCATGCACATTCGCTATATGCATGCAGGCTCAAGTAGTATAACACCTTCCTGATCTGTACAGCCAACACTGTAGTACGCAGTACACCTGTGTAAATGTATGCTGCGGGGCAGAGCAAAAGCTGTTCAGCAATGTAACATGAAAATCACGTCAAGCCATTGAGTCATATATCTCAACTGCATCCCTTTGGTGCACCTTTTTGGAGAGCTCTGCCTAACAATGGCATAGACGCGGGTGTAATCCGAGTTAATGAAAGTGGGTCATAATGGGATGACTTATTATTTGGGTAATACACAAACAGTGGATTCACTCCAGTGCCATTGTCGGGGCCAACAATGACTGGCCCTGCTTGTTCATTGCGCGTGCTCATTGTCGGGCAGCCACACGCTTTCATACGCACCCCCCAACGGGTCATACACAGGCAACTTTCACACGCCTGGAAGACATTTTACTGCCAGTGTTCCGACCGGCTAGTTTCTTGGTCGGGTGGTCAGCTTGACTGCAGACGCTCACCTGCTCGCGCGTGGAAACCTGAGGCCAATCAGTGTGGATTTGCTTCAGCCTCATCCACATCAGAATAATCCCAGCCTATGATTGCTGAGGCTGGTTATGTTTGCGTGGGTATCTCCCACCGCGGGTTATTTTCTTCACGTTCTCACACGCCCCGCGCAAGTTGTGGCACCTGGCTTGCAGCCAGAAATTCCCTTGGGTGGGTGGCCTCTTTCTCCGGAGTTTTGTTCACGCGTGAGGCAAAGACCGTGATCCCAATCTCTGGGGAATAGTAGCCTCCTCAAACGCAATAGGGGTGAATGTATATGTGGATAATGCCTCACGGTCGGTGCCCCGTTTGATCATGCCACACTTCCCCCCCTGAAGCCTAGTTGGAATCAGTCATCAAAAAACTTCACGCAAAACCAAAGTCATGTTTGGTGGCATGCCACCGAACATATCTCACCCGCCCACACACAAACATCCCCACAGTGAGATTGCCCTTTGAAACGGCCAACATTGCCCAGTAGGTCCCTGTGCTACAATTAACCTGGGGAAGATATACATGCATCCATGTTCGCTGTCACACCAGCGAACATGACTGCATGCCTCTGATATGCCCTCCACAATAAGTTGCTACAACCCACCCAATTTTGGATATGCTAATGTCAACCTTGTTCCACCAAGGGTTTTGTACCTTGCTGCAGATCCAGCAGTCATATCGGTGCACCCACATTTTGGCCACCTTGCCTTGATATATGCCCCAAATCGGATATGAAAATTATGAGCCCAAGAGGCCCATCCCCATCAAGACCATGCACATAACCACAGACCATCCCCCTTTTGGCCTGTTGCTGCCACTCATATAAGTTCCCCACCTACGCTTATTCCTCTTCATTCCCTTTAGCTAACCCTTCCCGATCATATAATTTCCAACTGTCCCCAAATAATTTAACATAGCCATCATGTCAACCCCTTCACAACCACTTTGCATTGGGATGATTAATATTTGTATTCAAATAAATAGTGATATAACCTTAAAGCCTGAGAATTCCCACTTAGGTTCTTGGATTATCCTATGGCACAATCAACACAACATATTCGTATATCTCCCCAATCACCAGCATGCTATTGGCTCTCTACCTGCAACCCTTTCCAAAACGTTGATACCATTCCTCGGGGCACCAAAAACTTTCATGCACTGTGGTCCTGGTGGGGCATGGATTGAAAATTGCCAATCCAATCCTACTCAAATATTATTCGTTGAGGGAGTATTTATGACTGATGCAAATGATCCCTCCTCATCTCAGAAACCCAATCTAGCATTGATGTTCTTCACATGGTATCCAAACATTCTCTTCATAATGGAAAGATTTCAAACACAAGATTTCAAGCTTAAAATGCCCAAAGAATATGACTGTACTACTCATTGTCAATGTCAACTCTTTACTCCGACATTTCCCGCTTCAAACTTGACGCCTGCTTCATATCCTGCTGTTTCATCATTGATTTCCAAGCAAAAACTGATACAATTACCCAGTGGATCAGACCTCCCCATGATGACCCCGCCCCATGCCATTATTCAAACCCCCCTCCTCCCTCATCAAAAGACCGGACTAGCGTTTCTCTGGGATCGAGAAATCCCCAATGGCCAATCAGCACGTAACCTTTGGGCCACCTCACCCCCAGGATCCACTTTCAATGCCAGGCAAATCATTACAAACAAGGTTGTTAGCTCATTTGAATCCCTTTTGACAAATACCCCTCTTGGAGGACTGCTCGCGGATGATATGGAATTAGGTAAAACCATTCAGGCCATTGCTCTAATTGGTACCTCCAAGGAGCGGATGATTGCAAACCCCCATCGCTCCACGCCCACCATGATCATCTGCCCCCCTCGCTTAATTACCAACTGGCAATCAGAAATATCCAAGCATGCTCAGGCTGGAGCGCTGCATTCCAAAATCTACCATGGTCCCACTCGTCACTCATTATCCAAAGACAACATCTTAAAATATGATATCATCATCACTTCTTACAATACTATCACCCAAGAATTTAAGCAAACCAATCCCTCTACATCAATCATTTTTCAAATCAATTGGCATCGTATAATTCTGGATGAAGCACAGTGAGTGTCTGATCTTAAATGATTCAAATTACCTTTTATATCCAATAACCCTTGCCCCCTCTTATAGCTATATTCGCTCTCAATACACTGCCACTCACCGTTCCATTAATAGCCTCCTTTCATCCCGTCGAATATGCTTAATGGGCACACCTATTCACAACACCATTTATGACCTTTTGGGCATAATATCATTCATCACTCAACCACAGTGCGCCGATCAAGATAACTGGTCACCATTCATCCTGAGTAGTCTTTCAAAAGGTTGCAATGATATTTTGCATTTGGCATTGCGGCATTTAAGTTTGCGCCGCACCAAAACCACACATCTCGAATCCCTCCCCACTATTAGCCATCATTATGAGCTGCTCCCACTCAACCCAACCATGCAGCAAGAATATTCCACATTATATGAAGAATTCCTATCAGCCAAAAGCAAAGGACCAGGAGAGTTTTTCAGAAATATTAATAAGCTGCGAATATGTTGTAACCATCACATCATGCTTAACACAATTGCAGAGGCAGAGTTGGAAGACCCCAAGGGCAGGAGCACTCAGGATAACTCGCCAACAATCACACGAACCATTGTGGATGTGGAAACATGCATGATGAGTAGTAAAATTGCACACCTCTTACAAAGCTTAATGAAGAACAAACAAACAAGGTGTGGTCCAACCAAATCGGTTGTTTATACCCAATGGACCCAATTTCTAGATTTGTGCGTTAATTCTAATATGCATCCATTACCAATTGACTCCATCTGACTTTTTTATATTGTAGAATTGGTATTGCTCTTGCCCATCACTCTATCCTTTCAGCACGAATTGATGGAACAAATACACCACAAGCGCAGGACAAGGCGCTTGAGAATTTCTTCAATAATCCTGAATGCGAAGTACTCATTGCATCCATTGCCGCGGCTGGAACTTGCCTCAATATAACTTGTGCTAATATAGTCTATTTAATGGTGAGTTTCCCCCCAAAATTCTCCCCTGATTTTCGGACCCTGACATCCACATTTCCAGGAGCCCAATTGGAACCCAGCCATTGAGGCTCAGGCTGTTGATCGTCTACATCGTATTGGCCAACAACGACCTGTAAAGGTCATTCAGTTGAGGTCAACATGCGGAAGGTACCTTTCAAGCTCATCTTTCACTTGATTGTATTACTATTCTGAAATCCTTCCTTATGGGAATGCCATATTCCAATCACCAATAGGTCCAAGAAAAGAAAAAATCATTAACTGCGTGAGCCTTACTGATATTATATAATTTGTGATTGACAAAGTTGATAACCCCTGTTGACTCTGGCACAGGTCCACAATTATAAACACCATGAGCTGGATCAAACTTCTTCAATATTTCCTGAATGAAAATGAGCAATAGAGTTTTATTGCTAAGGGAGACGGTGATACATTTCAATTCATATTGTCTATACTCTAACATATTTAGCAAGTTGTTGCATCCTTAAGAGATAATAATCAGATTTTATTACACCTGCACAAATAATTCACAAAATGTTAATTTGTAACGGTGCTATACATTTATATTACTAAGTTATTGCAGAGCATCACCATTCGGCCTAATAACTGGCATGTCAAGTATTTTGAGGGAGCTAGTCTGCATCTTACTACAGCCTTTGAGCCAATCTTGATCAAATACCTGAAATGATAAGCCTTCCGGAATATCACCATCATCTGTCGATCGTAATTCTGGCAATCCATCAATAGTTTTTTTACCCTTTTTTTTAATGCGATTACAAAACTCTATGTCTCGATCAATTTTTAATACCAATTCATTAAATAACTGGGAGCGCCAGCGTAATCCCACTTTGCGGTAAACTTGACGGCCATTTTCCAGTACCTCCTCAGTATCTGAAAAGACTCGAGGGTCATTGAATTGTGATGCTAGAATGGGAAAATTAGCCGTATCACACCATTCACGACGGCGCTCACAGGTCTGCATATAATGAAGTAGATCATCATCAGTCTTTGCTCACAATGAAGAAGAGATACATTAACTAACCCTTTGACGAATCTTTGCGAGCTTTTGATTCTCCTTCTTTTTAACCAAATACTCGGCATCCTTTTGAATAGACTTCCATTCTCTTTTCAAATAAGTGAAATATTGCTCCATTAAAGCCGCCACGACCCCATAGTTATTATGATCCTTGTTCCAACAGTAATGATGATACTCGGTGCTGACCAGTGCAAGACGGAATGTACGGTAAAACACCATAGACATCAGCTCATTGAACGGATGTTGCCATGAGCTCTCCCAGTCCTAAGTGAACCGCTTTAGTCCTAGCTTGTGGAGCTCATTTTCGCAGTAGCTTTGGAAACCCTGAGACTGAACCTGTGTTGATGGCTCATTGAAAACATCCTTGGGGACATATCCGAGATGACCAGCCACTTGAATTGCAATTTCACGCTCTTCTCTGCTGGGTGGTGCTGGTAGTGAGGAAAAATCCTTATCCCTAACTTTGAGTAGGAACAGGCAATGTGCATGTACTGCTGATCTCATTCCATGGACATTCTCTGGAAGTTCTGCCTTCAGCCATTTTTGTTGCTCCTTCTGGCTTGCACGTTTCGCCACATTGTGAGCTTTGCGGGCCTGGTTCCTTTGCTGTCTGACCTCGGATTGTTCAAGCATACTCTGGGAAAGGCCCAGCTGAGGATGGGTGAACTCACTATTTGATTGAGTGCCTTGCTCATGCGCCGTGAAATTGTCCCTCCTTGGTTCATCATTTCTTTCACTTTGAGTCGGAGACATGTTCTCATCCTCATCATCCACAATTCTTTCTCTTGATGAACTGGCATGACCCGTTCTTGGTTTGGAGGCATATGGATGATGACGTCCAGTGACTTTCTCTTTATGGACCAGAGGTGAAGACGCATAAAGTTCATCCCCTGCCATGCAAATCATCAGTTAACACATCAAAACATTAATGAAGACTGGTCATCCTCACGATCTTCAATTGGCTCCTGAGATCGGACTGACTTGCCTTTAGGTGCCATATCTAACCCATGAAACAAAAATATCAAATTGTGAAAAATGTTATACTCCAAAATTCAAATGACTTACTTTGATGAAGCGTCAATCCTGGATTTCCCTCCGACAGACCGCTCCAAGTTAAATTTTCCAAAGGTCTTTTTCGTCGCCCGCCATCAACGCGCCTTTCATTTCCCACATGAGCCTGAGATCCTGATGGAATATTGAGGGTTGGCTGTTGACTTCGTCCAAAGGGATCCTGGGATGCGACTGGATTCCGACCGGGGTTAAGGAGGAACTCACGTGGAAATTTTGATTGGGGATTAGCGTTTGATGAGATTTGAGGTGTGCCTTCCGGCCCCTCAGACACATGCATTTGTGTATTAGTGGGATTCCGGGGAATTGGAGTGACAGAAATATTTGGGATCGCCCAAGTGCTGGAAGTTGGAGCCTTCGGATTTCCCACATCAATGTTAAGACCTGATACATTCATTGAGGATGCGATAGGGGTTGTGAGAGGAATGTTGGGACTCAATGGTGATTGTGTTTGAACATATTCTATGCTAGATTCACTATCTGAGTCATGAACAGAACCTGAATGGGATTGATGTGACTTGGAAGATGACATAAGGGCCGAAAAAGTACAGTAATATTTTTAACTAGATAAAACACCTCAGTATTATGATAAAATAGAGTGATATGAGATGAAATCTTTTCAAATTTAGAATAGAGAAATTCTATGAATAGTTGGAACTAAGTGTTGCGTGAAAGTCCAATAAGCCTCTTTTTAGGAGAATCCTCCCTGCCTCCTCTTGAGCTCCTCCGCTTTTGTCGGAAACCACCCTGCATGGCCTACCACCATATAATGTAATATTTCCTTGATCTCAAAGGGGACCCATCATCCATAAGTAATCATATTAGGTAACATTTCCGCCTCCCCATTGTCACATTTTGTGAATTATCCAAACTGCCAATATACGCATTGAAATTCCACAGCATTGTACATCTGTAAAGGGGTATATTCATGAAGGATTTACCCACAAAAGAGACATCACCTTTTCAAGAAAGGCGAGACAATCCAAATCACATTCCAACCGATTAAAAGCCTGCTGCACTCAAACCAAATACCAAGACTTCAGCTGCACTCCAACCCCTTATGTAATAGAGTTATATCGTTATGTCTGTAATAAGGTTTAAGCCATGTACAATGGCGTGCCAGCGTACATGGTTTGAATGTCAATTCCCTCAAATCAATGTTGACACATCCCTATTGCAACGCCCCTCAAGGGTCAAAACTGCAGTATCGTCATGTGTAAATAAAATAGAATATGTATGAGCATTGAGCTGCATGGCATTTTACCCCATTAAACTCCTAACCAATTCGGCCATCCAGATGAGACATGTTACACTCTATCAGCTGCAGCGCAAACACCATTACAAATGGGATAAAACTCCCAGCTGGCTCAAATCATCTCCCCCTTCATAAAGAATCACTCAATTTTTTTGCCAATTAATAACACTCCTAAACACTTTCACATCAGCCATAGATATTTATACACAAACCAACTGTACTCCCAATTTCTGCAACAATGACAACCCGCTGCTATTCCTCAATGCGTATATGCATGTGTCAACACTGCTCAGCTCAAACACACTCTTCCCCTGAGGGTGATAGGCCTGGAGTTGCCTTCACACCTTTCCAATATAAACAGCACATTAAAAAGCTCAAATCAACCATTGCACCCAAATCTCTTCCAAACATCCCTACTTCTGCATCAGGATCTGGGTGCCCACAAATTCTATTGGATCAAATCTTCCCAGCTGATTATTCACGTTTGACCCAAAGCACTTTCTCAACTCCAGCGGTTCTCAATTCAACTGCACAGAAACCATACAGCAGCAGTCAAACCCTTCCTCCACAAGACCTTGGAATGATAATATCTGCCATTCTATCATTAAGGTATAATATACCCCGCCAGGCTTCACGCATTCTCAACCCCGCCCTAAACCTGCTGATCAAGTCCAGCATCTCAAGCTCCGGTGGTCCCCCCATTCCTGCATTCCATATACCTCAAGATCTGAGTACCATATTTGAACATCTCCAATTGGAGCCAGTGATTCAAAACTATATATGTTGTCCTCAATGTTTCTCTCTTAATGGCCTTACTGAATCAGTCACAACTGACCAACCCCACTGTCAACGCCATAATGACCCAAATGATCATGATCCCCCTTGCACACAATCATTAGGCAAATTCATCTATTCATTTGAAGCCCACACCCAAAACACCACCAACATGAAGCAAAAATCTATACCAACAAAACATTTCATTTATCAACCATTCAAAAATTGGCTTGCCAGATTTCTCCAGCGGGCTGGAATTATGGACATTCTGCATCAACATCAACAATCCCAAACTCCCGAAGATTCCCCAAAATGTGACGTCTGGGATGGATTGGTCTGGAGACGCTTCACTGGCACTAGAAATATCCATGACCCCCCATTCATGTCCATTCCTGGTGCATTGGCCTTCTCGATTTATGTGGACTGGTTTAATGCACATGGAAAGTCCACCCGGTTGGCCAGCATTGGACCTATCATGCTTATTTGTCTTAATCTCCCCCCAAGTGAAAGATTGAAGCCAGAGAATGTCTATGTTGCAGGAATCATCCCTGGTCCAAAGGAGCCAACTTCCCTTCAATTGAATTATTTATTAATGCCACTCATCAAAGAGCTCAAAGAGCTATGGCAAGGTTACCATTTTTCACCCACCTCAACAGGTCCTTCAGGATCCTTTATCCGTGTTGCCATTCTCACAGCCATTGCGGATGTGGTTGCCATGCGCAAGCTTACTGGATTTATTTCCCATTCAGGCAACCACTTTTGTAATTTTTGCACCATTCACAAAGCTCAAATTGATGAAATTGGTCCTCAATTTCACTACACACGCTCATATCAAAATCATAAATCAACCATTGCCAAATGGCTTCGGGCAACCCCACAACAAAGACAAGCAATTTTCTCTGAGTATGGAGTGCGATATTCAATTTTAGAAGACCTTCCGTATTGGGATGCCACCAGAATGGTTAATCTTGACATAATGCATAATTTAATACTTGGAATTTTGAAGGATCATGCAACTTTCAAATTGTGCATTCCAGAGTCCAAATCAAAAATTTACCTCAGGTCCCACAGGAAATCCAATGACACCAACAGTTCAGACTCAGATTCCATGACCTCCAACAGCTCTCTTGATAAAATCACATTGAGAGAGGCCCACTCCCTGAGAAGAGATGCAGCAAAAATAATAAATGAGCCACTCCCCACTACTTCCACCCAAAAAAACTACTTCCCAATGCCCACCCCTAACACATAAAATCCATCTAGTGGTTCTGCGGAGATTCCTTCATTTGATGCCGATTACATCCCCACTTCTGAAATCCCCTCTGAATTGGATATCACTGCACTGAGTGATCACCAGATCAAGGGTGAGGCTCTGGAGCATCTCCGACAAATCATATCTGAGACAATAATTCCCTCATCATGGACAAGAGTACCTCGCAACATGGGTTCCCCCTCTCATGGTAGCTTAAAAGCCGCTGAATGGGCTCTCTTATATAAGGTCTATATTCCATTTTTAATGCTCAGTCAACAGATGTCATTCGATGTACACCAATCCGCCAACATTCAAAGGCAAATGGGTCAGTCAGAAGAACTTGGAAATGAACTAACCAAGAATACATTCCATTTGATTAGTGCTATCAACATTGCCACAAGTTGGACTGTTTCAATAGGAGATGCGACTGCATTTGCTGAACATTGGAAAAAATTCCGCCTTTCCAATCAACTCCTGTTCCCAAAACAGAAAAGTAAACCAAATCATCATTTTGCTGACCATATTCCCGAACTCTTCCAACGTTGGGGCCCAGCACAAGCCTCAGCCACATGGGGTTATGAGCGCTTGATTGGAGTATTTGCAAAAATGCCAACAAATAACAAAATATGTACGTCAATTAATAAGATCAATATATTCACATTGATTAAACACCTGAACTGAATAAGATTAACTTCTTGCAACTCTAAATAGATGATATAGATAAAACCTTACTTCAACATATCTGTTGATGTTCCAACCTTTCCGTTCTCCTGAAATCCCCCTCCGTGCCATGTGAAATAAAACAGCTTTTTGAATCACAGCCACCTGCCCTGTTCAATGACCATAAATATAACAAACCATCCCGCCATGACCAAGAAAATTATGATTGCCTGGTTGAGTACTTACAGAATTTTCATGCAACAAGGGAAATAGTTGATTGGATCAGCTTAGACACTACCGTGCAATCCACAAGTCATCTCACTTCAAGGATTGTCTCACCTTGGTATTTTCCAGTTTCAAACATTAATATTGGGAACAATATATTTTCAACTGAATCCAAAAATGTCAGCAAAAGTGTGATATCTTTTCTGAGGGGCAACTCACGACAATTTGGTATTTTTAATAGCATTTTTAAAGTCTCTGAGCCATCTAGCATACTGAACGATAACTTTCTGATCTTAAAAACTTTGAAGATTGATGTGAATTTCTTACCAGATTGGCCGCATCTCAATATTTACAAAGCTATTGGTCTTGATGATGGACACTTGATTATATCTGAAGAAGAAATAGAAGGTAACTGTGGATTGTATGATAACAAAGTTCTGTCATGTGGACTGCTTGTAATGATAAAGCCGTTATTTCATGAAATTTAGTCTACAGAAATGCAAATATCTCAGATTCATTAGCAATTTTGCTAGTGAAATAACTGCCTCAAAATTTAGTGACAGAGACATGCCATTGTGACAAGCAAAGCCCATTATTTCACATTGCCACAAAGAACTTACTATTTTGACATTGGGTACAGTGTGAATAAGCCAAGTTCAATGATCAAATGACCCACACACTCACCTTTCACAGCATCCAAAATTTCTAACTGCGTCATCATCATGTTGGAAGGGGAAGCGGCCCTTGCGCACACGCCAATGCACACGCAAGCGCACCCGCACCCACACACGCGGTATTGTGCGGCGGGCTCTACCAGTGTCACCTGCAAAACGACAATCCCGCTCAGGTGGAGTCCTTTCATGGACGACCTGGTGAAGTCAAACCCCCCACCAAAATTTCTAGCTGCGCCATCATCATGTAGGAAGGGGAAGCGACCCTTGCGCACCCGCACACGCCAATGCACACGCACCCGCACACGCGGTATTGTGCGGCGGGCTCTACCAGTGTCACCTGCAAAACGACAATCCCGCTCAGGCGGAGTCCTTTCATGGACGACCTGGTGAAGTCAAACCCCCCGCCAAAATTTCTAGCTGCGCCATCATCATGTAGGAAGGGGAAGCGACCCTTGCGCACCTGCACACACACCCGCACACGCGGTATTGTGCGGCGGGCCCTACCAGTGTCACCTGCAAAACGACAATCCTGCTCAGGCAGAGTCCTTTTATGGATGACCTGGTGAAGTCAAACCCCCTGCCTACATCAAGACTGGCTGAAGGACCTCTTTGATGTGTGTTTGTGCAAACAGGCGGGTCTTGTGTAATTTTCACCAACCATCGGACGGTTGCGGGATGATCAGGTGGTGAGGAATCTGAGTTGAAGGCACAGGGGAACCAATATTGGTGGATGTCACAGGATTTGGTGTAAGACAAGAGTAGGACGTGTGCTCAACGTTCGCTTGATTTTTGCTTGACGTGAGCTTGACTTTTATCCTGCTTGACGTTTGCTTGACGTGAAGTCAATCGCCGATGATTGACACGAGATTCGCCCTGGTGTGGTGGTGGGCGCTGTTCAAAGCCCTGGCTGCAATAATTAACAGTTGGTTTACTATAATAACTACTACAATAATTAATATTATAATTGTAACCTGATTATTTTCCAAGAGTATAGCTTTTTTGATAGTTTTACTATGTAGGAATTCAAGAGCAGGATGAGGAAACCTGTTCTGGTGCAGAAAAGGCCCCTTTTTATCCTAAACTTGGGTGAAAAAGTCTTCTAGACCATTCCACTAAGAGGAAGTGAAGAGTTTTCACTTTCAAGGACTGGCTTGTGGTCTTCACAACGCTTGTGTAGCCTGGATTAGGCTCAGATGTGGTTTTGGAACCCCACTTGGGCAGTTTTGACCAATACAGGGTGAAAACTTTCATTTGGGGACTACATAGCCCTCTTCTGGCATGTATTATGTGTATAATTTTGTACAGGACCTGTACAGGACCGTAGTATTGGCCAAATTATGAGATATCGAAGTATAAACAAGCTTCTTTGTCTGTTTGACACCTCATAATCATAGCTATGGGACATTATCTCACAGTAAGGCTGTATTGGTCTGACTGTGGGATTTTGACCTCAAAGCTGCCATAAATTAATCAGTTTTTGAGATATAAAGCTCAATTATGGTTCATTTTTCAGCCCTGTATGTGTTCTACACAATTGTCCATCATTTGATATGGCTATCATCAAATATGGCAAAGCTATACCATGTACAAGATTTTTTGGACATATGTATGATTTGCTTAAAATCTGTACAGAGCTTGTTTGTCCCATACCTTTTCTTCTAGATGATATTGGGGAAATGAAAGGCACCATCAGATAGCCCTGATTTTTCTCTTTCCAAAAAGATCCCACTTTAGGTATCTCACACTAAAACTGTAGAAGTTAGATGAGAGGTGACATTTTAATCACCTTTATTTGACCTTTTTTTGGTTATAACTACTGTCGTTCTGGTGCTAGCGCAATTCAGCCAGTAACATTGGATGGCCCTGACTTAAACCTTCATTCCCAATACCCGTTCAATGGGGTTAAGCTTCTTTCTCTGGATTTCAGATGAGAGGTGAAAAATAAGTTTTATGCTCAGCAACAACTTTGAGAAGGAACAACTTTGTTATTCCTTGTCCTATGATGATGGGACTTGTATATTTGAAAATTGGTTGGTTTCCTCTTCTTTTCGATACCTTTTGAGCTGATTTTTCTTAGCTCCATGCTTTGGTGGTATCTTGGCTTTACCATTGGTTTATGGTATCTGGCTGTCATGCTTGTGCTCTGGTTTTGAGTCACAGGCTGACCACCTTTCAGGTTTTTGGATTATAATTTTAGTTTACTTTTCAAGTAGAGCTCTGTATATGTTTTTGAGTATTGAATTAATTATTTTCAAACCATATTCAATTACCATCTTTAGGAATTAGTTCAGATTATCTAACCAATATTAATTGATTGGAAAAGAAATTAATTTTTAAAATAAAGATTCTGCTAGAAATTTGGAAGGGAAAACTCTGTACAAGTTAATTTATTGCTTAGATGGACTCAAAAATATAATTCTAGAGCTACAAGTATGTGATTCATATTAGTGAATTAATCAGAGAATTTTTATATTGAAGATTAAAGCCTAGGATATAATTTGGTATGTTTACTATAAAAACTCATGGTTTTCATTTAGATTTTAGATACAAATTGTTCTCAGAATATGTATGGAATATTTCTATGGAATAAGTTTCTTTCTCAATCTGCAATTTTGAGACATTATGGTTTCACATGAGTGCTGAAAAATTTTCATTACCTCATTTTTTTTCTTTTTGTAGCATCAATTATATTAACAATATAAGCTCTAAGAGCTTGTAAATTTCTATTAATTTCTAATGCGTAATATTTATCTTTGAAACTCTTGGTGATATCAATAAAAATAAAGATAACTATGGATGTCCTCAATAGAAAATATAAGATAATCAAATATTATAGCAAAAATATAAGTATAATTATTATGAATATTAATAACTTCACTACTAATGAATATTATTGAGAACTTTAAATAATAAAGATTATGATACTTATATATCCATAGTAATAGAATCATTCTATTTTGATATACATCACAGATAGTCATAGTGATAAGAAGGGTAAAGCTCTTAATGATACAATGTCACACATGGTGGAGCTGCGACTTATAATACCAGAAAGAGATAAAGGAAATTAAATGTTGATTTTGTATCCTTTTCTGCTTGGCTGTGATTATTTCACCAATATAACATCCTAGGGTCTAGTCATGGTGATGGTTGGGGACTACATGTCCCAACATGACTCTGAGCAGAGATCTCAACTGCTTGTTGATGGTTTCTGGAATTCATGTGGCCCAACTTCCCCCTTGTAGAATTCTATCTACAGCTCGCCAGTGTTAACAGTTCTTTCAACCAGCTCAATAGTCTTTTGGAAAATAACTCCCTTTGTGAATTCTGGAATACAGCATTTTGACAGAAAATTACACATGAAAAATATTAATATTAGCATTATAAACAGTATAAGCATTGCTTATAAAATAAATTATCACACACACTGTGAAGATATAATTCTCATAGAGAAATTTTATAAAAGAAAATAATAATAGATCAAAAAATATGAAA
The DNA here is from genome assembly GCA_023105745.1 of Austropuccinia psidii. NCBI lineage: Eukaryota > Fungi > Basidiomycota > Pucciniomycetes > Pucciniales > Sphaerophragmiaceae > Austropuccinia > Austropuccinia psidii. Next base: position 28,620,649 of record JALGQZ010000003.1, read on the forward strand.
TATTCAGAGAAAAAATCACTTGAAATATTTATTTAATACAATAAGTCAAACAAAAACAGTTATAGTATTAAGTAATTTTTATAAGTTAAACACAATCCAAAAATTACTATTTGTAAGATGTGACTATGAAACTGATGATAATATCAATATTAATCAACAGTACTGTGTCTGTTCTTATGAAATATAATAATAAAATATTATTATAACCATAATTAAATGATTAAATAATTATTTCTTTCACGTGTTAAGCACTACTAGTGATTTTAACAGTGAGCAAGTAATTGTCTACTAGAATCAATTACAAGAAGATTTTAATAATGAAACTTCTTTTATTAAAATGATAAAATTATTTTAATATATAATTATCTTTTGCAAGAATAATTATAATGATAATTCTTGAAGAAAACTAATTTTAGAGAAAAACTTCAAGAATTAAAGATAAATCACTCACTAATATTGTACGGTTTGACAATGAAACAATAAGTAAAAATTACTAATATTTTACTTATTGTACTATGAATGTCCTTATATATGAAATAAATAAGATAAAAATAATTATAATAATGAAGAATTATTATAATTATGGTGTAAAAATAATTATATTATCAACTAAATATGATAATATAATTTATATTATAAAATATAATATAATAAAAGAAATGTATTAATATAAAATAATTAATATATATAATGGCACTTTATTATTGTTACAAAAAAATAATAAAGGCGTAAAGAATTGTTTTTTATTAATAAAAAGCAATTAATAACAATAATATTACCAATATTAAAGTTATAAATTAATAGAAATACTATTTATATTAATTAAAGAATTATTAAAGTAATAATAAAGAGAAAATTATTATAATAAGAGAAAATAACCTACTTTTAATACTTAATATAATAATTTTGAAATATTTTATGCCAAATAATGTAAATAAAACTATTCCAAATTGTATTTACAATCAAAAATAGAGAAAATTACAAATATTCTTGATTTTTACATGGAAATGAGATTTTAGAGAGATTTTTAGCAAAAACAATTAAATAAATGATTTAATCTTGTCAAAATTGATTATTATAATAAGATGATCTTTGGTCTTTAATAATATAAAAGATTTATATATGAAGAATAAAGATATTACCTTTAATTTAATTGATTTAATGTTTTTGGCGCGTCTGAGGGGAAAACAGAGTAAAAACAGCTCCATTTATAGTAAATACCTCCCTCCTAGGGTCCAACAGGCTTCTAGTAGACATTCACTGATCATATACACTGGAATTGATCAATAATTTAAGGTTTGGTGATGATTACATCATGATCAAACCATATTACATCATTATTACACCATTATTTAGAGTTATCACTATAATTCTAAGTTTGATGACGTCAAAGGCTTGGCAGAATCCCAAAATTGGTGTATTTTATTAGTTTTAATCATAAAGTAACAGTATTCACCAATTCTATCACTCATATGACTTTTAAACTTAAATTAAGGTTACAGTGAGTGATCATAAATGATCAAATTAAGCTCAAGCTTTGATCCTTAATAGCTTTCAAGTTTTACACGCTACAATAGTTCAAAGAGTGAATTCTAATAGCTTGTCATAATCTTATTATGCTACCAAGAGCATTTCATTACATCATCAAAACTCTATTTTTGATGATTTTTCTTGTAACTCATCTCTTCTGTCGAAATTTAATATTTTAAACTTCAAACTAAGATTTCAAGGGGTCATACCTTGAATATTATAATAAAATCTACATCATTCTTCACGAATAAACTAGTAGAATCCAACTTTCTACTTTTTTTAAGTTTGGACCACTTTCACAACAAAGTGGTCAACAGCTCTGTTGATTTTAATCAATAATTCCTTACAGGTTTCAGCCTTATGTATAACTTGTGAAATAAACTTCATTTCTGTATTTCTACAGTAATTACGTGATGACTTTATTTTTGGTTCATCACTCTATCATGCATATCTCAAGAGATATTAGCTAAAATCCTTGAATATATGCATTGACCAAAAAGTGCATATATCCAGGTTAATTCCTTAAGTATTGATTTTGTAGCTTAGCTTCTTAATTGTTTTATATGTGGATTTTTATGGAGAATCCAATGGTACCATTTATTTCACATGGTGTTTTGTTTGCCTTTGAAATAAATAAGGATTTGTGTTTTTATAAGGTATTATTACTTATAACTTATTAAATATTAACTTTACAGATATGCCATGAAAATAGTATATGTGTATTTTACCATGGGGAATCCAATGATAAAGCTTATTTCACATTTTTATTCATTGGTTTTTAAGTTGAACCAAGTTTTATGCGAATTTATGGTATTTTTGTAGTTTTAAGGTAATTATTTTTAATGTATAATTATATTAAATATTTCTTGTGACCTGTTTTGGGTATGTGGTCATATCTCAAAGGTTCACAAATATTCCAAAGAGCTTATTGAAAGATAAGATAGAGAGATTTGACGTGGAATTGTGGATTTAAGGATGAAAATGGATTTATAACAGTATTACAACAATATATAGTTGGATTCTATGATTTCACGTCTTTCTGATTGGCTCTGAAAGATTTAAGACACTTAAGAATAGCTGTAACTAATACTTACTTGTTGGTAATAATGATTTAAATGATAATAAGATGATGATGTGGAAAAAAAAAGCAAGAAGAGGCTTCTTTTAAGTCAAAAACAGCTCACAGAGGCGTGCCATGGAGAATATTGAAAAACTAGTGAGTGAGAAAACAATAAACCTTTTTGGATTATCGATTGCATCATCTGTTGTCACGTAATATTATCACAATTACTTAACTGATGCTTTTACGTGATTACCAACCCCAATATGGTTAAGGATAAAAGGAGTAACATCTGTAAATCTTCTTTTATTCCAAGATAATCATTGATTTCTCAAAGTTATCAATGTTATTGCCAATTTCATCACAGGATGTAATTACTGTGAAATTTTGAAGATTCAGTGTTTCACGTAGAATAGTCCAAAATAGACTGTCAGTAAAACTTTTAATTTTACTAGTAAAACTGTAATTATTACTGGGTGTACCATAGATAATACAGTCCTCCATTAGTCCTGAAATTTTCAGAAAGATTCATTAAGAATTGTATTTTTAATGAATTTTTGAAGTTTTTACCTCATTTCTACGTAGAATTGCAAATATCAGTGTTTCACTAGTTGCTATGAGGTAAATCAATGGATACAAGTCCAAAAAGAGTTTTAATTACTCTTTGGAGGTTTATCCATGGAAATTCATTAAGAATTGACATGGTTACAGCAGTCTAAGTAGCTCTTTACCTCCTTGGCACATCAGAATAGCAGGTTATTTGCTATTTTCATAAGTTTTACTGTAGTTGTAACATGGTAACCAAGTTCCCAAAAGGCTTTAGTTTACCAATTAGGCCAAGATCAGCCATGGATCCAAGCTTTCGAGCTGTCCACGCCTCTGAGGCCTCAAAAGTTGGGTACCCTGGCTCTCTTTGATGTCTTTTGTCCCCCTTGCCTATTTTTCACATCAAAATAGTAATTTAAGCTTAAAGTGAGATATCCACAATGGGTGTACCAAAGGTCCATGTAAGAATACCATGAGATTAAGTTCTCAAAACATGCATAACACTATTCTTAGTGTATATGTAACATGTTATTTCTCAATTTCCCATTATTTTGGCGTGAAATTAAGAAAAACAAAACTTTTCACGGATCTTCTATGTGGTATTGATGTATTTTCCATTTTACCACATTAAAGAGTTAATTTGAGCTTATTCACTCTATGGAGCTACACTAGGTGAATTTCAGTGTAGAATCCAAATCTGGCCTTAAATCCATGGATTTACTTACTCAATAAAAAGTTATTCATCTTTTATGAAATCAAAAATGATGAATTTTGGATATATGCATGACTTATGAGCTATGCATGATTCAAAATTTCTGTTTAAGATAATTGTGGCCTATTTGGGTATGTGAGATATACCTCAAGGCTCACACTATTTTAAAGGAATAAAACAGCTTTTTATGACAAAAGAAGATTTTAAGAGCTTTAGAGGAAACTTGTGAATTTTAAAGGATATTTAGCACAACAATTTTTTAAGATAAAATAAATTATTGTTTATTACAAACATATAATCTGAATTTTATCATTTAAATTATTTATTTAAATTTAATAAAGAATTAAATGAATTAAGAATTTCTTGAAGAATATTATCTTATATTTAATAAAACTTTACCTGTTTACATGTCTAATTTAATTCAATGAATAATGATTATTGTTAAAAATTTTTGAGGAAAAGGCTTCTTTTATGCCTAAAAAGCACCTCAAATGATCAATAATGGTATAAAGGCTGTGATAAGATGAAAACTGAAACCAATAATTCAAAACGAGGTTATCAATCTAAGATAGCTTTTTTATCTCAATTCGAAGTTACCAGTGTTATTCTTGACTCCAAGTAGCTTTAATCCTCATTCAAGATTATTATTTTAGTTTTCAAAATAAAATTCATTAATTTATATCAAATATCATCACATGAGCACCTTGAAAATAAATGTTTAAGCAAAACATTTTAAATATGATTTTTTAATTAATTCTTGAAGGAATCTTGAATATTCTTCAAGAAAAATTAAAAAAGGTATTTTCAAGGCTAAATTTCCAACAACCCTAATAATAAGAAATACTTAAAATTTAAGTTATACACATGAAAAATTTAATTGTATTCTGTGTGAAATTTTCACATAAATTCATCAAGAATTGGATTTTCTCTGAATTTTTGAAGTTATTGCTATTTTTTCATGTGAAAAATATCAATACACACTAAACCTGAGCCTTTGATAAGTTTAAATGATTTAAAATTTAATTTTAAGCTAATTTAAGCTCAAAAAACCTTTTGAGTTCTTAAAACCTTGATTAAAAGCCTGAATATAGGAATTTACCCTTTGTCTGCTTGCAATTCCTGTCCCAAAGAAATATTAAACAGTTTAAACTTTAATTTTCATCAAAGGTCTAATCTTAAAGTTTAAATAAGGTTGAAAATTCTTCAATAAAGCAGGAAAACTAAATTTAGGTTCTTGAAGATCTCAAAGGCAGGGACCCTGGCTCTTTTGGCCTTTTTCCCTTTATCCCATCTTTTTGCATGAATTTTAGCCATTTATTTATTCAAAGCCATAAAATGGCATTAAAACAATTTAAATTGAGATCACACAGGATTTAGATTTTGTATGGAAAATCCTTAGCCAATTAAGTAAAGATACACAACACCTCAAATTTAATTGATTTTTTCTAAGTTTTCATAAAAATTATGCAACTTTGAAGTTAAGCTCAAACTTAACAATTAAAAAATTTTGATAAAAATAATTGAATTATATAATCATATGGCAAGATTCTTAAGCCTTCCCATAACACTAGAAATAGCCATTTTTGGTTTGACACCCTATGGGTCTACCATAGTTTATTTTTGGTGTAGAATGCAAAAGTGATGTAATATTTATAAGTTTGCTTATCAAAAAAAAAATTATGCTTTTTTTATTTTAAATTCATTTGACATGTCTGTTTATGATTAAATCAAATGTATAAATGCTGTTTGTGGCCTTATGGGTATGTCATACATACCTCACAGGCTCATATTTTGTGCTTGAATTACTTTGACTGACCTTATTAAAAAAATGAGTTGAAATTTTGTATAAATATAATTTAATTATTAAAGGAACTGTTTCACATTAAAATTTTGATAAAAGTAGAACTTAAAATTTTGACAAACCCTTCTTAATACTTTATGCTTCCATTTCTTAGTTAAATATATTAGTAGGAAGAAATAAAAAATGCCCTTATGAAAGGATCCTGTATAATACACTTTTGTATTATGAAAAAATGAAATCGATTATTTTAAATTTATGCCTGGTACAAGACTTCCCAATGTCCCATCAGGGAATTGATAGGTTACATAAGCTTTTGGTAAGATCATCTATGTTATTTTACTTATGGAATTCAAAATTTCTACTTATGAACATAATTAATTGGTTTCAGGAATATATTGAAAATAATTCACCCTTCAGTCACTTATTTTGGTACCAATATCCATGAACAAATATGCACTGTTTTTTGTTCAGAAAACAAGAGTACACATTTGGCTATGGATATTGGTACCAAAAATTGTCACCACAACACAAGTTTTTTCATGTTTTCTTTAAATCAATACCTTTCATTTAGAGAAAGAATATCGAAATTCCATAAGTGAAAACTCAATTTATTTACTCTTTCCTTAGAATTTTCCAAAATAACTATTTTGTCCATTTTCGCCCAATCGATGTTAAACAAAAAAAAACTATAAAGTTTTTTGGGATTTCTTTCAGATCTTAATAATTTTTGAAAAGAAAAAATGGAAGTTCAAGCCAAAAAGGCACATTTTCTTATGGGAATTTACCAAAAGCTTATGAAAATTTACCAAGCTCTTTTCTTCTTATAGTTTATCTGACTCTTCTTCCTTTCCTTTGCCACGGAATTACTCTTTTTGTTTTTATCTAGGCAAAAGTTTAGGCTACCTATTTTAACTGCTAAGAAAATAAAAATATCGCATTGATAGAAGTTCTGGGAGTCGAGTTTTCAGACCTTGTTGATCTTTCCCGAAATTTTCAGTAGCTCCTGGTGATTTATATTTCGAAGACTAACATCGATGTGAAAAAAACCTTAGTGGTCATCTTCAAAAGTAACGATGATTTAAGTTTCAAAGCATCTTGGTCGTGCAGCTCAGAAAAGAAGTCCTTCTTTGCAATAATAATGGGCATGACCCATAACCTGCAAAGTTAAGAATTAAATACAAAAGAAAAAGAATACCATGATAAAGATGATCTGGAATCTCCTAATAAGAGTAGTTTAAGCTTACTTGTAAAGTTAAGCATAGCACACAAAAGAAAAATACTGTCGCGACGAAGATGAGGAAAAAAGAGTGGCAAGATTAAGAAAATATGCTCTATGTATATCAGTGTCTCCCTCTTCTTCGTAACAATAATACAAAGTGACTTATTGACTTTACGAAGGATAAAGAATAAATACAAGACCGAGCAGAAGTATACAAGGATAAGGAATCTAATTGACAGATAATGAGGAATCTAGGGTTTTTCATCACGGGATTGAAATAGACCAATAATGAGCGCGCGAGACGAGATGGATTTATGATTGATGATGATCCTTCGGATCTCAAACCTATGTTGTGTCCTCCATCTTTGGTGCATTCAATCCAGGAAGGTGAAAAAAGTTAGGGCTGGTTCTCACATCACCTAAAGCTCCTGCAGATTCCTGGGCTGTAAGTAATGCTCTATCATTAATCAACAACTTGAATTCATTCCGTAGTCTGTTATTGTCATCCAATAATGAAGCGTAAACCTTTTTCAGATTTTTTTTCATCCAAGCTTCGGTTATCAACCAAGACACTGATTGGAAGTCAAATTTTGTTCGAATGCATTCAAATCCTAAGTACTCTCGAACTTTTGCTTCTTCTTCAGTGAAAGCCAATTTTATACCAGATTTTTGACCTTCACTTGAGAAAATTCTCTGCCAAAATTCTTTCAAAAAATCCAAAGCTTTTGTTTGCACACTTTGTAAAACACCCGGTTCGAACAGGTTTGGCTTATAGCAATCAGAAATCAGCCGGATATGAGCTAAAAGCTGCTTGTCCCAGATGATCATTGAAATAGGAAGCTTAGCTAAGAAATCTAAGTCCGTTTTATAAGTCGTCAAAGGACTTTTTCGCCGATCCGCGCACAACATATTGTAAAGTTCAAGGGACGGGAGTGTTGGATTTGGTTTATGCGTTGCCATTTCAAGATCACCTAAAAAACTTGTGGCTGCCTTGATTTCTCTGGTGCGATTGCCTGATTTTCCAGACGTTTTGATTCCTTTCGGCTTTAACAGATCTAAGTTCAGCTTTCTCCAGCGCTTATAGTGAGAAAGTGACTGAACAGTCTCCTGAAGAGTGACTACCGGCTGGCCCAAAATAGAGAAAAGTTTCTTGGCTTCAGTGATTTAGATGGAATAGAACTCCAGAGTAGGCAAACTGTCATAACTAACTAGTTCGGCTGTTTCGCTCATTAATTTAGGTTTTGTAGAGGATAAGTTCATGTCCTTTTTTCCCGCCGAACTCTCTGCGATCTGTGAAATAAAACTTGGAGCTTCTCCTGCCATCCGCCTTTCGGGGGAGTCTAGAATGGCGATTCTGTCTTGGAAAAATTTGTTCGATGGCTTCAAATTAATCAATTTTTGTGCACTGGGATATGATGGGGGGGCGGTTTGAGAGATGGGATATAATGCCTGGGGCGTTTGAGAGATGAGATTAGATGTTGGAACACTGCCATAACTCTGACTGGCTAAAGAAGGGAAATTTTGGTGATGACCGTAGCCCTGTGGCAGAAAATGATGCCTTTGTTTTGGATACGCATATATGTGCTGTCTTTCATAGTTTTCTTGAATTGATTGCCACGATTGAGCTGAATGAGCGGGGTTGTGTTCATGCAAGGTAAGCGGAAGGTAGACAGTTGAGTGAGTGGCTCCGACGGAAGGGCGATTAACCACTCCATCTAAAAAACTGTACTTTGGGTGACTTGCGGCTGCTTGGGCATGGTCGAAGGGTTTCTCAGTGTGTGCAAATGGAGTTTTCCAAGTTGTTGAGTCGTACAAATCACTGGCTTTCCTCTTTGAGCTAAGCATTGCTGTCAATTCCCCAGGCGGCTTAGGATTACCAAATGATCGCAGTAGACTAGAGAAACTATTGGGATGCAAAATCCTGGACTTTTGCATGTGGTGGTAATTTTGCAGCGTGGGTTTCTGCGCTGGGTGTGGAGATATATTTCCGTACGCCGTGACACATCCCACCTGACTGAGTTCGCCAGAGCGGGTTGAATCCACCAGTTTTTTTCCCTCTGAGGTCAGCGGAAAGTATGCCGGCGGCGGTTGGAGAACCGAGGCTAGAGGCTGGTTGGCCGAGTTCGGGAGAAGACTGTCGCTAGCGTCTAGGTTGATAGGCAGGCCTCGAGCGAAGGTGGGTTGAGTTTGAGGAAGCCATGGTTCTATCCCAAAACTCAAACCATCTGGACCAAAGTCAAAGGGTATGGCTAGAATCGAGACGATATAATTCAAGAGCAATAATAAATGGGTGACCTCAACGTTGGCCATGGCAAAGCAATCTGTTGGTGGGCCGACTGAGCGTGAAGCAAGAAGGGAAAGCCAAATCTATTATCTCAACTGAGGAGACTTAATCTTCCAAAATCAACCAGAGAAGCTGGGGAATCCAGCTCAGGTCGAGGGGCAACGCTCCAGCAACTTATGACCATGTGGCAAACGGTTGATGATAACAGATCCTGGTGAGACTGTCTCCAACGTGTCATTCTCATAACGGGTACCTTTCAAATTGATGCTCTTACGTTTGGGCTCAAGGTGCCAGCGATGGTTTGGCACTAGGTCTTCTTTGAAACAGTCATGTGCAGCGGTTTCCTTCCGACTTCCTCCAAAATCCATGCATATCTCGATTAAGCTTATAACTTATCAGCAAACGCCAAGACGCGTTTCCTGTTGAATCATCCTCGCCATTTTCGTTCCATGCTCCAGTGGTGGAAGTTGATGTAATGGGCCAATGAGCTTCCTACTTACAGAGAAATGCCGCTGAGGCTGCTTGGCCTTGGGTTTTCTTTTGCTAAGCCAACGCTTCGGTATCAAGCCTAACCCACGAGTTCTACGGACGTCAATCAGATCTTTATTCTTCTAGCTTCAGTTAAGTTGGAGAATTTCTCAAATAATCGACCTGCAGGGGATTGCATTAGATATCCCTGCCTCAGCCAAATCGCTAACGGAACTCCCAACGCATTCTGCTAGTGTTCGACATGCACTCAGTGGCATCAATGAATGGGGCAGCAGGATTTTTGATGATTTCACAAGTGTCGCATTTCAAACCTGGTTAATAGGCACGTTATGCTCTTCACCCTTGTAGCCCTATCCCGTTGTATTTAAAGTGGCTGACCCCACTGTCTTGTTTATTTCCCATCAGGCATGCCAATGGCTAGAGACAAGAGCGTCATGCCTTTTTTAATATATTTCCAGCACAAGAACATCATATCTTCACAAGCATTATAAAATTTAAAAAAACAAGCATGTAAAAAATTCATATTAAATAGTTATATATTCCAGAGAATCCAAAAAGATACCACTCATAACTGTTTGCGGTGTGAGAGATTATCAGGTTTGGTGGTATGGGTTCATTCTGCTTGTAATTGTTGACTTCATCCATAATCAGAAGTCAAATAATGAGTCTATAGCTTTGCCTGCTTTAGGAGGTAATTCCAGATTGTTTGATATGCGAGCTCCCTCTTCAACCAATTTTAACTTGATTGGTGAGGAAAATTAATCATAAGCTTCCATTTGATCGAATTCAGGCATCCTATCCTCATACTCAAAGGTCCTTACCTTACCTTGATACATGTTTTGGTTTTCTTGAAACAATGGAAATTCTATCTGGTTCATCATCTTAAGAGTCAAAGGCTTCATTTGATTACTGGACTTTGTTCTGATTGATTACCTTTTAGAGAATGGTCCCTCAAATAGATGCTTATGATAGTATATATCTCAGAAGGTCATTGTAATTTTTTTAAGCAAAGGATTTGCTTGTAACTGGGAAGAGATCGCCAATATTTCACGGTTTGCTTAAAAATCAAAATCATTAGTCATTTTGAGAATTAAGACTTATCAAAACACTGCATCTAGGAAAATATTTCAAATGTGTATTTCTGATGCTTGCAATGAGTAATCTGGTTATTGATGAATTGGAAAATTTCTGCTGAGTGATTCTATCTATGCGCAAGGGGATAGCAATAATATTAATCTCCTTCCAAAAACGCTATTTTAAGAAAGAAAATTTGCAATAGAAAGGAAATAAGAAGGACGTTATCAAGAAGAATTCAATTTTGCGTTTTTCGTCCATTTTTTGAAGAACTTGTGTGCAGTGATTCTTAAATAGGTTGTATTTTGCAGAGAAACCAGCTCTTCTATCTGTTCATAAATTCTAAAGTTAATTATTTTGATTCCTTGATTTAAGAATCCTACCAATAGAGAATTTTATGATAATGAATTAAACCTGATTAAAAGTCGCACAATGACAATTCTCAACTAAAAGACATGCCTATTTCAAAATCATTTGTACACCCATACTTGTATTATTTGAAGCTTATTTGTGAGAATCATTAAAGCCAATTCAATTTTGTTGAATACCCACTTAGGCTTCACGAATGGTGTAACAGCCTAATTCATCATATGTGAAGATAAAATAGTCAGTTGTATTTTTCTTCTTTCAGTAAATATGTTTTTAACCAAAAGATTGATTATTTCAAGAATTTTCAAGGTTTTATATAAGGTTAAACAGTTTAAAGTGACTTGGATATGAAAAATCTCATTGTGTAAGGTGTGGATATGAAACTTTGATTAAAAATCAAGTACTTTTCCTGTCCTCAAAATTTGTATAAGGTAAAAATCAATTAAAAATAGTATGAAATATTATTTTTAAGAGAAAACACGCCAATTTTATTGTTTATAACTTTATTAGTATAAAACAATAATATTATAAAATTTTATTGTTTTACCAACAATAAAAATTTATCCAAAAAATACTCTACAAGAGATATTTTAAGGCTACAAAAGAAATTTCTTCAAGAGCAATTTCAATTGGAATTAATTGAGCAAAGAACTGCAAGCAATTAATTAAAGAACAAAGTCTTTTAAAAAGAGTATTAAAGAGAAAACACGCCCAAAAGTGACCAGAGTGAATTTGGAAACAAAGTGACAAAGTTTACAGTGATGAAAGATGCTTTAATTCACTTTTGGGGTGGTTCAGGGGTAAAAATGATTATAAGAGTTACAAACAATGATTATAATGATTTTTTCACGTGGTTAAAAGGATTAAAAATGATTTAAAAGTGGTGGTTGGAATCTTTGATTGATTGGTTCAACGGTTTTAAACTAATTAATAAAAGGAAAAGATTCTAACATGAAGAGAAAAGTGGGGCAAAGAAGACATTCTTTTATAGCCATCAATTCTCTTACTCCAAAAGTAAAATTTACTCTTGTCAGTCGTGAAAAACAGTCTGACAACAGAAAATCCAATTATGGCATCATTGAACCCTGGTTTAGACCAAAAAGGGCTGGTTTAAGCCTATTTTAGCCATTTTAGACCCTTAAATCAGCCATTACTATAGCAATACCAGGCCTAGAGCCTTCAAAACACGTCAGAATGTGTGTCAGAGGCGTAGAAACCAGTTAAAACTGTTTTTATTATGATTGTTTTATCTTAAGGGTAGTTTTACCCTCTTGGCAACAGGCAAAACTACCCCAGTTGGTATCAAAACCTCATCATCAATTGAGTCCACAGACCCTGTAACTCAATTCCAGGCCAAAAGTGATGAACTTTTGCGTGAATTTTGACATCCCACGCCTGTCAGCAAGGATTTTGGGGGTCTAGCTCCCCCTTAGAGCTGGAGTTCCTTTTCCCCCCCAAATTTAATCTTTCCAATTTATTTTTCCTTTAATTCCTCATCATGTATTATACTTATAATTTACATATGTAATTCAATTCAATTGTACAGTACAATACAGTAATAATTGACACCTCATATGTAAATCAAAGTTCACTTATGTAATACACGCGCACATTTTGACATTTCAATTGAATTCAATTGAAAATACTTCAATTCCTCATAACTTCTAAACTAAACACAACACCTCAATTTTAACACAAAAATTGATGGTTAACACCACATGTGGTGTGAATTAAATTAAGGTTTTGAGGATTTTCAACTTTTGTATTGAAAATACTAAAAACTTAATTTAAGCTTATTTAGAGTTGAGTTACAAGAATTTCACTCAGAGGTGACCCCACCTGATTTTTTATGAGGAATCCAATGGTGACATAAATTTTATATGTTTATTTATTGGATAAAAAGTTATAATAAATTTTATTTAACTTTTTTCCAAATTTATTTATTTTTTCACAATTTTGTTAAAGTTTCATTTTTACTTAATTTTTTCAAGTATAAATGTAATTTTATATTTACAAAATTTAATGTATTTTTTATTTTTAAATTATAATTAATTTTTTTATTTTTAATATAATTTTATATTTATATTTTGATTTTTATTTTAATAATATAAATAAATTTATTTTATTCATATTAATATGTTATTTTTTATATTTGTGGTCTTTTGGGTATATGAAATTACTTCTAAGGCTCACATTCCCTCCCCCTAAAAAAGAATATTACTTTGTAATATTGGTGTTTCTAGTGTGTCTGAATCTCCTCAGGAGTTTGGTAGCTTCTGGTATATCTTTTTCTTCTAACCATTCATCTTCACAAGTTGGGTCACTGTACCTAACAAGGTATTCCCTTACTTTCTTGGTTCTTAATTTCCTTTCTTTAAGAACTTTGGTTATTTTCTTAGTACCAGATGTCTCAATAGGAGGTATAACTTGGGGAACCTTATTCCTCAAGGGAAATTTCTCAGCATCACTAGATTTATATGGTTTTATCAAGCTCACTGGAAATGTAGGGTGCTTATTGCTAAGTTCTTCAGATAACTCTACTTCAACAGCATTTTCTCCATGGAGGGCCTTAATCACAAAAGGTCCTGCAAAGGAGTCTTTCAACTTTTTACATCCTTTGATGTTATTGAAGTTAGTGGTGGATACAAGAACTAGGTCCCCCACTTTGAAATCTGGAGTTGCATGAGATTTATCCCATTTGTCTTTAGCATATGCAAAAGAGTCCTCCATGCACCTTACTGCATGCTTTCTAGCTTTGTCTAGCATTCCTTTGAAGCTAGCAGCTGTGGGATGTATTTCAATTAAGTCTTTCCTCAAGGAGTCTTGGGGTAACTTGGGGTTCCATCCTTTTTCTAGAACAGCAGGAGTCTGATTGGTACTAGCATGGATTGATGTTTTATATGCTAATTCCAGTGCTGGTAACAGAGTACACCAATCATGGGTAAATCCATCACAATCTTTGAATTCAAGGCCATATGCACAAAATCTTCTCACCATGTCCTCTAAGGTTTGGATCATTCTTTCAGCCAGGCCATCAGTTTGTGGGTGGTAGGCTGTAGAGAAAGACAGTTTAGTGCCAAATAATTGGTGAAGATTTGTCCATAGTGCTGAAGTGAATTTGGGATCTCTATCACTGATGATATTTGTAAATATCCCAGTCCATGACACTACTCTATTCCATATCAGAAGAGCTGTATCCATGGCTGTATCATCTTTGTGACATGGTAAAAAGATTGGAGTTTTACTGAATCTGTCCACAATTACTAGGCAAGCATTATAGCTCCTGTCACCTCCTGGTGGTGGGCCAGTTACCCAATCCATATGGATAATTTCCCAAGGTCTGTTTGGTTCTTGGATTTTCATCATATTTCCAAGTCTTTTGCCAGTGGATTTATTTGCCTTTTGGCATCTGTCACAGGTTTTGCAATATTCTGCAACATCTTTTTGCCACATTGGCCACCATATGCAGGTCTTCACTTTCTCTCTTGTTCTGTCTTCAGAAAGATGTCCTGAAAAGGGACTATCATGGCATTCTTTCAGTACAAGATTGATTAATGACCTGTCTACAACTGTCATGACACATGTGTGCTTGGTTCTGTGGTAAATTATACCATCCAGTAGGTGAAATCTTCCTTCATTATAAGATTTTTTCCATACTTCATCCAAGGCATGTATTAGAGAGTTGTCTTTGCAGTCTTTGTTAATTAATTGGCATAAGATGCTACAATTCTTATCTTGAGTGTAACTATTTCTGACTTCTTCAAAGAAGGTGGTGTTCAAGTCTGTAACACTTATTCCTTCTATTGGAATTTGTGGTGAAGCTTCTTCTGGAACATAAGCAGGATTATCAATGTTATTTGGTAATGGCCATCTGCTTAGTCCATCTGCATTCTTATGAATATTCCCATCCTTATGAACAATAGTCATATTGCCTCTGTATTCTTGTATGGCTATTTGCCACCTGAGCATGTGTCTGTTAGGTGTTTTCATGTTCAAAAGTGATTTCACAGCTGTACAATCTGTTATTACTTCAAAAACACATCCCTCTAAGAAATAGTTCAATTTCTCCAAGGCCCAGACAAGGCATAGACATTCCATTTGACTTGCTTCATATTTGGCTTCAGTTGGTTTGATTTGCCTGGATATGAAACATATTGGTCCTTCTACAGGTTTGTCATTTATGATCTGAACTTGGTGAAGTGCAGCACCTAGTCCATCCCCTGATGCATCATTATACAGTTTGAAAGGTAATTTAAAGTCTGGCATCAGTAAGAGTGGAGCAGTGGTCAATGCTTCTCTTAGAGATTCAAAAGCTTTGACTCTGTCAACAGTCATCTCAAATACTGTGTCTTTGTCACACAACTTATAAAGTGGTCTTGCTATGGATGCAAAGTCTTTAATGTGTTGCCTGTAATATCCTGCAAAACCCAAGAATGACTGAATTTCCTTCTTATTCTGAGGCATGGGTTTTAACAATACTGCTGCAACTTTGTTTTTATCAATTCCAAGGGACAAACCAGATACAACATGTCCTAGTGCCTTAAGTTCTTTAAATCCAAAATGACATTTCTTCAAGGAGATTTTCATGTTTACTGATTGGATTTTTGTCAAAACTCTTGATAATCTGTACATGTGCTCCTCCCAAGTCTTTGAACAGATAATAATGTCATCAATGTAAATGATTAACCATCCCTCTGAGAGTTCTTCAGGGAAGATTTCATTCATCATTCTTTGGAAGTGTGAAGGTGCATTTTTGATACCAAAGGGCATCCTTAAGTATTCATACACTCCACAATGAACAATAATTCTCAAGTATTTTCTTGCTCTTGGTGTTACCACATTTTGATGGAATCCTTTAAGGGCATCCATAGTGGTTATATACACTGCTTGAGATATTTGAGTAAGGGCAATTTGGATTTTTGGTATTGGGTATCTGTCTGGAACAGTGTAAGTGTTCAGAGCTCTAAAGTCCCCAACCATTCTGGATTTTCCATTATGCCACGCCACTATGACTGGTGTAGTTATTTCTACTTCCTCATTGTGGCCTACTTTTCTTATTACACCAAGGTCTAGAGGTTCTTTGATATGAATTTCTAGAGCTTCTCTTGATTTTGGACTTGCTGGATAAGCAGGTTTTCTTAAGAGTGGTGGATAAGGTCTCTCAATGTTAAGAATGATGTCAACTTCATGACCAATAATTGCTCCCAGAGGTTCTTTGTCTGTAGCAAATGCTCCTTTGTGGTCATACAAAAGGGAAGAAAGTTCATTTTCTTGTTTATTAGTCAGATGAAGGCTTATCTCAGCCTCATTTAACTGTTCAGACTTGAATTTTTCTAACTCTAAGTTGACTGGTGATACTTTGTTTACTGTAATTTGTCTTTTAAATGGTAAAAAGGCAAATTTCTGGCGCTTATTGTCCCCAATTGTAAAGTATCTGTCTTTGTTATTATGTAAATCTATCCCATACATGATCAAATAGTCATTTCCCAATATAAAATGGGTACTAGAGCAATTTTCCATAACAACAAATTCAACTGTGATCCTTAAATTCCCATTTATGTGTGGGAATATGATATTGGTCTCAAAGATTCCCAATGCTTTCATTGGGTTACTTGCACTGTTGAATTTTATACCATCAATTGGTAACAATTGGTCTTCAAAATTTGGCACACAGGTCTTAAGAAAGGATTTTCCAACACAAGAGCGGAAGGCTCCTGGGTCAAGCAAAAGTTTGGTGGGCTTGTTGTCAATTACCACTTCTGTTATACAGGAGTTACCAGCTGTATAACCTTTTCCTCTGTTTGGTTTTGTCTTCATAAGTTGTGCATCTTGAACTTTTGATAAATCAACTTGACCATTGCTCAATTGTGGTAAGTGGGAATAAGATTCCATGATGTCAAAAGTGGCATTGATATTTTCTATATCTTTTGAAGATTCAGAAAATATGGATGACTTATCATCTGAATTGTCTTCAATTATGTCTTATTTTTCAACATCTGGCTCCTTTTCAATGTCAATTTCATTGATTTTCCCCCTCTTTGGACATGTATTGGCTAAATTGGTGGTGCTTTGGCAAATATGGCATTTTATGACTGTATCTGCAGATTTATATTTAATATTACCAGAATTTTCTTTGGGGTTTTTGTCCACAGAATCTTTCCAAGGTGTATTAAACCTTGTTTTGAGATTCACCCTACTAGAACCAATTTTGGTTCTGGTGGTTACTTCTTCTAGTATATTGATAATATCTTCTTCTGAAGATTGTTCAGTAGTCCTGCTTTTGACAGCATGCTATAAGTCACCTCCACATTGTCTCAGAATTTTTCTATGGATCATAAACTCTGACATGTCAGGATATAATGCTGTTAATCTGTCCTTTTGTTGGCAAAACCATGGTAAAGCTCTGTCTTTATCAGCATTAAATTTGGCAGATTCAAAGGCTGTTTCAACTTTAAACCTCCAAGCATCATTTGCCCATTTGTTGATGATTTGGCTTTTCCACCAAGTCCAACTCTGGTGTCCATGTGCTTGTCTTATTTTGATGTACCATCTGTGAGCTGATCTGGTAAACAAGGTGTTAAACCTGGCTGTTACCAATCTGTCTGGTAATTCAAAATCCTCTTTGATCATGTCAATACCTCTAATGAATTCCATATGGTCATACTCTCCTTCACCACTGAAATGAGGCCATTCTTCAAGTTTTGGAACTTCTTTCAAGAGTGCTTGGCCCATTGATGGTTCCAAGTTATGAAAAGAAGTGGATAATTCATTTTTTAATTGTGAATTATCAGGATCCAATACTTGTGGATTTGGAATTCTTGTGCCCTCATTTTGATTTAGAGGTGTAGACATTCTTGGTAAGGTGTTCAGTATTTGTTCAATGTCATTCATTTTACTGTTGCTACACCTTTGGGAATTTCTGTATTCATGTTGGAAGCTTTGTATTAAATTTATTACTTCAATTTTATACATGTCTTCGTTATGTGTCAGTTCTTGCCATAACTCTGTCTGTCTTGTATTATCAGCAGTGACTTGATTCAATTTCATTGATAATTTTGATACTTCTTCTTGTGAAGCATCAAAACACTTTTTCAAGGCAATGGTATATGTCTTTACTTCAGTAAATGAATTTGAAATGTCATCAAGGACTTTCTTGTTATCTGTTTTGATAATATTTATGGCTTGTTTAATTCTTGTTTCAATTATGTCATCAATATTGAATTTAGAATATTTATCTGTTAATTCTTTAATAATGGCATATTGTTCATTTATTTTATTGTTAGAAGAATTATCATTATTGGAATTTTTAATTGTTCTTAAAACTTTTTCAAAACACGTAAGTGTTTCATTAATTTGGCACAGACTCAGGTTGTTTGTTTTAATGTTGTTACAAATGGTTTCATTTTTATCAGAAAGATGTTTTTTCACGTCATTTATAGCATTATACAACTCTGGGATGGAATCAAATATGTCAGAAATCATTTCTGGAACCTTAATCTGGCTTCCTCCTTCTTCTGTAATTCCATCATGGTTCTGGCCATCTGAAATACATTTTCCATGGCATCCTGTTGAATCTTTGGGATTCTGTAGCCCTGGCTGTAAGGTTTTGGGGCTGGTGCCTTCCCTTTGCCCTTGTTTGGAGTTTGTGGCTGCTTTTTCACGTTGGAATTGCTGCTGCTGGCCACAGGGGCTGTTTTTGGCACTGGTTTGGGTGGTGGAGGGTTGTTTTTCCTCCATTCCAGTGTCAAAAGCATCATGTTTTTCTTCTCCATCAATGGATGCCATCCATTGAGCAATTTGCAAGTGTTGGGATGGCCCAAGAATTTTCTTACTGTCAGGTAAGAATTCATGCAATTCTTCCACAGGTCTGCAAGGATCTGGTACTCCTTGAATTGAAGTGCATTGTTGTATGCACTGTGGCTGGCTTTGTATATGTCCACAGAGGCTTGTTGTGGCGGTGTCAGCTCTTTTTGAAGGTAAAATAGTATTATCAGCTTCAGAATGACCCAATTTAGTTGTTTGGAAGTCATCAACTGACCCTTTTCCTTCTGTACCTGGTTGGCTTCTGCCATAATCACGTCTATTACCTTTTTGGGAGCTGCTTGAGGGGTTGTAGCTGGCTCCTGACCTGGTTGAAGGCATAATTATGGTTAAAAAAGGCTTAAAATAGTATTTTTACGTCAAAAACTTACTATTGGCCAAATTTTTAGCTTTCTGAAGGGTATTACTTATGTCCAAGTTAATCAATTCAGAAGATATTGGTTCAGGCTGGTTATTTTGAGTCACAATAACAGTACTATTATGATCAGAATTAACAGTACTGGCAGGGATAATGCTGGTTACTGTTGAGGCTGTTTCAATGTTTTCTTGTCTTACCACGTTTTCAGACACTAAAATTAATGAAAAAGCCAATTAATTAAGTAAAAAAAAGGTTATTTCAAAAAGAAATAAAAATATAAGCCTCACTTATAATATGAAAAAAAGTTATTTTTTTTTATGGATTTTTTGAATTATAAGTATTTTTTATATGTTTTTAAATTTTTCAATATAAGAAAAAAGATTTGAAAAGAGTAAAAATATGTCACAGGTAAAATATCACGGCTGGGCCCCCAAATGTAAGGTGTGGATATGAAACTTTGATTAAAAATCAAGTACTTTTCCTGTCCTCAAAATTTGTATAAGGTAAAAATCAATTAAAAATAGTATGAAATATTATTTTTAAGAGAAAACACGCCAATTTTATTGTTTATAACTTTATTAGTATAAAACAATAATATTATAAAATTTTATTGTTTTACCAACAATAAAAATTTATCCAAAAAATACTCTACAAGAGATATTTTAAGGCTACAAAAGAAATTTCTTCAAGAGCAATTTCAATTGGAATTAATTGAGCAAAGAACTGCAAGCAATTAATTAAAGAACAAAGTCTTTTAAGAAGAGTATTAAAGAGAAAACACGCCCAAAAGTGACCAGAGTGAATTTGGAAA
Organism: Austropuccinia psidii; assembly: GCA_023105745.1. Taxonomy (NCBI): domain Eukaryota; kingdom Fungi; phylum Basidiomycota; class Pucciniomycetes; order Pucciniales; family Sphaerophragmiaceae; genus Austropuccinia; species Austropuccinia psidii. Next base: position 28,640,723 of record JALGQZ010000003.1, read on the forward strand.
CAAAGTGACAAAGTTTACAGTGATGAAAGATGCTTTAATTCACTTTTGGGGTGGTTCAGGGGTAAAAATGATTATAAGAGTTACAAACAATGATTATAATGATTTTTTCACGTGGTTAAAGGATTAAAAATGATTTAAAAGTGGTGGTTGGAATCTTTGATTGATTGGTTTAACGGTTTTAAACTAATTAATAAAAGGAAAAGATTCTAACATGAAGAGAAAAGTGGGGCAAAGAAGACATTCTTTTATAGCCATCAATTCTCTTACTCCAAAAGTAAAATTTACTCTTGTCAGTCGTGAAAAACAGTCTGTCAACAGAAAAGCCAATTATGGCATCATTGAACCCTGGTTTAGACCAAAAAGGGCTGGTTTAAGCCATTTTTAGCCATTTTTAGCCATTTTAGACCCTTAAATCAGCCATTACTATAGCAATACCAGGCCTAGAGCCTTCAAAACACGTCAGAATGTGTGTCAGAGGCGTAGAAACCAGTTAAAACTGTTTTTATTATGATTGTTTTATCTTAAGGGTAGTTTAACCCTCTTGGCAACAGCTAAAACTACCCCAGTTGGTATCAAAACCTCATCATCAATTGAGTCCACAGACCCTGTAACTCAATTCCAGGCCAAAAGTGATGAACTTTTGCGTGAATTTTGACATCCCACGCCTGTCAGCAAGGATTTTGGGGGTCTAGCTCCCCCTTAGAGCTGGAGTTCCTTTTCCCCCCCAAATTTAATCTTTCCAATTTATTTTTCCTTTAATTCCTCATCATGTATTATACTTATAATTTACATATGTAATTCAATTCAATTGTACAGTACAATACAGTAATAATTGACACCTCATATGTAAATCAAAGTTCACTTATGTAATACACGCGCACATTTTGACATTTCAATTGAATTCAATTGAAAATACTTCAATTCCTCATAACTTCTAAACTAAACACAACACCTCAATTTTAACACAAAAATTGATGGTTAACACCACATGTGGTGTGAATTAAATTAAGGTTTTGAGGATTTTCAACTTTTGTATTGAAAATACTAAAAACTTAATTTAAGCTTATTTAGAGTTGAGTTACAAGAATTTCACTCAGAGGTGACCCCACCTGATTTTTTATGAGGAATCCAATGGTGACATAAATTTTATATGTTTATTTATTGGATAAAAAGTTATAATAAATTTTATTTAACTTTTTTCCAAATTTATTTATTTTTTCACAATTTTGTTAAAGTTTCATTTTTACTTAATTTTTTCAAGTATAAATGTAATTTTATATTTACAAAATTTAATGTATTTTTTATTTTTAAATTATAATTAATTTTTTATTTTTAATATAATTTTATATTTATATTTTGATTTTTATTTTAATAATATAAATAAATTTATTTTATTCATATTAATATGTTATTTTTTATATTTGTGGTCTTTGGGGTATATGAAATTACCTCTAAGGCTCACACATTGATTGTCCTAAAATAGTAATAATTTTGATCAAATTACTTAAAAGATAAAAATTAATTATGAGGAAAGACAAAATCTGGAAACAAAATCAAGGATAACAGCCTGTGACTCAAAATAGAGCACCAGTATGACATCCACATACAATAAAGAATTGAATGGAAAATAATGGAAAAATACAGTTAAGTACTATTCTTACACAGATTGGATAAGAATTAGCAAAGATATAATCACTTTCAGCTTAGATGAATACCAAATAAGCATAAAAATATATTCACCTCTCATTTAGCTTTGGAATACTAAATACAAACCCCAGTAAATTGGTACTATTTTTTAATATCAAATTGAGAGCTATCTGATTATGTAATACATTTTCCCATAACGCCCCTATCTCAAGAAATATGATATACATACCTTGAGCCCAAAAAACACCCCTTCAAATTCTAAGACACCAGGGCGAATCTCGCGTCAATCATCGGCGATTGACTTCACTTTGCACCGCGGTCAGTATAAAATCTTGCTTCAGTCGCGTTAGTGTCACTTTATAGTCACCGGATTTAGTGGGTCACGTCACATCAACGTCAAGACAACGTCAATCGTCACATGTGTCACATGAGAATGTCACTCAAAGCCCAAACCCATTTCAACACTATGCGCAACGTTCGTGTAATTTCACCTCATTGGCTTCCGCCTCCCCAACGCTTAGCATGCTTACGCACCCGCACCGCCCTCCATCCGGATGAGACTCCGACACTGCCCGCCCCTCTCCGTCCTCACCACTCCTTACGCTTTCACACCCCCGCCCCTACCATCCTTACGCTTGTGTAGTACCCTCCCGACATGCCTCTGACAACGCTTACCATCCTTACGCTCATGTAGTGCCCTCCCGACATGCCTCCGACACCACTTATGACCCTTACGCTTGTGTAGTGCCCTCCCGACATGCCTCCGACACAGCTTACCATCCTTACGCTTGTGTAGTGCCCTCCCGACATGCCTCCGACAACGCTTACCATCCTTACGCTCATGTAGTGCCCTCCCGACATGCCCCCGACAACGCTTACCCTCCCTCCCGACATTATCCCGACACTGCTTACCATCCTTACGCTCATGTAGTGCCCTCCCGACATGCCTCCGACAACAGTTACCCTCCCTCCCAACACTGCTTACCATCCTTACGCTCATGTAGTGCCCTCCCGACATGCCTCCGACAACAGTTACCCTCCCTCCCGACATGCCCCCGACAACAGTTACCCTCCCTCCCGACATTCTCCCGACACTGCTTACCATCCTTACGCTCATGTAGTGCCCTCCCGACATGCCTCTGACAACGCTTACCCTCCTCACGCTTCCGTATTACATCCATAGTGTACAGTACGGTGGCTTGTTGGCATACACAATGAACGCAATTGCCGAAATATGCTGAGTGGCCTTCTCTGCCAACAGGACCTAAGGGGATATTGGTCAGTATACTCACCATGTTGTGGTTAGGGTTTAAATCATGAGACTCACAAATTAAAACCTAATAAGTGGACTATTTAAGACAAGAATTGTGTCTCCTGTTTCGCCGACAAAACCATTTTATTTCATATCAATCAAATGAACACTTTGCTTAGTCCTTACCTCATGAGCGTTGAATAGTTCAAAAGTTGACTTTAGTAGGTTTCTCACTAGTCAACTTTATTCAATGTCTCACAGGGAAGTGATTTCATTTGCATGATATGAAATAATTTGCAAAACATCGCCTCCTTCAATTTCCCGACAAATCGCATTTTGCAAATGCGATTATTTTACTTGCACCTTTTTTCTTGAATTTGGATCTTTTTATTCAAAAATTTTCAAACAAGTTATCAATCAACTCGTCACCATCTATTTGCTTAATAAACTACCTCCGCTATGGCCCGAACCCCGGGAAATTCAACTGAATTCAATGAACGACCAACTTCAGCCCCAGAGAGTGGAAGTGAAATCTCTGATATCGCCAGTAGTCGTGAATTAGGCATTGAAGTAGAGAGCCAGTCACATGAAGATAATCAAGATCCACCAGTTCTTCCGGAATGTGAGTATGCATCCATCTTGAATATTTCAAATCTCTCAAAACCTGATATTGTGTCATAGCCTTTATTTCAGGGCAGCCTCCAAGCTCTCAGAAACCGAATTTTAAAAGTTATGAGAAGGAAAAGACTGTTGAACCTTGTGCACCAACAGAAGATGATGGGCAAGATGATGTAATTTTCAGTGGGGAGGTGGAAATTATATCCAAGGAACAATTCGTCTCCAACATTGCTCAAACAATCCCAAGGCTCGAAAAAATCCAAAATGATAGTAAAATTCCTGATTATGTGCGTCAAAGGATTGCTGAAGCCATGAGCCTGCTCAAAATGGATTTGAACCGTAAGTCCATTACTAATTCAAAACAAAATTGATATCAATAGCTGCTTACAATATATGGGCAGGTGTGGAGGTGGGAGAATCTCTACCTGAAGGATCTCGAGTCGTAATTGGATTTCCAGGCAAAGGATTAGGAAAAAGACCAAATATACATGCGACCAAAAAAACAAACAAAAAACACCATACCTTTGAAGCCGCAAATGATTCTTGCAATCAAGGTCATGAAATTATCAATGTTGAAGGGGACCATATTGATAATCAACCTCCGCATACTGAACCCCCCCAATACTCAATGAAACAATCCATAATGAAGCTCCACATACTGAAAGCCCCCCGATACCCAATGAAACAATGCATGATGCAACCCCTCCCGCCTCTCCTTGGAATATTCAAGCCTTTCAAGAAAGGGAAACAATTAAACATGATACAATGGGACGAGATATGACTGATATAATTCCCGACACTGAGCCTGAAGTGTCATCCGCTGCGAATTTTCAAGGAATATTTTTATCCCGCATGGAAGAGTTTGCAGGCATTTTGAATTATCATTCCAATATTTCTCAACAATCATGGAAAAGGGGGCTTGATAATATCAATAGGATTTACAAAAATAGATGGGACAATTTACCAACAAAGGATGCTCATACATTCCTTCCTGTTGGTATTAAGGTGATCAGTAACCGAGAGCTTAAAATGTCGGCCTGGCTGGAGGACCTTGAGATGGCAGGTGAGTTTTATCTTTGTGCATGATACATGATTATTGGCTGTTGACTGGTGATACAAATTGCAATATACAGGGTTAGATTTTTTTAAGCCAACCAAAACAGAAGCGTTTTTTGATCACAACATTTGGAATCTCAAATTGATGAAGGAATCAGCTAAACCTCCAGATAATCTCCCAAAATCTGAACACTCCTTCTTCAAAATGGTTCAGAGCCTTCTTTACCCCGCCAATCCAGTTAAACATTTTTGGGCAAATGTTATGTTTGAATCCATTAGTTTAGTCTCATACAATGTGATTGCACCCAAACCATATGTTGCACCAACATCAAATTCGACCGATCCTCTTGGACTCGAACGGGGAGCAGTTGAATACCTTGCCTCCTGCTTGAGTAAATCGAAGCAACGTGCAACCCAGCTCAGCATTGAAGGTGGCGGGGCTGACAATGAGATATCCACAAAGCCGCACAAGAACCTGGAGGATCTAATGGATACAGTTATCCATTTGATGATTGCGTACAACATGGTACGTGCAAATACAAAGGTCGAAGTTAATGGCATCAAAGGCAAACTCACAAACTCAAAAAAAATGAGGCCATCAAAGATCTTTTGACGTGTCACAAGAATCTCGGAATAAATCGAATTTGCTATGGTATATTAGCGGCATTCTGTGCGGCGGGGGTTCGTGGTTTGATGGTATGCTCAGATGACTTGAGAACAAGCTCAGTTAAAGGGGCTTTATCACTAATTGACATTTCCGCAAAACTTTCAGAGGGTAAAAATCTAGTGGAGCCAGTGTGGCTACGTACTAATAAGTATATATGTGATTTACTGAATAAAAGTTTCTTCTCATCAGAGTCTTTTAACCCCGCTGTACCTCTTAGATTTGAATTTGCACGATGCTTAGTATTAGACTTTGATGATGCCTGGGTGGCGAAACGCGGGCTTGGTTCAAGTGATGAGGTCACCTTGACGGTACCCAGGTCAGCTAAACTCACAACCAGGATTGACCCGTTTTAGATTAGCTTTGTACTAGATAGATTGTAATTGAATTTTGCAAAGTTATTTATGAATTTAATAATCATGACTTCCTATCCTACTACTGCCCGGATGCCACAGTCTGAGTACCAATAGTAATTGTACAGCGGCATGCCTCCGTACATCATTGCAAAGACTCCAACAAGACGCAATCTGAGTCAGACGATGTGCCCACGAGTAGCACACGCGGGTGCATTGCGGGAAGTCGCGTTTATCACTTCCCGCCAGCCCATAATAGGCCAAATGTTCCTGTGTCTTTCAAGAGGACTAGGATAGCTAGGGATCCGCAGCAGGATGCATATTGCATTTGCGTGTGCTTGCAATATTCCAAATGGTTGGATTGGAAAGTGATTGCATGGGAACATCAATGTGTAAAATTGAATAATGCACTATCCACTGCAATTTTCAGGTTCAGGTATTTGAGATCGTGAATTTGCCAAGGTCAGGCGTGAGCTTTCTTTTTAGCCGCAATCAAAAAAGATTCATCTACCGCAATCCAATTTAGGTGATATTAAGAAATCAGTAATCATTCGGTTTCATTTCATTTTCTGCTGAAAGCATGCCATTCACGAAAAAAGGAAAAGAGCGTAAAAGGGAACTTGCGAGAAAGCGTCGGGCTGAGGAAGGAAAGTGTGAGTTACTCGCTTAATCTCAGTGTATATATATAGATATATATATATGCTTCCACATTTATGTGGCACCCTCATTGGGCCCCACTGAAGAACATTGGCTTTAGTCGGTTCAGATTGTGCCAATGTCATGTGGGCTCCAACAGGGAAGTCAAAGGATGTGTGCCGAAGAAAGCTCCTTGGCAGTATCTGATATCTTGTGTGCTTCAACACATAGTGATCCCTCAACCACTCGGGAATAGTAGCAGATCCCAAAAGACAAATGAGCGCAAAACGACCCGAATGAATAGGTTGTTTCCCTCCTCTCGCCCAACAGCACAAATATCAATGCCAGTATCAGCAAATATCACCCCAAGTGAAATTAGGAGGGTTGTGGATGTCAATCAGATCAAATGCATTCACTTTGGGCGTGTGGCAATTTTCTCTTCAACCGGATTACTCATTGCCCTTGTCAAATTCCGACCATTCACAACAATGAGTGAAGTCGAGGTCAATCAATGGGATGAATTATCACAATTCCTATTTCGCGAAAAGAGATTCACCGACCCGATTGCAACCAATGGAGCATTACTGGAGGGATTTATGTTCGCGATTGGGTGGCGCAAATGCAGCACCAAGAATGAACAATTTGGTCTGTATGGAAGTGTCGGGAAAATTGAAAACGCAAAAGATGAATGGCAGAACCGAGGTCCCAATCTTAGCTCGGTGGGTTGCATTCTAGGTCAATCCTTACGATATGTTGGGGATAATTTACTTGAGAGGATTCAAAATTGCTACAATTCATTGGGGGTTCCGTCTTTTGATCAAGTCAACTATGAAGGCGATATTCCGGCAAATCAGGGTGCATTCGAGTTCGCTTCCGCACTCACTTTCACCATGAATGGATTCAAAAACGCACCTCATGTTGATAAGGATGCATCGCTGTATGCTTCCGGATGGTGGTTTCAAGCTGATAAGCGGACCGGCCAAATTCAAAGAGATGCGTCAAAGTGGTGTACAGGTGGAAAATTGATTTTCCCAAATGAGCATTTTTGGATTGATCTATCCGCATGTCATGGGCTCATTCAGGTAGTGTGGGCCAGTAGTACATTTGTTCATTATACTGATCCAGCACAGGACAACGAAAGCACGACACTAGTGGGTATGTCCGCACAATGCTCAAGCAGGTTAGCAAAAACAATGCGGCAAAAAAGCCATGGCTATTATGAGATTGCCGAGAGAGCGGGCTATCAAATCAGGGATGGAAATACAATCTCATTCCGATTCAAAGAATGAGGAGATTTGCATGTGTGTTGGGTAAGTAATGGTGGGGTAAGGCAGAGGACAATATACACGAGGATTGGATGGATTCTAGTGCGGGAGATGGGGTGTCTGACATGAAAAAGGGGTGAAGTGGATTATGTACGGTGGCATGCCATCGTACATCTGTCCTGGTTTGTTGCTATTGTCCAGGATGCCAATGCTTCACACGCGAATCCTCATGCTTGTGCAGGTTCTGACAATGCTAAAAGTTCCTTACGCCTATGCGGGGTGCCAACGCTACACATGCCAATCCTTGGGCCTGTGCAGGCTCCCGAAAATTTACACGCCAATCCTTACGCCTTTACAGGCTTTCAACGATTCACACGCCAATTCTTACGCTTGTGAAGCTTCCCCACAATGCTGAAATTTTCTTGGCCTGTGCAGGATCCCAAGAATTCACACGCCAAGTCTTACGTCTGTGCAGGCTCCCAACAATTCACACGCCAATCCTTATGCTTGTGAAGGGTCCCAAAAGTGCTAAAATTCCTTACACCTGTACAGGCTTCCGACGATTCACACGCCAATCCTTACGCATGGGAGGGTTGCCAACAATGCTGACAAATTCTTACGCCTGTGCAGGCTCCCAACAATTCACACGCCAATCCTTATGCCTGTGCAGGCTCCCAACAATTTACACGCCAATCCTTACGCCTGTGCAGCCTCCCGACAAGTCACACGCCAATCCTTATGCTTGTGAAGGTTCCAGACAATTTAAACAATTCAATACATGAGTATGATTAATAGCGTGTGACCATAGGAAAAGCCATGTTTCACGAATCTGGACTGGATTGCTCACATACGGGAACCTCCCGCTTTTTTACAGTTAAGAATGGGTATGGCTCTAAACCATGGAAGAAGGAAATATAGGAGAGGATAACGGCAACTATTGGCACATTTTGAGAAAAAGAGGTTCATGAAAACAAATACTCACTCAAACTCTTGGTGGGGCACTTACAAAAATAATTCTCACGCAATCAGGGTTTTTCTCTAAGGAGGAAATAAGTAATTTTTACGTGAACAAAGAATGTAATAGAATTTGAACATAATAATAATTGATTACAAATGATAATTTATTTAAAAGAAAGTATTACAAATGATAAAAAGTGGAAATAATGGGATTTGTTTTTTTAAATTTTTATTTTTCGAGGAATTTGGAGACTATCCCGGTTATGTCCTCCTTTGGATAAGCCTCCAGTGCCTGGGCAAGGAGGCAGTTTAGTTCGTCCCGGAATTCCCGGTGCATCTCATTTCGATGAGTTGCATCCACGAAAGGAATCATGTGGAGCAAGCGACGATGCTCCAACAAGATTCGGTTGATCGAATCATGGACGATGGCTCGAGGAATCATTAGGGTCGGTCGCAGGTTGGTGAATTCCTGGCGAGCGTCATCGTGGGAATGAGAGGAGCTTGGAACTGGGGGGGAGGAGGCATTGGGGTTCTCGGGGGCACTGGAAGGGAACCGGGGTTGGAATGGAAGGGGAAGGTGGGCGAGTCGGGTAAGAAGAAGGGGGATGGGGAATTGGGGATCCCACGGGCGTATCGTCGATGATGATTATCGAGCGAGGAGTGGCGGGACGATCTGGAGACGGTCGAAGAAAAAATGAGGAAAAGTGGATGTGGATCGAAGAGAAAGGAGGGGTGACTTACCATAAGCTTCCTCCGTGGATTGCGTAGGAGCCACCCCAGGTTCTGGCTCACAAGTCGTATCGTCTTCAGGTTGTTGGGATGCTGGACTTGGGCCAGGAATAGGTGGCTCTAAAAAAGGAGGAAGAGTCAGTTCACTCGACTCGAAAGTGAAAGTGAAAATGAAATGAAACTTTGGCTGCTTACCGCGGAATAATTCCTCAGACCATCGGGTGCCACTCGGGCCTGGAGTGGGTTGCCGGGGGGTTTGCTCGCGAGGCAAACTAGGAACGGGAGAGTCTTGTCGGGGGGGATTCGGGGGGTTTTGTTCTATGAGAAATGGAAAAAAGTCAGTATTATTGCGTGAAGAGAAATGAGATAAGGAGGAGAAAGAAAACTTACTTTGGCGTTTGAATCCCATCGGTGACAAGACATGGTGACGATCAGCCCAAGCTTGAATGTCCTCTCGCCATCGCCATCCTTCATCGGCCGGATAATCACTTCGCTCCGGTCAAGGAGTGAAGTGACCATTGGATGGTGGCCTAGGAGGGGGAGTGGACAAATCGATACTGGAGGGGACAGGGCTAATCTTCCGGAATCGTTCCCGTTGGCCTGTTTGGGGGCCCGGCGTCCATTCACGCTCGGAAATGGTTTCATCATCGTCGACCACAAAGGAGTCCTCGCGAGGGCGTCTTGGGCGAGAACTCCTCTGGCCTCGTGGTCGGAAGGGGCGGACAACGAACGAACATTTCTTGTGTGCTTGTCGGCAAGCATCACAAGCGTCGTTCTTCGTCGAGGAACGAATGCAGGGGATACCCCGCTTGGTGCATAAAGTGCACGACATCTAAAAACAAAAAAATTGGGGTTAGTAACTGAATAGAAAGTAAGCAATCAAGAAAGAAAAGGATGACATACGATGAATTATATAAATTTAAAACGGAATCAAATTAAAAACGCTCTAGTCGGAAGTTTTTAAAAGTCTGGAAGGAAGTCGTGAAGAAAGAAAAATATTAATATCGGTACATAATGTTGACAAAAGTTAAAAAAAGAGGTAACGCACGAGGTGGATAGAAGGGAGGTTCTGAATGGATAAGAAGAATAAACAAACAGGCAAAAGGAAGGGAAGTGGGTTTAGTGGAGTGCGAAAGACAAAAATAGAAAGGCAGGAAGACGAAGGGGAATACGCACAAGAAGGACAAACGCGGGTGAGGTTGAACGAAGTGGAGCGGGTGAGAAAGAAAGTGAAGTGCGTGTTGTGTGAAGATGGTCTTTTATACCATGGTGAAGCTGAGACGATCTCATCAGTTGCAACACCCGCAAAAGTCTCAGCTTCAAGGCATGTGGGCAAAATTGAAGCTGAGTCTCAGCGAATGCTGCAACTGAGAAGTGAAATGCTCGCGTGAGGCAAAAGAACAATGGGGGTCTGGCTGAGTATTGCAATTTATTGAATTGTCAAGCTGAGTCAAATCCCCTTTGTTTCCTTAAATTGCCACCCGATCACCCAGGAGGGTGGTCGTGAGGCCCTTATTGATTGTGCATTGTGGGTGCAATGCACAAGTGACCGCGGCAAGATCACCGGCCTTATGGCCTGGTGATAGTCTTTCAACAAAGGGGGGGGCTGTAAGACAAGTGAATACAGCGGGAGCTTGCCTCGACCCATTGCTCAGGTTTGCTTTCGGGTCATAATTGAAATGCTCAGTGGCTGAACATTTTAATTGCACAGTAATTGAACAATTGATATAACAATATCAAATGCACCGCTGAGTATTGCAATTTATTAAATTGTCAAGCTGAGTCAAATCCCCTTTCTTTCCTTAAATAGCCACCCAATCACCCGGGAGGGTGGTCGTGAGGCCCTTGTTGAATGTGCATTGTGGGTGGAATGCACAAGTGACCCATGCAGAAATGCACCCGGTGCATTTGGTCACAAGTGACCGCGGCAATATTACCAGCCATATGGCCTGGTAATAGTATGTGAACAAAGGGAGGGGCTGTAACACAAGTGAATACAGCGTGAGCTTGCCTCGACCCATTGCTCAGGTTTGCTTTCCGGTCATAATTGAAATGCTCAGTGGCTGAACATTTTAATGGCACAGTGATTGAACTATTGATATAACAATATCAAATGCACCATGCTGAGCCATTGCTCAGTCGCTTTTGTATGCCCACAATCTGAGCATTTGGCACAGCATCGGGTGACATTTCAGCCAGCTGCAGCATTTCACACGCTTTGGTGAAGTGCTCCAAACTGAGCCTTCCAATGAACTATTGCAAAAATAGTTCATTCCATGGCTTTACTGAGCACTTTCACACGGTGCTTTTGACCATGATATGCTCAGCTTGCGTGTGCAAATTGGGTGAAACACAATCCTGAGCATGTGGCACATGAGCTACGTATATGCAAACGATCGGAAGGTGCATGCACATTCGCTATATGCATACAGGCTCAAGTAGTATAACACATTCCTGATCTGTACAGCCAACACTGTAGTACGCAGTACACCTGTGTAAATGTATGCTGCGGGGCAGAGCAAAAGCTGTTCAGAAATGTAACATGAAAATCACGTCAAGCCATTGAGTCATATATCTCAACTGCATCCCTTTGGTGCACCTTTTTGCAGAGCTCTGCCTAACAATGGCATAGACGCGGGTGTAATCCGAGTTAATGAAAGTGGTTCATAATGGGATGACTTATTATTTGGGTAATACACAAACAGTGGATTCACTCCGGTGCCATTGTTGGGGCCAACAATGACTGGCCCTGCTTGTTCATTGCACGTGCTCATTGTCGGGCAGCCACATGCTTTCATACGCACCCCCCAACGGGTCATACACAGGCAACTTTCACACGCCTGGAAGACATTTTACTGCCAGTGTTCCGACCGGCTAGTTTCTTGGTCGGGTGGTCAGCTTGACTGCAGACGCTCACCTGCTCGCGCGTGGAAACCTGAGACCAATCAGTGTGGATTTGCTTCAGCCTCATCCACATCAGAATAATCCCAGCCTATGATTGCTGAGGCTGGTTATGTTTGCGTGGGTATCTCCCACCGCGGGTAATTTTCTTCACGTTCTCACACGCCCCGCGCAAGTTGTGGCACCTGGCTTGCAGCCAGAAATTCCCTTGGGTGGGTGGCCTCTTTCTCCGGAGTTTTGTACACGCGTGAGGCAAAGACCGTGAACCCAATCTCTGGGGAATAGTAGCCTCCTCAAACGCAATAGGGGTGAATGTAGATGTGGATCATGCCACACTTTCCCCCCTGAAGCCTAGTTGGAATCAGTCATCAAAAACCTTCACGCAAAACCAAAGTCATGTTCGGTGGCATGCCACCGAACATATCTCACCCGCCCACACACAAACATCCCCACAGTGAGATTGCCCAGTAGGTCCCTGTGCTACAATTAACCTGGAGAAGATATATATGCATCCATGTTCGCTGTCACACCAGCGAACATGAAGGCATGCCTCTAATATGCCCTTCACAATAAGTTGCTACAACCCACCCAATTTTGGATATGCTAATGTCAACCTTGTTCCACCAAGGGTTTTGTACCTTGCTGCAGATCCAGCAGTCATATCGGTGCACCCACATTTTGGCCACCTTGCCTTGATATATGCCCCAAATCGGATATGAAAATTATGAGCCCAAGAGGCCCACCCCCATCAAGACCATGCACATAACCACAGGCCATCCCCCCTTGACCCCATTGCTGCCTCTCATATAAGTTCCCCATCTGCGCCCATTTGTCTTCATTCCGTTTAGCTAACCCTTCCCGATCATATAATTTCCGACTATCCCCAAATAATTTAAAATAGCCATCATGTCAACCCCTTCACAACCACTTTGCATTGGGATGATTAATATTCGTATTCCAATAAATAGTGATATAGCCTTAAATCCTGAGAATTCCCACTTAGCTTCTTGGATTATCATATGGCACAATCAACACAACATATTTGTTTATCTCCCCAATCACCAGCGTGCTATTGGCTCTCTACCTGCAACCCTTTCCAAAACGTTGATACCATTCCTTGGGGCACCAAAAACCTTCATGCACTGTGGTCCTGGTGGGGCATGGATTGAAAATTGCCAATCCAATCCTACTCAAATATTATTCATTGAGGGAGTATTTATGACTGATGCAAATGATCCCTCCTCATCTCAGAAACCCAATCTAGCATTGATGTTCTTCACATGGTATCCAAACCTTTTATTCATAATGGAAAGCTTTTGAACACAAGATTTCAAGCTTAAAATGCCCAAAGAATATGACTGTAATACTCATAGTCAATTTCAACTTTTTACTCCATCATTTCCCACTTCAAAATCAATGCAATCTTCATATCCTGCTGTTTCATCATTGATTTCCAAGCAAAAACTGATACAATTACCCAGTGGATCAGACCTCCCCATGCCATTATTAAAACCCCCCTCCTCCCTCATCAAAAGATCGGACTAGCTTTTCTCTGGGATCGAGAAATCCCCAATGGCCAATCAGCCCGTAACCTTTGGGCCACCTCACCCCCAGGATCCACTTTCAATGCCAGGCACATCATTACAAACAAGGTCGTTAGCTCATTTGAATCCCTTTCGACCAATACCCCTCTTGGAGGGCTGCTCGCGGATAATATGGGATTAGGTAAAACCATTCAGGCCATTGCTCTAATTGGTACCTCCAAGGAGCGGATGATTGCAAACCCCCATTGCTCCACGCCCACCATGATCATCTGCCCCCCTCGCTTAATTACCAACTGGCAATCAGAAATATCCAAGCATGCTCAGGCTGGAGCGCTGCATTCCAAAATCTACCATGGTCCCACTTGTCACTCATTATCCAAAGACGACATCTTAAAATATGATATCATCATCACTTCTTACAATACTGTCACCCAAGAATTTAAGAAAACAAATACCTCTACATCATTCTTTTTTCAAATCAATTGGCATCGTGTAATTTTGGATGAAGCACAGTGAGTGTCTGATCTTAAATGATTCAAATTACCTTTTATATCCAATAACCCTTGCCCCATCTTATAGCTATATTTGCTCTCAATACACTGCCACTCACCGTGCCATCAATAGCCTCCTTTCATCCCGTCAAATATGTTTAACGGGCACACCTATTCACAACACCATTTATGACCTTTTGGGCATAATATCATTCATCACTCAACCCCAGAGCGCCGATCAAGATAACTGGTCACCATTCATCCTGAGTAGTCTTTCCAAAGGTTGCAATGATATCTTGCATTTGGCATTGCGGCATTTAAGTTTGCGCCGCACCAAAACCACACATCTCGAATCCCTCCCCACTATTAGCCATCATTATGAGCTGCTCCCACTCAACCCGACCATGCAGCAAGAATATTCCATATTATATGAAGAATTCCTATCATCCAAAAGCAAAGGACCAGGAGAATTTTTCAGAAATATTAATAAGCTGCGAATATGTTGTAACCATCACATCATTCTTAACACAATTGAGGAGGCGGATTTGGAAGACCCCGAGGGCAGGAGCACTCAGGATAACTCGCCAACAATCACACGAACTATTGTGGATGTCGAAACATGCATGATGAGTAGTAAAATTGCACACCTCCTACAAATCTTAATGAAGAACAAACAAACAAGGTGTGGTCCAACCAAATAGGTGGTTTACTCCCAATGGACCCAATTTCTAGATTTGTGCGTTAATTCTAATATGCATCCATTACCAATTGAATCCATCTGACTTTTTCATATTGTAGAATTGGTATTGCCCTTGCCCATCACTCTATCCTTTCAGCACGAATTGATGGAACAATTACAGCACGAGCACAGGAGAAGGCACTGGAGAATTTCTTCAATAATCCTGAATGTGAAGTACTGATTGCATCCATTGCCGCAGCTGGAACTGGCCTCAATATAACTTGTGCTAATACGGTCTATTTAATGGTGAGGGGACCCCCAAAATTCTTCCCTGATTTGCGGCTCCTGAAGTCCACATTTCCAGGAGCCCAATTGGAACCCAGCCATTGAGGCTCTGGCTGTTGATCGACTCCATCGTATTGGCCAACAACAACCTGTAAAGGTCATCCACTATATCACTCCTCATTCAGTTGAGGTCAACATGCGGAAGGTACCTTTCAAGATCATCTTTGACTCTAATTGTATTGCTATTCTAAAATCCTTCCTTATGGAAATGCCATTTTCCAAACACCAATAGGTCCGAGAAAAGAAAAAATCATTAACTGCGTGAGCCTTACTGATATTATATAATTTGTGTTTGACCAAGTTGATAGCTCTTGTTTACCCTGGCATAGGTCCAGAATTATGAACACCATGAGTTGGATCGAACTCCTTCAATATTTTCTCAATGAAAATGAGCAATAGAGTATTATTTCTAAGGGAGACGGTGATACAGTCCAACTCATATTGTCTATATTCTGACATATTTAGCAAGTTGCATCTTTAAGGATTAATACTCAGATTGTATTACACCTGCACAAATAATTCACAAAATGGTAATTTGTAATGGTGCTATACATTTATATTACTAAGTTATTGCAGAGCATCACCATTCGGCCTAATAACTGGAATGTCAAGTATCTTGAGGGCGCTAGTCTGCATCTTACTACAGCCTTTGAGCCAATCTTGATCAAATACCTGAAATGATAAGCCTTCCAGAATATCACCATCATCTGTCGATTGTAATTCTGGCAATCTATCAATAGTTTTTTTACCCTTTTTTTTAATGCGATTACAAAACTCTATGTCTCGATCCATTTTTAATACCAATTCATTAAATAACTGGGAGCGCCAGCGTAATCCCACTTTGCGGTAAACTTGACGGCCATTTTCCAGTACCTCCTCAGTATCTGAACATACTCGAGGGTCATTGAATTGTGATGCTAGAATGGGAAATTTAGCCGTATCACACCATTCACAACGGCGCTCACAGGTCTGCACATAATGAAGTAGATCATCATCAGTCTTTGCTCCCAATGAAAAAGAGATACATTAACTAACCCTTTGACAAATCTTCGCGAGCTTTTGATTCTCCTTCTTTTTAACCAAATACTTGGCATCCTTTTGAATAGACTTCCATTCTCTTTTCAAATAAGTGAAATATCGCTCCATTAAAGCCGCCACGACCCCATAGTTATTATGATCCTTGTTCCAACAGTAATGATGATACTCGGTGCTGAAAAGTGCAAGACGGAATGTACGGTAAAACACCATAGACATCAGCTCATTGAACGGATGTTGCCATGAGCTCTCCCAGTCCCAAGTGAATCGCTTTAGTCCTAGCTTGTGGAGCTCATTTTCGCAGTAGCTTTGGAAACCCTGAGACTGAACCTGTGTTTATGGCTCATTGAAAACATCCTTGGGGACATATCCGAGATGACCAGCCACTTGAATTGCAATTTCACGCTCTTCTGTGCTTGGTGGTGCTGGTAGTGAGGAAAAATCCTTATCCCTAACTTTGAGTAGGAACAGGCAATGTGCATGTACTGCTGATCTCATTCCATGGAAATTCTCTGGAAGTTCTGCTTTCAGCCATTTTTGTTGCTCCTTCTGGCTTGCATGTTTTGCCACATTGTGAGCTTTACGAGCCTGGTTCCTTTGCTGTCTGACCTCGGATTGTTCAAGCATACTATGGGCAAGGCCCATTTGAGGATGGGTGAACTCATTATTTGACTGAGTGCCATGATCATGCGCTGTGAAATTGTCACTCCTTGCTTCATCATTTGTTTCCATTTGAGTTGGAGACATGTTCTCATCCTCATCATCCACCATTTTTTCTCTTGATGAACTGGCATGAGCTGTTCTTGGTTTGGAGGAATATGGATGATGACGTCCAGTGACTTTCTCTTTATGGACCAGAGGTGAAGATGCATAAAGTTCATCACCTGCCATGCACATCATCAGTTAACACATCAAAAAATGAATGAAGACTGGTCATACTCACAATCTTCAATTGGCTCCTGAGATCGGACTGACTTGCCTTTAGGTGCCATATCTAACCCATGAAACAAACATATCAAATTGTGAAAAAGGTTATACTCCAAAATTAAAATGACTTACTTTGATGAAGCGTCAATCCTGGATTTCCCTCCAACAGACCAATCCAAGTTACATTATCCAATGGTCTTTTTCGTTGCCCCCCATCCACGCGCCTTTTATCACCCACATGAACCTGAGATCCTGATGGAATATTGAGGGTTGGCTGTTTACTTTGGCCAAAGGGATCCTGGGATGCGACTGGATTCCGACCGGGATTAAGGAGGAACTCACGTGGAAATTTCGATTGGGGATTAGCGTTTGATGAGATTTGAGGTGTGCCTTCTGGCCCCTGAGACACATGCGTTTGTGTATTAGTGGGATTCGGGGGAATTGGAGTGACGTAAATATTTGGTATCGACCAAGTGCTTGAAGTTGGAGCCTTTGGATTGCCCACATCAATGTTAAGACCTGATACATTCATTGAGGATGCGATAGGGGTTGTGAGAGGAATGTTGGGGCTCAATGGTGACTGTGTTTGAACATATTCTATGCTAGATTCACTATTTGAGTCATGAACAGAACCTGAACGGGATCTATGTGACTTGAAAGATGACATAAGGGCCAAAAAAGTACACTAATATTTTTAACTAGATAAAACACCTCAGTATTATGATAAAATAGAGTGATATGAGATGAAATCTTTTCAAATTTAGAATAGAGAAATTCTATGAATAGTTGGAACTAAGTGTTGCGTGAAAGTCCAATAAGCCTCTTTTTAGGAGAATCCTCCCTGCCTCCTCTTGAGCTCCTCCGCTTTTATCGGAAACCACCCGGCACGGCCTACCACCATATAATGTAATATTTCCTTGATCTCAAAGGGGACCCATCATTCATAAGTAATCATATTTGGTAACATTTCTGCCTCCCCATTGCCACATTTTGTGAATTATCCAAACTGCCAATATATGCATTGAAATTCTACAGCATTGTAAATCTGTAAAGGGGTATATTCATGAAGGATTTACCCACAAAAGAGACATCACCTTTACAAGAAAGGCAAAACAATCCAAATCACACTCCAACCGATTAAAAGACTGCTGCACTCAAACCAAATACCAAGACTTTAGGTGCACTCCAACCTTTTATGTAATAGAGTTATATCGTTATGTCTGTAATAAGGTTTAAGCCATGTACAATGGCGTGCCAGCGTACATGGTTTGAATGTCAATCCCCTCAAATCAATGTTGACACATCCCTATTGGAACACCCCTCAAGGGTCAAAACCGCAGTATCGCCATGTGTAAATAAAATAGTATATGTATGAGCATTGAGCAGCATGGCATTTTACCCAATTAAACTCCTAACCAATTCCGCCATCCAGATGAGACATGTTACACTCCATCAACTGCAGCTGACGCACCATTACAAATGGGATAAAATTCTCAGATGGCTCAAATCATCTCCCCCTTCATAAATACTCACTCAATTTTTCGCCAATTAATAACACTCCTAAACACTTTCACATCAGCCATAGATATTTATACACAAACCAACCGTACTCCCAATTCCTGCAACAATGACAACCCGCCGCTATTCCTCAATGCGTATATGCATGTGTCAACACTGCTCAACTCAAACACACTCTTCCCCTGAGGGTGATAGGCCTGGAGTTGCCTTCACACCTTTCCAATATAAACAGCACATTAAAAAGCTCAAATCAACCATTGCACCCAAATCTCTTCCAAACATCCCTACTTCTGCATCAGGATCTGAGTGCCCACAACTTCTATTGGATCAAACATTCCCAGCTGATTATTCACCACCATGGGCCCAAAGCATCTTCTCCACAGCACCGGGGCTCAATTCAATTGCACAGAAACGATACAGCAGCAGTCAAACCCTTCCTCCACAAGACCTTGGAATGATAATATCTGCCATTCTATCATTAAGGTATAATATACCCCGCAGGGCTTCACGCATTCTCCACCCCGCCCTAAACCTGCTGATCAAGTCCAGCATCTCAAGCTCCGGTGGTCCCCCCATTCCTGCATTCCATATACCTCAAGATCTGAGTACCATATTTGAACATCTCCAATTGGAGCCAGTGATTCAAAACTATATATGTTGTCCTCAATGTTTCTCTCTTAATGGCCTTACTGAATCAGTCACAACTGACCAACCCCACTGTCAACGCCATAATGACCCAATTGATCATGATCCCCCTTGCACACAATCATTAGGCAAATTCATCTATTCATTTGAAGCCCACACCCAAAACACCACCAACATGAAGCAAAAATTTATACCAACAAAACATTTCATTTATGAACCATTCAAAAATTGGCTTGCCAGATTTCTCCAGCGGGCTGGAATTATGGAAATTCTGCATCAACATCAACAATCCCAAACTCCCGAAGATTCCCCAAAATGTGACGTCTGGGATGGATTGGTCTGGAGACGCTTCACTGGCACTAGAAATATCCATGACCCCCCATTCATGACCATTCCTGGTGCATTGGCCTTCTCCATTTATGTGGACTGGTTTAATGCACATGGAAAGTCCACCTGGTTGGCCAGCATTGGACCTATCATACTTATTTGTCTTAATCTCCCCCCAAGTGAAATATTGAAGCCAGAGAATATCTATGTTGCAGGAATAATCCCTGGTCCGAAGGAGCCAACTTCCCTTCAATTGAATTATTTATTAATGCCACTCATCAAGGAGCTCAAAGAGCTATGGCAAGGTTACCATTTTTCACCCACCTCAACAGGTCCTTCAGGATCCTTTATCCGTGTTGCCATTTTCACAGCCATTGCGGATGACTGCCATGCGCAAGCTTACTGGATTTATTTTCCATTCAGGCAACCACTTTTGTAATTTTTGCACCATTCACAAAGCTCAAATTGATGAAATTGGTCCTCAATTTCACTACACACGCTCATATCAAAATCATAAATCAACCATTGCCAAATGGCTTCGGGCAACCCCACAACAAAGACAAGCAATTTTCTCTGAGTATGGAGTGCAATATTCAATTTTAGAAGACCTTCCGTATTGGGATGCCACCAGAATGGTTAATCTTGACATAATGCATAATTTAATACTTGGAATTTTGAAGGATCATGCAACTTTCAAATTGTGCATTCCAGAGTCCAAATCAAAAATTTACCTCAGGTCCCGCAGGAAATCCAATGACACCAACAGTTCAGACTCAGATTCCATGACCTCAAACAGCTCTCTTGATAAAATCACATTGAGAGAGGCCCGCTCCCTGAGAAGAGACGCAGCAAAAATAATAAATGAGCCACTCCCCACTACTTCCCAATGCCCACCCCTAACACAGAACATCCATCTAGTGGTTCTGCAGAGATTCCTTCATTTGATGCCGATTACATCCCCACTTCTGAAATCCCCTCTGAATTGGATATCACTGCACTGAGTGATCACCAGATCAAGGGTGAGGCTCTGGAGCATCTCCGACAAATCATATCTGAGACAATAATTCCCTCATCATGGACAAGAGTACCTCGCAAAATGGGTTCCCCCTCTCATGGTAGCTTAAAAGCCGCTGAATGGGCTCTCTTATATAAGGTCTATATTCCATTTTTAATGCTCAGTCAACAGATGTCATTAGATGTACACAAATCCGCCAACATTCAAAGGAAAATGGGTCAGTCAGAAGAACTTGCAAATGAACTAACCAAGAATACATTCCATTTGATTAGTGCTATCAACATTGCCACAAGTTGGACTGTTTCAATAGGAGATGCGACTGCATTTGCTGAACATTGGAAAAAATTCCGCCTTTCCAATCAACTCCTGTTCCCAAAACAGAAAAGTAAACCAAATCATCATTTTGCTGACCATATTCCCAAACTCTTCCAACGTTGGGGCCCAGCACAAGCCTCAGCCACATGGGGTTATGAGCACTTGATTGGAGTATTTGCAAAACTGCCAACAAATAACAAAATATGTACGTCAATTGATAAGATCAATATATTCACATTGATTAAACACCTGAACTGAATAAGATTAACTTCTTGCAACTCTAAATAGATGATATAGATAAAACCTTACTTCAACATATCTGTCGATGTTCCAACCTTTCCGTTCTCCTGAAATCCCGATCCGTGCCATGTGAAATAAAACAGCTTTTCAAATCACAGCCACCTGCCCTGTTCAATGACCATAAATATAACAAACCATCCCGCCATGACCAAGAAAATTATGATTGCCTGGTTAAGTACTTACAGAATTTTCATGCAACAAGGGAAATAGTTGATTGGATCAGCTTAGACACTACCGTGCAATCCACAAGTCATCTCACTTCAAGGATTGTCTCACCTTGGTATTTTCCAGTTTCAAACATTAATATTGGGAACAATATATTTTCAACTGAATCCAAAAATGTCAGCAACAGTGTGATATGTTTTCTGAGGGGCAACTCACGACGCTTTGGTATTACTAATAGCATTTTTAAAGTCTCTGAGCCATCTAGCATACTGAACAATAACTTTCTGATCTTAAAAACTTTGAAGATTGATGTGAATTTCTTACCAGATTGGCCGCATCTGAATATTTATAAAGCTGTTTGTTTTGATGATGGACACTTGATTATATCTGAAGAAGAAATAGAAGGTAACTGTGGACTGTATGATAACAAAGTTCTGTCATGTGGACTGCTTGTAATGATAAAGCCGTTATTTCATGAAATTTAGTCTACAGAAATGCAAATATCTCAGATTCATTAGCAATTTTGCTAGTGAAATAACTGCCTCAAAATTTAGTGACAGAGACATGCCATTGTGACAAGCAAAGCCCATTATTTCACATTGCCACAAAGAACTTACTATTTTGACATTGGGTACAGTGTGAATAAGCCAAGTTCAATGATCAAATGACCCACACACTCACCTTTCACAGCATCCAAAATTTCTAACTGCGCCATCATCATGTTGGAAGGGGAAGCGGCCCTTGCGCACACGCAAACGCACCCGCACACGCCAATGCACACGCAAGCGCACCCGCACCCACACACGCGGTATTGTGCGGCGGGCTCTACCAGTGTCACCTGAAAAACAACAATCCCGCTCAGGCGGAGTCCTTTCATGGACAACCTGGTGAAGTCAAACCCCCCGCCAAAATTTCTAACGGCGCCATCATCATGTAGGAAGGGGAAGCAACCCTTGCGCACCCGCACCCGCACGCGCCAATGCACACGCAAGCGCACCCGCACCCGCACACGCCAATGCACACGCAAGCGCACCCACACACGCCAATGCACACGCATGCGCACCCGAGGTATTGTGCGGCGGGCCCTACCAGTGTCACCTGCAAAACGACAATCCCGCTCAGGCGGAGTCCTTTTATGGATGACCTGGTGAAGTCAAACCCCCCGCCTACATCAAGACTGGTTGAAGGACCTCTTTGATGTGTGTTTTTGCAAACAGGCGGGTCTTGTGTAATTTTTACCAACCATTGGACGGTTGCGGGATGATCAGGTGGTGAGGAATCTGAGTTGAAGGCACAGGGGAACCAATATTATTGGATGTCACAGGATTTGGTGTAAGACCAGAGTGTGACGTGTGCTCGACGTTCGCTTGATTTTCGCTTGACGTGAGCTCGACTTTTATCCTGCTTGACGTTTGCTTGACATGAAGTCAATCGCCGACGATTGACACAAGATTCGCCCCGGTGAGAGATCTTTTACAAACCTCCACAAACGTATAATCAAATTGCAAATGTGTGAGATATTTAATTTTAGATACCTCATACAACTTTATGTTCAAAATTGACAGGCAATGCTTGTTTCAAAGGCTTTTAAACAAAAATACAGGATTTCTGGAAATAATAATGTAAGGAAACTGCTGAATCTTTGCTATATATTTTTGAATATTTATTGATAGGTATGTCAAGTTGTAGACCTCCCCAAATGGTGACAATTTGTGTCATTGAAACTTTGATATATTACAAAGTGACAGAAATCTGAATTGGAAGCTTATGAAGCCACATACTGATGTACAGAAATGCATCAAGAAGCTTCAATCCCTTATTACTTCTGCTATTTTTAAAGAGATTAAAAATAAATGATAGAAATCAAAGAGCTAACAAAGCCCTTCAGTTCTGTGCCTTTAAATTCTTGATATCTCAAATTGTAAGGTTTTTGATCAAAACTGGTCTATAATCAACATGTGCCATGTATTACTCATTTAATATCGAAAATAATCTTATCTTAAAGCTCATACCCACTTTGAATGACTAATATTAGTCATCCAAACACTTTGTATGCATCGTAAAAGTGCTGATCTGGCCTGTGAGGAGTCATTTCACCCTGTATTGATCCAGAATTATTGTTCTTGGTCCCAAAAACATGAATATTACTATACTGCCATCAGAATTGATGGTATAGAAACACAAAATGGCCTCCAGAGTGAAACCTTTTACTATGAAGACATTGAATGAGACTACCAGCTCCTCACAGTCTTCAAGGGAGAAAAACAGGCTTTTTCGCACTGGAAAAGAATGTTATCATCTTATATTGTTAAATTTAAATGATGAAACTGTCTTAAAATTGTATTATCATTAAAATAACTCCAATATAACTTGAGATATTCATTATTGTAGCAATTCTGATTGTTCATTTATGTTATGAAATCAAGGTTATCAGTAGATTCATTACCAATGTTTTTATATGATATTACAACCTTCATATATTTTTGATAAATTTATCTGTGTCACAGTCCCAGTGCTAGCTATTAACTAATATCTTTAAGCTACCACATAGAATCACCCTGAATATTTGAGACCTGGCTGTGCTTTTAATCTATTTTGGATCTCTTTTGTCATATTTTTGTGCTGTGTTTTCTATTTTCAAAGGATTTTTACCATAAAAATAAATAAAACTCGAGTTTTTTTATTTTTATTCCAATTTTGTAATTTGTATCAGAAATCTATAATATAACTCATTATATATGTTATTTTTCAAAATTGTATAAAACTATAAATTATTGATTCAATTATCCACATACAATCTTGGAATATAGAAAACCCAATTTTATGCAGAAATTAAGAATAAAGAATCATTATGCTTAATTTCTCAAGGTTATTTTCATATACAAACTTTACAATTGAATCAAAATCAATACTTTGTACAAAATTGTTTAAATATTCATTGATATTATGATAATTATTTAGAAATGAATAATAAATATTGAAACAATAATTCTAAACTTATGTTAAAATAATGTGGGAATAATGGTAAAAATACCTAAGGGATTCCCTGGGCCCCATTTAAATAAAAAAAACAACAAAACCTTCCGAAAATCCCCAAAAGATGTTTTTCCCAAAATAACCCCTTGAACCATTTTTTTGAAAGCATTTTTCACACATCCCCGCAAAAAAAAACACCTCCAAAATATTGTCAAATTTTTCCCACCCCATAACAAACTTTTTTTTCATTACATCCATTCCAACCAAAATTTTCCAATCTTTCCAAGGAAATTTTCTTCATTTTTTCCACCAAAGACCTAGTTTTTCATGAAATGTTGGGTAATTTTAATTTATTTTCTTGTATTTTTAAATAAATTGATGGAACTTTTAATGGCATTTATGGAATTGTCAATGACCCTGATGAAATCGTCTCAGCTTGTGACTCAAAACCAGAGCACAAGCATGAAATCAAAATACCATACACCAATGTTAGAGGAAAATGCCCACTAAACGTTACCTGAGTGAAAAGAACTTATAAACGCATTCAAAAAAAAGAGGAAATTCACCATTTTATAAGTATATAACTCCCATAACCAGGGTAAAAGGAATGAAAAACAACAACTGAGCATAAAACTTAACCTTAACTTCCCATATAAAATGTAAAAAATTGACATAAACCCATCAAATGGGTGTTCAAATTGAAGCTCCAAGTCAGGGTTATCCAATGGTACTGGCCAAATGAAGCTAAAATCAATTTTACAGAAGCTGTGGACAAATATTAGCCAAATAAGGCTGAAAAAAATATTTACCTCTCATTTAACTTTGACAGTTTTGAATTGACATACCCAAAAAGGAGTTTTTTAGAAAGAGAAGAATCCAAGATCTCTGCTTTACTCTCCACCTTATTGCAACACCTCCAGGCAAAACTAGGAAGATAATAGCTTATTACAGGTTGTAGCCAAAAAACAAAAATTCAATAATTGAATTGAAAACCTGTATAACTTTGACATATTTGATGTTAAACATACCAAATGAGGACCCACGGTGTATGTCCCATCAAGGATTAAAAAATGAACCACTTTTAAGCCCTATATAGTAAGAACTGGCAAGGCTATGGCAGCTTCAAGGCCCAAGTCCCACAATATTGGAAAAAAACAATACTTTGGAATAGTATCCCATAACTATGAATATGATGTGTCAAAATGACAAAAACTTTTGTTTATGCTTTAATACCTCATACTATGACTAATATGGGTTAGATGACACATGCTGTACAGCTTTATTTGCATCTGTCCTATCAGAACATAGCTGTGACAACCCTGGAAGAAATCTTTCAACCTGTATAGGGGAAAGCTTACCAAATTTGTTTTCAAATCAATGTCTGAGCCCAATAAAGTACATAACGGTCTGTGGAAGCCACATTACCACCCTTTAGAGTGAAAATATTAAATATTTCTATTTGGTAAGGACCAGAGGTCCCTCCACCCATGCTGTAGGATAAAAAGGGACTATCCTCTTCAGAAAAGAGGAATCCCCAACCTTCTCTTGAATTCCTGCGTAGGAATATTGTGCACCAAAATATTACTCTTGGAAATTAAAAATTTCATAATCAGAATGAGAATTATTGTATTCTTTATTTTAATTATTCAACTGATAAACACTACACCAAGTGATTTCAGAACTATTCACCATCACTATCCATATATTAAAACCCTTAAAAATATCTCAAATAGCTTTCATTACCATGCCACACTCATAGTTTTACTATTGTAAATAATATTTCATAGAGTAATCCCGATTCATTGTCAATTACCTTTATACTATCATGGCATTGCTAATGAAATTTGGAGAATCTGTAATTAACTTTTTGGCATTTTGGCATTGTTAATGTCATTGATAGAATTGGGGGCTTTTTAATGAAATTCATGGCATTTTAATTAAATTTATGCCACTTTTTATGAGATTTATGTAGTTTTTAATGAGATTAATGGCCTGGTTAATGAAATTTAAAAAAACCCACTATTTTAGAGGTTGATTCATATTAAAATTATTATTTGATTTTTTTTATAAATATTATCCCAGTTATCCCCCTTCTCAGTATTATTTATTCCTTGTCAGCTTGAGACTAAGTAGAAGCTAAGATACAGCTATTGAGAGTTTTAATTATACCTGTGACACATAAAAATTGGATAATAAGAAATTAAGAGGGCTGCAATATGAAGAAATAGTGGGGATGAGTTTTTTGAAAGGCTTCAATGCAATTATTATCAATTGAGCTATTATAATATGTAATACAAAAATCTATAATATGATTATATCTTGAATAACTTAACGGCCACTACTGTGTAAGACAGTAGTCACCACAGAAGAATAAGCTGATAACATGGTGGGGGGTTTTCCTAAGGGTGAAAGCCTCCTTTTACCTTGAATCAGGTTAGAATTTGGTGGAAAACCTCTTTCCACATTTATAGAGTGAAAATTCTCAAGAAGGTGGTTAACAAAGACAATAATACCTGGATTAGTGTTCAACTGTGGTTTTAGAACCACATCTCAACTTTTTTGCCTAAATAAGGTGAGATTTCTGACTGATAAGATTCTAATATGTTCTCTACCAGCCAGGGCGTTCCCATTGAGGTAAAGAAAAATTTAGGGGATAATCCTCACCCAAGGTATGAGTAATTAACATAAAAACACTCATTGAAGGGGTTTGACATCTCATAATTCAATTTTATGTAACAAATCCCCACGGTACCACTCAATACAGTCTGTGGTAGAACTGTAAAGAATTTTTGATGAGTAATTAACATACAAAAAAATCTTTTGGTTGCTTTGACACCTTATTATTTAATTATGTGGCATAATAACCCACAATACCACTTGATGTGGGTTTCTATCCTTGAATCTTGTATAGCGGTGTAAATTGTCAGGATATGGGTCTTGAATTTAGCTTAAATTGCAGCCAAAAGTAAGATCTAAAACTGAATTACACCTTTGACCCACTTTGGATTAGATATTGAAAAGCTATATAGGCTCAAAGTATTTCTATGTTTTTGTAAAATAGTATTTGTCTTATGTTAAGAGAAAAATGCCAATACATTTTAAATAGTCTGAGATAAAGGTATAAATGGTTACATTTTCATCTAAAACAGTGCTAACCCTTCCAGAAATTATGTTATTTGACAGGTTTCTCATCAAAGTGTTGGCAGTTAGATGAGACATTAAAAATGGTATTAGTTTTTCAATTTGTCCAAATACTATTTTAGTGGCAATTTCTGATCCAGGGATGCTAAATTATTGAAGATGGTGCAATTTAATAGCCCTAATTAAGAGCTTTAATCAAGGACCCCACATGGTGGGTCTGTGTTAAAATATCTAGTTTATAGATGAGAGGTGAATAGTAAAGTTTATACTCAGAAAGAGTCTTAACCATAATAACTTGGTCAATTATTACTTTTTGGTAATAAGAATGGTATTTTCTGAAAGAAG
Organism: Austropuccinia psidii; assembly: GCA_023105745.1. Classification (NCBI taxonomy): domain Eukaryota; kingdom Fungi; phylum Basidiomycota; class Pucciniomycetes; order Pucciniales; family Sphaerophragmiaceae; genus Austropuccinia; species Austropuccinia psidii. The sequence continues at coordinate 28,668,569 of JALGQZ010000003.1, forward strand.
AAGATTTGCTATTTGAGATATGCACATTTACAGCTGAAATTTTTTCAGTCATGCTTTGTCTTCTCAAAGCCTTATTGTACGTTTAAAGTTGAAGCAAAGGTTAAAGGTGTATACTTGTGAGCCTTGAGGTATACTTGACATACCCAAATGGGCCACAATTATCTTGAAAATAGAATCTGAACTATGCATAACCCATAAGTCATGCATATATTCAAAATTCATCATTTTTGATTTCAGAAAAGATGAATAGCTTTTTATTAAGTAAGTAAATCCATGGATTTCAGCCCAGGTTTGGATTCTACACAAAATTTCACCTAGGATAGCTCCATAGAGTGAATAAGCTCAAATCAACTCTTTGAAGTAATATGGAAAATACTTCAATACCACCTCATCAATACCACATAAAAGATCCGTGAAATTTTTTTTCTCTATTTCATGCCAAAATAATGGGAATGTGAAAAATCCCATGTTAAATATACACAAAGAATAGTGTTATGAATGTTTTGGGAACTTTATATTATGGTATTCTTACATGCACCTTTGGTACACCCATAGTGGATATCTCACTTTAAGCTTAAAATTCTATTTTGATGTAAAAAATAGGCAAGGGGGACAAAAGACATCAAAGAAAACCAGGGTACCCAACTTCTGAGGCCTCTGAGGCATTGAAAGCTCCAAAGCTTGGATCCATGGCTGATCATGGCCCAATTAGTAAACTAAAACCTTTTGGGAACTTGCTTACCATGTTACAACTTCAGTAAATCATAACAAAATAGCAAATAACCTGCTATTTTGATGTGCCAAGGAGGTAAAGAACAACGTAGACTCCTGTAAACATGTCAATTCTTAATGACTTACGATGGATAAGCCCCAAAAGAGTAATTAAGACCCTTTTTGGACTAGTATCTATTGATTTACCTCATAGCAACCAGCCATATACTGCTATTTGCAATTCTATGTAGAAATGAGGTAAAAACATCAAAAATTCATTGAAAATACAATTCTTAATGAATCTTTCTGACGCTTTCAGGACCAGTGTAGAGCTGTATAACTTATATAAAACCAAAAAGAATTATACTTTTCTATGTAAAAGTAAAAGCTTTACTTACAGTCCATTTTTGATAATTCCATGTGAAACACAGAATCTTTAAAAATTTACAGAAAATACATTCTGTGATGAAATTTCCAATAACATTGATAACTTTGAGAAATAACTTAATATTTTTGAATAAAAGAAGATTTAAAGTTGTTACTACTTTTATTCTTAACCATAAATGGGTTGGTAGTCACGTAAAAGCCTCAATTAAGTGATTATGATCACCTTACATGACAACAGATGGTGCAATCAATAATCCAAAAAGGTTTATTGTTTTCTCATTCACTGGTTTTTTCAGTTTTCTCCATGGAACGCCTCTGTGAGCTGTCTTAGACTTAAAAGAGGCCTCCTTTTGCTGTTTTTTTTCATATCATCAAATTATTATATTATACCTTTATTACCAAACAAGTAAGTATTAGTTGAAACCATTTCATAAGTGATTTATTCTTTCAGAAATAAATCAGAAAGACGTGAAATAATGGAAATAAACTATATTTTGTTGTAATACTGTTATAAATCAATTTTGATCCATTAAATACACAATTCCACGTCAAATTTCTCTACTATTATCTTCTAAAACCTTCATTGCATTATTGGTGAGTAATTTATCTCAATTCTTAAATTTTTTTTAGTAATAATTTTTCTTGAAGAATTATCTTTATGATTATTCTTGTAAAAGATAATTATGTATTAAAATAATTTTATTATTTTAATAAAAGAAGTTTTTATTATTAAATTCTTCTTGTGATTGATTCTTGTAGACAATTACTGCTTACTGTTATAATCACTTGTAGTGTATAACACATGAAAGAAATAATTCTTTAATTACTTAATTGTGGTTACAATATTTTTAATTATTATTATATTCCATAATAACAGTCATAGTACTGTTGATTAATAGTAATTTATCAACAGTTTCATAGACACATCTTACATTTGGGGGCCTGGCCATGTTTTTTGAACCTTGTAACCTTAATTAATATATTTTTAAGTTCTAGAATATATTAATTTAATAACTTTTTTCTCTTTCAATTGAAAGTTAAAATTATTTTTATTTTTTGAAATTGTCTTAAAGTCTTTTTGCATCAAGGAATTTGGTTTAAAGTTATACTGTCTTTACACATGGCTTTTTCACATCCAAAAACTCATAAAATTATCCTTTGAGTTACTCTGAATTAATTTTGATTCAAAATTTTAAATTTTAATTTTTTTTTCCTTTAAAAAGGATAATTTTTTAATATTAAAAAATAAAAAATTTATAAAAAATCCTAAAAAGTATCTTAAAAGTATAAAAAATAATTTTTCTTTCAACTTTCTCTAGTGTTTTTAATCAAATACTGTGCAGCTGGTAACAGACTCAGTAAAAGATAAATTACCAGTCCAGAATCTTCAGAAGCAGAATCTGAAGAAAGTATTGAAGTGCAAATTGCTAAAAGAGGCACTTTGTTTAAGACAGAAAAATCCAAACAACCACCAAGAGGTCTTTGTTTTCTGTTCCCAATTCTTATCTTATCTTGAATTGACCCGAAAATGGTTCATACCAAAAATGGAAGCAACTATTCAGTTTACCCAGATGGATGTGGACAAGGAAGAGGAAAGACCAAATCCAGAAGTGTTAAATCTTCCTCCAGAAAGACACATATGGAGGATGCCAGAGTTGCCCTCCTTTCCCCAAGGTCTGTGCCCACAAATTTTGATGTTAATTCTGAATCTGGAATGATTCATGATAATAGTTCAAGGGATGAACCACATTCAAGTGGAAGAAATAGAAATTTATCAATGCCAATACAAAAATTTGTTTAGAGTAGCCAAAGAAGAGGAGTGGGAAATATGCCCAAGTCTTTGGCAGGGGGCCATGAACTCCTCCTTACACATCAAGAGCTTTCTGGGTCAGGAGAAGACCATAGAACTCTTAGGAGGTTGGAGCCCATTTTCTTGCAAAGACAAAGTCAAAAAGATAAAGAACTGGTTGAAGAACCAAAGTCTTTTATCCATCGACCAGAGGAAGGAGTTGGAAATGACTCCAGGTTTGGAGACAGAAGGCCCAGTGGTGTCTACCAGCTCCAAACCAGCTCCAGAAGTGTCCAAAGACTAGCCCAAAGGAGCTCAGAAGAAGAAGAAAGGTCCCAAGAGCCATCAAGGAAAGGGCAAAGGCAAAGCCAATTGGCACAGACCTTACCCAAAAGGGTACAGGATCCCCAAATTAGAGCCTTCACCCATGGACAGTGTCTTCAATATGGCCAGGACTCTTATGGAATTCATAGCAAAAGAGCATTAAAGGATGAGCAGGACTCTTCCACACAAATAATAGATGAAATTCACTTTGTCAAATCTAGTATTGATGTAGAACTTGGCAAATTTGATGCAAACTTAAAGCAAATCATGTTGGACATGCGTGAATTGAAAAAAAATGACAAAAGGTATACTGAATGGTATCAATTGACAAATGTCGAAATTGATTCAATTACCAATACATCTGACAGAATTGAGAGTAAATGTCAAGTTCAAAGTGATGAAATGGAAGATCTTTCCATTTTAGACATTAATAATCAACTTAGACTTCTGAAAGATCATGTCTTGGAAATAACTAAAAATACCAATCAGTTTGCCACACATTTGGCAAAAAGTGACAGTGAAAGGCAGAAGTTAAAAAATGAGATCATTGAAAATGTAGAACAAATTCATAATAATTGTGAACCACATATGCCAAAACATTCTACACCTTTGACTGAAGAAAAACTTCCTGTTAAAGGAAGTTTGACCCCATTCTTAGGAGGAAATGTTATCTCTGCAAAAGATATTCCCAAATTAGAAGAATGGCCAACATTCTCTGGTGAAGGAGAATACCACCATATTGAGTTCATCAGAACTATTAATATGTTGAAAGAAGATTTTCACATACCTGATGAGCTTATAGTGGGAAAATTACAATCTCTGTTTACCAGAACTGCAAAGAAATGGTATTACAAGATGGAAAAAGATCATGGAAAACATGATTGTTCTTGGTGGAAATCTGAAATGATTACCAAATTGGCCAATAATTCTTGGAGGTTTAAAATAGGGAATGCTTTTGAAAGTACATTTTTAACTCAGAAAAAGATAAACCACTTATTTGGTTCTTTAAGCAAAAAGACAGATTGTCTGCTTTACACCCAGATATGTCTGATACCATGATTAATATGAAAATATTAAGAAAATGTGGAGGAGAGCTAGAACATGCTATCAAGTGCAGATGTGTAGAACCCTTTTCAACAGAGGAATACATTAATTCAATGGAAGATATCATTACTAGAACAAGAATTGGTAAAACTTGGACTAAAATACCTATGGAGTCCAAAATGGTCCCAAAGATTTCCAAAGAGGACAGAAAACCTGAAACACCTGTCTTGATGTGTCATAAATGTGGAAGCACTTCAAATTTAGCCAACAGTTGCACCAAGAAAACAAAAATCAATGAAGCTCAAGTCATTGAAGAAGTTCAGTGCACTGAAGGGAAAGAGGAATCTGACCTAGATTCTGCAGTCTCTGAACATACACCAGTAGAGGATTATCCCATTGAAAACATTACAGCCTTCCTTGAAGGCACAGAAGTCCATAATGACTTACCACAGTACAGTGAGGATTGTCATAACCTGATCAATATCCAGGATGCCAGAATGTCTAAAACCAAACCTGCTAGAGGTAAAGGGTACACTGATGGAGCATCTTGTATCACATAAATCGTGATGAATGATATTGAAGCCAAAGTCAATTTGGATACAGGGGAATTTTGTACCTGTGTGGGAAAAGATTATCTTCAAACCATACTACCTGAATGGAAAAATTGTCTATTACCAATAGAGGGTGTACAATTTAGTAGTTCCAGTAATAATATGTACCCTTTAGGTATATTGGACACTAAGCTTGTATTTTCACACCAAGCAGGAAGTATTAGAATGAAGACTGTGATTGTAGTAATGGGCAATTGAACATCTCAGCACATTATTATTGGAAATGATTACTTGAATATTTATGGTATTGACATCAATAACCATAAGGATAGATATTTCACAATTGGAGAAAACAAAAGACAAACATTTGTTTTTTCCAATATGCCAAAACAAATATCACTGGTATCTTCTAAAAAAGATACTTATTAGGAAGAATTTGTGACTAATCAACTTGTTGAAGTACAAATCAATCCATCATTGTCACCAAAGATGAGAAATGCACTTATTGATGTGTTATAAACATATAATAATGCATTTGCCTCTGATGATGAACCATTAGGTGCTATAAAAGGACATGAAGTTGATATTACTCTCAATATTGCCAGACCATATCCTCCAGTACTTAGCAGACCAGCTTATCCAGCCAATCCTAGAGCAAGAGAAGCCTTGGAAAAATATATCCAAGAGTTGAACCAACTTTGTGTACTGAGGAAAGTAGGCCATAATGAAGAAGTTGAAGTGACAACACCTTTTATTATTGCTTGGAATAATGATAAATCAAGGATGGTTGGGGATTTCAGAGCATTGAATACCTACAGAGTTCCAGATAGGAATCCAATTCCTCGAATTCAAGAGACCTTGACACAATTGTCTAAAGCCAAGTATATAACATCAATTGATTCATTGAAAGGCTTTCAAAAAGCCTTTTTTACACCTACAGCTGAGAAATTACTTAGAATTATCAGTCACTGTGGTATTTATGAGTATCTTACAATGCCATTTGGTATTAAAAATGCACCATCTCATTATCAAAGAATGATGAATACCATCTTCTGCACAGAGTTATCTGAATGATGGCTTATCATTTATATTCATAATACCCTCATATGTTCTGATTAATGGTCTTTGCACCTTGAATTACTTGAAAGAGCACTTCACAAACTTGAAGAAGTGAATATGAAGATTTAACTCAAGAAATGCAATTTTGGTTATGAAGAGCGCAAAGCATTAGGACATATTGTTTCTGGTTTAAGCTTGGGTATTGACAAAAAGAAAGTGACATCAGTGTTACTTAAGCCAATACCCCAGAATAAGAAAGAAATTATGTTGTTTCTAGGGTTTGCTAGTTATTATAGGCAACACATGAAAGACTTTGCAATTCTAACCAAGTCACTCTATAGAATCTTTGATCAACAAACAGTATTTGAGATGACACAGGGGAGAATGAAAGCTTATGAGAAGATAAGGAAAGCTCTTACAGAAGCACCTTTACTGCTCATGCCTGAATGGAATATACCTTTCAAATTTTACATTGATGCATGTGGAGATGGATTATGGAAGGCCCTACATCAAGTGCAAATTATTGATGACCAACCTAGAGAAGGACCAGTTTTTTACATCTGATGACAAATAAAACCAACAGAAGTCAGATATGGTGCAAGCTAGATGAAGTGCTTATATTTGGTATGGGCACTTGAGAAATTACACTATTATGTTGATGGAAGTGTTTTTGAAGTGATTACTGACTGTAATGCCATTAAATCACTTCTGAACTTGAAAACTCCCAACAGACATATGCTGAGATGGCAAATACCCATTCAAGAATTTAGAGGAAACATGGCTATAGTTCATAAAGCAGGAAACATTCTCAAGAATGCTGATGGACTGAGAAGGTGGGAATTAGCCAATACTCCTGATAATCCAGGTTATGTACCTTTGGAAGCAGAAAAAAAAATTCCAATTGAAGGAATTAACATAAATGATATTGGGACTGAATTCTTTGAAGAATTCAGAGAATCTCATAAGCAAAACAAGAATTGCCATATCTTGACTTCCTTATTAGATAAAGACTGCAAAGATACATCTTTAGTCAATGCACTGGATGAAGTTTGGAAGAATTCCTATTCTGAAGGAAGATTTCAATTGTTTGATGGGATTATTTACCACAGAACCAAACATTCTTGTGTAATGGCATTGTGCAGCAGATTGCTTATCAATAACATTCATAATGAATGCCATGATAGCATCTAATCTGGACACCTTCCAGAAGACAGAACACTTGAAAAAGTGAAGAACTGTGCATGGTGGCCATCTTGGAGAAAAGAAACCATTGAATATTGCCATACCTGTGACAGATGTCAAAAAGCAAACAGGAGTAAAGGCAAGAAATTTGGACTTATGATCCATATCCAAGAACCAAAATCCCCTTGGAAAGTTGTACACATGTATTGGGTCACAGCACTTCCTCCAAGTGGTGACAAGAGCTATAATGCTTTTCTAGTTATTGTGGACAGATATAGCAAGACTCCCATATTCTTACCATATCATAAAGATGACACAGCTATGGATACATCTCTTCTACTATGGAGTAGAGTTATTTCTCATACAGGATTATTTAAGAATATCATAAGTCACAGAGATCTCAAATGCACATCTGCACTTTGGACCAATCTTCATAGATTGTTTGGGACCAAGTTATTGTTTTCTATAGCATATCACCCTCAAACAGATGGGCTAGCAGAGAGAATGACTCAAACTTTAGAAGACATGATCAGGAGATTTTGTGCTTATGGATTAGAATTCAAAGACTCAGATGGCTTTACCCATGACTGGTGCACTCTGATACCTGCATTGGAATTGGCATATAAGACATCAGTCCATTCTTCCACAGGTCAAACTCCTGCTATTTTAGAGAAAGGATGGAATCCAAGACTCCCAGCAGATACACTAAGGAAAGACTTGATTGACATCCATCCTACAGCTTGAAGCTGCAAAGTAATTCTTGATAAAGTGAAAAATGGTGCAAGAAAAAGTATGAATGATGCTTCTGAATATGCTAAACAAAAGTGGGACAAGAGTCACAAAGTACCAGACTTCAAACTAGGGCAGTTAGTTCTAGTTTCAACCTTGAATTTTAATAATATAAAAGGCCCAAATAAACCAAAAAATTTCGTATGTAGGACCTTTTCTTATTGTTGCCTTAAATGGAACCAATGCAGTTCAAGGGGAATTAAGCAGTGAATTGGAAAATAAAAACCCCACCTTTACAGTAAGCCTGATAAAACCTTTACAACCAACTGACAAAGAATTTTTTACTTTAAGGAACCCAACTGCTTCGACTCTACCACCAGTGGAACAGGATGAAGACAAAAAGATAAAGAAAGTCATTAAAGAAAGGAGACTTAGGAGTAAAAATCAAAGAGAATATCTTGTCAGAGATAGAAATCCAGTACATGAAGATGATTGTCTGGAAGAATCAGAAATACCTGACTCAGATAAGCTCTCAATCATGTCAGCCTGTGACTTAAAACCAGAGCACAAGCATGACAGCCAAAATACCATAAAACAATGGTATAGCCAAGATACCACCAAAGCATGGAGCTGAGCAAGATTAGCTCAAAACATATCAAAAGAAAGAGGAAACTCACCCCTTTCTGAATATATAAGTCCCATCACCATAGTACAAATAATAACAAAGTTATTCCTGCTCAAAGTTGTTGCTGAGCATAAACCTTAATTTTCACCTCTCATCTAAAATCCAGAAGGAAAGACTTAACCCCATCAAATGTGTTCTAAAAATGAAGCTCTAAGACAGGGCTATCCAATGGTACTAGCCAAACTGAGCTGGCACCAGTATTACTTGAGTTATGGCCAAATTCAGGCTAAATAAGGGTGAACAAAACACTCACCCCTCATCTAGCTTTTGCCGTTTTAGCATGAGATACCTAAGGTGGGGTCTCTTTGGAAAGAGAAAAATCAGGGCTATCTGATGGTGTCATCCATTTCCCCATAGCTCAACTAGAACAAAAGTTATGGGGCAAATAAGCTCAATACAGCTTTTTGCCTAAACCACGCAAATGTACAAAAATCTTGTACATGGGATAACTTTGCCATATTTAATGATACCCATATCAAATGATGTACCTTTTTGTATAGCACATACAGGACTACACACCAAACCAATTTTGAGGTTGATGTCTCAAGAATTGACAAAGATATGGCTGTTTTAAGGTCAGATTCCCACCTGCTGTCATATACAGCCTTACCATGGGAAAATGTCCCATAATCATGAATATGAGGTATCAAATAGACAAGGGAGCTTGCTTTCACTTCAATACCTCATATGTCAGTCAAAACTGGGGTCCAATACAGTTTCTGTACAGCATTCTACGCGTCATACACATCAGAATCAGGCTGTGAGGTCCCCAGATGAAATTTTTCACCCTGTATTGGTGAACACCACCCAGATGTGGTTTCAAAACCAGATCTGAGCCATATACAAGCTATACAGGTCTTTGGAAACCACAAGCCTGTCTCAGAGAGTGAAAAATTCTTCACTTCCTCTACGTGGAAAAGTCTAGCACCCTTTCCACCCCATTTCAGGATAAAAAGGAGGCTTTTCACAGCCAGAATTGCTTTCCTCATCCTGCTCTTGAATTCCTACGTAGTAGAACTGTCAAAAACAGTTATACTCTCAGAAAAGAATCAGGTATACTCTTAATTTAGAAGCATTGTAGTCTTTATTATTGTAATCCAACAGGTAAAGCTGCACCCAGTGCTTTCAACAGTGCTCACCACCACTATACTAGTATAGTAAAGCCCTTTTATTTGAAATTAAATGAAATATTATCATTATCACCATCATAATAAATCTTTATAAACCATTTTTACCGTGTCAAAGTTATAGTTAAAGTTGTAAAACACTATCATACATCTTTATCATACACTTAGCCTCACATTTTGTGGGCCTGGCCATGTTTTTTGACCTTTTTGGACCTTATAAGTGAGTTTTTTACTTATATTCTTTATTCCTGACACTTGTTTTATCTTTTTTAGGTGTAATTTTTTTAAAAATATATATTTATTATATATTTATCCTTATAATCATATTAAAAAGAGTACTTGTCATGTGGCTAATAACCACAAGGCCCTTATCTTTGGTGTGTTTTATATATAAAAACACTTCTTAGCCATTAATACAGTCTTATTTTTAATTAAATTAAGACATCTCATACTGATGAACCAACAGTTGAGGCGTGGTTGGGCAGATTGTTAACTCAATTACCCTCTTACATACCACTTTTTGACAGTTTACACTTGCTAATTTCAAGTTATTCTGTAAGATGTTGGTACAAAAACAGTATACCAAATATCAGTAAGCTGTATTTCTGACGTGAAATTGTTAATTCAACTACACTGTCATTGTACAAGGGCAAATTGTAGTAATATACAAGCCCAGAGGCCATTCTTAGACGTGCAAACAGCATTTTAAGAAGTCTTAACTGACATTAAGCCCTCTTTTTCCTGTTTGATTCAGTGGAAGATAACTTCATACCACTTGAAAGCTAGTCACAGGCCAACACACCAGTGACAACCTCAGAACCAGAGGGCAGAAAAGGCAAAGGAAAGAGGCACAGTGAAGGCCTTATAGCAGCAAAGAAGTGGACACCCATTGCAACACAGAAGAGTAGAAAACCACAAAATTCTGCTTCAATACAAGGTAAACCAACCTTGATAGCTTGTACAGGGAAAATTACTATAATTAACCCAGTTGTAACCTCTAAAGGTAAATTGCCCAAATCAGCAGACAACAAATTTGTACAAGGAACATTCAAAGGTAAATACCCTAAGAACATAAAGTTTTTGACTGCTTGCAAACACTAACATGTCACCTGTATACCTCAGAGATCTTGGCTTCCAAAGGAACCAGCCAGAGGACAGAGAAGGTTTGTCCAGAACCAGCAGACCTGAAAGAGGAAACCTTGGACACAGTAGTGGATGGCAAAACAATGAGGGAGATAATATCAACCCTGTCATTCACACTCCAATTCAATGGAGACCTCAAAACAGAGGACTGGAAAGACATGGATCAAGTTCTTCAGCTCCACCAACTCCTCAAGGACCTAATCCAATGGAGCATGGACAACAAAAGGTTCAACCTGGCATCTCACTGGGAAGAACTTGGAGAAAGTTGCCAGAAGATCTGTCTCAAAGAGATAGACTTCAAGGACGTTATGGTAATCACCAAAGGTTGGAATCCTACCAGGCAGTTCAGACTCCTGGAGGCAAGGGCACAGAGGATAAGGGAGAATCAAGCCACTATCCAAGCTATAGAAGAAAAGTTAACCCAGACAGGGTCAACTCAGATTCCTTCAGGCTTACAAGGAGCAGGCCAAATCAGCTTGCCAGTGGCTTCACACCATTCAGACACCAACAAATCAATGACCAGGAGTCACCACTCTTCACAATTCCAGGAGGTTTCCAGGAGAAGAAAAGGATACAAGGGGAAAAACAAGACCTCTTTCAGCCAAAGGCAGAAAGAGTCAGACCCCATCATCCAGAAGTTGTTGGATTTGGTGAAAGAAGTGCACAAGAACCAGAAGTGGTTGTAAACCACTCTATAATCAGTAGTCCTAGTAATAGAAACATTACCCCCACTCAGATTGAACATAATATTGTCACACCTGTGCACTGTGGTTACAAATTTCCCAATATGATGAGTAAACTCAAAAGCAGTTTTCAGAACTTGAAGCAAACCATGAGAGGATGAAGAAATTAACAGCCTCCATGGACAAAATTGTCAAAGCTCTTCAAGAAGGACATTCTCAATTGAACAAAGCCTCTGAAGAAACCAACAAAAGACTGAATCTAGTCTTTGAAGAACAACACCAAAGCAAAAGGGACAGGGATTGTCTGGATCAAGACATAAACAAATTGTTTAATGTCTACCATAACCTGAAGCCCCAACCACAAGGCCAAGTTATGGAAAATACATATCAAACAGATGAAATCAAACCAGATTCCATGTTAATGAATAAGGCAAGATCTCCATCACAATACCAGGATGGAGATGGCATGTCTTATTCAGAGAAGGAAGCCTTGAAGCAGCTTCCTGAGGCCTTAAGCTGTCCCAAATTCTGTGGAACAGGAGAATATGATCATATGAAGCTCATAGATTATATTGATTGACTCTTCATTGATGTACCAAGCATACCGGATTACTGGATTACTGCTAGACTAAATACAGCATTTAAAGGTCATGCTAGTATATGGTACACAGAAATGAAGGGAATCCAAGGCAGAAGAAACCAGCCATGGTGGAAGAGTCAAATAATCCAAAAGTAGAGTAATGGAACTTGAGTATGGCAAAAGACCATGTCATTTGACAATGAAAAATACTCTGTGGACAAAGATATATATGAGTGGTGTCATAGACAGTCTAAAAGACTTAAAGCCATTGATCCTCAGATGAACATCCAAATGGGTAATCAAAAACTCCTGACACAACTGCTGGGAGAACTAGAGCATGCAGTAAAATGCAGATGCAACCAAAATTGCACTCTAGATGACATTGCTAATACCTTACAAGAAATAAGGAAAAGAACTAATATAGGGAAATTCACCCCATATAAGAGCAGTGGCTTCAAAGATAAACAACCTTTCAGGGTGGAGTTTAGAGACAAACCAAAGGAGAGGGTGGAAGAGGTGACAAAGAAGAAGAATTATTGTCACAATTGTGGTTCAACAGACCACTATGCCAAACACTGTCCAAAGGAAAAGAAAAAAGTCTATGCCATTGAGAAAGTCCCAGAGGAGGAATTCCCAACAGAGGATTCTGAATCAGACTCCATGGGTGATGCCATCAGAGAACCATCTGATGATGATCAAGACCCAAGAGAAGAATTTCTGGTGGAATACCAAGAGGAAACCCCACTAGAAATTCAGGATATACAGTTGGAAGCAGGCATGCCACAGGATACTTCCAACAAAAACTTGTGCAAACATACACAAGATGCACAAACATTCCTGGTTACACCAACCAAAGGAATGGCATATATACATGGAAAAGCCACTAAATTGACTTTCTGTATTGACAATGCTCAACATCCATTGATCATTGATAGTGGGGCACACTGCCCCATAGTGGCCAGAAATTATCTGGATAACCACTTCCCAAATTTGGAAAAACAGCTCTTGCCCACCAAGGCAAAGAACTTTAAAATTGCCTCAGGGAAGATGACTTCCATTGGCACAATTATCAAAGAGATAATTGTACCCCACAGGAAGGGTAATATCAGACTCAACCCAGAGTTTTTAGTGCTTGATGATGCCCACATCCAAGGGTTCTTACTGGGAACAGACTAGCAGAGGATGTATGGCATAGACATTTACAATAGTAAAAACACGCATATTACCATTGGTACCAACAAGGAAAAGGAATTTTCACTTGATATATACCAGATAGCTTCTCAAGATCCACTGGAAGAAATTCTGAATGAATTCAGGGAGGGACAGTTTAGCACTACCCCCACCAGTAAACAAAAACTAAGCTTACTGAAGATGCTGAGGAAGAACAGACCAGCATTTGCCATTGGGGAAGAACCATTAGGCAAGATCAAAGGCCATGATATAGAATTATATCTGGATGTGGAAAGACCTTATTCACCCATGCTCAGGAGACCTCCTTATCCAGAAAGCCTGGAAACAAGGAAAGAAATTAAAAAACACATCAATGAACTCCTGGACATGGATGTCATCAGAAAGATTGGACATAATGAGATAGTGGAAATCACCACTCCAGTCCTAATCACCTGGCATGATGGCAAGTATAGACTGTGTGGAGTCTTCAGAGCTCTGAATAAATACACAAAAGCAGACAGGTACTGTAAGGTGTGGATATGAAACTTTGATTAAAAATCAAGTACTTTTCCTGTCCTCAAAATTTGTATAAGGTAAAAATCAATCAAAAATAGTATGAAATATTATTTTTAAGAGAAAACACGCCAATTTTATTGTTTATAACTTTATTAGTATAAAACAATAATATTATAAAAATTTATTGTTTTACCAACAATAAAAATTTATCCAAAAAAATACTCTACAAGAGATATTTTAAGGCTACAAAAGAAATTTCTTCAAGAGCAATTTCAATTGGAATTAATTGAGCAAAGAACTGCAAGCAATTAATTAAAGAACAAAGTCTTTAAAAAGAATATTAAAGAGAAAACACGCCCAAAAGTGACCAGAATGAATTTGGAAACAAAGTGACAAAGTTTACAGTGATGAAAGATGCTTTAATTCACTTTTGGGGTGGTTCAGGGGTAAAAATGATTATAAGAGTTACAAACAATGATTATAATGATTTTTTCACGTGGTTAAAAGGATTAAAATGATTTAAAAGTGGTGGTTCAAATCTTTGATTGATTGGTTTAACAGTTTTAAACTAATTAATAAAAGGAAAAGATTCTAACATGAAGAGAAAAGTGGGGCAAAGAAGACATTCTTTTATAGCCATCAATTCTCTTACTCCAAAAGTAAAATTTACTCTTGTCAGTCGTGAAAAACAGTCTGACAAAAGAAAAGCCAATTATGGCATCATTGAACCCTGGTTTAGACCAAAAAGGACTGGTTTAAGCCATTTTTAGCCATTTTTAGCCATTTTAGACCCTTAAATCAGCCATTACTATAGCAATACCAGGCCTAGAGCCTTCAAAACACGTCAGAATGTGTGTCAGAGGTGTAGAAACCAGTTAAAACTGTTTTTATTATGATTGTTTTATCTTAAGGGTAGTTTTACCCTCTTGGCAACAGCTAAAACTACCCCAGTTGGTATCAAAACCTCATCATCAATTGAGTCCACAGACCCTGTAGCTCAATTCCAGGCCAAAAGTGATGAACTTTTGCGTGAATTTTGACATCCCACGCCTGTCAGCAAGGATTTTGGGGGTCTAGCTCCCCCTTAGAGCTGGAGTTCCTTTTCCCCCCCAAATTTAATCTTTCCAATTTATTTTTCCTTTAATTCCTCATCATGTATTATACTTATAATTTACATATGTAATTCAATTCAATTGTACAGTACAATACAGTAATAATTGACACCTCATATGTAAATCAAAGTTCACTTATGTAATACACGCGCACATTTTGACATTTCAATTGAATTCAATTGAAAATACTTCAATTCCCCATAACTTCTAAACTAAACACAACACCTCAATTTTAACACAAAAATTGATGGTTAACACCACATGTGGTGTGAATTAAATTAAGGTTTTGAGGATTTTCAACTTTTGTATTGAAAATACTAAAAACTTAATTTAAGCTTATTTAGAGTTGAGTTACAAGAATTTCACTCAGAGGTGACCCCACCTGATTTTTTATGAGGAATCCAATGGTGACATAAATTTTATATGTTTATTTATTGGATAAAAAGTTATAATAAATTTTATTTAACTTTTTTCCAAATTTATTTATTTTCTCACAATTTTGTTAAAGTTTCATTTTTACTTAATTTTTTCAAGTATAAATGTAATTTTATATTTACAAAATTTAATGTATTTTTTATTTTTAAATTATAATTAATTTTTTATTTTTAATATACTTTTATATTTATATTTTGATTTTTATTTGTATAATATAAATAAATTTATTTTATTTATATTAATATGTTATTTTTTATATTTGTGGTCTTTTGGGTATATGAAATTACCTCTAAGGCTCACATTCCCTCCCCCTAAAAAAGAATATTACTTTGTAATATTGGTCTTTCTAGTGTGTCTGAATCTCCTCAGGAGTTTGGTAGCTTCTGGTATATCTTTTTCTTCTAACCATTCATCTTCACAAGTTGGGTCACTGTACCTAACAAGGTATTCCCTTACTTTCTTGGTTCTTAATTTCCTTTCTTTAAGAACTTTGGTTATTTTCTTAGTACCAGATGTCTCAATAGGAGGTATAACTTGGGGAACCTTATTCCTCAAGGGAAATTTCTCAGCATCACTAGATTTATATGGTTTTATCAAGCTCACTGGAAATGTAGGGTGCCTATTGCTAAGTTCTTCAGATAACTCTACTTCAACAGCATTTTCTCCATACTTCATCCAAGGCATGTATTAGAGAGTTGTCTTTAAAGTCTTTGTTAAGTAATTGGCATAAGATGCTACAATTCTTATCTTGAGTGTAACTATTTCTGACTTCTTCAAAGAAGGTGGTGTTCAAGTCTGTAACACTTATTCCTTCTATTGGAATTTGTGGTGAAGCTTCTTCTGGAACATAAGCAGGATTATCAATGTTATTTGGTAATGGCCATCTGCTTAGTCCATCTGCATTCTTATTAATATTCCCATCCTTATGAACAATAGTCATATTGCCTCTGTATTCTTGTATGGCTATTTGCCATCTGAGCATGTGTCTGTTAGGTGTTTTCATGTTCAAAAGTGATTTCACAGCTGTACAATCTGTTATTACTTCAAAAACACATCCCTCTAAGAAATAGTTCAATTTCTCCAAGGGCCAGACAAGGCATAGACATTCCATTTGACTTGCTCCATATCTGGCTTCAGTTGGTTTTATTTGCCTGGATATGAAACATATTGGTCCTTCTACAGGTTTGTCATTTATGATCTGA
This sequence comes from Austropuccinia psidii, assembly GCA_023105745.1. Taxonomy (NCBI): domain Eukaryota; kingdom Fungi; phylum Basidiomycota; class Pucciniomycetes; order Pucciniales; family Sphaerophragmiaceae; genus Austropuccinia; species Austropuccinia psidii. The sequence continues at coordinate 28,684,998 of JALGQZ010000003.1, forward strand.
ACTTGGTGAAGTGCAGCACCTAGTCCATCCCCTGATGCATCAATATACAGTTTGAAAGGTAATTTAAAGTCTGGCATCAGTAAGAGTGGAGCAGTGGTCAATGCTTCTCTTAGAGATTCAAAAGCTTTGAATCTGTCAACAGTCATCTCAAATACTGTGTCTTTGTCAAACAACTTATAAAGTGGTCTTGCTATGGATGCAAAGTCTTTAATGTGTTGCCTGTAATATCCTGCAAAACCCAAGAATGACTGAATTTCCTTCTTATTCTGAGGCATGGGTTTTAACAATACTGCTGCAACTTTGTTTTTATCAATTCCAAGGGACAAACCAGATACAACATGTCCTAGTGCCTTAAGTTCTTTAAATCCAAAATGACATTTCTTCAAGGAGATTTTCATGTTTACTGATTGTATTTTTGTCAAAACTCTTGATAATCTGTACATGTGCTCCTCCCAAGTCTTTGAACAGATAATAATGTCATCAATGTAAATGATTAACCATCCCTCTGAGAGTTCTTCAGGGAAGATTTCATTCATCATTCTTTGGAAGTGTGAAGGTGCATTTTTGATACCAAAGGGCATCCTTAAGTATTCATACACTCCACAATGAACAATAATTCTCAAGTATTTTCTTGCTCTTGGTGTTACCACATTTTGATGGAATCCTTTAAGGGCATCCATAGTGGTTATATACACTGCTTGAGATATTTGAGTAAGGGCAATTTGGATTTTTGGTATTGGGTATCTGTCTGGAACAGTGTAAGTGTTCAGAGCTCTAAAGTCCCCAACCATTCTGGATTTTCCATTATGCCACGCCACTATGACTGGTGTAGTTATTTCTACTTCCTCATTGTGGCCTACTTTTCTTATTACACCAAGGTCTAGAGGTTCTTTGATATGAATTTCTAGAGCTTCTCTTGATTTTGGACTTGCTGGATAAGCAGGTTTTCTTAAGAGTGGTGGATAAGGTCTCTCAATGTTAAGAATGATGTCAACTTCATGACCAATAATTGCTCCCAGAGGTTCTTTGTCTGTAGCAAATGCTCCTTTGTGGTCATACAAAAGGGAAGAAAGTTCATTTTCTTGTTTATCAGTCAGATGAAGGCTTATCTCAGCCTCATTTAACTGTTCAGACTTGAATTTTTCTAACTCTAAGTTGACTGGTGATACTTTGTTTACTGTAATTTGTCTTTTAAATGGTAAAAAGGCAAATTTCTGGCGCTTATTGTCCCCAATTGTAAAGTATCTGTCTTTGTTATTATGTAAATCTATCCCATACATGATCAAATAGTCATTTCCCAATATAAAATGGGTACTAGAGCAATTTTCCATAACAACAAATTCAACTGTGATCCTTAAATTCCCATTTATGTGTGGGAATATGACATTGGTCTCAAAGATTCCCAATGCTTTCATTGGGTTACTTGCACTGTTGAATTTTATACCATCAATTGGTAACAATTGGTCTTCAAAATTTGGCACACAAGTCTTAAGAAAGGATTTTCCAACACAAGAGCAGAAGGCTCCTGGGTCAAGCAAAAGTTTGGTGGGCTTGTTGTCAATTACCACTTCTGTTATACAGGAGTTACCAGCTGTATAACCTTTTCCTCTGTTTGGTTTTGTCTTCATAAGTTGTGCATATTGAACTTTTGATAAATCAACTTGACCATTGCTCAATTGTGGTAAGTGGGAATAAGATTCCATGATTTCAAAAGTGGCATTGATATTTTCTATATCTTTTGAAGATTCAGAAAATATGGATGACTTATCATCTGAATTGTCTTCAATTATGTCTTCTTTTTCAACATCTGGTTCCTTTTCAATGTCAATTTCATTGATTTTCCCCCTCTCTGGACATGTATTGGCTAAATGGGTGGTGCTTTGGCAAATATGGCATTTTCTGACTGTATCTGCAGATTTATATTTAATATTACCAGAATTTTCTTTGGGGTTTTTGTCCACAGAATCTTTCCAAGGTGTATTAAACCTTGTTTTGAGATTCACACTACTAGAACCAATTTTGGTTCTGGTGGTTACTTCTTCTAGTATATTGATAATATCTTCTGCTGAAGATTGTTCAGTAGTCCTGCTTTTGACAGCATGCTCTAAGTCACCTCCACATTGTCTCAGAATTTTTCTATGGATCATAAACTCTGACATGTCAGGATATAATGCTGTTAATCTGTCCTTTTGTTGGCAAAACCATGGTAAAGCTCTGTCTTTATCAGCATTAAATTTGGCAGATTCAAAGGCTGTTTCAACTTTAAACCTCCAAGCATCATTTGCCCATTTGTTGATGATTTGGGTTTTCCACCAAGTCCAACTCTGGTGTCCATGTGCTTGTCTTATTTTGATGTACCATCTGTGAGCTGATCTGGTAAACAAGGTGTTAAACCTGGCTGTTACCAATCTGTCTGGTAATTCAAAATCCTCTTTGATCATGTCAATACCTCTAATGAATTCCATATGGTCATACTCTCCTTCACCACTGAAGTGAGGCCATTCTTTAAGTTTTGGAACTTCTTTGAAGAGTGCTTGGCCCATTGATGGTTCCAAGTTATGAAAAGAAGTGGATAATTCATTTTTTAATTGTGAATTATCAGGATCCAATACTTGTGGATTTGGAATTCTTGTGCCCTCATTTTGATTTAGAGGTGTAGACATTCTTGGTAAGGTGTTCAGTATTTGTTCAATGTCATTCATTTTACTGTTGCTACACCTTTGGGAATTTCTGTATTCATGTTGGAAGCTTTGTATTAAATTTATTACTTCAATTTTATACATGTCTTCCTTATGTGTCAGCTCTTGCCATAACTCTGTCTGTCTTGTATTATCAGCAGTGACTTGATTCAATTTCATTGATAATTTTGATACTTCTTCTTGTGAAGTATCAAAACACTTTTTCAAGGCAATGGTATATGTCTTTACTTCAGTAAATGAATTTGAAATGTCATCAAGGACTTTCTTGTTATCTGTCTTGATAATATTTATGGCTTGTTTAATCCTTGTTTCAATTATGTCATCAATATTGAATTTAGAATATTTATCTGTTAATTCTTTAATAATGGCAGATTGTTCATTTATTTTATTGTTAGAAGAATTATCATTATTTGAACTTTTAATTGTTCTCAAAACTTTTTCAAAACACATAAGTGTTTCATTAATTTGGCACAGAATCAGGTTGTTTGTTTTAATGTTGTTACAAATGGTTTCATTTTTATCAGAAAGATGTTTTTTCACGTCATTTATAGCATTATACAACTCTGGGATGGAATCAAATATGTCAGAAATCATTTCTGGAACCTTAATCTGGCTTCCTCCTTCTTCTGTAATTCCATCATGGTTCTGGCCATCTGAAATACATTTTCCATGGCATCCTTCTGAATCTTTGGGATTCTGTAGCCCTGGCTGTAAGGTTTTGGGGCTGGTGCCTTCCCTTTGCCCTTGTTTGGAGTTTGTGGCTGCTTATTCACGTTGGAATTGCTGCTGCTGGCCACTGGGGCTGTTTTTGGCACTGGTTTGGGTGGTGGAGGGTTGGTTTTCCTCCATTCTAGTGTCAAAAGCATCATGTTTTTCTTCTCCATTAATGGATTCCATCCATTGAGCAATTTGCAAGTGTTGGGATGGCCCAAGAATTTTCTTACTGTCAGGTCAGAATTCATGCAATTCTTCCACAGGTCTGCAAGGATCTGGTACTCTTTGAATTGAAGTGCATTGTTGTATGCACTGTGGCTGGCTTTGTATATGTCCACAGAGGCTTGTTGTGGCGTTGTCAGCTCTTTTTGAAGGTAAAATGGTATTATCAGCTTCAGAATGACCCATTTTAGTTGTTTGGAAGTCATCAACTGACCCTTTTCCTTCTGTACCTGGTTGGCCTCTGCCATAATCACTTCCATTACCTTTTTGGGAGCTGCTTGAGGGGTTGTAGCTGGCTCCTGACCTGGTTGAAGGCATAATTATGGTTAAAAAAGGCTTAAAATAGTATTTCTACGTCAAAAACTTACTATTGGCCAAATTTTTAGCTTTCTGAAGGGTATTACTTATGTCCAAGTTAATCAATTCAGAAGATATTGGTTCAGGCTGGTTATTTTGAGTCACAATAACAGTACTATTATGATCAGAATTAACAGTACTGGCAGGGATAATGCTGGTTACTGTTGAGGCTGTTTCAATGTTTTCTTGTCTTACCACGTTGTCAGACACTAAAATTAATGAAAAAGCCAATTAATTAAGTAAAAAAAGGTTATTTCAAAAAAGAAATAAAAATATAAGCCTCACTTATAATATGAAAAAAAAGTTATTTTTTATGGATTTTTTGAATTATAAGTATTTTTTATATGTTTTTAAATTTTTCAATATAAGAAAAAAGATTTAAAAAGAGTAAAAAAAATATGTCACAGGTAAAATATCACGGCTGGGCCCCCAAATGTAAGGTGTGGATATGAAACTTTGATTAAAAATCAAGTACTTTTCCTGTCCTCAAAATTTGTATAAGGTAAAAATCAATTAAAAATAGTATGAAATATTATTTTTAAGAGAAAACACGCCAATTTTATTGTTTATAACTTTATTAGTATAAAACAATAATATTATAAAAATTTATTGTTTTACCAACAAAAAAAATTTATCCAAAAAAAATACTCTACAAGAGATATTTTAAAGCTACAAAAGAAATTTCTTCAAGAGCAATTTCAATTGGAATTAATTGAGCAAAGAACTGCAAGCAATTAATTAAAGAACAAAGTTATTAAAAAGAATATTAAAGAGAAAACACGCCCAAAAGTGACCAGAGTGAATTTGGAAACGAAGTGACAAAGTTTACAGTGATGAAAGATGCTTTAATTCACTTTTGGGGTGGTTCAGGGGTAAAAATGATTATAATTATTTTTTCACGTGGTTTAAAGGATTAAAATGATTTAAAAGTGGTGGTTGGAATCTTTGATTGATTGGTTTAACAGTTTTAAACTAATTAATAAAAGGAAAAGATTCTAACATGAAGAGAAAAGTGGGGCAAAGAAGACATTCTTTTATAGCCATCAATTCTCTTACTCCAAAAGTAAAATTTACTCTTGTCAGTCGTGAAAAACAGTCTGACAACAGAAAAGCCAATTATGGCTTCATTGAACCCTGGTTTAGACCAAAAAGGACTGGTTTAAGCCATTTTTAGCCATTTTAGACCCTTAAATCAGCCATTACTATAGTAATACCAGGCCTAGAGCCTTCAAAACCCATCAGAATGTGTGTCAGAGGCGTAGAAACCAGTTAAAACTGTTTTTATTATGATTGTTTTATCTTAAGGGTAGTTTTACCCTCTTGGCAACAGCTAAAACTACCCCAGTTGGTATCAAAACCTCATCATCAATTGAGTCCACAGACCCTGTAACGCAATTCCAGGCCAAAAGTGATGAACTTTTGCGTGAATTTTTACATCCCACGCCTGTCAGCAAGGATTTTGGGGGTCTAGCTCCCCCTTAGAGCTGGAGTTCCTTTTCCCCCCCAAATGTAATCTTTCCAATTTATTTTTCCTTTAATTCCTCATCATGTATTATACTTATAATTTACATATGTAATTCAATTCAATTGTACAGTTCAATACAGTAATAATTGACACCTCATATGTAAATCAAAGTTCACTTATGTAATACACGCGCACATTTTGACATTTCAATTGAATTCAATTGAAAATACTTCAATTCCTCATAACTTCTAAACTAAACACAACACCTCAATTTTAACACAAAAATTGATGGTTAACACCACATGTGGTGTGAATTAAATTAAGGTTTTGAGGATTTTCAACTTTTTGTATTGAAAATACTAAAAACTTAATTTAAGCTTATTTAGAGTTGAGTTATAAGAATTTCACTCAGAGGTGACCCCACCTGATTTTTTATGAGGAATCCAATGGTGAAATAAATTTTGTATGTTTATTTATTGGATAAAAAGTTATAATAATTTTTATTTAACTTTTTTCCAAATTTATTTATTTTCTCACAATTTTGTTAAAGTTTCATTTTTACTGAATTTTTTCAAGTATAAATGTAATTTTATATTTACAAAATTTAATGTATTTTTTATTTTTAAATTATAATTAATTTTTTATTTTTAATATAATTTTATATTTATATTTTGATTTTTATTTTAATAATATAAATAAATTTATTTTATTTATATTAATATGTTATTTTTTATATTTGTGGTCTTTTGGGTATATGAAATTACCTCTAAGGCTCACAGGTACCCTATACCCAGGATACCTCATGCCCTGGATAAACTGGCAAAAGCCAAATACATAACCAAAATGGATTGTATGAAAGCCTTCCACCAAAATGGAGTTAAACCAAACCCTATGAAATTTCTCAGAATAATATGCCATATGGGCATATATGAGTATACCAGGATGCCATTTGGCATCCAAAATGCACCAGCCCACTTCCAAAGGATGATGGACACAATATTCCAACAAGAAATATTGGAAGGCTGGATGGTGGGACATATTTATGATATCATTATATACTCAGAGACATGGAAAGACCATGTACAATACATAGACAGAGTGCTAAGTAAATGTACACCCATCAATCTGAAAATTTCACTGAAAAGGTGTAATTTTGGCCAACAAGAGCTACTAGCGCTAGGACATAAAGTCTCAGGTCTTAGTCTGGAAATTGACCAGAATAAAGTGGAAGCAGTACTGCAAAATCCAGTACCAAAGAGCATCAAAGAGATGCAATCTTTCCTTGGGTTTGCTAGCTACTATAGAAACGACATGAAGAATTTTGCCCATATAACTAGTAGTTTATACAAGTTATGTTCAAAAGATGTAGTTTTTGAAATTACCAAGGAAAGCAGGGACGCATATTAGAGGATCAAATATGAACTCACAAATGCACCTGTGCTCATCTTTCCTGACTTTGAACTGCCATTCAAGTTATATATAGATGCAGCATGTAGCCAAGGCTTGGGAGCAGCCCTTCACCAAAGACACATAGTAAATGGTGAACAAAGAGAGGGAGTAATATGTTACATCTGTAGGCAATTGAAAGATTCAGAAGACAGGTATGGGGCCACCCACACCGGATTTCTATGCTTAGTCTGGGCTCTGGAGAAACTGCATTATTATCTAGAGGGTGCAGTCTTTGAAGTCTACACAGACTGCACAGCCTTGAAGTCTTTACTGAACATGAAGACTACAAATAGACGCATGCTGAGATGGCAAATAGCCATTCAGGGGTATGGAGGGAAAATAACCATCATATAGAAAGAAGCTAAAAGTCATACCAATGCAGATGGCCACTGGATAATGTCAAGAGCAATCTAGCTTATGACCCTAAAGTTGCAGCCAAGATCCCTATCCATTTCATTGAAATAGATAGGAGGAAGAACTTCAGACTTTCTGAATAGGCACAAGAAAGTGGTACCCTTCACAGTGGAAACACTGATTCGGAGGGAACAGAAACTCCCATATTGGGAATAAGTTCCTCAGAACTGCAAAATGGATTTTAGAGTGTAGGACTGAAGTCTTATGCCAAACAAAAACAGTGTGGCATATTACTACAACTCCTTCAACAAATGTACAGGAATCCCAGCTGGAAGAACCCTGGTTGAGGACCTATAAGGATAACAAGTTCTTCCTTATAGATGGCCTGCTATACCACAGAGAAAAACACACGTGCACTCACAGTGGTAGACAGAGACCACATCTCTCTGATCCTTCAGGAATGCCATGACTGCCCCTACATGGGACACATGAGTGAAGACAGGACCAAAGACAGGGTAGCAAGCACAGCTTGGTGGCCCAATTGGGAAGAAGATTTGAGTTAATACATCAACACTTGTGAAAGATGCTAAAAGGCAGATAGAAAACATGGGAAGAAGTATGGGTTACTTCAACATATAGAGGAACCCAAACACCCATGGGAGACCATCAATATGGACTGGGTCACAGGACCTATCCCAGAAGGCAAAAAAAACTACAATGCCTGCCTAATCTAGGTTGATAGGTTCAGAAAGAGCATGAGGTGTCTACCATTCCATAAAGAGGACACAGCCATGGATACTGCTCTGTTTTTCTGGAATAACATCATTTCCACCTGTGAAGTCCCTAAGATAATCATTAGTGATAGGGACCCAAAATTCACATCTGAATTTTGGACCAACTTATATGACGTGCTTGGAACCAAGTTTGCATTCTCCACAGCTTACCATCCACAAACACATGGCCTAGCTGAAAGGATGATCCAGAAAATGGAAGACATCCTTAGAAGGTTCTGTGCCTATGGCATGGAATACAAGGACCATGAGGGATACACCCATTACTGGGCTACCCTTCTACCAGATATCCAACTGGCTTATAATACAAGTCAGCACTCTACCACTGGAAAAACACCTGCAGTGGTAGAGAAAGGGTGGAATGCCCTGTTACCTGTGGATCACTTGAGAAGAATCTTCTGACCATCCACCCCACAGCCAAAGACCTCAATAATATGTGGAAGAGGGCTTGTGACACAGCTGTCAAATGCATAGCTGGGGCAAAAGAATATAATAAGCAGAGTTGGGACAAGACACACATGGAACCTGACTTTAGGGAAGGGGACCAGGTGCTGGTATCCACACTGAACTTTAAGTATATTAAAGGACCTAAGAAAATGAGAGACTCATTTGTAGGGCCCTTCACTATCATTAAATTGATAGGGAAGAATGCAGTGGAAGTAAAGCTTATAGAGGAATTTTCCAGAAAGCACTCAGTCTTTCCAGGAAGTTTGGTCAAGCCATACTTCCAAACAGAGGAGGATAAATTCCCCTCCAGAAAGAAGAACCCCACACCACCTGATATAGTGGAAGTGGAGGACTCCCCTGGACCTGTGAGTAAAATAATAAGGGCCAGGAAGATCAGACTTGATGGGAAGGATCAGAGACAATACTTACTCAGATTCAAGAACCAAACAGCTGATAAAGACAAATGGTTGGCAGAAGATGTCATACCAGATGGGACCCTTCATTTAAGGAGATTGAGAGGCTCCAGGAGGACTGAACAGTCTGATCAATAATGACCCTTTTTTAGAGGGAGGGTATGTCATCCTGTGACTCAAAACCAGAGCACAAGCATGACAGCCAAAATACCATAAACCAATGGTATAGCCAAGATACCACAAAAAGATGGAGCTGAGCCAAATCAGCTCAAAATGTATCAAAATAAAGAGGGAACTCATCCCTTTCTGAATATATAAGTCCCATCACCATAGGACAAAGAATAACAAAGTTATTCCTTCTCAAAGTTGTTGCTGAGCATAAACCTTAATTTTCACCTCTCATCTAAAATCCAGAAGGAAAGGCTTAACCCCATCAAATGGTTATTCAAGATGAAGCTATAAGCCAGGGCTATGCAATGGTACTAGCCAAACTGAGCTAGAACCAGTATTACTTGAGTTATGGCCAAATTCAGGCCAAATAAGGGGTAACAAAACATTCACCTCCCATCTAACTTTTGCAGTTTTAGCATGAGACACCTAAAGGGGGCCTTTTTGGAAAGAGCAAAATCAGGGCTATCTGATGGTGTCATCCATTTCCCCATAGCTCAACTAGAACAAAATTTATGGGGCAAATAAGCTCAATACAGCTCTTTGCCTAAACCACACAAATGTACAAAAATCTTGTACATGGGATAGCTTTGCCATATTTAATGATACCCATCTTAATGAAGTACCATTGTGTAGAGAACATACAGGGCTACACACCAAACAAATTTTGAGGTTGATATCTCAAGAATTGCTAAAGTTATCGCTGTTTTAACGTCAGATTCCCACCTGCTGTCATATACAGCCTTACCATGGGATAATTTCCCATAATCATGGATATGAGGTGTCAAATAGACAAAGGAGATTGGTTTTACTTCAATACCTCATATGTCAGTCAATACTGGGGTCCCATACAGTTTCTGTACAGAATTCTACGCATTGTACACGTCACAATCAGGCTGTGAGGTCCCCAGATGAAAATTTTCACCCTGTATGTGTGAAAACCACCCAGATGTGGTTTCAAAACCATATCTGAGCCCTATACAGGCTATACAGGTCTTTGGAAACCACAAGCCTGTCTCAGAGAGTGAAAAATTCTTCACTTCCTCTACGTGGAAAAGTCTAGCACCCTTTCCACCCCATTTCAGGATAAAAAGGAGGCTTTTCACAGCCAGAATTGCTTTCCTCATCCTGCTCTTGAATTCCTACGTAGTAGAACTGTCAAAAACAGTTATACTCTCAGAAAAGAATCAGGTATACTCTTAATTTAGAAGAATTGTAGTCTTTATTATTGTAATCCAACAGGTAAAGCTGCACCCAGGGCTTTCAACAGTGCTCACCACCACTATACTAGTATAGTAAAGCCCTTTTATTTGAAATTAAATGAAATATTATCATTATCACCATCATAATAAATCTTTATAAACCATTTTTACCATGTCAAAGTTATAGTTAAAGTTGTAAAACACTATTATACATCTTTATTATAGACTGAGCCTGACAAAGAAGACTTAGACATGAAAGAAGGTCACAAGCTGGAATATGTCTACAAATGTGCTTTTAATTAATTGATGTGCGTAATGAAAAGAGGTTGGACAGTGAACATTAACCCCCATTGTTGTCTTTTTCTCCTTTATACCATTGATAAAATTGTAGTAAAATTTTATTTTTTGGTGGGAGGGAATGTGAGCCTTGAGGTATATTTTACATACCCAAATAGGCCACAATTATGTTAAAAATAAATTTTGAACTATGCATAACCCATAAGTCACGCATATATTCAAAATTCATCATTTTTGATTTCAGAAAAGATGAATAAGGTTTTATTGAGTAAGTAAATACATGGATTTAAAGCCAGATTTGGATTCTACACAAAATCTAACCTAGGGCATCTCCATAGAGTGAATAAGCTCAAAGCAACTCCTTGAGGTGGTAATATGGAAAATACTGCAATACCACACAAAAGATCTGTGAATTTTTTTTCTCTGTTTCATGCCAAAATAATGGGAATGTGAGAAATACCATGTTACATATACACTAAGAATAGTGTTATGCATGTTTTGGGTACTAAATATTATGGTATTCTTACATTCACGTGTGGTACATCCATATTAGATATCTCACTTGAAGCTTAGAATTCTATTTTTATGTAAAAAATAGGCAAGGGGGACAAAAGACATCAAAGAGAGCCAGGGTACCCAACTTTTGAGGCCTCTAAGACATGGAAAGCTCCAAAGCTTGTATTCGTGGCTGATCTTGTCCCAATTAGTAAACTAAAACCTTTTGGGAACTTGGATACCATGTTACAACTTCAGTAAATCATAAGAAAATAGCAAATAACCTGCTATTTTGACATGCCAAGGAGGTAAAGAACAATGTAGACTCCTGTAAACATGTCAATTCTTAATGACTTACCATGGATAAACCCCAAAAGGGTAATTAAGACCCTGTTTGGACTAGTATCCATTGATTTACCTAATAGTAACCAGCCATATACTGCTATTTACAATTCTACTTAGAAATGAGGTAAAAACTTCAAAAATTCATTAAAAATACAATTCTGAATGAATATTTCTAAAATTTTCAGGACCAATTAGAAACTGTATAATTCATAGAAAACCAAAAAGAATTATAATTTTATATGTAAAATTGAAAGTTTTACTTACAGTCCATTTTTGATAATTCCATGTGAAACACAGAATCTTTAAAAATTTACAGAAAATACATTCTGTGATGAAATTTCCAATAACATTGATAACTTTGAGGAAGAAGTTATTCTTTTGGAATAAAATAATATTTACAGCTTTTACTCCTTCCATTCTTAACCATAAATGGGTTGGTAGTTATGTAAAAGCCTCAATTAAGTAATTATGATAATCTTACGTGACAACAGATGATGCAATCAATAATCCAAAAAGGTTTATTGTTTTCTCATTCACTGGGTTTTTCAGTTTTCTCCATGGAACGCCTCTGTGAGCTGTCTTAGACTTAAGAGAGGCTCCCTTTTGCTGTTTTTTTTCATATCATCACATTATTATATTATACCTTTATTACTAAAAAAGTAAGTATTAGTTAAGACTATTTCTTGAGTGTTTTATTCTTTTGTAAATCAATCAGAAAGATGTGAAATCATAGAAATAAACTATTTTTTGTTATAAGACTGTTATAAATAAATTTTGATTCATTAAATCCACAATTCCACATCAAACTTCCCTACTATTATCTTATAAAAGGTTCATTGGATTAATAGTGAGTAATGTATCTCAATTCTTAAAGTTCTTTTAGTAATAGCTTTTCTTCAAGAATTATCTTTATAATTATTCTTGTAAAAGATGATTCTATATTGAAATAATTTTATCATTTTAATAAAAGAAGTTTTTATTATTAAATTATTGTTGTAATTGATTCTTGTAGACAATTGCTGCTTCATTTTATAATCACTAGTAGTGTATAACACGTAAAAGAAATAATTCTTTAATTATTTAATTGTGGTTATAATAGTTTTTCCATTATTATATTTCATAAGAACAGTCATAGTAATGTTGATTCATAATAATATTATTAACAGTTTAAGAGACACATGTTACACTATTTCTGTAAGGTGTGGATATGAAACTTTGATTAAAAATCAAGTACTTTTCCTGTCCTCAAGATTTTTATAAGGTAAAACATGATGAAAAAATAGTATGAAATAGTATTTTTAAGAGGAAACATGCCAGTCGTATTATTTTTGACTTTACAAGTATAAAAAAATAATATGATAAAGATTTATTATTTTACTAACAATAAATATTTATCCAAAAATACTCTACAAGAGATATATAAGGCCACACAAGAAATTTCATCAATAGCAATAAAAATTGGAATTAATTGAGCTAAGAACTGCAAGAAATTAATTATAGAGCAAAGCTTTCAAAGAGATATTTAAAGAGAAAACATGCCCAAAAGTGACCAGAGACAATTTGGAAACAAAGTGACAAAGTTAACAGTGATGAGAGATGTTTTAATTCACTTTTGTGGTGGTTCAAGGGGTAAAAATGATTATAAGAGTTACAAAAAGTGATTATAATGATTTTTTCACGTGATTAAAAGGTTTAATATGACACAAAAGGGGTGGTTGGAATCTCTGATTTTTGGTTTAACAGTGTTTAAACTAATTATAAAAGGAAAAGCTTCTAACATGAAGAGAAAGGTGGGGCAAAGAAGACAATCTTTTATAGCCATCAATTTTCTTGCTCCAAAAGTGAAATTTACTCTTTTCAGTCGTGGAAAACACTCTGACAACAGAAAAGAAAATTATGGAATCATTGAGCCATGGTTTAGACCAAAAAAGGGGTGATTTTGGCCATTTTAGACCCTTAAATTACCCATTACTATAGTAATACCTGGTCTAGAGCATTCAAAACACGTCAGAATGTCTGTAGGAGATGTTGAAGCCAGTTAAAACTATTTTCCCTAAGATTTTTTTAGCTTAAGGTTAGTTTTACCCTCTTGGCAACAGTTAAACTGCCCTGGTTGGTATTAAAACTTCATCATCAATTGAGACACAGACCCTGTGACTCAGTTTGAGGCCGAAAGAGATGAAATTTTTAATGAATTTGGACATCCCATGCCTGTCAGCAAGGATTTGGGGGTCCGCCTCCCTCTTGGAGCTGGTTTCAGCTGGAGTCTATGTTAAAGAAGTAATTAGGCTATTTACAACTAGAACTATGACTGTGACACGTGGAAATAATTTTAAAATAAGAGTCTTAATATAATATAATAGCTTATAATATAATAACAGGGTTCTACCATTGAAAAAAAGTGGTGGTGAGTGCTGTTGAGAACCCTGGGTGCAGTCTTACCAGTTGGATTACTATAATAAGAACTACAATAATTAAGATTATAATTATACCCTGATTATTACCCAAGAGTAAAACTATTTTTGACAGTTTACTACGTAGGATATTCAAGAGCAGGATGAGGAAACAATTCCGGCTGTGAAAAGCCTCCTTTTTATCCTGAAATGGGGTGGAAAGGGTGCTAGACCTTTACATGTAGAGGAAGTGAGGAATTTTTCACTCTCTGAGACAGGCTTGTGGTTTCCAAAGACTTGTATAGCCTGTATAGGGCTCAAATGTGGTTTTGAAACCACATCTGGGTGGTGTTCACCAATAAGGGGTGAAAAATTTCATCTGCGGACCTCACAGCCTGATTCTGACGTGTATGACGCGTAGAATGCTGTACAGAAACTGTATGGGACCCCAGTATTGACTGACATATGAGGTATTGAAGTAAAAACAAGCTTCTTCTCATATTTGACACCTCATATTCATGGTTATGGGATATTAGCCCATGGCAAGGCTGTATATGACGGCAGGTGGGAATCTGACCTTAAAACTGCCATAACTTTGTCAATTCTTGAGATATCAACCTCCAAATAGGTTCTGTGTGTAGCCCTTTATGTGCTCTACACAATGGTATCTCATTTGATATGGGTATCATGAAATATGGCAAAGTTATCCCATGTACAAGATGTTTGTACATTTGCGTGGTTTGGGCAAAGAGCTGTATTGAGCTTATCTGTCCCATGAATTTTGTTCTAGTTGAGCTATGGGGAAATGGATGACACCATCAGATATCCCTGATTGTGCTCTTTCCAAAAAGACCCCACTTCAAGTATCTCACACTAAAACTGTAGAAGTTAGATGAGAGGTGAATGTTTTGTTCACCCTTATTTGGCCTGAAATTGACCATAACTCCAGTAATATTGGTGCTAGTTCAGTTTGTCTGTTACCATTGGATAGCCCTGGCTTAGAGCTTCATTTTGAATACCCATTTGATGGGGTTAAGCCTCCCCTTCTAGATTTTAGATGAGAGGTGAAAATTAAAGTTTAGGCTCAGCAATAACTTTGAGCAGGAATAAGTTTGTAATTTCTTGTCCTATGGTGATGGGACTTATATTTTCAGAAAGAGTTGAGTTTCCTCTTGCTTTTGATACCTCTTGAGCTGATTTGGCTCAGCTCCATGTTTTGGTGGTATCTTGGCTATACCATTGGTTTGTGGTATTTTGGCTGTCATGCTTGTGCTCTGGCTTTGAGTCACAGGCTGACATACCCTCCCTCTAAAAAAGGCTCATCATTGATGAGACTGTTCAGTCCTCCTAGAGGCCCTGAATCTCCTTAGATGAAGGCTCCCGTGTGGTATGGCATCTTCTGCCAACCATTTGTCTTTATCAGCTGTTTGGTGCTTGAATCTGACTAAGTATTGTCTTTGATCCTTTCCATTAAGTCTTATCTTCCTAGCTCTGATGATCTTACTCACAGGTCCTGGGGAGGCCTCCACTTCCACTATATCAGGTGGTGTGGGGTTCTTCTTCCTGGAGGGGAATTTATCCTCCTCTGTTTGGAAGTATGGTTTGACCAAGCTTGCTGGGAAGACTGGGTGCTTTCTGGAAGATTCCTCTATAAGTTTGACTTCCACTGCATTCTTTCCTATCAACCTAATGATAGTGAAAGGCCCTACAAATGAGTCCCTCATCTTCTTGGGTCCTTTAAGATTATGAAAGGTCAGTGTAGACACTAGCACCTGGTCCCCTTCCTTAAAGTCAGGTTCCATGTGTGTCTTGTCCCACCTCTGTTTATTATATTCTTTTGCCTCAGCTATGCATTTGGAACCTGTGTCACGAGCCCTCTTCCACATATCATGGAAGTCTTTGGCTGTGGGGTGGATGGTCAGAAGATTCTTCTTTGAGTTATTCACAGGCAACAGGGGATTCCACCCTTTCTCAACCACTTCAGGTGTTTTTCCAGTGGTAGAGTCCTGACTTGTATTATAAGCCAGTTGGACAGCTGGTAGAAGGGTAACCCAGTCATGGGTGTATCCTTCATGGTCCTTGTATTCCATGCCATAGGCACAGAACCTTCTAAGGATGTTTTCCATAGTCTGGATCATCCTCTCAGCTAGGCCATCTGTTTGGGGATGTTAAGCTGTGTAAAAAGCAAGCTTGATGCCAAGCATGTCATACAATTTGGTCCAAAATTCAAATGTGAATTTTGGGTCCCTATCAGTAATCATGATTTTAGGGACTCCACATGTAGATATGATGTTATCCCAAAATAACAGGGAAGTATCCATGGCTGTGTCCTCTTTGTCGCATGGTAGACACCTCATGCTCTTGCTGAACCTATCAACTATGATCAAGCAGGCATTGTGGTTTTCTTTGGATCCTGGGACAAGTCCTGTAACCCAGTCCATGTTGATGGTTTCCCATGGGTGTTTGGGTTCTTCTATATGTTGAAGTAACCCATACTTCTTCCCATGTTTCCTATTTTTGTTTTGGCATCTTTCACAAGTGTTGATGTATTCTCCCAACTCTTTTTCCCACTTGGGCCACCAAGCTGTGCTTGCTACCCTCTTCTTGGTCCTGTCTTCACTCATGTGTCCCATATAGGGGCAGTCATGGCATTCCTGCAGGATCAAGGAGATGTGGTCTCTGTCTACCACTGTGAGTGCACTTGTGTGTTTCTCTCTGTGGTATAGCAGGCCATCTTTAAGGAAGAACTTGTTATCCTTATAGGCGCTTAACCAGGGCTGTTCCAGCTCAGATTCCAGCTCTGGACTCCTGTACATTTGTTGAAGGGGTTGTAGTAATATGCCACACTGTTTGTGTTTGGAATAAGACTTCAGTCCTGCACTAAAAATTCCATTTTTCATTTCTGAGGAACTTATTCCCAATATGGGAGTTTCTGTTCCCTCTGAATCAGTGTTTCCACTGTCAAGGGTACCACTTTCTTGTGCCCGTTCAGAAAGTCTGAAGTTCCTCCTCCTATCTATTTCCATGAAATGGATAGGGATCTTGGCTGCAACTTCAGGGTCATAAGCTGGATTGCTCTTTACATTATCCAGTGGCCAACTGCTAAGGCCATCTGCAATGGTATGACTTTTAGCTTCTTTGTATATGATGTTCATGTTCCCTCTATACTCCTGGATGGCCATTTGCCATCTCAGCATGTGTCTATTTGTAGTCTTAATGTTCAGTAAAGACATCAAGGCTGTGCAGTCTGTGTAGACTTCAAAGACTGCACCCTCCAGATAATAATGGAGTTTTTCTAGAGCCCAGACTAGACATAGACATTCAGTCTGGGTTGCCCCATACCTGGCTTCTGAATCTTTCAGTTGCCTTGAGATGTAACAAATTATTCCTTCTCTTGGTTCACCATCCACAATCTGTCTTTGGTGAAGGGCTGCTTCTAGGCCTTGACTACATGCTGCATCTATGTATAGCTTGAATGGTAGTTCACAGTATGGTAAGATGAGCACAGGTGTATTTGTGAGGTCATATTTGATCCTCTCATATGCATCCCTTGTTTCCTTGGTGATTTCAAAAACTACATCTTTGAAACACAACTTGTATAAACTACTAGTTATGTGGGCAAAGTTCTTGATGTGGTTTGTATAGTAGCTAGCAAACCCCAGGAAAGATTGAATCTCTTTGATGCTCTTTGGTGCTGGCTTTTGCATTACTGCTGCTAATTTATTCTGGTCAATTGCCAGACTAAGACCTGAGACTTTATGTCCTAGAGCCAGTAACTCTTGTTGGCCAAAATTGCACTTTTTAAGTGAAATTTTCAGATTTATGGGTGTGAATTTACTTAGTACTCTGTCTATGTATTGCACATGGTCTTCCCATGCCTCTGAGTATATAATGATATCATCAATAGATACAACCATCCATCCTTCCAGTATTTCTTCTTGAAATATTGTGTCCATCATCCTTTGGAAATGGGCTGGTGCATTTTTGATTCCAAATGGCATCCTGGTATACTCATACATGCCCATATGGCATATTATTCTGAGTAATTTCATGAAGTTTGGTTTAACTCCATTTTGGTGGAAGCCTTTCATACAATCCATTTTGGTTATGTATTTGGATTTTGCCAGTTTATCCAAGGCATGAGGTATCCTGGGTATAGGGTACCTGTCTGCTTTTGTGTAGTTATTCAGAGCTCAGAAATCTCCACACAGTCTAGACTTGCCATCATGCCAGGTGATTAGGACAGGGGTGGTGCTTTCCACTATTTCATTATGTCCAATCTTACGA
Organism: Austropuccinia psidii; assembly: GCA_023105745.1. NCBI lineage: Eukaryota > Fungi > Basidiomycota > Pucciniomycetes > Pucciniales > Sphaerophragmiaceae > Austropuccinia > Austropuccinia psidii. The sequence goes on from JALGQZ010000003.1 coordinate 28,703,096, forward strand.
ATGACTTCCATGTCCATTGATATCTTTTTCAATTTCTTTCCTGGTTTACAGACTTGCTGGGTAAGGGTGGATAAGGCCTTTCCACATCCAGATATAGTTCTATATCATGGCCTTTGATCTTGCCTAATGGTTCTTCACCAATGGCAAATGCTGGTCTGTTCTTTCTCAGCATCTTCAGTAAACTTAGTTTTTGTTTACTGGTGAGTGTAGTGCTAAACTGTCCCTCTCTGAATTTCTCCAGAAGTTCTTCTAGTAGATCTTGGGAAGATATCTGGTATATATCAAGTGAAAATTTCTTTTTTTTGTTAGTACCAATGGTGATGTGCCTATTTTTACTGTTGTAAATGTCTATGCCATACATCCTCTGGTAGTCTGTCCCCAGTAAAACCCTTTGGATGTGGGTATCATCAAGCACTACAAACTCTGGGTTGAGTCTGATATCACCCTTCCTGTGGGGTATAATTATCTCTTTGATAATTTTCCCAATGGAAGTCATCTTCCCTGATGCACTTTTAAAGTTCTTTGCCTTAGTGGGCAAGACCTGTTTTTCCCACTTTGGGAAGTGGGTATCCAGATAGTTTCTGGCCACTATGGAGCAGTGTGCTCCACTATCAATGATCAGTGGATGCTGAGCATTTTCAATACAAACAGTCACTTTTGTGGCTGTCCCATATATATATGCCATTCCTTTGGTTGGTGTAACCAGGAATGTTTGTGCATCTTGTGTGTGTTTGCACAAGTTATTGTTAGCAGTGTCCTGTGGCATGCCTGCTTCCAACTGTATGTCCTGAATTTCTAGTGGGGTTTCCTCTTGGTATTCCACTAGAAATTCCTCTCTTGGGTCTTGATCATCATCAGATGGTTCTCTGATGGCATCACCCATGGAGTCTGATTCAGAATCCTCTGTTGGAGATTCTTCATCTGCGACTTTCTCAATGGCATAAACTTTTTTCTTTGCCTTTCGACAGTTGTTGGCATAGTGGTCTGTTGAACAACAATTGTGACAAGAACTCCTCTTCTTTGCCACTTCTGCCACTCTTTCTTTGGATTTGTCTTTAAACTCTACCCTGAAAGATTGTTTCTATTTGAAACTACTGCTCTTATATGGGGTGAATTTCCCTATATTAGTCCTTTTCCTTATGTCTTGTAAGGTGTTGGCAATGTCATCTAGAGTGAAACTTTGGTTGCATCTGCATTTTACTGCATGCTCTAGTTCTCCTGGCAGTTGTGTCAGAAGCTTGTGATTCCTCATTTGGATGTTCATCTGAGAATCAATGGCTTTAAGTCTTTTAGACTGTCTAAGACACCACTCATATGGATCTTTGTCCACTGAGTGTTTGTCATTTTCAAATGACATTGTCTTCTGCCATATCCAAGTTCTATTACTGTACTTTTGGATGATTTGACTCTTCCACCATGGCCCGTTTCTTCTGCCATGGATTTCTTTCATTTCTGTGTACCATATACTAGCATGACCTTTAAATGCAATATTCAATCTAGCAGTAATCCAGTAGTCTGGTATACTTGTTACATCAATGAAGAGTCAATCAATCTAATCTATGAGTTCCATATGATCATATTCTCCTGATCCAGAGAATTTGGGCGAGCTTGAGGCCTCAGGAAGCTTTTTCAAGGCTTCCTTCTCTGAATAAGACATTCCATGTCCATCCTGGTATTGTGATGGAGATCTTGCCTTATTCATCAACATGGCATCTGGTTTGATGTCATCTGGTTGATATGTATTTTGCATAACTTGGCCTTGTGGTTGGCGCTTCAAGTTATGGTAGACATTAAAACATTTTTTTATGTCTTTGTCCAGACAATCCCTGTCCCTTTTGCTGTGGTGGTGTTCTTCAAAGACTAGATTCAGTTTTGGTTTCTTCAGAGGCTTTGCTCAGTTGAGCATATCCTTCTTGAAGATTCTTAACTATCTGTTCCAAGGAGGCTTGTGTTTTTTTCATCCTCTCTTGGCCATCTTCAAGTTTTGCAAACTGCTTTGCAGATTGTTCAGAATATGGGGACATTTGTAACCACAGTGTATCACTGTTGATGTTACTCTCAGATGTGACAATGTTATGTTCAGTATGAGTGGGTGTAATGTTTCTATTACTAGGACTACTGATTCTAGAGTGGTTTACAAATACTTCTGTTTCTTGTGCACTTCTTTCACCAAATATAACAGCTTCTTGATCATGGGGTCTGACTCTTTCCTCCTCTGGTTGAAGGAGGCTTTGTTCTTGCCCTTGTTTCCTTGTCTTCTCCTGGAAACTTCCTGGAATTGTGAAGAATGGTGACTCTTGGCCACTGATCTTCTGGTTTCTGAATGGTGTGAAGCCACTGGAGAGCTGATTTGGCCTGCTCCTTGTGAGCCTGAAGGAATCTGAGTAGGCCCTGTCTGGGTTAACTGTTCTTCTATAGCTTGGATAGTGGCTTGATTCCCCTTATCCTCTGTGACCTTGCCTCCAGGAGTCTGAACTGCCTGGTAGGATTCCAACCTTTGGTGATTACCATCAGGTCTTTGAAGTCCATCTCTCTGAGACAGATATTCTGGCAACTTGATCCAAGTTCTTCCCAGTGAGATGCCAGGTTGAACCTCTTCTTGTCCATGCTCCATTGGAATAAGCCTTTGAGGAGTTGGTGGATCTGAAGAACTTGATCCATGTCTTTCCAGTCCTCTGGTTTGAGGTCTCCGTTGAATTGGAGTGTGAATGGCAGGGTTGATATTATATCCCTCATTGTTTTGCCATCCACTACTGTGTCCAAGATGTCCTCTTTCAGGTCTTCTGGTTCTGGACAAACCTTCTCTGTCCTCTGGTTGGTTCCTTTGGAAGCCAAGATCTCTGAGGTGTAAAGGGGACATGTTAGTGTTTGCAAGCAGTCAAAATTGTTATGTTCTTAGGGTATTTACCTTTGACTGTGCCTTGTACAAATTTGTTGTCTGCTGATTTGGGCAATTTACCTTTAGAGGTTACAACTGGGTTAATTATAGTAATTTTCCCCGTACAAGCTATCAAGGTTTGTTCACCTTGTATTGAAGCAGAATTTTGTGGTTTTCTACTCTTCTGTGTGGCAATGGGTGTCCACTTCTTTGCTGTTATAGGGCCTTCACTGTGCCTCTTTCCTTTGCCTTTTCTGCCCTCTGGTTCTGAGGGTGTCACTGGTGTGTTGGCCTGTGACTGGCTTTCAAGTGGTATGAAGTTATCTTCCACTGAATCAAAACAGGAAAAAGAGGGCTTATGTCAGTTAAGACTTCTCAAAAAATGCTGGCTTTGCAGGTCTAAGAATGGCCTCTGGGCTTGCATATTATTACAATGTGCCCTTGTATAATGACAGTGTTATTGAATTAACAATTCCACGTCAGAAATACAGCTTACTGATATTTGGTATACTGTTTGTATACCAATATCTCACAGAATAACTTGTAATTAGCAAGTGTAAACTGTCAAAAAGTGGTGTGTAACAGGGCGATTGAGTTAACAATCTGTCCAACAATGCCTCAACTGTTGGTTTATCAGTATGAGGTGTCTTATTTTAATTGAAAAATGAGACTGTATTAATGGCTTCAGTGTTTTTATATGTAAAACACGCCAAAAATAAGGGTCTTGTGGTTATTAGCTACATGACAGGTACTCTTAAAATATGAGTATAAAAGTGGTATATGTACCAAAAAAAGAAAAAAATATATATAATATATATATTTTGAAGAAAAATTATGCCTAAAAAGAATAAACCAACTGTCAGAAAATGAGAAATAAGAGAAAAACTCACTTATAAGGGTCCAAAAAAGGTTTAAAACACGGCCAGGCCCCCAAAATGTCAGCTGGAGTCTATGTTGAAGCAGTAATTAGGCTATTTACAACTAAAACTATGACTGTGACACGTGGAAATAATTTTAAAATAAGATTTTTAATATAATATAATAGCTTATAATATGATACCAGGGTTCTACTATTGAAAAATAGTGGTGGTGCGCGCTATTGAGAACCCTGGGTGCAGTCTTAGCAGTTGGATTACTATAATAAGAACTATGATAATTAAA